>CM053590.1:144237973-144264113 GCA_028646515.1 Pseudochirops corinnae | reverse complement strand
ATCCCCAGCATTTTCTATAGTACCTGGGAAATTAAGAAATGCTTGTTGACTGACTGACTATTCACAGACTCATAGGATCATTGCCTTCCCGCCTAGAAGGGAACTCCAAAGCAAGTTAGTCCTCACTCCTCATTTCACAAATGGGGAAACAAAGGCCAAGGAGGTTGAGTGATGTGCCAGGGTGCCAATTGTCATAATAGTTGCCTTGCTTGGAAGTATAGAGTTTATTAAAAATCATTGACTAATCATTATATGACAAGCACTGTGCAAGGAATACAGATGAAAAAAACTCAGAACAAACAGCTTTCAAGAACTTTATATTCTAATGAGGGAGATAATACACTTACTGGACTGGTGATCAGAGAGCATTACTTTAGTCCAGAAAGTGAGGGATGATGAGTGTGGCCATGGCCTTTGGGGAATAGATTGACATACCGCTTCCAGAAATAATAGCAACTTGATTTGATCATGAGCTTCCAGAATTTAGTGATAGGGATTGAGGCAGGGCAGAAGGGAAGTATTAATGTGGAGATAGGGAAGGGGGGAGAGGGGAGGGTTGGAACCCACTCAAGAAGATAACCAAGAGTAGGCAATGAAATGAAATATGACCGTGATCCGTGTGGAATGTGGGACCATTTAAAACACATACCCATCAAGACACTGGGCCACAGAGAATTTCTGGAGAGGAACAGGACAAGATCTCTTATCCTGGTGGCAAGTCTGCTGGGAAGACTGTTGAAAAGACAACCAAGAAGTAAGGAGATATATTGTTAAAAGATACTATTAGGGTTCTGCTAAAGTTTGAAAAATAGACTTGAAAAAACACAATTCTTGCCTTATAATTCTAGATTTTTTTCCATTATGCATTTTTACCAATATCTTTGCCAATAGAAATAGAATCCTATTTAGCAGAGCTGTGAGGTAGATTTTTTGGGGGGAAAAAAGTCCTAGAACATGAAAATTGTAATTATAATTTTCTGGCTCTGAAAAAAATGAAGTCAGTAGGGATATTGCTTGGAACAAGTGTGGCATTAGAATGAATATGGCTAAGAAATCTTCCTGCAATGAATTCTGGTTTTGGGAAAATGTAATAAGAGACTAGTCTTTTGGCCAGAATATTCTCATTAAAAAAAAAAGTTATTTTAAATGGGAAATATACATATAACATTCAACAAAGTCCAAATTCAAGTCATTAAATATTAAAATCCTACTATTAATCAATTAACAAACATATTTTTAAAGTGCCAGCTGTATGCTATGCATCGTCGATGACTTTTGGAGGGAGATAAAACACATATATACAGTGGAGCTTTTGCATTTTGTAACAAATTAAAGATTTGTAATAACAAGCACTCTAGCATACCAAAGATGGTCTGCTAACACAGGTTCTTTGATCTGCTTTGCTAAAGGAAAGACAACTTTTAAAGGTGTCAACAATCTTACATTAATTACAGATAAGTAGAAAATACAAGTAGAAAAATTAACACAGATTGAACGGACAGGGCTCCTACTGTCTGAACAGAGTTATATAACTGCCTACATACACCACCGAATTGGGAGTGTACAAACCTCTAAGTGGTGGGGGGATGGGGGTCTTAACACATGGCTACTCAGAATCTGGTCTAGGGATAAAAAGGTCTTTTTGTAAGCAAACCCCCAAAGTAACATACCAACCTTCCAGTATATATAGTTTCAACTGATAGGCTCAGAGCCAGAAAGCATCACAACCCTCCTGATTCAGTGCCTAATTAGCTTGGTACCAAAAGGTAAGAAATCCTCCCCTAAGCAAGTTCCTCCTTAGGCAAATTCCTCCTCCAATGGGCTCTATGTGACTCAGGAAGTATCACAAGTGGGCTGGAGTTCAAACCAGCATGACATCTATAATTGAACACATGTGGTCACATAGGCTTATTAACAATGAGAAAGATCTTTATATTCCACTAACACAGTGGTTCTCAACCTTCCTAATATCACAACCCTTTAATACTCGTATGTGGGCATATCCATGTGGATGGACCTGCCTGGAGATGAATAGAGGAGCAGTGTCTTGGTTCCTAAGACCATCGGAAATATGTGTTTTCCGATCCTCTTAGGCGACCCCTGCGACCCCTGTGAAAGGGTCGTTTAACCCCCAAAGAGGTTGCGACTCACAGGTTGAGAATCATTGCACTAACATAATAAGATTCTAGCAGGCAAAGGGGAGGGGGGAGGGTGCTCTAGGCATAGAGGATGTCTAATGGAAAGGTATGGAAACACAAGATGGATGTGTGTTTATGTTTGACTATTTTGTAGAATTTAAAAATAAGAGTAACATACAATGCTGAAAAGATGGGTTGGGGCCAGGTTTTGAAGGCCTTTAAATGTCAAAGAGAGGGCTTTGTATTTGATCTAGGAATAACAGAAAGGCACTAGAATTTATTGATCAGGTGAATGATGTGATTAGATATGTGCTTTGGGGAAATAACTTTGGTCATTGTATGGAGGAGGGAAGATCAAGGGTGGACAGACCAATTAAGGCCAAGTGAGGTCATGAACTCTTGAACCAGGATGGTAGATATTAGAGTAGTGTTGTGAGGGTAGAATCAATAAATTTTGGGAAATGATAAGTAAGGAGTCACGGGATGACATTGAGATTTCAAATCTGGTGGAGTGGTGGTGCTCTCAGCAGAAATGGGGGAGTTAGAACAAATGGGTTTTAGAAAAAAGGTTGATCAGTTCTCTAGTTTAAGATGCCTTCGGGACATCTAGTTTGAAAAGTCCAATTGGTAGTTGGTACTATGTACAGAGCACCATGTTAGATACTATAGAAGACAAAGTTTAGAGAAGATACAACCCTTACCCTCATTGGCACCCTATTCCAGCATGTAGTAGGCTATAATAATACAAAGATAAAAATTACAGCCCTTGATGTTAAAGAACTTACATTCCATAGAATAAAGATATATGCCAATTATATAGATACAAATAATATAAAGTGGGGAATGATAAAAGGAAAATGAAAAAGAAAAAATATATCTAGAAAAAGTGAATAATTTTTCACAGGAGAGTAACAGATGAAGAGGAGGGGAAGGAGGGGAAAGAGAGAGAGAGAGAGAGAGAGAGAGAGAGAGGACATGTGACTTAAGTCCTATAGGGAAAGAAGAATTCTAAAGGGCAGAGATGAGACATAATAGTACATAACAGAGCCAAAGTGCTCTGTTTATTCTGAGGAGCTAAAAGGCCATTTCTAAATGGAAGAATCAAGGAAGCCTTCTTGAAAGAGATGCCATTTGAGTTGAACTTTAAATGATAAATAGGGATTCCAAATATGGGAGTAGGAAAAGGGTATTCCAATAATAGGAAATTCTGTGAGCATAGGTTCTGAGTTGGAAAATCACTGGACAAGTACAAGAGGCTATGTGTAATCCGATTTTGCTAGAAAGTACAGTCCTAGGAAGCATAGTATGGGTTAAGCTTAGAGAGTTAGGATGGCACCAGATTGTAGACTAGTTGGAATACTAATCCAATGAATTTTAATTTCATTCCCTAGTCAGTTAGGATGCTAAGAACAACATGACCAAATCACCTTAAGAATGATGATTTTTGTTTGTACTGGAAAATGCTGTGTATTTTATGTAAGGTGGCAAGGAGGGAGGGAAGGAGGTATGAAAGGAGAGAGAGAGATGAAGATGATGATGATGATGATGATGATGATGATGTTTTTACTATTCCAAAGTTGTTTTAAAAAAGGGTACTTTGAGGCATCGAAATGTATGTTTAAGCACAGCAACAATACATGAATTCAAATTATTTTATTGCAAAGGAATAGACAAATTAGCCTTTTTCCTTAAAGTGGTGTACAATAAACAGTTTTTACCGCTTGTGGTTATAGGGAATCCTATATTTACATGCTCTGGTACACAATAAATACTAATATAGCAATCTGCCTGGTTCCCCCAGCTAAAGTCTAAGCTCAGTATTTCCACCTCCTCACCCTCTGCCTTAACACAGTTCTGTAGATATCACTACTGCCAACAGCTATATAAATGCAGAGGCAAAACAATTCATTAGTCGGTAAATTTAGGAATTGTTGAACAGCCCTAAGACTCTTGATTAGGAGTGCTATAGTGTAGGAGATCCGCTCTACTTTTTATCCCCCAGGCAACTTAATTTTAGGTATTCAAACATCATTCTCTAGAAACTGCTTCATCGTGGAGTTAGGTTGTCCTATCTGAAAACACCTTGAAATTGTCTTCTATAGTTCAAGACGGTAACTGACTTAGGAAACAATATAACTCTTCTATAAAAAATGGGACACTTTGTGCCTTTGTATTAGGGTCCATCATGCCTAGTGCTACTTTCTCTTACCTCCACTTATTCACATTCCTAGGTTGTTTTTCACAGAGCAACTCAGGAGCCAAGTGCTATTCAAAGCCTTTTCTGATCCTTAGTCTCTTGTTATTGTTCTCTCTTACTTGAAGTTACTCTTTATTACTGTCCTTACACTTTTTATTAGTGTTAGGAGGAGTACTGTTTCAGGAATGGGACTTGTCAATTACTAGAAAGGGAAATTTGCCTCTTCCAGAATATTGCCATCTCCCAATCACCTTTACTTATACCTATGTTTGTGTTTTAAGAATTGTCAAGATTTTCTTTTCTTTCACCTTAGCACCCTGAACAATCAATATTATCTCAGAGTTTCATATAGTTTTTTTTAATGTCACCTGGAATTTAATTTACAAGAATCCAGTGCCTCAGGAGGTTAGTCTACCAATTATTCCATGCCTCTCTATTTTATTTTATTTTATTTTTTGCAAACATCTCTCAGTGAGGTTGACTTTTTTGTTTGTTTTGGTTTGCTTTTGTTAATTCAGTTTAGACCTACAGATTGTTAAAATTGACACAGTTTTTACACTGTGGTCCAGACATTCTGTCACTTTGTTAAAAAATATTTAATGTTCAGTGCGCACTAATATTCCTTGATCACCACAAAAAAAAAGCCTTGACATGCTGATGGTGATGAAGAATTTGAATTGGATTCCTGTGAGTCTTTGATGCAGTAAAACATACATAAACTATATAACACCTCATGTGAAAACTCTATTCACTTCAAACTTTATGTGATTTCTAAAGGTTAAGAAGGGCATTTTCTAAAGTCCCACAAGCTCTTATTCAAAATAAAAACAAGTTTATACTTTTTTTTGACTACACAATTCAACAGGCAATCTGTTAAGCACTTGCTTTGCTAGGCTTTGCTAGGGGGTAAAAAAAAAATAAAAAGGAAATAGTACCTGCCCACCTTACATTCTACTGTTAAGAAGGAATTGGAATATGAGTGGGGAACAACGGGAACCCAGATAAATTAATGCAAAATATATACATATAAATAAGTCAGTGTGGAGCTATTGGGATTTAGAATAAGCAAAGAGCTGAAGGGCAAATTTATTTTCAAAAATGAAGGAAGCTTTAGAATTTAAAACATTTTATGTGTATATATATATATATATATATATATATATATATAATATGTATATATAATATATATGATGGAGAAAGGGGGCATCATTTTCCAAAATTTAACTGTAATAATATTTAATAATTATTAATAATAACTAATAATACCTAAATATGTAGCACTTATTCTGTGCAGGTACCATACTAAGAACTTTTCAATTATTATCTGATGTGATCCCCCAACAACCCTGGGAATTAGATGCTATAACACAAAGTGATGAATACTGACTAACCGAAAAGGTTTAGATGAGAGTTTTGAGCTCAGAATCAAAAGCAAAAAGAATCTTTCATCTTGATTTTCTCTGGGTAAATATAATATATAATAATTATTGATTGATTAATAATTATATAAGGCTTTAAGATTTTCAAAGTACTTTACCTATCTTATTTCATTTGATCCACACAACAACCCTATAAGATAGGTGCTTTATCCCCGTGTTTCAGATGAGGAAACTGAGTCTTAGATATGTTAAATGGCTTATTTAGGGTCACACAGCTAGTAAATGTTTTTGAAGGATTTGAACTCAGATCTTCCTCACTTTAGGTTGGCACTCTGTGTCCTGTACCACCTAATCTCCAAACGTAGTTTATTTTTTCTTGTAATTAAAGCAATTCTTATTCATAATCATAAGGACTAAGGGATGAGACAGAGAATAAATAAACGAGCAAATGAATGAATAAATAGATGAGTGCAATTTTTGTTTCTGTTCAACTTAGTTTTGGAGAGAGAGAACAATGCTGGAAATATTTTTGAAAAAGGAAAACCACTGAATGCTGGAAATCTGCTTTCCTTGGAATTAGTCTTCAAAACACAGAGAACTCAGAAACACTCCTGAAAGTAGAGCAGTCATGTGGAGTTGATTTAATGGGTGCTCCTGCCCTGTCTTGGTGGCTGGGGGGTTGGGCTCAATATGAATGCAGTCCAATTTGCAGCTTTATCATCAATAAAAGAGCTTCACATTCAAAAGTATCTTTCTCACAGAAGGAAAAGCTGTCAAAGGAGCTGGTGACCTAAATTGTATTCAAATATATGACTTTTTTATAGGAATAGAATGCATCTGACCTTTGAATAGTAAACCAGGTCAGGGGGATTGTAGGTTGTACAGATGCACAGAGTGCCTTTCTCTTCCTTTCCTCCCCTCTCCCCCCCTCCCATAAAGTGATTTCACAAGTGTCTGGCACCTGAATGTAATCAGCTGCTCACTTCTGTGAGAAATTGTATTGTGTGATCTTAACCATTAAAGATATGTTCACATGCTAGGTTTTAGTGTTGTTTGAATTAATTTTGTAAGCCCACTAAAGATGACTAGATTTCTCTACCACACTTACCCCAGTCCCACTTTTCTTCCACTTCTATTCCCTATGTATGTTTGTAAAAACACACACACATGCACACACACACACACACACACACTCATGCTATTAATGTGCAAATATAGACTACAAGGCAGCTAGTCCAATAGAAAGAACATTTGACTAGTCAAGAAACCTTAGTTCTATTCCTAGGTCCATCACCCAGTGACTATTTGAGTAGGGTAAATGATTTACCTGAGAATTATAGGCTCATACATTTTTAGAGGTAGAAGAAATCTAAGAAACCATCTAGTCCAAAGAGCAGTTAGGTGACACAATGGACAGAGCCCTGGGCCCTGGAGTCAGGAGGACTCATCTTCCTGAGTTCAAATCTGGTCTCAGATAATTATCAGCTGGGTGACCCTGGGCAAATAACCCTGTTTGTCTCTGTTCCTCATCTATAAAAGGAGCTGGAGAAGGAAATAGCAAAACACTCTAGTATCTTTACCAAGAAGACTCCAAATGGGGTCATGAAAACTTGGACACAGCTGAAAAATGACTTAACAGTAGCCAAATATTGTCATTTTGCAGAAAAGTAAACTGAGTCCCAGAGAGAGTAAGTGCCCTGCCCAGATCATATAGGTCACAAGCGATAGGGCAGCTACATGGCACCTCAAGTCAGGAAGACCTTAACTCTGATCTAGACTCAGATTCTTAATGGCTGTGTGACCTTGGGTAAGTAACTTGACTTTTATTTCCCTCAGTTCCCTCTTCTATAAAATAGGTATGATAATAGCACATACATTCCAGGGTTGTGACAATAAAAAGGTTGAATGTCATATTTAAATGACTTTATATAAAAGACTCCAAAGTCATATATAAATGTTGATTATTGTGATGATGATTTTCTTGTTGTAGAAGGAGGTGGTAGGATTTGAACCCAGGTGTCTGTGAGACTTAACTTCTACATTAGTTTTTTGCTGTTGTTGGTAGTATTTAAATTTTCCCCAGTTACATGTAAAAAACAATGTTCAACATTCATTTTTAAAACTTTGGAGTTGCAAATTCTCTCCCTTCTTCCCTTCTCACCAACACCCCTCATTGAGAAGGGAAGCAATTCGATATAGGTTATACATGTGTAGTGATGCAAAAGTATATTTCAATCTGTATTAAGACACCATCAGTTCTTTCTCTGGGGCTGGACAGCATTTTTCATGTTAAGTCCTTCAGAGTTCTTAGATATTTGTACTGCTGAGAATAGCTAAATCATTCACAGCTGATCATTGCACAATATTCCTCTTACTTTGTACCCAGTACATTTCACTTTGCATCAGCTCCTGTCTTTCCAGGTTTTTCTGAGTGCATCTTTCTCTTCATTTTTTATAGCACAATAATATTCCATCATAATCACTTACCACAATTTGTTCAGCCATTCCCCAATTTAAGAGTATATTGACTGAAAACAAAAAAAGGATGCTGTATATTAATAAGGCTTTTACAATTCCTGCCAGTTGTAACTGTTGTGACTTTGTCAATCATTCTTTATCTTGTCAGGCTGTTGCTGAAGGATTCATTTCCTACCTCAGCTATTTGAATGAGGTTAATTTTCCTCCTTCTAATTAAAACATATTAAAATAACCCACAGTAACAAATCATTGTTTTCTCTCTTAAACGTAATGCTTGATTTAAAATACAAAAAAATGAAATCCAAATGCCTTTCTTCTTATAAGTAGTTGAAGTCAGAAAACAAATTGGAGATGGTTACCCCAGAGAAGAATGGAGGGTTGGACAGTGGGGTGAATATGGCAAAGTTATAGATGTCTGTCTTCAAATATTTAAAGACCTATCCTGTAGAAGAGGAATTGAATGATTTGTTTCATTTTTCCTATGGGACAGAGTGAGAACCAACAGGTGAAAATTATTGAAAACTATGAATATCAGTTAATATAACTAACATCCCAACACATGTACAAAAAAAGTAATGAGCTGCCTCTAGAAGCTGTGGTTGAGTATACCAGGTAGGTGTCAGGGAATTATCTTTCCTTCTTTTTGAAGTATTGAACCTTTAGGGGAGAAAATTATCCACCAAATGGATGAAATGTCTGATAGAGTATGGTGACAGAACTACTCCTAAAGCTATTTTTGTCCTAAAACTATTTTGGAAACAAAACAGGATAGCGATTGAATTTTAGCTCCTGAGTTGTTTTGTTTTCTTTTAAAGAGATAAAACATAAGTTGAAAGAGAAGATGGTTGGAAAGTAAATCATGGGATCAAGGTTTCCTTCTAGATCTGAGAATTCCGATTTAACCCTCAGAAAAGCAGATATGAGGTACTTGAGAAAATATTGTCATCTGAATGATGTACTTCAATACCATTTGCTCATCAAAGAACTTTTAAAATAAAGTACAATATCACATCATAAAGTTTCCAAAGACTATCTTGCTTCTCTGGGCCTCTTCTTCCAGTTTTGTGTGGCTTTTGGTGTTTGGTTTTTTGTCAGAACCAAAAAAAAATTAGCCTCAATGCCGCCTTCAACATTGGAATTCTAGAGCAGTGGTCTCCAAAGCAGGGGCCAGATTGTAGCATAATTTAAAAAGGGGAAGTGGGTTTATCCCAAGCTGTGTGATCTGATCAACCAGTTGGAAGTTGGGAAGAACGGTTCCATCCCACCTTCCCCATGATATCCAATCACAGGGTTTGTCTTCATTCTAACCACACATACCTTATACTCCAATAGTCTTCCTCTGTGCCCCCTCCCTCCACTGTGCAAATTCCCAGTCTCCTCACTTCTGCCCCTAGAGTTCCACTGTAGAGTGGTTATAACCTACCTGATACATGGGTTCTCATTTCAGGGAAGTGATGAGTAAATGTTTCCATGCACCCCCTTTTCATTTCACGTCATAAAGAATGGACAGTCTTGAATATGTTGAGATATGCATCACAGATCCTATTACATCATTTTCCCAGAAACTCATCCCTCTTCCAAATTTGTTATGTTTCTAGTTACCCTGTTTGTCATCTTTGGGGCAAACTTTGTGTCATCTTTGAATCCTCTACCTCCCCCCACATAGCTAACAGTTATCAAGTCATGCCATTTGTATAGTCACACAATCGCTGGCCTCTGTGCCTTTCTCGCTACTCACACAGCCACCATCTTATCTCAGGCCCTCAAACCTTCTTGCCTTGACTATTGCAGTAGCCTCTTAATTAATCTCTCAACCTCAAGGGTCTCTAATTTGATCACTCCTGCATATGACTCTCTTCCTTGACCCAGCTAACTCCTCTGGCTCTGCTCTTCTGGGCAGCCGGCCTTCAGGGATACACAGGGTGAGGCCCCAGCGAGGTCTAAAAGCATCTGGCCCTGACCTTGGGGGATTTATGGGGGGGGGGACCGCAGAGAGGGTGGGGCACAATAAAGTAGGGTCTGAGCAAGAAAATCACTATTTGTAGATTCCTCCAATAATTTGAAGTAGTTAAATTGCTTGATTTTTGTCCCCTGAAGCAGACACCCTCTTTGTATCTTCTTTCAGGACACCTTATTCGGGTAGTCTTATTTTCTTTTCTATTAAAATTTTGCCTATCAAGACAACTTCTTCCTTTTAATTTCTACCACATTTCTAACAAATCCTGATATCCTGACAAAGAGGAAACTCACTAGATGTGGAAACTGACTGAAATAATTATAAATCTATGCTGTTATGATAGTGAGCAGAAACACTGCATTTAAAGAACTGATTTGAATTATTCCCCCGAGCACTGGGCTGTTTTTTGAGATGTAAGAAAGTGAGCTTTTTTTAAAATGTTACTTTCCATTAAAATCAAAATTCAGCCCTCTAGAAGCATGAGATTTAATCTCTGTGAAAAGCCAATGATGAAAGCAGAGGTTATTCAGCCTCAGTAACACTAGCATGGATCTTGGCCATATTAGCTCTCAAAAAAATAAGTCACATAACTCATTCCTATTTCTTCACTACACATTATCCCTGACTCTTTATACCAGAAAATAACGCTAAACTTTCTTTTGCATAAGAAGTTATTCCAAGGAAAATCTAAAGTCTCCTCTCTACATCTGTGGTAGACATCTGGGTTAGCTGACTAACAGGGATTTTTTTTTAAAGAAATGGAAGTTTCCTCTATCATCCAGGAGTTTGGTTGAGGGTAATTATCTAGCAATGTTAAATAATGTAATGGTATAATTAATCCAGCTATTAGCTTATGAGTATACCAGTATAACTTCTTTTTAAAAAATATTTCTGCTTTATTTAGTCAAGATCCATCTCATCATCCTACCCAGACCTTCCCAACCCTCAACTGAGATCATAAGAAAAAATGCATTACAAATATTTATAGTAAATTAAAACAAATTTCCACATTGGCCATACCTCCCCAGTCGCTACCCCCCCCCAAAAAAAAACAAAAATCAAACTTTGTCTCATTCGTTCTGCATTCTGAGTCCTTCACAGCTCTATCAGGAGATGGGTAACATGTTTCATCACTGGTCCTCTAGAATCCTGGTTCATCATCATGTTGATAACCATTCAGTCCAGTAGTATTCCAGTACTTTTATATGCCATAACTTATTCATCCAATCACCAATTTATGGTTCTCTTTCAGATTCCCATTTGTTGCCACCTCCAAAAGCATTATGTTTATTTTGTGCATCCTTAGAGTTTGTTTTGCTTAAAACAAATTCCTTCTTTCATCTACCTTCCCTCTATTTCCTCACAGTCTCCCCTTTTCCGCTTCCCCCATTTCCCTGTTGCATAAAATGGGGTTTTGTACCCAGCTTAGTGGGTATGTGTATGCGTGTTGTGTGCGTTCTTTCTTCTTTTGACCACCAAAGATGAGAGTGAAGTTCAAGGGTCACCTGCTACCCTCAACCCCTTTCTCCTTCCTTGTAGAGCTGTTTATTTGTGCACCCTTATTTTATGAGATAATTTCCACTAACCTTCCTTTCCCTTCATTCTCTCCCCTGATACAGGCCCCTTCTCTTTTCTTATACTTAAGAGCATCAAGACATGGCAGAACCATCTTGTCTATTGCTACTACCTCTGTGAACCCTGATTATAATAGGGGTTTTATCTTGTTTAGTTTGTAATCATTGTTAATTCGTGTTTATTTTTTTTTTCATCATTCTCTTCACTCTTTGTTTGAATTTGAAAATTTTTCTGCAGCTCTGGTTTTTTCATCCAGAAGGCTTAAAAGTACTCTTTTTCATTAAAGATTCATGTTTTCCCTTGCCATATTGGTCTTATTTTTGCCGGGTAAGTTATTTGTTGTTGTAAGGACATTGCATTCCAAGTTCTCCACTGCTTTATAGTGGTGGCTGTTAAATCTTCATGTGATCTTGACTGTGGCACCTTGATTGAATTCTCTTTTTTTTTCTGGACTGTTTATAGTTTTCTTTGACTTACAAGCTCTAAATTGTGAGTATGATCCTCCTGGGAGTTTTCATTTTGAGGTTTCTTTCAAGAAGTGAGTCAGTAGATTTTTTCTATTTGCACTTTGCTTTCTGATTGTAAGAGATCTGGGGTGTTTTCTTTTAAGATTTTTTATAATAGACTTTTTTTTATTGTAGACTTTTTTGTTATAATGGAATTCAGATGGCCCAATGAATATTTTTTTTCTCTTGATCTATACTCCAAGTCAGGTGTTCTTATTTCTATGAGATACTTAATATGGTCTTTCATTTTTTTCAAAAATGACTTTTTTTCAAAAAAGACTTTTATCTTTGTTTTATAATTTCTTGCTGCTTCATGAAGGCATTAGCTTCCATATGGTCCATTCAAATTTTCAGCAAGTTTCTTGCTTGGACAAGATTTTATAATTCTTGTATTGACCTGTTAATTCCTTTTTCAGTTCTTTATTCCATAGCTTTCATTTCTTTTGTAGCTTTTCAAGTGCTCACATTTTATTTATTGAAAAGATTTTTTAACTCTTTTATTTTTAAATTCTTACTTTATCACTTCCAGGAATTCTAATTCAGTTTGTGACAAGCTGTGATTTTTTTGCCCCCTAAGATGCTGCTTATAGATATTGTGAAGTCATTTTTTTCTTTTGTATCCATGCCTTAATCATCCCTGCCAGTGTAATAGCTCATTATGATTCTTTTTGTGTTTGCCCATTAGTCCATCCTATGTTTTGACTTGAAACTTGATGTTAGGCCTGAGGTTGACCACTTTTCTGAGGGGAAAGTCTGGGTCTGTTGCTGCTTTCTTGGAGTATTTAGTATTGTGTTATCATAGGATCTCAAAGATAGCCTACAAGCTTTCAATGCTTACAAAAGGGATCTGATCTCAGGCAAAGTCTGGTTGTTGTCCTCCACGGTCTGAGTTCTACAAGTTCCTGACCTTGGTTTGTCTCCAGTATGAAAGACTTTTCCCTTCCTAGAGGGGGGAATATGGTTCAGTGGAAATCATACTGGTTTTTAGAGTCAAAGGACTTGAGTACAATTATTGGGTTATTGATAACCTATGCTATCCTAACCTTTCTGGACCTCAGGTTTTTTCTCCCGTAAAATACACAGGTTGGACTAGATAGGTGACCTTTAAGGTACTGCCTAGTTTTCAGACTATGAGCTTATGTATCACTTAATGAGCAATTTTTTGTGTATATAAAGACTACAGAGTTCATTGCTGACATAATGCTCAGGAGCTGTCTATAATATTTGTATTAAATAGATAATTTCAGAAATCTAAACAAGAAAAAGTTTGCAACATGGCTTTCTAGTCTTCATGGGGAGGGGGGAGCTACAACAAAAGCTACAATACCACTGTTGCTGTGAGATCAATTGTAGGCAATTTTTTAGATATGGATTTGTGGGGATAAGACCATGGTCACCTGCACAAAAAGTGGTTACTTTGGAAGGAGTCTTACAAACAAAGGCTTTACCAGTAATGTGAGAAATCCGAACAGTAAAGATCTTTCTTCTATTTTTGTGATTTATCTCAGTGATGACTCTATCCCCTTCTCCAGCACTGTTTTGCTTCCCATATATTTCTGGATTTTTAAAATAAATATATTTGCCATGTCTCCCAGAAAATAATTCCTTGCATTTAATAGTGTAATTGAATAGTCTTGATCAAGGGCTGTGTAATGTCTGTCACTTTTCTCACAGAGCACTTGGAAGCTAGGTAGAATAATGAATAGAATGCTTGCATTGGAGTCAGGAAGGTCTGAGTTTGAATCCTGCCTTAGATATTTACTGCATGTGTGAGCCTGGGAAAGTTGGTTAGCCTCAGTTTTTTGTATCTATAAAATGGATAAAATACCCAATACTCTTACCTCCCCAGGTTATGTGGCTCAAATGAGATAACTTATGTAAAATCCCTTGTGAACCCTAAAGAGATTACTAAATGCTATTTTTGTTGCTTTACCTATTTATGTTCCATTTTATTTGTTTATTATCATAATTATTACTTGAGATAATCAGAGAATAGATTCTCTACAGAAAGTGGGAAAGGAATTAAATAAAGGAACTTCTTAATATTAACTGATCATAGCTAATGTACAAGGTGTGTTAAGGTTTGGAAACTGCTGTAACTATATAATCTCATTTGATTCAGCCATCTGGGAAGTGGATGTTATCATCTCCAATTTACTGATGAGAGAACTGAGGCTGCAAAAGGTTAAACTCTAATGACTTGCTGATGGTCACACGGTTAATAAGTGTCTAAGACCAGTTTCAAACTCCATCTTCCTGACTCCATGTCCAGTACTCTTCTTTTGGAGATAAGGACAATCACATGAATATGTGTGAAAATGAGAGAAGTATCTGTCTCACAATGTTAATACAGGTAGGCAGTTTCAGCAATCAAGAAGAATGTCCCAGGCCCTGTACTAGGTACTGAAGATACAAGAGTAAAAATAAGCCATCCTTACTCTCAAAAAGCATGCATTTTATCATTAACAAATCCATCATTGTAGTGAATTGGAAATCTCACTTTTGAACACTGCCCCATCTATGATTAAGGAGCCTTAGTTTCCTCACATGTGTGTTCCAGTATTTCTCCTACTGGTAAAGACGGAGAAACTGGGGATAAAATAGGATAAAACTTGAAATATAATTTATTTGTTTTCATGTTAATATTATATTTCTAAGAAAAAGTGACATTTCATCCTCAAAGGATCTTCCTTCTATTGTTTTTTTTTTCTGATCTGTTCCTTAAAAGTTCACATACACAACTGTATTTTCTCATTATTTGGGGAAAAAAAAAAAGTAACTTGATGAGTCAATTAAGTTAATGTTATTCAAATTTCCAAATAGTAAAAGTTGAATAAGATTAGAAAATATAGATTATGGTATATTACATTTCATTTGTGGTTTTCTTTTTTGCTTTTTTTTGGGGGGGGCAATTGGGGTTAAGTGACTTGCCCAAGGTCACATGGCTAGTAAGTGTAAAGTTTCTGAGGCCGAATTTGAACTCAGGTCCTCCTGACTCCAGGGCCAGTGCTCTCTTCACTGTGCCACCTAGCTGCACTGCATTTGTTTTTGTTTCTTGTTTTTTTTTTTTTTATGCTGAAAAAGAAGAGTCCAGAAATTGGATTACTTTAGATGAAATAACATTCATATTTATGCAGGAGCAGCCATGTACCATATTACTTTGTATTTACTTTCTGTATACATATTTTACTCCTACAATAGAATGTAGGCTCCTAGAAGACAGGGACTTTTTTAGTTTTTGACACTGTATCCTCAGTGCCTAGCACAAAAAATGTGCTAATAAGTGCTTGTTGAGGTGAATTATTTATTTCCAGTTCTGCACTTTTAACCTCACCTTCATCTGAAACATAGGAATGATAGTAATTAGATGTTCTGTCTCACAGGGTTATGAGAACACTTTGTAACTGAGAAATGTTGTTGTTATATTCAGGATTTCTAATTTACATGATGTGTTTCATTTTCATTTCTTCCAACCTAAATGATTCAATAATTAACTTTTTTTTTAAATTGCTGAACTTTTATAACATAGAAAGCACTATGCTTTGTCCTAAAAATATGATAAAGTAAAATTCTTAACTTTAATTTATCAGTGTTGTGACTTTATTGAGAAGATTGTCACCCCTATTGAACTTATTTGATGAGATTTTAGAGTTATTATGGCTGAAAAATTCATTTTTACATAATTTTGATTTCTATCAGATTTTTTATATTTATTGGAAACATTTGGTAATTGAGTTTTTAAGGTTTGCTCTACTGAACCAAGGGTTTTTTTTTCCTCCCTCATTAATAAGTTAAATTCTGTGGATCTTATATTGCTTATGTTTTTCAGTCAATTGTGTAATAGTAAATATGGAATCTACTGTAGAATATCATTTGAGAAAAATCTCCCTATTTCCTGCTAATTCTCATATCAAAGATTCTATCCATGTTTAGCTATATAATGTTTAGTAACATCATATATAGATATAAAAATGTCTATTCAGGTAACTAGTTGACATGCTCTCAGGTAATTTTTTTTTCCTGCTTCTAAGTTGATCTCATCCAAGATTTTTTTAAACCTTAAATATCTTCTCTATTCTCAAGTTTACTTTAGAAATTAATTTCTGCCATCTCTATTAGCACAACTAGAATTACTATGACAAAGTCAAAGAGTTTGTACCTCGGCTTTCATTAATGGTGGAGTTTCTTATAAGAACTCTTTTCAGACCTTTTCCATTTTTTACTATTCTCTTTCCATCGTCTATAAATGTCCTTGGAATGAAGGCTTTCTTTGATCTCTTTATACACCAAAGCTTTCTTTAAATTGTTTTGTTTTTTTTTTTTACCTTCCTCTTCTCTCTGTTTTATGAGGTGATTCTACTCATAATTTTCCAATAATCTGCTTCATAAAATTTTATAAATGACTTTATATAATAAACTTGTCTTCCTCTTAGCTGCCTTATCTCTTCCTCCTTTGGGCAAATAAGTCAAGTGTTTTCTGTCCGAAAAATATTTTGGTTACTTGTAAACTGTTATGACATTTTATTTACATAATTAAACTAATACATGAAATTATTGTAATTGGTGTCTCATTTTCTGCATTCATATTTCATATTTCATTATCAATAACTTGTTTCAATGAGTCAGGCTAGAACTTTTTAAATTGTACACCATGTCTTTCTCATTTTATTCTTCTGCCTTTGTACTAATTTTTTTTTGGTCATAACAAGTCAATGGTTGAACTTACATAGACAGTTGAGTCAGAAATAACTCTCTCATTAGTAGTAAGTTTTATTTTGTCCATTAAAATCTAATACATTTTTTTTTTTGCAGTGCTATTTGTCATGTCTGACACCTTCTGATTCTTTTTTCCAAGATGGCATTCATAATGCATAGGTATGACATGTCTTTGTAGTCTACAAGTCCTTCACTCCTCTCATTCCTACTTGAGAAAGTTTCCAAGGTATTTTTCCTATATCCTCACCTATAAACATCTTTGCATTATAGTGACTAGAGTTCATATTACAACTTGATTTATAGAGTTCTTCATAGAATTTTTCCTTCCCTCTCCCTTCCCCCTCTATATCTCTCACTTTCTTCTTCTCTTCCTTCTCCCCCCTCTCTTCTTCTCCTTTCTTCCCTTCTCAACCTTCCCTTCTCTCTTTTTCTCTTTCTCACTTCCTCCTCTCTTTCCCTCGCCTTTCTCCTATATTCCTTCCCCTATCCCCCTCTCCTCTTCCTTTCTCTCTTTCCCTCCCCTTGTCTTCCTTGTCCTCTCCTCTTTCCATTTCTCCATCTCTCCTTTTCTCCCTTTCTCATTTCTCTCTCTTTCTCCTCTTTCCCCCTCTCATTTTTCCCTTTCTTCCTGTTCCTCTCTTCCTCTGTCCTCTTCCCTTACCTTTCCCCTCCCTCTTTTTTCTCTCTTCCTTTCTTCCTTTTCTCTTTCCCTTCCTTCTTCTCCCTTACTTCCTTTTTCCACTCTCCTCTCCTCTCTCCACTCCTCTTCTTTCCCTTTTCTCTTTTTCTCCCTTCACCCCCCTCTCCCTTTCATTTCTCCTTCTCTTCCCAGAATCCATATGACTAATCTGCTTTGCAACCTCTTAGCAGAGAGGTAATTGATTGTCAGTATACAGTGGGAAATGCTGTTCAGACACAGCTAATGTTTGTTTTCTTTTATTTGACTGTGGTTACTTATTTAAAAGAAGAAACTTCTATTTTGTGGGTGTTGATTGGTGGGGGAGTAGGTCATGATATGAATACCAAAAAAGGAAGAAAAAACATAATTGAAATATTTTTAAACGTCTTGAAGACAACAGAGGAAAATTCAGAAAGAAACACAAGAAGGACAGTGTTTGTACTATTATGTTCAATTATGTTTGTATATTCATGGTTTCAATGCAGTCCTCTTTTGGTGCTTTTTCATAGAAAATATTGATTTTTATTTCAGTCCAGTCTATAGTAAAGCAATTTTAAATGCAATTAGTTGCAAAGAAGATTCCACTGGCAAATAGGAGATGCCTCTCTTAAAACCTGTTCTTCGAATTTTTATGAGACCACCATAGTTAGACAAAATTGGAAGGGAGATTTATTTTATTTGTTTCCACCCCATCTTTAAGGATTGGTTTAGAAAAATTGCCTTTTTACTTCACTAGTATCTTTTAACTGTCAAAATGCTTTACAACTATGCTTTCTTGCAAAATATTTATCAGCAATGCAGTATGAGATGATCAGACATTCCACAATATTATATTTTTTGTTTCCTTTGGAAATGTGATAAAAACCAACTCTACCAACTCTCTTTTTCCCTCTTTAAGAAGAACCTGTGAATCTTCCTTCCACCGAACTGTGGCTTCCTTCCGTTATCTAGTTTTGTTTATATAGAGCATGCATGGTCAACATGGTTCACTTCTTTTGGTATTATGGTACTCCATGGCTGATAGATAAGGTTCTTATGTTCAGAGCAGCAGCAACTAAGTTAGAATTTGTATATTATCTAAAGAAGTGACTCTTAGTACCTTCCATCTCTGTTATGTGGCACAATCATGGAAAAAAGTAGGAATAGTAGAAGTGGTCCACACAGGAACTACAACTTATTTTGTGTTTTTCTATTTCATGGGTTTTCAGCCAGCTAGTGAGCATCCTTTCTCTACTAAACAAAGCTGGACCTCAGGAAATTGATCCATGCTGGTACCATATGCATATATCAACAGAAATGAATAGTTTGATGTCCATAGTTCCTAAGAAGCCAATGTTTACATAATAATAAAGGCATCCTGTTTCCTTGAGGAGGGACCTTAGGGATCAGTTCCCAAAGTACAGAGATGTTTCAAAATGGAATGAGAAAATAACAGGTGAAAATAAAAAGAGATCTTTCCCTCAATTTTTCTATTACACTTCTCCTCATTACACATTCTCATTCTAGCTTTATTCTGGAGATGCTAGTAGAAGTTTGGGATGGAATGACCTCCCAAACCAAATATGGCACAGATGGTGAAATCTGATGCTTTTAAAACTGGATTAAAACTTCCATACAATTTAGACCAACTCCTTTATTTTATAGGTGGGCAAACTCAGTCCAGACAGGACTTTGAGTCATAATAACACTGTAGAATCCTTCATCTGGAAGGACTTAAGTGCCTAAGCTTTCACCTCTTTATATTATAGTCCCTGTTAAATTATAAAGTGGAAGCAAGAACAGGAGTATCAAGACCTGATATAACATAGTCTCCCTCATTACAGATAGTCTGATATCTTGATGGTGCTCTTTTTCTCCTCAGATCCTTTATGAGGCCATCATAGTTAGACAAAATTGCTTATTTTGTTGATTTCTACTTCATCTTTTAGTGTTTGGTTAGAATTGTGATTTTCTTCACTGATATCCACTGTCAAAAATGCTTCAGAATGTACACTTAGTTTGCCAGGAAATTGTATATCTTCCTCTAGAACTTAGGATGATGCTCTGGGCAGTTAATTGATGTTAGTGGAATTCAACTACATTGGAATGAAATATATCACACCTTCATGATTGGTATGGACGTTATTAGGATCCCTAGAGCTAGAAGAAATTGCACAGTTTCAAACTGAAATAACAATGGCAAAAATAAATTATGATTGTTGCAGGAGGAAACCTTTTGACAACCACATTATAGATTAGTCTATAAAATGAGAAATATGCCACTGCATTATATATGTAAAATGTTTTAAAGTCCTAGAAATTTCTCATATAAATACATTTAAAATATGTTTTTCATCATAGGTTAAAATTTTATGATAGTACTATGGCTCCTTACTATTGACATATGAAGTTAAAAGAACATTCTATTCACATCTTTAAAGTGTATTTGAACTTTATCTCTTTGGTTTCCAATTCCAAAAATGTTGGTTTATAAAAATTATAGTTAGTTTTATGCTGTGAAACTGTATGTGTAGTGTGAAGGCATTGATCAGTGACCATGAGTTTTCTCATCAGTGTACCTAATATTATCTAAACAAACAAGAACCGTATTTCTATCTGTTTTGTTGGACAGCTAGTTGGCATGGTGGATAGAGTTCTGGACCTGGAGTCAAGAAGACCAGAATTCAAATTCTGTCTCTGACACTTACCTACATAATCCAGAGCAAGTCCCTTTCTCTTCCTCAGCCTCAATTGTTGTTTTTTTTTTTTATTTTAAAAATCAGAATAATAGTAGCACCTATCTCATAGGTTTGCTGTGATGTTCAAATGTGATAACACAGGTAAAGAGCTTCAAAAATCTTAAAGTGTTATATACATGCTCATATTTTCATTTGTTTTTAGTGAAAAGAAGAAAATGAGACATTGGCACAAAAGGTATTGTGCCTTTTTACAGTATATCCTATTTACAGCTAGCATTAATGTAGAATCTGCCCAGTAAAATTATATTATTAGAAAATCTGTTAGTTGAAAAGTAATAGGTAGACCTCTCAGTGAATGTGTGTTTTCTCCAGGAATCAGAAATTAGAGGAAAGTCAATTGCCATAAATACTGATTTTTTTTTTTTTTTTAGATTTGGCACTGTCAGTAACGAGTGAAATAAATCTAATTTTTTTCCAACTTAAGCATTTCCTAACCTTTTTCAGTAAGTGCCCTCAAGCACTATTCAAAGAAGTCAGTCTGATTTTGTTCCCTTGTGCATAGTCATGTACGGTGGGTGATGGGCTTATCTAAATTTCAAGGAAATTCAAAGGAAAAAAAAGCAACACAGGGTTGAGAAGTTAAATAGCTATGAAGAGAAAAAGTAGGTCAGTTATCATTGGTTCTTTCATAACTTTGTCTTTTATAAGCACCAAAGTTTTTCTCATGGCACTGTAAGAATAATGTCTCACCTTCCCCTTCATTGCTTCAAATTCTTTAAGTTTAAAGAATGATTAAGAAAATATAAGTCTAATTGATTAATTATATAGTCTCTCTTCCTAGATGCTGGTCTTTATAAGTTCTTCATTTGGGTAATCTCTGGTCATGGTTTGTTGTTTTATTTAGACCTGTAAAGGGAGGAGAGAAAAATAAGATGACTTTTCATACTCCCCATTAAATGCAAGCCAGGGGGACGATGATGATGATGATGATGATGATGACGATGACGATGACGATGATGATGATGATGATGATGATATTTTCTAATTCACACAAAGAGCCCTTCATGTTTTGTCAGTGTCCAATGTCCTATAAAATCGTAGAATCTTATAGTTGATAGGGACATTAAAGTTCATCTGGTCCAACCTCCTACCCAATTCAGTAATACTTCTGCCTTATTTTGACAGTCATCCAGCCTCTGTTTGGATACCTCTTGTCCTGGAAGACTCAATATTTGACATATTTATTTCATTTTCTACTTAGGATTTCAAGTCTAAATGAACTTCAGAGTCTAACCACCTTGAATTTTACATCAAAAATCTTTATCTATTTGTCTTCACGTTAAGCATCCCCAGTTTCTTTCATTATTTCTTTAATAAAATGTCTTTCAGATACTTCCCAATCCTTATCACCTACCTTTAAATGATGCTTCCTCCTTAAATGTCACTCTTAAATAGCGGTATCTACAGTTGAACAGTATCTTACATGTAACATGAGGAGAGGAGAAAATTTAAGCTATGATTGAAATACCTTACATGGCATCAGCATAAAATATCTGAGGAAGACCATCAGAAACCCAAAAGATAGGTAATACAAGTATCATTTTACAGATAAGGGAGCTGAAATTCAGAAAAGTTGTCACCATATAATTACATAGGAAAAAACTTAGAACCAGGAATTTGTTTCATCCTTTCTTTTTGTAGCTCAAGTTCTTTACACGTTACAAAATAGCAGAACAACAAAATTTTAGGAGAGAAAAGAGGAATAGTACATAGATTAGAGCCTGGCTGGACCAGCCATGGGATATGTTTTTGTTTGTTTGTTTTATTTCTAACTTTTTTGTGAAGTTATCATTTGCAGTTAGTAAGCTGAGGTTACATTTGTCATTCATCAATAAGCATTTAAGAGGCACTGTGCTAAGTGTCTGGAATACAAAGAAAGGAAAAGAACATGATATCTTTTGAGCATGTTCTCTGTTCTCCAGACACAACAGTTATGTTAGAACGTATGCCCCACTGAAGTTTGGCTAACCTTTCTTTAACTGAGTATAAATTCCTAGCTCAACTCTGGAGAAAATCTTGCAATAGCAAAAATCAGTCAAACTACTAAAGCCATCTCAAGGTTTATGAACTCAAATGGTTCATTTTAAAGTCTGAAGATTAGTTTCTTTCATGTGTCTCTTCTTTGTCACTATTAATGCTGCTATCCCTATCTTCTGTCTTGTACAGGCTCTTCTTAGGCTAAATTAAATATGTAATTTTAATAACCTTCCAAAGTTCTTCCTCCCCCCTAATTGAAATTGGATTGCTACATTCAGTTCTGGGTACCCTCATTTTAAGTGTAACGCAACTAAGTACTTTGAACTACTGTGGAATTAACTTTGGGTTTTGTAGTTAGACAACCTGGATTTGAATCCTAGGATTTGGTAACTGTGTCACTTTGGTCAAGTCACTTAAACTTTCTGCAATTCCACTTCTCATTTGTAAAACAGAAAATTATGCTAGATCAGAAGTTCATAACTTTTTTTGACTTCATGAGCCTCATGTGCAATCCGAATCCTATGGGCTCCTTCTCAGAACGATGTTTTCAAAACCACAAAATAAAATTTATAGGAATGCAAAAGAGACCAATTATATTGAAATAGTGTTGTTTAGAAAACCAAGTTCATGAAACCTAGATATAGAACTCCTAGAGCCTAGGACCTATACTAACAGATCTCTAAAGTGTTTTCTAGCTCTTAAGTACCATGACTCAAATGGCATCTAATGTTTTCCCTACTTCTAGCATCTCCCTGCCCATATCCTGATAGGCTTGTTATTAAACAATTGCTTACAGTGAGAGAACAATAGCAAATTTTTGATTGGGTTTATTTTACAACTAATATAGTAGTAGCAGAGAAAGGAGAGAGAGATAATTTAGTTTCTAATCCATAGAATGTAAGATTCTTGAAGATAGGGATTGTTGCTATCTTTGTCTTTTTATCCATGGCATTTCATACATAGTAGAAATTTAATAAATGTTGAATTGAATCAAAATTTTTTAAAAATGTGCTCATACTGATAAATTCTTGGTAATTCTTTGTTAGAACTTGTACCAGAAAATCATTTAGAATGCTCTACTCTAAGATCTCGAGGTCTACTGATTATTGAAGATAAGAAACAATAAATAACAGTATTAAAATGAGTATAATCAAATTTGCATTATGCATTAGCATTTTAGCATTTCACATTTTCAAATTTGCTTCTAAAAAATGGCCTTTGCCAGTAATATGCAATATCTGACTGTCTTTTATTACTCTTTGTAAAATGATTTCAGTTTCATGTAATCACTCAGAGGTTCCAGGCAGTGAAATTTCTAGAGCTCATATTGGGTATAGGATAGCTAAATTCATTTGAAATTCAGCTGTATACCTCATAGAGAATAGATTTCAAAAAATGTATTATCTGGGTTGTTGGATTATTTACATGATGGATATTTTCAGGCTCACAGAGTTACCTGAACCCATATTTTGTGACAGGTCAGAATCTTGCCTCTTTCATTTCTTTAGCTGGGTTTTTAAAATTCCCTCCTAAAATGTTGCCACTTACATTGATGATTATTTTTCATTCTTTTCTACTGTCACAAACTTGAAGAAATAAAAAGCAAATGGGCACTCACATGTGAAAGCTTCCCTTAGGGACATTTTCAAGTAAACCTCTCATTAGGTAACTTTATCGACCCATTGATTCATCTTTCCTGGGGTATATCACTTATATTTCATTATCACAAGAGGTATAAACTGTCCCCACAGTCCTGATATGGCAGACTGTCACATTGCATGCTACTTCTTAATGGGTTATCTCAATGACTCAATAGAATAGAGACTCAATAGAATGCCACAGCTGGAAAGAGACCTTGGAGATCAAGAAGCAGACAGTATAAAATATTTGAGTTGGAAAAAGAGATCATTAAATTCAACTTCCTTCCCTCCCCAAGAAACCTCTTGACAACATCCCTAACAGGTGATTTTATACCTGCCTCTGATGGAGTGATAGAAGTCTCACTACTTCACAAGATAGCCTTTTCTGCTGTAGATATTGTTCTAATTTTCATCCTCAAAAAACCACATACTTAAATAAGACTCTCAGATATAGAAGGAAAAAAAGGTCATAAAATGAATTTCAGTTTCATCTTCATTATATAAAAAGTCACAGACCTTTAAAGTTGGGAAAGAATTCCAATGGTCATCACTACTTGTCTACCAATATGTAACCATCCAGACTCTGTTCAAACCTTTTCAGTGGTGAGAGAATCTATTTTCAGATGCCTCTAATTGTTATCTTTATTGAGTTCAAATCTTCCCACTCACCCCCAAGTTCCAGCCCTATGTTCTGAAGCAACACAGAATGACTTTAATGTCTCTTTATCTTGATACTCATCTTGCCACTGGACTTCAATGACTCTGGAATAGAGAGTGAGGCAACTCTGCCTCACTTAAATCTAATTCAAGTGCAAGTCAAAGCATCACCCTCTGATATCATTGGTCTTCAAAAGTGAAGGATGAACAATGACAACCTAGCTGATGCTAAGGATACAAAGAGAAGCAAAAGACAGCCCCTGCCCTTGAGGAGTTTGCAATCAAGTGGGTGAAGCAAGAACAAAAAAACCTAATATGTACAAACAAGCAATATATAGAAGAAGTAGGAAATAATAGCTTGAAAGCATTAGAATTAAGAAGAGTTGGGAAAGCTTTTATGTGGAAGGTGAGATTTTAGTTGGGACTTAAAGTAACCTGGGATATGTTGTCAATATCTTAATTGCAACTATATTTTTTTATTATTCACAATTTACAATCACTCCTTCCCTCCATGACCTAGGATTAATCTCTCAATAAATGATTTTCCTTTAAAAAATTCTTTTGGGGGTGGCTAGGTGGCCCAGTGAATAGAGTACCAGCCCTGGAGTCAGGAGGACTCAGACGCTTAACACACATACACACAAAAAACTAGCCATGTGACCTTGGGCAAGTCACTCAACCCCAGTTGCCCAGCCTTCTCCCTTCCAAAAAAGCAAAAAAAAAAAAATTCTTTTGGTAAACATGTTACAATTGAAATTTCTTAGAGAATAATTGACATATATAGATAATAATAACAATAAATTCACATTCTATGACTGAAGAAAAAATTACTATCATTATAATGTTTTCTTTTTTAATTTTAAATTTAAACTTTATTTATTTTGACTTTCTGTTCCTCTTAAATTTGAGATGGCTTTTCTGGTAATTTAATAGAAAAAAATGTCCAAACAAGACCCTGTAAATAGCAAGCAAGGAGGACACGTGGTGCCCTATGAGGCCCTGTGAGATTAGGTTTAGTGTCAAGTGATATTGTACAACTATTAGTTGGAACACATACTTGAATTAAGGTCCTATGAATTCAATCAACCACATGTAAATAATAAAAGTAAAGAGATCTATTTTTTCTGTTCTTTTTCTAATGTGGATATATATGATTATTATTTTTTAATCATTGTTCATCCTGTAACTGATCAGAATATAAGTTAACTGGAGAAAAAAAAAATAAAGATTGGTAGGTAGGTGGCAGATGTGACTCTCAGATTTTTCTTAATTGTTCAAAATTGTAACTTGTAACCTCAGTAAAATGGAGCAGCTGTGTAGCTAATAAGGGTGTCACAGCATGATACGGAAAGATAGATGCCTGGGTATTGTCATTGACTACTTAATGTTAAATTATGACTATCTCTGAAAGATTTCAAAATACAAGGCAACAGTTATCTTGAAAAAATATAATATACACAAATGGCTGAATACTTTTATTTCTAAATATTCTCTTTTACACAT
>CM053590.1:144190979-144237473 GCA_028646515.1 Pseudochirops corinnae | reverse complement strand
CAGTGGGAGATGTGTTTTTCTGTATTTTTGTGTGTTTTGGAGCCCTAAAATTTGTTTGGAGTATGGGTATTTGAGGTGGCTATGTGGTAGCTGCGGAACCTTGCTGCTTCTATGCCAACATCTTTGAGTATCACTATCTTTAATTTAATTAACACTCATAGATTGTTTTTGATATTTTTAATTTTTTTTAATGTTCATTTAACAAATATAAATAATTTTAAATATTTTATGTCACAGTAAAGAACAGAAAAAAATACAAGAAACTATTAACTTCTATTACATGTAGTTTTTAAAAATAATAACAACTAACCCTTAAAAAGAACTTTAAGGTTTTCAAATCACTTTATAAACATTGTCTTTTATTTTCAAAGCAACCCTGGGAGGTAGGTGTTATAATTATACTCACTTTACAGATGAGGAAACTGAGGCAAACAGAGGTTAAGTGACTTGCCCATGGTCACACAGCTAGTAAATATCTGAAACTGTATTTGAACTTGAGTCCTCCCAATTCCAAATCCTGCTTTCTAGCCATTGTAAAAGCAATAGTTAAAGAAATAGATTGATGGATGTTTAAGAATGTAGTAATAGGAGGCAGCTAGGTGGTACAGTGAATACAGCACTGGCCCTGGAGTCAGGAGGACCTGAGTTCAAATCTGACTTCAGACACTTAACACTTACTAGCCGTGTGACCCTGGGCAAGTCACTTAACCCTAATTTCCCTTTAAAAAGCAAAATAAAAGAATGTAGTGACAAATTTATGTTTATGCTCCTTTCAGCATCTCATTTCCCTTTCTTGTATACATTTTAAAAGGTTTATTTATGTTCTTTTCATATGAAATCACCCAACAAATTACCCCCATGTGTAATCACTCACAAATAAATATGTAGTTGAGTAAATCAAATCAGAAGACTTGCCATTTTTGAAGAAGATATGTCTGCTTCTGTACCTCTCTGCTAAGAGATGGCCTTTCAACGTTGTCTCCCCTTATATTATTGTTGTGGTTTTAAAGAAAATTGTTCTGGTTGTCCTCTCTAATCTGCATTAGTTCATACAAGTCGCTCCATGTTTCTCTGAATTCATCATGGAAATTGATGCCCTGCAGTCTGAACAGGAGGCTTCCTTGCACTAGGTCCCACCTTCTTCCACAAGATTTTACTCCTGGCCTGAGGGTTCAAGCTAGGCACAGCATTGTGCCCTGCAGTTTTCATCTTTCTTCTGAGGTTTCCCTGGTTGGTTGAGCTAGTCTTGTCACTTTTATTTTAAAGTCAGCTACTAGCTTCAGTCCTCAGGCCTTGGATCAGTGAGACCGAGAGAATTTGCTAGGACATCCCTCCTGCATAGTGTGCAGTCACAGTCATCTAGCTCTATATAACGTCAGGCTCTGTGTATTGGAGAAGCCTCCCACCTTCATGTCGATCCAAGGTTTAGGCTGAGCTCTTGGATTGTCCCCAGTGTCCATGTAGATTTGTCTTGCCCAACTTTTCTTACCTTGTCACTGTCACCCTTTAGGTCCTGTCTCCTTTACAGGAACAAAAAGCTCATTGGTGTTTTCTTTGGCAATATTCATTTAAGAAATGATCCCCATACAAGCCAAGTTTGTCCACAGTCTTTCATGTTATCATTTTAACTAACCTCTCTCATGGCTTGTTCATGTATCCAAAATATATAAAATAGATTAAAATGTAGTAAGAATACTAAAGTTTTGAATGGAATATTCAAATATTTGAATAGAATAGAAAAGGATACTAAAGTGTGATGTACACATGAAAAACTTTTCAAAGCTAAATGTTTTTGACATTTCATATCAAACATAACATCTCTTAAGGAGACCGTTCCTGGTCATTATTGCTCTGTCTAACTTTAAACCTTTTATTTCTCCTAAATTGACCATGACTTCCAACTTAAAGAGGAAGTCGGTAGATCTAAACATCTTAGTAATCATTTATGTCCATGGATGACATAAAATTATATGACTCTACTGAACAATAACAGTAGGCAGCTTTCTGATGCTCTACAATTTTTCTCCACTGACATCAAAATATCATTTGGACTTGTGAAGGGTAAAATTCTTAATATATGTCAAAGAAAGATAGAGACTGAAGGCTTCATTCTCATATTCAGGTATCAAAATGAACTAGTGGATGAAATGAATTCCTACAAATACTTGGAGTCTAAAAAGCATAGACCTACTGTTGAAAGGTTCCCTAAAGGTCACCTATCTCAACTCAGTCATTTTACAAATGAGGAAACTGAGTTCCACTGAGATTAAGTGATTTAACGAAGATCATACATGTAGGAATTGACTCCAAAGGTAATGCTCATTATACTATGCCATGTTGCCTCCACACAAGACACATTGAGCATAATGCTATTAAGGAGAAAGCTGTGCCTGAACAAATTAAGAGACTTTATGGCATCTTGAAATCAAACTCAGAGGAAGAGTACATTTAAATCAATTAGCACCTATGCAATTCCAGTTTTCATGTACACTTTTGGAATTGTAAAATGAACCATTAAACAGGATCTTAACAAAAATCATACAATAGTAACAAAATGTAGGGTCAGTCATTCTAAGGCATTTGTATAAAAATTAACATTTCCTTACCAAAAAGTAAGAAGAGGATTGACAAACATTCTTAGGGCACTTATTTAACAGATCAAAAACCTGTTTCAAACTTTTGGAACAAATAGACACAACTTCACCAAGCCATAGTAAAAGTTGAACAAGACTTAAATATCTTTTTTTTTTTTTCTGATAAATGTAACCAAAAGTGATTTATTTTCTGATGGAGTCTAAGAAAGTCTATGGTGGTTAAAATTTAAAAATAAAATCAAAAAGTCTTCCATGGGTCACATCCTCATGAATTCATTCAACAATATGTTTATTGATGTCAAACAAGTGGTTTTCATGCAGATTTGTTTATGAAAGTAGAGTGGTTTATGTTGTTGACCCTAGAAAGTATAGAAGGAATATCTTTAAAGGGCCTAGATTTAGTGATTAATACAGATTACATAAGGAAATGGTAGAAAATGGCTTCATGTTAAGACAAAAAGGCATTACCTATTCAAAAGAAGCTCACTATCTTTCATGGACTCATGGGTGGCAAATAGCGAAATAAAGGTCTGAAAATATCCTTAATTACCCAACTGATCTGGAACTCGATCATAGACCAAACTATTGTTCACAAGTATCTAGAACCACATTTTTAATAGATATCACTATACCGCATACTTTTAATATCCTAGATATATAGATACGTATAATGAAAAGCTTTCAAAATAGAGACATAGCATAGGAAATTAAAACCGTTCTAGTTCGGGATGATGCACCTATCTCACTATAATTCTGACTTCTCTTAGTTCTTTCTAAGTCTTTGAGATAAATGCTATTATTATCCCAATTTTCCAAATGTGCAAAGTGAGGAAAAGGGATATTTAGTGACCTCCCCACTGTAACACAGCCAGTGTCTGAGGTAGTATTAAAAGCTATACCTTTCAAATTTCATGTCCCTTGTACTGTATCATCTAACTGTGGGCCATATATTGTACTTGGGGCTCACAGCTTGGTAATTGGACAATCCTTTCTATTTGAACTTCATCAGATTATATAATCTCTCTGTGTTTCATTTTTTTCATCGGCAAAATGATGAAATTGGACTAAGGACTTCTAATGTCCCTTATGCTCTGATTCTTTTATTCCTCTGAAGTAGAAGGTGCTAAAATCATGGAACTGACATGTTTTCAGAGCTTAAGGAAATGTGTTTTGTTTCTTCCAGGAGCCCTGCTAACTCAATCTAGGCATTCCTCTCTCTTGATACAGAGCTCAACTCCTCTAGGACCTAGCAAATGATCTTTAAGATTTGTTAGAGCTATCACTGGGAAAAGAAAAATAAAAAAAAAAAAAAAAGATTTGTTAGAGCACAAAAAGAAAGTCACTCTGTAGCCACCCTGATGATCAACCTTTCCAGCCCTTGGACAGCCAATAAATGGTCTGCTGCTGATTCCATGATCAGCTGGGTCTAGTTTGATTTAACCTGACAGAACTTAGCAGAGATATCAAAAGTACAGAGACATCTCCATGTCCTGCTTGCAATTTGGAGAAGGATTGTGATGGAGGAGAAAACTCCAAGCATTTAGGCTATTTGAAGAAAATATATTCCCTTTCTAGAATTCTCCTGTTATTTATTTGTTTTTAGTGATCAAATAATCCTGTTGTCATTGTTCCGTCATTTTTCAGCCGATTCTTACTCTTCATGACCTGTTTTGTGGTTTTCTTGGCAGAGATACTGGAGTGGTTTGCCATTTCCTTCTCCAGCTCATTTTACAGATGAGGAAACTTAGGCAAACAGGGTAAAGTGACTTGCTCACATCACACAGCTAGTAAAGGTCTGAGGCCAAATTTCAACTCAGGAAGATGAGCCTTCCTGACTCCAGGCCCCGTGCTCTATCTATTGCATCACCTAGATGCCTAATCAGATAATCCTGGCTTGCTACCAAAAACTGGAAATACTTAGGATTTGAGAGGTAAACCACAGAACAAAAGGGGCACATTTCTACTCTTAAAAAAATACAAGCAATAGAGGAACAAATATTGAGAAATTCTTACCCAGCGAATCGATCATTCCCATCCCAAGAGAAGAAAATTATTTCCCACATTGATGTTGTGATTCAGTGGGTTGAGTAAGTTGACTTCCCACTGCTTCCTCACTAAGCTATCTTACACCAACAAAATACGGAAATATTTTGGCAGCACCTCATCAACCTAAAAGTGGGTGAACATATATATGCTACTTACTCTGGCATTTATCAAAGCAGTATTTTAATTGAGATGGTGAATGTTGAATCTTAAAACTGATAATCTACATGTTCTCCCTCAGTACTCCAACAAAGGCTCCAAGATTCTAAGCTAAAAAGAAGTTTCTAAACTACATTGGTGGAAGAAGTCAAGGGAATTTTTTCATCAGAAGCAGTCTAAACAAATGAAATAACAGCTCTAATGCTTTATCTCCCTGTAATTTTGATCATAATTGTATTTTTATGTGATTTGGTGCTAAACTCAAGAAAAAGATTTGATTTTATGACTAATCAGTCTAATGTGGCTCTAATTGCTCTTAAAAGCAGGCTCTTACAGTGACTTCAAATGATGCCACTCCCCATATCTTTACAGATACTTTCTCAAATGACTTTTTGAGAAGTAGTTAATGTTCTCCCATGAAATTGATGAATGTACAGTAAACCAAACGTGATAAAAAATGCAGTTGTACATAGTAGCAAGAACACTGGACTGGAAACCAGAATAGACAATAGAACATGATAGAATATAAGCTCCTTGAGCACAGAGACTCATATTTACCTCTTGTATCTGGCAGAATACTTTGCCCACAGTAAGCACTTAGCACATGGGTGCTGAAGGCTTGCTTCTTCTCATTAATTTCCTCACCCTAGACAAGTCACTTTACCTCCCTAGGCCTCAGTTTCCTTATCTGTTATGTTAATAGTCAGGCCAGATGACCTCTAAGGGTGCCTTCGTGCTGTATCATTCTATGATCTTCTTTTCTTATCAGGCAGAACAAGATTCTGAGCAACATCTCTGAAGTATAGCCATCTTAATCTATAGTCTGCTAATTGGCATAAATTAAGGAATGAATGATATATGTGTTAAATATTATTTGATGAAAAACTTAAAATAAATGTTTTTGAGAAAATACTTAAAGTGCATTATCAGCTGCATTTTATAGTGGTCTAGAAGTATTTATGATGATCTTGATTTTATTTCCCTGGATAGCTTTTGTAAAGCTGGCATAACAGGAATCGAAGAAAAAGAATGTGCTTCTACCATACAAAAAAAGTATACTAATTTAAATTCTCTGCAATGGTTCTTTTTTTTTCTTTCATGCAAAGAATAAATCTATTTTGATTTGTTAAAACTTATGGGATTTCTATGGCAATAAACAATTCAAAGAACTGTAATGCATAGATTAAAAAGGGCCTATGTAATGATTATCCGTATTAAGATTCAATATTTTGACATTTCAATCAAAATACTGCTTACTAAGCCACAATGCTTGCTTTCAACTAAGGTTGACCTAGATTCAGGTCCTGGCTTCTCTCACACTTACTGACTGTGGGACACTAAAATTATGACAGACTAAAAAAATAATTAAATAACAATAAATTCAATAAAATAAAAAATCACAGACTTTATAAACTTCAATATTTTCATGCTCCCTCCCCCGATTCCAAACTCTTTTCTAATTAGAGGAATCTTAATGAATTAGGTTGATTTCAAAAGTATAACAGCAAACCAATCTGAATGCCAATGGAATTCTCACCAGAGTAAAAAGAATTTTGGAATTTCAGATCAATGAATGCCCTTGAAATTCCAGACTGTAGGAATAAATAAAGGTTTAAGTTTGGCGTTTTAAAAGGACCAGGTTTTGTACATTGTGACCTCCATATGATTTATAGACTACCGTGTACATGTTTTTTAAATAGTTTTTACCTAGTAATCCCTATTCAAACTGCCCACTTCAAAGAATTTTCAAAATCTTAGCCCTGATTTTCTCTTCTTTGAATCTATTACCATGCAATAGGAAATGACCTCTGATACCTAGTATTGTCAAAAGAAAAAAATCCATCCAAATCTTGTTCATTCAGAGTTCTCTAGTCATTAATTTGTATCATGAGTATATAGATTAGATGAAACCTCATTAACTTAGAATCCTCTAATTATGAATTTCTATCATAATAAAGGAACCAGGTGGAAATTTACTACTACATATCTATAAGGAAACATTTTACCTGGTAAATTTTATATATATGTATGTATGTATGTTTGTATATGTATAAAAGATTTCTTGATGGAGTAGTAAGACAATAAATGAACTGTTTTCAAGTGAGAGGCATTATTTTATATACAAAATCAAGTTTTGTGAATCATTTATTTATAATATCTTCTCATTGTGTTCCTTACAAACATTCCCACTATTAGAGCCTTATTCTAAGCCTTCATAACTTCACACCTTGTTATTGTTAAAAACAAAACAAAACAAAAAAACCTTGTGTCTATTCCCTTATCTCTCTTTCTTCCTTCACTGGAATCTTAGTCTAATCTTCCTAACACACTGCTTCTATCATGTCATTTCCCTACATAACTCCCTGTAAGTATCCCCCACTGCATACTCACCAACTCTAAATTCCCCTTGCTAATAACATTCAAGATTGTCTAAAGGTCACAATTTAAAAATCTAACATATGTTCTATAGAACTATAGAGTTTTAAATTTCAAAGGGACCTGATACTTTGTCTATTCCAGCAGTTCTCAACCTGTGCGTCGCGACCCCTTTGGGGGTTGAATGACCCTTTCACAGGGGTCACAGGGGTCGCCAAGACCGTTGGAAAACACATATTTCCAATGATCTTAGGAACCAAGACATGGCTCCTCAATCCGTCTACAGGTGGGTCCGCCCACACGCAGATAGTATTAAAGGATCACGGCATTAGGAAGGTTGAGAACCACTGGTCTATTCCAACCCCCTCAACTGGTAGAGAAGGAAACAAAGTTGTTAGAGGGTGAATTTTTTCAGAGCTCGTACCAACAGCACAATGTTGGTCACATCCAACAGCAGAACTCATAGCTGGGAATAAAAGAACGCATTTTCTGCATCCAAATGTAGTGCAAAAACTTTTTATTCTAGTTAGTCTCGTCTCTTCACTCTCTTCACTTACTTTCCCCCCTCCTATTTTTGTACATACTACATATCTAATTCTATCATCAAGACCAAACTTTTGTCACATCTTTCTTTCCCTCTTTCCTGACCTTTCCAATTCCAAGAAATCTCTCCTTTCCTTCTGACTCCCACTGTAATTAGTCCACACCACAATATTTTCCATTGGTATTTATTGTTAATTGTTCTTTAGTTTTTTTCCCTGAAATTATTATACTTGTCTCACTAATTAGATTGTAAGCTCATTGAAGGGATGGAAGCTATAAACATCGTTTCATAAAATCCGGGATGTTAGACTTAAGAAGAATTTTAAAGATTGTCCCCTTCATCCTTTAGTTTGCATATGAGTTTAACCCCTTGCTTTTTTGCTGTTTATTTATCTCAGTTGTATCCAACTCTTTGTGACTCCATTTGGGGTTTTCTTAGCAAAAATACTAGAGTGGTTTGTCATTTCCTTCTCCAGCTCATTTTACTGATGAGGAAACTGAGTCAGACAGGGTAAGTGACTTGCCCAGAGTCACGCAAGTAGTACATGTCTGACTCTGGATTTGAACTCACGAACACGAGTTTTCCTGACTCCATACCCAGAACTTTATCCACAGTGTGAGCTAGCTGCTCCTCCTTGTTTTATAAAGAAATTGAGGCCCATGGAGGTTTAAGTGACTCGCTCAAGGTCATAAAAGGAGAATGTATGATGTGATTTGTCCACTATTACACAGGTGGCAGTTACAGAGATTGGATTTCAGCCTGTTTCTCTGACCTCAGATCAGATATTTTGCTATTATATGGTGTTTGGCCACACTATCAGAGCGCGCACACATACACACACAGAATCAATCAATGTATTATTATATATTAGTATAATAATATGTTAATAATATATTATAATATTACATATGTAATTGAAAGCAAGGCCTCTGTCAGGCTACACTTTGATGATGTTGTTCAGTGTATATATGCTTTCACTAGTGATAAAAATCACATAAAAATTCTATAAATAAGCAATTTAACTTATTGAGATAGAATTTGTCTCCCCTCCCTACCTGTTGAGTTTGGTTTATTGAAATTTGTAAATTTTGGTTTCACTGAAAGAGTTTATTGACCATGTATTCTATGTGAGTAGAGAGAAACTATATTTTGTCTAAATTTTTAAAGGAAATGAACTAGGTAAAATTTTTATTCATATATTGAGATAGATATATATGTGTATATCATTCTATATATCTATATATGTCTACCTATATACATAAAGGGAAAGAGAAAGGAGAGGAAGAGAAAGAGACAAAGAAAGAAAGAGACAGATGTATACGTTTAAAAAGTAAGCAAAGGGAGGTGGCTAGGGGGTGCAGTGAATAGAGCATGGGCCCTGAAGTCAGGAGAACCTGAGTTCAAATCCAGGCTCAGACACTTAATACTTACTAGCTGTGTAACCTTGGGCAAGTCACTTAACCCCAATTCCCCTCCAAAAAAGCAACAAAAAAAGAAGAAGTAAGGAAAGATAATTTTTACAAACACTGGTTTTAGTAATATACAGAAATGTGAATTCTGACCTATAACTTATCCTTATCACATAAACATTGACGTAATTCTGAATTATATGTGTATATAAATATGTTATATATGTATGTGTGTATAGCTTTGTGTATATACTTCCTAGTTTTGTGACCCTGGGCAAGACACTTAACCTTTGTCAGCCTCAATTTTATCATCTATAAAATGGGAACAATAATGGTACCTATCTCCCAAAGCTGTTGTGAAAATCAAATGAGATAGTCGCACACAGCAATCCCTATGTGAATGTTTTTTTCTTTTCTTTTGGAGGGGAAAGGGAGGGCAATTGGGGTTAAGTGACTTGCCCAAGGTCACACAGCTAGTAAGTATTAAGTGTCTGAGGCCGGATTCGAACTCAGGTCCTCCTGACTCCATGGCCAGTGCTCTATTCGCTGCACCTCCTAGCCAACCCCTCCCCCCCCCATATAAATGTTAGCTGTTATCATCCTGCCACTGCCACCCACAGTCTGTGACCCACTGATCCTAGCCTCCTTGCTGTTTCTCAAACAAGACTTTCCATCTCCTGACTCGAGTCATTCTTTCTGACTGTCCCATACCTGGAATGTTCTCTTTCATTTCCAATTTTTGCCTTTCTTGGCTTCTTTCAAGTCTCAGCTAAAGTCACCCCTTCTTTAAGAAGACCTTCCAATTGTACTTAATGCTGTATGTATGATGTCTGTCCATTGTTATCTCCCCCAATAGACTTGAGGGAGATCTTTAAGCAGAAGCTGTCTTTTGCCTCTCAACACATCCCCAGCTTTCAGCACACTGCCAGAAATACAAAAGACACTTAATAAATATTAATTGACTTAATGATTGAGTTTGAAATTAGGGCATATTAAATACTCCTGTTAAAAAAGTAGAGAAACTTCGATTATCTTAATTTTCCATAAGAATAAAATACTCGTTGCATTTCTCATTTTCAAAGAAAAAAAGCATCTGTTTTGTTTCTTGAGAAATGTGGTTGCTCAGGCCATCTGTCAATTTGTGAAATGAGTTTCCTCTCCACAAGGCATTTTCTTTGAAGCTTTGTCTTTCTTTTCTGAGAGTTTTTATAATTATTTTGAATAGGACTTGGTAATTATTCCTTTCTGGGTATTATATTTCATATATATAGATATATGGACCTATACATATAACCATGTATGTAGGCATATATAGACATATGTACAGCCATATATGTAGACATATGAATTATAAATTACATAAATAATATATTTATATAAAATTTACATTTGATATATTTATGTAAATTTAATAGATAGTAAGGCACTGAAATAGTATTTGAACTCAGATCCTCCTAACTTCAAGCACTTATCCACCATAACCACAGAGCTGCCTTTAATTATGTTTTTGCCTTTATTTTGTTAGTACTAATATTTTTAGAGCTCTCTAAGCTAACAGCAAAGAAAGATGCCGTGTTTGTGGAGCTCTATTTTTCAATCCAGTTCATTTCAGCATTCATATGAAATACCTTTTTGCTTGACACTGAGGGATATGGAGACAAAAAAAGTAATCCTTTTCCTCCCTCAAGGATTTTATATTCTAATAAAGCTAGAATATAAAATAGAAGTTAGAATTCTAAAAATAGAATTTAGAATAGTTTAAAAAGTCATCATCAGTAGCTCTGGTTAGCTCACTACACTCATGATTTTCATAGTCTTGGGGTGGGGCAGCTTACTGAAAATTACTTTAATAAGATCATCTTATTCCCCTTTATACATCAGACGTTACTTTTGATTGACCTGACTGGTCAGTGCAGTCAATTAAAGAATTGATTCAAACATAACAATCAGATTATTGATACGAATTTCAATTATACACCTCCAAGTAGAATTTTTTAAAACTTTTACTTCCTATTACCAAATCACACCAGTAAAAAAAAAAGATGAATCAAATCTCTCCCCCCTTCTCAGCTCTAGAACCGGGTAGTTTGTTTTTGATGAAGTCATCTTCAGAAGCTCAGAGATAGAGGATTCCAATAGTACACATAGAAACTCAGCCATGCTATTCAACTGACTCTTGCCCATGTTCTCCCATGAACCTTCAGTGTTCTAAGGATTTAGCTCTCTTGACATTGTATGAATGATGGAACCTATGGTCTGTCTATTATTTCTGTCTTTATTCATCTTGTGGGGTCAGCTAGGTGGCACGGTAGATAGAGGGGTGGGAATGAAATCAGAACTCATAGTCCCGTGTTCAAATGTGGACTCAGACACTTCATAGCTATGTGATCGCAAGCAAGTCACTTCACCCCGTTTGCCTCATTTTCCTCATCTGTAAAATGATCTTGAGAAGGAAATGGCAAACCACTCCAGTATCCTTGCTAAGAAAACCCCTAATGGGGTCATGAAGAGTCTGACACAGTTGAAAAAGGACTATGCACAGTAAGTCATTTTGTAATGAGGGGGATAAACCAACAAAAGGCAATGGATGCTTGTTTTGTGAGCTGAAAGACCTGAATTCTAGTTCTAAAACCACCAAGTATCCTGGAACCAGCTCTTTTCAATGTGATCATTTACATCTTGGGGGGAGGAGGTAGGGGAATCAACAAAAAAAGGGCTTGATTTCTTATTTAGCTGATTGTCTAGACTTAAAGTGATGGAGAAAATGTTAAAAATGCAGATTAAACTTAAAAATGTATAATGAGCACATTCATTGGGGCCCTTGACAGTTCTGGGTTGTACATAGTGCTTATCAACCCTCTGTGCATGTCAGGCCCCTCTTTTACTTTTTTGAGGTTTTTGTATATTTAAAAAGAGAGAAAGAGAAATTGTGTTACTAAAATTGTGTTACTATTGCTCTTTTGATACCACCCACATGTGTAAAAAACTGACTAAGTCTCCTTTGGGAACAACCAGACAAAAAAATAAAAAAACTTTTTCTTGTTCTTCAGGAGTGAGGTTTGGGAAAGCACCTTGTAGCAAACTAGCATATGTCTAGACAAGTGAAACTGTCACTGATGAGCTTTGTCAATGTGGGCTTCTCTGAATCTCAGTTTCCCCAATGTCCAAGGAGGGCATTGGAATATATTTCTGCCCCTTGTGATTTGGTTCAAAATATTCTCAAAGCTTTTAGCAGCAAGTTTGTAAGTGAACCAATTAAGAAAATAGTTTATGAACAAAAGGTCTTTTAAAAAGATCTGTGTTCTGGGGCAACTAGGTGGCACAGTGAATAGAGCACTGACCCGATAGCCAAGAGGACCTGAGCTCAAATCCAACCTCAGATACTTGACACACTTACTAGCTGTGTGATCTTAACCCCAACTGCCCTGCCTTACCCCCTCCAAAAAAAAATTATTGATTAAAAAAACCCAACAGATCTGTGTTCTATAACACCAGTAGCTGGGATTGAAAAATCTCCAAAAACACACAGTATGGAGAGTGCCTGAAGTATAAGTAAGGAGTGGTAGGGATGGGGAAGAATGTTTTTATTTTATTTCGAGTAGTAAAAGAAAAGAGACAAAATGTTTTCTACAAAGACATATTTCTTTTCAACAACTGCGTTTTTTCCTCTTGCCCACTTGGCTCACTTTGGACCAGGTTGCAGCACTACTCCCATCCTCTTCTTAGTTCACTGTAGCATACTTACCACAATGGAGAAAAGATAATCTGGTTTCTGGAGTTATGTATCTTAGCAACTCTTCTCTCTCATCATCCTTCCTGAACTCTACATATAAATGATCCAGTAGGAATGTATATGCAGTGACCTGAGTTGATAGAATATTTTGAATACAACTGTGCAAGTGTGTTCCTCCTCCAAACAACTTGCTCTCTTCTTAAATTCATAGGGAAAATTCTATCTATGAAGAACTGTATTCTCAAGAGAATCCTGAGATAGAAGCTTAAAAAAATGCGATATATATTTGTTCTGGAAAGTAGTGAGAGGTAAGAAAAAAAAGCGAACAGTTGTATCTTTCCCCTAAAATAGACTTCAGAATTTTGGCCAATAGCCTAGAGCTGGGTATGACACTTTATTATAGTAGCATACATCATTCATGACCCAAGGGAGCATAACAATCAATAATAAAATCATGCTACATGAATAAGTTTATAAGTAGGTTATGGTATTTTACTTTCTGCCGCTCTTGGACATACTCACTCTCATATTAGAAACACGTTACTGATAAAGTTAAGAATCCATTGGGTAAAGAGTGGCTAGGATTCCCTTATTTGTCTAGTAGGATTAAATATCAATTTTAATAAGCAGTGGTCAAAGGGTAAGCCTAATTGATCAGGATACTGTATTCTCATCATATTAAAGTATAAATCTAGAAGATTCATTTGATTGCTCCTTGACTGGACTAGTATTTGTTACTATTCATCAGAGGCCTGGCTTCTGAAGGAAGAACAAATGTATGATGGCAGTGACTGTACAATTCCTTAGTAATTGGATTTTCTTAGTAAAGCTGCAACAATCGTGGGAACTCTTCTCTTTTTACAGCTCTTGTCTTAGTCTCTGTGTCTGCTCTTCCTTCCTATCTATGAACAGTCACTATTTGTTGAGTCTCTTGATACTTCTGGGTTGAATATAGTGTTTTTCAACCCTTCTGTTATCATTGCTTAGCCAAGTGTCCTTTGGTATTTTGGATTTTTATATATATATATGTATGTATTTTAAATTGTGTTACTATTGTTCTTCTGATACTACCTGTGGATATAAAAGATTAAGTCTCCTTTGGGAGCAACCAGACTATTATTATTCCATTAATAATAATGGAAATTTGAATATTTTCCCTGACCCTTAATAAGCCTGAGGGAATTCGAGGACCTTCCCTGATCTGAAAATATGCTCTGCCTGCTAATAGACTGAATGTAGTCACATAGAGCCTGTGGTAGGAGGAGTTTGCTGAAGGGTAGAGCAGAGCCCACAGGAGAAGCTTGCTTAGGGGAGGCTTGTTTTTCAGGAAGGCCCATACCTTGTTACGTTGTAATTAGGCAGTGGGACACAAAGGTTGTGATGTTCTCTGACCCTGGAGAAGGCTATATATACTCTGAAGTGAGGTTTTACTTTGGGATTCACTTATGGGAACAGTTGTGTGATTTGGCCAGATGAGACTCTGGGCAGCTGTTGAGCCCCCGGATTTGAAAAGTCAGATGGTGGTGCTTCTCTCTCTGGCAACTAACTGTATGTATGTAATGGTCAGACAGCTAGAAGCCCTGTCTGTTGAATTGTGTTATATTCTCTGTCTATATTTTTTGTCTGCTTGTAACTTCTGTTTGTATTCTCTGAAGTTCAGGGTGCTGACTTTCCCCCCCAAACTAGGTAAATGATATATGTTTGATTAAAGTAAGATTGTTAACCCTTTTTGAGTTGCTTTCCTTTAGAAAAGCAGATCAAAGAACCTGTGCTAGCAGCCATCCTGGGTATACTAGGTTGCTTGCTGCTACAGAGGGTAAATAAACTTTTTTTCTTTCTTCAAGAGTGAGATTTGGGAAAGCACCTTATAGCAAATTAGCATATAAACAACCATTGTTGGGCCACCAAACCTAAGGCTGAATGTACCATCAATTGAAAGTACGTCCATGAAATTTAATTAGGTAATTCTGTAGCCACTAATAAGATGGATACGATGAAATCCCCAGTTAACTAACAGAAAGATGCCAAGCCAACCAAGAAGAGACTATCCTTGCCCTCCTCCTGCCTTGAAAGAAATGTGTCTTCCTTTCCAACATTTTCTTCCTTTTTGCGTGGTTGCTTTTCTTTTCTTCAGGGGCAGGGCATCTGAAAATCAAACCTTTAATGTACTAGATAGATTTACTGGGCCATAGAATGTAAGGATTGGATGATTTCCAAGTTGCACTTAGAGTCTTATCTTTTTGCAGTTTGCAAGGGACCTTAAGAGACACCGTCTAACCTCATTTTGTGTATGAGGAGATTGGAAAACAGAAATTATATGACTTGTCTATGGTCACACAGCTAATTAACAAAATCAGAGCCAAAGCCAGGGTCTCCTGACTCTCTTGTCCTCTTGAAAGTAATAATTAGAATCTCAAAGTACTTTGAGCATTCCTACAAAGAAGGTGAACTGACAATAGCCATTTACTCTAATGAATAACAATATGACTAAAAGAACTATGAAGGAAACCTACTATACTACCTCCTTCTTGGCAGACAAGAGGTGAAACACACATTTCCATATGTAGACATTGTGTAAGGGTTTAGTTTGTGTGATTTTAGTGATTACAAAGAAGGTCGGGATTTCTTGGTTTTGGTTTTGGTAGGGGTGATGATAGGAGGTTCTAGTGATAGTGATATCAAACTAAAAAAAGAAAGGAATACCAATGAAGTATATAGATATAATATATAGAGTATGCATACGTACTTATGTATATAAGACTTAAATGTATATGTTATGTGTATATATTCATGCATGTGTAGCTATGTATATTCATATCCTTGTTATTCGGTGGTTTCAGTAATATCTGACTCTTTGTGACCCCTTTTGGGGTTTTCTTGGCAAAGATGGTGGAGTGGTTTTCCATTTCTTTCTCCAGCTCTTTTTATAGATGAAGAAACTGAGGCAAACATGGTTAAGTGACTTGCCCAGGGTCACACAGCTAGTGTCTCAGTCCACATTTGAACTCAGGACAATGAGTCTTCCTGAATTTAGCCCAACACCCTGTCTACTGTGCCTCCTAGCTGTCCTGTATATCATATATTTGCACCAAATGAAACAGAAGGAAGCTCAGAGGAGAATACAGGCAAGCAGGATGGCTTTGAAACTAGCATGTTAATATTCATTACGCACTTTTATTTATTTTATTTTATTTTTTGCTTTTTGGAAAGAGGAAGGTAGGGCAGTTGAGGTTAAGTGACTTGCCCAAGGTCACACAGCTAGTTTTATGTTAAGTATCTGAGGCCAGATTTGAACTTGGGTTTTCCTGACTCCAAGGCCAGTGCTCTGTTCACTGTGCCACCTAGCCACCACTTATTATGTACTTTTAAAAAAAGGTACACATGATACTGACATTTTTAATCTGTCAAGAATATGATATTCCTTCAGTGTGAGTACTCCCTGTGCCAGCAAAAATGGTAAGCTCTTGTATATGTATGCATACATACATATGTGTGTGTATATACAAATACAAACATACATGCAAATATATGTGTATATATATTTCTATAAATACATATGTGTATATGTGTGTGTACATAGATATATACACATACACACAGGTATATATATATATATATATATATATATATTTATATTTATATGTAAATGTTTTACCCAATGCCCAACTTGTTCATGAGTCTTTCCAAACCTAAGTAGATTTTTGGACTGCAGATGTATACAGTCCCTTCGTAGATTTACACTCAGTATTTCCAATTTGGTTGGACTGACCAGAGCTTGTGCACCAGCAACATGGCTTTGAAAATCCAGGGCAAACTCCACGCTCTGATGAAGCATTGCTCTGGATTGGAGGATGTCATTGACAAATGAACATATTAGAACATGTCACAAACCTGGATTTGATCCTCCTTTTGGTACTTCTGTGACTTTTTGGGCAAATCACTTTATCATCTCTGGGCCTCTGTTTTATTATCTGTAAAATGGAAATGGTGGATTGGACTAGATGGCCTCTAACATCTTATTACTTAAACTGCCCAATCGTCTCTATTTGACAGATGAAGAAACTGAAACCCAGAGAGATGAAGTGATTTGCCCTCGTAAATATAAGAACCTCTGCAGGATGTTGGCTGTGTGACCTTGGGCAAGTCATTCTACCTCTTAATGCCTAAGACAGCTCTCTAAGAAAGTAAATTTCTAAACAGTTACAGGTTTATGTTGGTCCAAGTGTTCTTCATGGAACATTTCCTATACTAATGAAATAGATCAAAAAATAGTGTCATATCCAGGACTCAAACCCAGATCCTCAAAGCACTGCATTTTTTTTTTTTTGCTGAACTATATGCCTTGAAGAAATTACATATTCTGACTTTGCATGCATTATAAGATAACTGAATTTAAAACTATGTGACTTGAAACCAAAGCTTTCTCTTCTGTGATATATTTTTTAAAGAAACTCGAGAGAAAGCAGCCTCAGAGTTTATTCCAGTTAATGCTTTGAACTAAAAAACTGAAGTAATGCTATTCATTTGTTAATAGGATGTTATCAACAGTGAAGAGACAGCTTTGGAATCGATATGACCAGGGTCCAAGGCATGCCTTGGTCAGACATCTAAGTGATAGGAGACAAATCTTTTAACCACTTTGTGCTCCCCTCCCACAACTCTTTAAGATTCTGTGTTTCAGTCAAGTTCACAGTCTATATCCCACTGAAAAGAGTTTCCACACTGAAAAAGTTTTTTAAAAATCATAGGTCTAAAAAAAAATGAAATCAAATGTGAAGAAAATCTGGAAAATCATTCTTTTCTTCTCCTAAAATATTTTGACCAATTCCAAAACCTCCAGCAATGTTTTAAAACCTCTAGAATGCATTTCTCTGTCTTCTGAGAGTTTTTCTACCAGTGAAAGTAAAAAAACACAACAAAAGCTCTTCAGATTACTAGAGGGGCCCAGGTTTCAAAGGACGAATGGAAGATACCTTAAAACCAATAGTTTTAGATGTTTCCCAGGCCATATTCCTTATAAAACACTAATGTATAATTTGACATCCTTGGAAGAAAATTCTTTCTTTTGCTTCTTAGACTCAATTCTCCCAGAAATACTTTTTAAAATCAGTTTATTATAATCTGATCATTTCTGCCATCAAATGATGAGGGTTATTCAATAGCTCTAAAAATTTCTTTCCAGCAAGTCATTTTTGAATTACAATTAATAGTTTTCTCAGACAATAAATAACATTACATAATAAGATAAACCATGGTTCTAGGGCTCAAGGTAAAATCCAGTTAATAATTTGATTTGCTAAACAAAACAATAGTCAGTTTTGTCATGTTTTGGGGAAATCACTATCTTAAATCTGTTCAACCCGTTTGATCATTTCCTTTAAGGATTCTCCATTTCAGAGTGTCAAAGGTGAACTCAAGTGATACTTTCTTTTGTTTTTTTGCTTTTTAGAGGGGGTAAGGCAGGGCAATTGGGGTTAATTGGCTTTCCCAAAGTCACACAGCTAGTAAGTGTTAAGTGTCTGAGGTCGGATTTGAATTAGGTCCCTCCTGACTCCAGGGCAGGTGCTGTATTCACTGTGCCACAAAATCACCCCTGACACTTTCTTTAACTGAAAAAATCAAAGACTTCCCCCTTTTTCTAGACTGATCATCACTCTAACCCAGTTCAGTCATGGGGGAAAGATTGTTTTTAGGAAAATCAATAGGCATCCTTTCTCTTGTCAAATTGCCTAAATTGCTTCAGAGGGAAATTCTTCTTCAGTAGAACTATTAGAGAATTATTAAAGACTAATAAAGATTTTCTTTCAAATTTTCTCAAAAGTACAGACTAAGATAATTATTTAAATGTTCTCTTAATATTTCCAAAAGAGGCAGCAAGGGAAAGAATGGGCTAGTCAACTTCAACATGTCAAAACCCCTTGAAAATCTTATCCCACCCTTTCCTTTGTAGCTTCATCATCCACTACTTCCATCCACAGACCTTGAAAAGTGGCCTAAGTATGGACCCCCAAATTATAAATGGCAATTCTTGCCCTGAATCTTTGCTCATATTTTTTTTTTCTGCCTAAGCTGCTCTCCCCCTTTTCTGTGTATCCAAATCTCATTCATCTGATAAAGCTCATTTGAAATCTCCCAATTTAGAATGAAAGTTGAAATAGCAGAATCTTAGTCCTGGACCTTTTACTGATTAGTTGTCCAACCATAGGCCTCTCTTAACCTCATGTTCCCCAGCTGGCAATACAAAGCCTTTGAAGGCCAATAAGTCTAGTGTATTCTCTTTTTCTCCAAAACTCACAGTATTTGCTGCATGAACCATTCCTTTTACAATTAATCATATATTGCCTTGTAATGTTTTCCATGTATTATTGAGGATACTCGTTCTTTAACATTTAATATCTTTATATCATGTGTAAAAGCACTGAAATTGAATGATAGACCCAAGTTCAGCTTTTAAAACTGACTAGCTGGGGCAATGTGGGAGAGTTATTTAAATCTTCTGATCCTCACGTAACTCATCTGCAAAACGGGTAATTCAAAATCTCAGAATTCTAGTCCAACCCATAGTTCTATAGCAATCTTCTCTACATCTTTGGTCAGATGTCATCCAACTTCTACCTGAAGACCTCTACTACCCATTCTACTTTTTGAAACTCTCTAATCATTACAGAGAATGGGTTTTGTTTGTTTTTTTCCATTGAATGAAACTACTTTTTCTACAGCTCCATGAGTAAATGAAAGGAGACACATTTATTAAGTACTTACTATGAACTCTTCTTTCAATTCAAACAATTCCAGATACTGTGTAATGCACTATTGTACAAAGTCTTGGGTAATAAAGTTGGTGAGGGAACCACAAGGATTGATTCAAGTATATTAAGGATATTAAATCTGGATAAGCAAAAGACTTAGTGGGATATAATAACTGTTTTCATGTTTTTGAAGAGCTGTGATTGGACAAAAGACCTTCCCTTCTAGTGGCAGAATTAGAAGCAATGGTGTGAAGTTATTCCTTTGTGCTTCCTGGAACTCCATGAACAAATTTTCCTTTATCCCACACTTATTCTCCTTCATCTTTCCATGTTTTGTGCTGATATCCATGGAGATCCAGCTTGACCTCCCTCCTCAAGCCTAATGAAAGCATCACTAGCCATCCTCTCCCACCAAGTTATACTTTATCTCATGCTCCCTCTTCTCCCAACCAATAAACAAGACAAAAAAGAGGAGTAGACATACATCTTTCTTCCTAGCGCTACTTCTAAAACTTTCCTCTGCTCCCGTCATGCAGCATTCTTCTTTTTTGAGGTTTCATTTGTTCAAATGTATCACCTTTTGTAGATTTTTTTTTTCTTAAGGAGTTCAGGACTTGACTTTGTCTTCCTCTCCCCCCTCACCCTTGACATATCTCATTTCTATCTTATCAATATTTATCAATGTCCTTCTTAAAATACAATATCCCCAGTTGAATTTAGTACATGTGATCTGATCAAGCCTGACTACAACAGTATAGTTATATTCCTTATTCTGAACATCATCTACTCTCAATGCAGGTTAGTACCCAGAATAGGAAAGGTGCTAAGAATCTTTCTCCTGTCTTTTTCTCGAGGTTGCTATAAGGAAAATGCTTTCTAAACCTTAAAAAACTTCATAGATATCAGTTACTTTGTGTTGTTGGCTGCCTCCTTCTACATATTGTAAACCTCTCTAGAGTAACAGTCATTCCTATTTTTTTTGTATTTATTTTAGATCATACCAAGCACAAAGGTGGTCAACAAACTTTTGCAGATTTGAGTCAAATAAGGAATTTCATAATGTGCTCGGTGACTCAAAGTCCTTTTTTTGATCTGCATAAAAGTAACCCAGTGAACAACCTGTTGGGCCTGGTAAAGATATGGATTGAATCTACTTTGCAGCCTTCTTGGAGAGTTTTGGAGTCTTGCCAAGTGTCAGAGTTTCATGGAGTGAGTACTGTGACAGAAATTTCACTCCAGAGTCTATTCAGCATCAGGAAAAGCTGGATTCCAGAGACAAGATGTAGCACTGTGGTTTGGTCCATAACACTTTGTTACATCTTAGAGTAGGGAATTTCATCTGTGCCAGATCTCACCTCATCAATATTTTATTGCTATCTTTGTCTTCTAGGGACATCAGAGGAAACATATTGCATTTACCCACTTACTCAAGGAAACAAGACTATTAAGGAGACAGAATCAACAATTTCAGTGTTGTTTTCTTGGCTGCGGTGGATTTGGCACAGATGATTTTAGGAGGATTTGCTTTTGTGTGGTTTTCTAATGTGCTTGCATCAACAATACTTACAATTAACAACAGAAAAAGTCAGCAGGAATGACTAATTTGCCTTTGTTCTGAAGCATAGAAAAAGACAGGAAATTTAGATACAAACTTGGTTAACCTAATAGAAAGGCTCAAACTTGAAACCAGTAACCTTAGATAACCTCATTAGAGTCTACTGCATAGCCTATAATTTAGTTGTAGAAAACTGTTTTAAAATATGCCATAGTATTAAATGATCTTTTCTAAAATGTTGACATGTTGAAGACAATTTAAGTTATGTTTGGGATTGAAGGTAGATGCACTAGGGATTGCAGGTGGTTGTTTAATATTCATTGTGCATCTTCTTCGAAAGTTAGTGTGTCTTTAAATTTTCATTGCACAGCTGCATGTCACTGCAAATAATTTCATACTTTATGATTATATAGGGACTTCAGAGGCCAAATAGAGTTGCTGCCTTCCCCATCAATTAGGGGAGAAGCTCTTCATCATTTCTTCATATACATATCTGGGGCCTTGTGCAGTGGGAAGGAAAATCTGTCTTTCCATGCATTTATACTCTAGAAGAGTTAAAAGAGGGAAGATGGGTTCCAAATCTCAAATAGCAATCCACAACTGTTTGATTGAGGCACCTCTAGCCACAAGAGGGCCACAGTCCCATAGCCAGTGACTAAGGACAAAGACCTCGCATCATCAAATTCCAGAATAGAAGAATTGGAAGGGATTTTAACATAGTATAACCCTCTCATTTTGCAAAGTAAAACAGAAGCTTACAGAGAAGTGACTTGTCCAAGAACACAAAATTACTAAGTATCAGAGAAAGAACTATAACTTAGGTCTGCTGTCCACCAGATCATGTTGATATAAAAGTAAAGAATCTTTCATGCATATCATGAGAAATTGGAAAGTTTTCTTCACATATTTTTGCAGATATTAATCATTATAACTAAGGATAGTGTGACATTTAAATAATTTGTGATATGCTACCAATTTCTTTGGAGGGGAGAATACAAGAATATAAGATTTTAACAACGAGTGAGTTGCCAATATAGAATTTCCTATTCCCAATGAAGATCACCAAGTCTCAGGAACTTGCAGTATTAGACAATTCCCTGTGGACCCTGTGAAGCTAGGTGATTTGTCCATGGTCTCAAACCAGTAAATGTCAAAGGAATGATTTTTTTTTTTGGTCTCCTTTGTCTTCTTGACTCCAAGATTGATACTTTATTCACTATGCTATTCTGTGTCTAACCACCCCTCAAAAAAAAAATCCTTCACTTTTTTTAGTAGACCTGTCATTGTGTCAGTGTAGGGACTTCCCTCATGAGGAATCTTCTCTCCCAAGGCAGAGTGGCACTTTCTTCAACTGACAGCCTGTGAGATTGAATTATTTGCCCAGGTTCACATGTCCCACTTCTAGCTTTGAATTTAGCCCTTCCTGATTCTGAGACCTGTTCTCTAGCCATTATACCATGTTTCTCTTTCTCATGTGAGTTTATGTTTTTAGGACATTTCTTGGCTTACAAATTGCTTTTGTTACAATCACTACGCCATCAGTGGTGGAGGTATCATTAATACCTGACTTTAAAGAGAAGAAATTGCATCTCAGATGAATGACATGTAATATATGTTGTATATATCTAAATAATTTAGGTAGACGAGGTAGTCTTCATTTGAATTACTTGTTCTGCCTTATAATGGTGCCAAATGTTTATCTTTCCTACTCGCCTATCTCATTTTCATCTTCCTTCTTCCTTTTGTCAGTCTTTTCCATCCAATCCTCCCCTGCCCACCCTCACCTAGCCTGTGCCAAGTTCACATAAAACTGTTCTCTTCTAGAGGTCAGCTAGTCTTCTTTGAGATGTTAGACATTAATGGCTTAAGGTATTATCCCTTTGACTGATATTTTCTTCTTGAAAGGAAAATCTTGATGAGTAGGACCTCAAAAGCTAAAAAAAAATCCTCTAATAGTGGGATTTCAAATACTGCATGAAAAAAAATTTACAATCATAGGCAATGGGGGGGAGATATTTCTGGAGAGAATACTCTGCCTCGTGACCTGAAGTTACCCCTATGTGAACCATCCCCCTTCTTTCACTTAATAACCTCACCATTTTGAGTCCATTCCCTTCTTTTGTCTTCCCTCTGTGACCTCTTCTTCCTTTACCGCTCTATTTTCCTGCTTGTCTTTCTCTCCCGCCTTTGCCTTCCCTTATTCTTCTCTGCCTCTTCTCTTTATCCTCCATATTGCTGTTTCTTCTTCCTCCATCACCACATTTTCATCCTCCTTCTCCTCTCTCCTCTCTTTTCTTTGTTTAGCAAGGAAAACATTTGTTTTTTACACCATAGTCCTTTTCAATTACCAAATAATGTCTCCACTTTCCCAAACATAATTTTATTGCTCATTCCATCTGTCTGTCTTAACTAATTCCCCCCTAATCAAGCCCTCCATGCACCCCTCCCCTTCCATCCATTTTTCTTATGCAGGAATTCCCTGTATTAACAACAACCCAGAAACATCTGCTTCTTCATATTTACTACTTCCAGTGCAAGATTCATTATGTGTTTACCCAGTTCTCTGTCCTGGTATTGCTAAAACCTGGTCAACTTAAAATGGCTAATCTCTCCAAGAGGGGTATGTGTTATCCCAGAGGCCCAGATTATTTTACACCTATACAGCTGTGCCGTTTCAGCCTCTTCTTCTGTTTGCTATTTCTCCTGCTAGTAGCAGGAGGAACTGAGCAGCTGAAGAATCAGCAGGAGGAGAAAGAAACAAAGCTGACAATTTAATTTAGGAATAGTACAAGACCGTAATAACTTTCGGAGCAAAGCTGAATACAACTTGGGATCACTGTCAGGCAGCTGCAAAACTTACCCATCACATGCAAACAAGCTGTTTTTCATCTTCTTAAGGTCTACATTAATTATCTGGAAAAAACTAACTAGACTCACATTAGGTTGTTCCTCAGTTATATTCCACAGTACTACTGCAGGAAGAAAATGGCATTCAGTTAAAAGACACCAGAACAAAGAATATAGGTCAACCCAGAAAGCAGTAAGAGGAAAAGACAGGGAATCTTCTTGACTATTTAAAACCAGGAGATGTACATTGATGCAAATAAATAGAATTTTCTGACCTAGTTTATAATATTTTGGTGGTTCACCAATTTAAAAGTAGATGACAAGGTTAGGAGAGAAAAAAAAAATGACCCAGTTTCAGTGAGAAATATAAAAAGAAGCTCAATCAATAGGACATGGAAATACTGTGAAAAGAGGTAAAGAAAAAAGAACTTATACTTACGGCAATTGTATAGAAAGAACATCTGTTAGATGAGTTAGAGAGGCAAAGACAAGAGATAACTTAGCTACTTTGACACCTTAAATCTGTTTTCATTGGTGTATTTACTGCATCACACACGTCAGTCATTCCATGCCTTTTCAATCACTCCTATCCCTTGTCATTCTAGTAGACTGTTGTGCGTGACTTTCCATAAATCTTCCATAGAGAGTCAATCCATGACCTTCTTCTCTGAGTACCAATGCAACACTTTGAGTATCCATCTATCTCCTCTTTCTGGAGTTATAACCAGCAGGAATTTAAAGATTCTCTGATTATCAGGGAAACTAAGAAAATGAAAATAACATTGCAGACTGATTTTTTTTCTGACTTCTTTTTCTTGTATGATCACTTCTCTCTTTTTAGGAATATTTGCTCTTAATCTCTTAATTACCAAATCTAATAGTTTTTTCTCTATTTTGTTCCTTCTTGACTTCTCTACAGCATTCAACAGTGGTGATCGTGTGCTCTTGAATATTCTCTCTTCTCAAGATTTTTTTGTCACTATTCTCTTATGGGTTCTTCTCCTACCTCTCTGACCATTCCTCCTTACTTTCTTTTGCTGGTTCTTCATGTCACACTCCCTAATCATGAGTATTCCCCAATGCTTTGTCCTCACTCCTCTTTTCCTTCTCTACTACAGCTTTCATAAATTCAATGAGCATTTCTATGCAAATGATTCATACTTATTTACACACATGACACATGTTTAACATCAAGCTCTAATTTCTCTCCTGAACTCCATTCTCATATCATATCATATCCCATACTGGATGCCTAGGTGGCAGTTGACATTCAGTATGTCCAAGAACACAATACGCCTTACCTCTCCAAAATTTCCAGATTTCCCTCTATAGTCAAGGGTAATACTGTCCTCCCAGCTGTTGAAGCTGTTTTCTACTCCTAACTTTCACTCCCTCCATGTCTCCATTCCATTGCCTAATCTTGTCAGTCTTCCCACCATTTCTCACATACATCCTCTTCTCCTCACTCAACTACCAACCAAGTTCAGGCTTTTATCATTTCTCACCTAACCTACTTCAATAACTTCAGATCTCTTTACATTTTAATCTATTCTCACTGAGTTACTGAAGCATGGTTATGCCCATGTCACTCTTTCTCAATAATTTCCATTAGCTTCCTATTACATCCATCTCTGTTTGGCACATAACAGTCTTCACTACCTGACTGCTGTCTACCTTAACTTGTCTGCCTTGTCTGAATTACCTTTCTTCCTCATCCTTCACTCACCTCTTAGTTTTCTGACATTTCTTCAAGGCTCTCCTCAAATCCTACCTCCTTTAGGAGGCCTCTTCTAATCTCTCTAGTGGCCAAGGCCTCTGAGATTACTTTCCATTAACTATGGATCTATGGCCAGTATGCAACTAGTGACATGCACGTGTTCTCCCTCATTGAAATATGAGCTCATTGAGACCGAGACTAGCATTGCCTTTCTTTGCATACCCAGCACTTAGAACAATGCCTGGCACATAGGGAATGCCTGCTAAGTATTTGCTGACTAACTTGATCCTAAGAGGGTTTTGGAGAGAGAACATGCAGAGATTATTGTAACCTATTGTTATGCTGAATGGAAAAAATTCAAAAACAGAACTCAAAGCATGTTATTCCAACAGTATTTTATTCGTTTGTATGGAGGCAATTTCTAATTTAGCAGAATATGCCAAAGGCAGTTAAACAAATTTAATGATAGCCTCAGTCATAGTCTTAGACACCTTGGTATGTACTAGGTTCAGTGTTAGACTTGGAGGCAGGAATGCCTAAATTTGAATCCTGCCTCTGACACCTACTAGCTGGGTGATCCTAGGCAAGCCACTTAATCTCAGCCTAATCTTCAAAATGGAGATAATGATAGCCCCTAGCTTTCAGGGTTTGTTGTGGGGATCAAATGATAGTGACGTATATAAAAACTTTGAAAATTTTTAAATGCTGTGTAAGTGCTAGATTGTTGCTGTTGCATCATTTATAGTCATATTCAACTCTTCATGACCCCCATTTGGGGTGTTCTTGGCAAAGATACTGCAGTAGTTTACCCCTTCTCCAGCCATTTTACAGATGGGAAAACTAAGGCAAAGAGAGTTAAGTGACTTGCCCAGGGTCACATAGCTAGTAAGTGTCTGAGGCTATATTTGAACTCAGGAAGATGAGTCTGCCTGATTCTAAGCCCAATGCTCTATCCACCGTGCCACCTAGCTGCTCACATATAAATACTCAATATTAGTCATTATAATTCTCTGTTTAAAAATATTGAATAGCATTATCCTTTCATATAAAAAAATGAGAGGATATTTCCTTATTTCTTCTTCCTCATCTCTGTAACCCCTATACCTAGCATAGTGACTGCATATGAATTCTTAATATAGTTGAATTGAATTGCTGAATGTGTATAATTTTGGAGAGAGAGTATATAGTAGACCACATTTTCCATTAAATGTTAATGAACGTGTCATAAACATTGCTGTACATATCCATATTTTTTCTTGTCAGCTCCTCACAAAATCACCCCAGTGCTTTTCTAAGAACCATTGTATGTATATGGTTCTAGGAAAGAATTTTGTATTTTGAGAAATATGACAGGAGATGATTTATGACTTCTTTTGTCTGCATCCCTGGGTCTTATGAGACACTATTCAGCATGAACCTGTAGGTTCCATCTTATACACAGAAACCAACTAATGAGTGGAAGGTACTAATCATAATTTCCCTAGGTGTCTACATGTCCAAATTCAGAAAACAACCACATCTCTCTCTTATAAAGTTTAGTATTGATATATTTGGGAGTAACCTTATTGAACTTTCATTTATATGAAGATCATGATTATAAAAAATATATGTTTAAGACTAAAAACAAAGTCATTCCCCATACATACTTATTTACATGGCTGCTGGATAGTCTATGGCCAAATTATCTTTTTTCACATCTAACTCTAGTCTCACTATTGTATTTCAAGGACAGAATAAATGAGTACTTAGTAGGACCCTTATGAGTTCTTATCTGTAAAACAACATTGTCAATGTGTTCCTACGAAGGAAAATATTTTCACAATGTACCCTGAATAATAAGCCAAAGATTAGAAACTCTTTATGCAAGAAGCTGATGAAAAATATGCAACCTAGTAAACAACATCAGAATATTGCCATCATGGGACTCTCATGTATGACCTGAGAGAGTCAGTCATATTCATTGTGTGACCTACAACATATCACTTAATCTCTGTGGCCTCAGTTTCCTCATATCTGAACTAAAGAGGTCAGATTTAATTCTCTCTAAAATCCTTCCCAGCTCTAACATCCCATTCTCTATTCCTTTCATGGCATGGTAACATTGACTTCAGTTCAAAAAAAAGAAAGAAATGAAACCTCAACTATAATTCTATTCATTTTTTTAAAATTCTCTGATATCTTTTTTAACCCATGTCATGATTATTTTCCTACAGTATTCGTCTAGAAACTTCATGCTTCTAATTCTGGGCCAAACATTAAAAAAAAAAACAAAACTTAGCCACTGCACAGTCTTGTCCAACCTCAATCAAGATGACCTCATGAGGCCAAGCAGCATACTGAAATGTTTGCCACACAGTATTCTAGAGGGTCAAGAAAATGGATGGGTGAGGTAGTGGTAAATAGAGTTCTGGATTTAGAGTCAGAAATACCTGAGTACAAATTCCACCTCAGACACTTACTGGATCTATGATGTCAGACAAGTCACATCTCAGCTGTAACTTAGCTTTCTCATCTATAAAAGGATTTTTATTTATCTATTTTATAAATAAAGGGATTGAACTCAAGGATTTATATGGTACCTCCTAGCTCTTAAATTGTGACTGATGTTATGAGAGTAAACACACATCTTTATGTACATGTGTTTGTATGTTTATATGCACACACACATACACGTGAGCACGCGTACCCATACACCAAGATTGTTGTGTTTTCCCTTCAGTTTGAAGAGGACCATGGCATCAGGGAAATGATGACATGACTCACAGTTGGTTTTGATCTGAGTGAGGGAGGGCTGTGCAAGGTCACCAGCCTCACTTTCTCCTCCAGAGCCATCTGGGTGCATGATCAGATATTCATCAGGTTGAGTGGAGATGATCCAGGATGCAATGGGAGACCCTGAGGTAATCCCCATTCAGTGAACAGGCCTCTTTAAGAAGTCAGTCAAGGGATGGCTCCTTTAATTAGAAAAAAAAAAATTCAGATGGGAGGAGAAGACCCTCAGGGTTGCTGTTCCAAAGAGAAACAGTTACTATTGACATTCACTCTAAGCCAGGAGGGCCCAAAATACAGTCATTAAGTGGAGCTGGAGCTTCAGGAGGGACTGATTGTGGTCCAGTCTATGAGTTTCAGAGTAAAGAGTGAACTGGGTTTAAGGTTTAAGATTATATCTAACACTAATACGCACCTTGGCAATTAAGTGGGCTAGTGGATAGAGTGCTGGTCCTTAAGTCTTTGTGAGTTCATATCTGGTCTCAGATACTTACTAGTTGTGTGGCCCTGGGCAAATCACTTAACCTTATTATCCTCAGTCTCCTCATCTGTAAAATGAACTAGAGAAGGATATGGCAAATCACTCCATTACCTTTGCCAAGAAAACCTCAAATGGGGTTACAAACACTCAGACATGACTGAAACATCTGAACAACAAAAAAGTTAAACCTACATGATCTATCCTTTTCTTAAGTATAGACAATCAACAATAAAGAAACCAAACCCTGATTGTAATCCTTTGCTAATTTCCAAGGTATAATTGCTTACACTGAAAATTTAACAGTTGGATCTCCTGAGCAGGTTGGCTAGCTCCAGCATACCCCTCAGTAGTTCATTTAGTGGTTCACAAACCCATTGGGGTTCAAGAAGATGGTCCAAGGGTGCTAAAAAATTCTTTTTTTTGGCACCTCAGGCAGTAAAGTGAATATTGTGAGAAGTAATTAAATCACCCTGGAGATTCACAAGCAATTTGTTCTTGCTGTTGAAGAGGGTTTATGGAACAACAGTTTTAAAAAATTTTGGAAGCTACTGTTGAAGTGAAACAATTGGGAGTCAGAAGAAATAGATTCATGTCTGAGTTTTGACAGTTGCTGCCTTGGTGACTTTGGGCAAGTCCTATTAAGTGACTAGGCCTCAGACTTCCCTCCTAGGAGAGGATTAATACCTCTGAGATCCCTTCCAACTTTGTATCAGTGATTCAGTAATTTCTGAACTCATCTGTGTTTCTCTGTATACCCCCATGACTCTTCTGACTGCCTGGGATGTATGGCCCATCTTCTCTGCCATCTCTAAGATTTGCCTCAGTGGTCAAACTTGACTTTCTCCCCCTTAAACTGCTCTCTCTCTCTCTCTCTCTCTCTCTCTCTTCTTCAGTCTTCCTATAGCACTTTGTCTGGCTCTTTCTTTTACCCCTATACCACATTCTATCCTTTATGCTCCTACTTACATGTTTACATTCTGTATTAGAATAAAACCTCATTGAAGGCAGATATTCTCTTTTTTTTTTTTTACTCTTATATCCTCAGAGTATCACACAGCACTTTAGTATAATAGGCGATTAAAAATATTTATTGCCATGGAATATTTACTGAAGAAGTTGTTTGAAAACTTTTCTAACTTCTGTCAATTTATAAAAAAGCTAGAGTAATAAAATCATGCATTGACAACCATAAATGTGTGCACTTTGCATAACATTACATGTTTTATAGAGCAAAAGAAAAAACAGTCTTGCTGACTAGCTGTGTGACCTTCAGAAAGTCATTTCACCTTTAGTTTTTTTATTTATAAAATGAGGATGTTTTACCAGAGTATGCTAGTAAATGTTTAACCACAAGCCCTCTGAGGTAAAATATATATTCAGGAGACACACTTTGAAGTTTAATCTGCTTTATTATCATTTACACCATCACTTTATTAAGTTTAGGCAGCCAACAAAACAATAAATTAAGCCCTGATTTCTAGTATTTACCAAGATGCAGACTGAAAATTTCACAATCAGCTCTCTCAAGTTGTAAGAACTGGCTCAATTGTACCCCAGTAGACTAAAGGGTGCCTTCCACCTTGTGGATCCCACTTAGGCATTTTAAATAATAAAAGCCTGCTTTTCTTTCAATGTCACTTTAAAATATGTTCTCATTCTAACCTCAAGGCAGAATGTAAATTCCTTGAGGGCCTGAATTTTCACTTTTGAGGAATGCCTGGTATGTGGTAAGTTTTTAATGAACGCCTGTGGATTAATTGACTTGTACATCTGAGGTAGACTGAGGCACCAATTTAAACATGACAAAATAAGATATAGAGCATTGACTCACACAGCCTTATAAAATCATGAAGAGAACTCCATCTGTAGCCCATTCCTTCTGACATTCAGCCAAGTGTTCTTTCCAGTAAACTTTTGCCACATCAGGAAATTGAATTAGAACAAAAGCCTGGAAGTGACTATAAGATCATCTGTGAATCCAGAATTCTACAACAGACTCCCTTTTTATAACTCTCCATATTCCCCAGACTTCTTTTTAATGATTTTTCCTTCTTTTTAAATTAAATTTTAGTTTTCAACATTAATTTCCACAAGATTTTGAGTTTCATATTTTCTCCCCATCTCCCCTCACCCCACCCCAAGATGACATGTATTCTGATTACACCTTCTCATAGTCTGCCTTCCTTTCTATCGTGCCCCCCCTTAAAGATATTTTCTGTAACAGCATCATGAATGATTGAATGTCAATATGGCATAGTAGGAAGTGGGTGTGAAATCCTTCTTATGCTTACTTCCTCTGAAGCTTTAGTCAAGTGACTTAATTTCCCTGGGCCTCAGTTTCTTCATATGTAAAATAAGAAATTGAACTGCATGGCCTCCAAACTCCTTTTCATATCTGTATTTCTTAGTCTATTAATCACTAATTCTGAAGTTTAAGAATACATACATGCATTTATACATACATGCACACATCTATGTATATGTTTGTGTGTGTGCATATAAATGTGTGTATATGTGTGTATATATACATATATATATATATAAAATTCTCATCCAATATGGTGATCTGATCTACATAGTACTGTGAACTATATTGAGTGTTATCATTTTAATGCCTGTAACAACAGAAGACAGTGGCAGCCAGTCTGGTGAGAATGAGGAAAAATTACTTTTCTTAAACAGAATCCTTGTCTTTGTCCTGTGTAAGAGAATAATAAATTCTGTTGTTGCCATTTATTTATTTCAGTCTAACTCTTCATAGCCCCATGTGGGATTTTTTTTGGTAAAGATACTGGAGTGCTTTGCCATTTCCTTCTCCAGCTTCTTTAACGGATGAGGAAACTGAAACAAACAAGGTTAAGTGACTTGCTTAAGGTCACACTAGTAAGTGTCTGGGGCTAAATTTGATCTCAGGTCTTCCTGACTCCAGGCCTGGCTCTGGATCTACTGCACCACCTAGCTGCCCCTGAGGAGGACAAAAACTATGCTGTCTGCCAGCAGCCTAAAGTAAAGGAAATACAGAGAAGAGTCTTTTAAAAATTGATCTTCAGTGGAGCAGCTGGGTGGTGCAGTAAATAGAACACTTGCCCTGAAGTTACCAGGACCTGAGTTCAGATGTGAACTCAGACACTTGATACACTTACTAGCTGTGTGACCCTAGGCAAGTCACTTAACCCCAATTACCTTGCCTTCCCCCCTCGAAAAATAAAAACTGATCATTAGCGACCTTGCCACAGACTGTCTAACTGGCTTGTTTCCTCTGGAACTTTTCTTACCATTTTGTCTATCCTGCCAAACATTTCTTTGTCTCTTGTTCATTCTAACTAGACTGTAGTGAACTATAGAGAAGGATTACAATTGTTTCAAATGTTTAATAAACTGAGTCTTTGTGGTCCATGAAGCATAAACTGTCCCTCAGTTTCCTCATCTGTAACACAAAGCAATGGACTCAAATGGCCTCTGATCCTTCTTCAGATCTAAATCCATGATCTTCTGATTCTGTTTGTGAGGTAACATTTATGACAATATCTACTGATACTTTTAAGGTAAGGTACAGGGCTTTTTAGTCACAACCAGGGGAATCAGGAGAGAGAGATTTCCCTGGCCTGGGTTAAACAATATTTGGAAGTGAGCAAAGATGGAGACCCTATAACCCTTACCTTCAATGTCCTTTCTCCTTTTCCACAAGTTCAAGGTTACAAATGTTCTTGCCTCACTCTATAGTGCTCATCATTTCATTGCCTGTCCAGGGTCTGCGCCTATTCCTGTCCCCTCCTCCCCGCCCCCAGTGCTTGAAAGTTTCTCTTCCTCACCCATTTCATATTAAGTAATCAGATCTATAAATCATCAGCTGATCATTTGACCACCACTGAGTTTGTTTCTGTGGTTTCTCACTTAAAGTGATGTTTTCTATACTGAAAAATTCCTTGACCTTGAGGCCATGAGATGGTTGTTTTGTTCCTTTAATATGCAGATACTTTTTGGCTGTGCCCCTGATGAATGGGAAGAGAAGAGGTAATCGTGTGTATGTGACTCTTTGAAGTGCATTTCCCTTTTCCCAGTCATTATACTTGCCTTGCTGATACTGCTATCTCCTGGGCCATGATGGGAACATTGCATATTGTACACAAGAGGGGGATTGGATTCACAGAAGCCTGACAGGGTCTGACCAAAGGAAGGGGGATAGAATGTGGATGAGCAGCCTGCTGCTAAATAACAAAGACTAGACAGGGCCCTTAGGAACTTAGTAAGAGGTAAAAAGTAGTACAGGAGCTAAAAGCACTAGAAATGCAAGTATTCTAGGGAAACTTAAGCACCTTCAGAGTTGGGACAGAACACATGTGAGAGGAGATGAGTCAATGAGTAGGTGTTCTTTGACAGACCATCACTGCAAACAAAATTGAAATGCAGTACCCAAATGGCTCATTAGCTTCATGACACCATGTAAGCTAGGCAGGTAGGTGGCTCAGTGGATAGAGTACCATTCCTAGAGTCAGGAAGACTTCTTCATGAGTTCAAATCTAGCCCCAGACACTTACTAGCTGTGTGACCCTGGGCAAGTCACTTAACCCTGTTTGTCCCAGTTTCCTCATCCAGAAAATGAGCTCAAGAAGAAAATAGCAAACCACTCCAGGATCTTTGCCAAGAAAACCCCAAATGAAGTCATGGAGAGTCAGACTGAACAACAACCACCATATAAGCTGTTAGTCAACTTTCACTTTTAACATGAGGAGCCCTAGGCACAGTTAAGTTCCTTGGTCACACAGGAATGTGTAGCAGAGCCAGGATTTGAACACAGGTCCTTTAACTCCAAAGTGCAGCTTTCTAAGTCCAGGACTACTTCCATTTGCCAAAGGTCACACAGCTAGCAAGTGGTAAGGCTCAATTTTGAATCCAGATCCTGACTTAACTCTGTGTCAGTGAACAAGTGACTGTAACCCCCTGAGGCTGTTTCCTCACTGCAAAATCCAATCCAATAAGGTTTATTGTCTACTCTTAGCAGGTATGGTTCTAGGCCATGGGATGCAAAGACAAATATGAAGCAAAGAAACAACATACTGTAGACCTGTAGGCTAAGAGAACTAACCTCAGTGCCACAAAGATCTAGCTACAAATCATGCCTCTGATTTATACTGAATGTGTGACCTTAAGTAAGTCACTTACCATCTCAGTACTTAAACCACTAGAAATTAAGTTGCTTGCTAAGACTGTAATTTGCAGAGAAGGTGCCAACCTGCATTGGCAAAAAAAGCTTCCTTCATCAGAAATTTCCTACACTAATGAAATCATGGGTCAGGTCCCTAGGTCCTATCCATATGCTTATATTTATTGATCCCAGATTTAAGGATGGAAGGGACCTCAAAGGTCATTTATTCTATTCTAGAGTTCTATTCTCTCGTTTTCCAGATTCTGTAATAATCAAAGTGTTTCTGTCAGACTCAAATGTTATAATATACTAAAATCTTTTGTTAACCATAGCTCACATCTTAATAAAGCTTTAAGATTTGCAGAACACTTTACAAATATGATCTCATTTTATCTTCACAGCAATTCTTGGAGTTAAGTGCTATTACTATCCCTACTTTACAGATGAGGAAACTGAGGCACAGTAAAGTTATGTAAATGTCATTTGTGTTGATGTTATGCTAATATCTATTATATTAATGTCATTTTTAATTCCACCACAGAGGAGATATCAGTTTAAATGATGAAAATAAATTCAATTTTGAATGAACCAAATGCATTCCCTATTATTTCATATAAGGAAATAATTGAATTAATAATAGTTGTACTTCTCTTAATTGAGTTTTGTGGAGTTTACTAATTACTTTGCTTACAAATTCCCTGAGTAAGTACAAGGTTTATCTCCATTTTGCCAATGAAAAAAATAAAATTTGGGGAGGTTAATTAATTAAAGGATTAGTGACTAACATAGTCAGGATTTTGATCCAGGTTTTCTGACTCCAAAACCAGTTTCTTTCCACTAAATTATGCTGTTTCTAGTTGGAAGAGCTCTCTAGCTCAACTCTGTGTGTCAAAGTAAAGTGTCTCGTTAACATGAGGAATGAGAGTTTTCCAGGAGGTATGATTACTGAAATAATCCACTAAAATCCATTTGGTCATTCTCACTTCCAATATCAAAGTAGTTTTTCCCACTACCTGTGGGATACTTAAAACCTGGGCAATTCTTTGTCACCTGCAGTTTCTAAGCATGACTAGAATTCTTTGCAATTTTTCACCCACTTTCAATACAATCCTCAAATTCAGCCCTTATGTAAAAATAGTAGATAGGAGAGGGATTCATACAGAAGGAGCTGTGCTCTGCCACTGGTTCAAGCAATAAATTAAGTGCCTAGGGAGGGAGCATAAAGGAATGGGAATTCTCTTGATTTATGCTTAGCACTCTGGTAAATTGGAGTTACAGGAGTGTTGCTGCAGGCGCACACTGCTACAGCATGCCTGTTTGGTGAAGGGAGATTTGTCACTCCCTGAATAGCCAGTAAATAAATCGGTCCCTCATTAAATCAGGATGGCTGACCATTCAGCAAAAGACGTTGTTGAGAAAGTGTTGGATTTAGAGTCCTGGTGCTGTTTATTCTTGTGTTAATTTGGATAAATTATAAAATCCTAGGTTTAAATTTGGTAGGGACCTTAAAGTTCTATTTGGTCCAGCAGTCTCATTTTGAAGATGAGGAAATGGATGCTTAGAGCGGTTAAGTGATTTGCCCATGGCTATTGTTGTTGTTCAGTCATTTTCAGGTGTGCCCAATTCTTCACGACCCCATAGAGGATTTTCTGGGTAAAGCTACTAGAGTGGGTTGCTACTTCCTTCTACACCTCATTTTACAGCTGAGGAACTGATGTAAACAGGTTTAAGTGACTTGGCCAGGGTCACACAGCTAGAAACAGTCTGAAGGCAGAATTGAACTTAGGAAGAGGAGTTTTCTGGACTTTGGGCCCCAAATTCTATCCATTACACCATCTAGCTGCCCATGTTTAATGACTAATAAATGTCAGTGGGAGAATTTGAACCCAGGTCTTTGGAGCTCAATTTCAGAACTCCATTCACTATTCCGTGACGTCTGTCAAAGTCCCTCAAATTCTCTGGATCTCAGTTTCCTCTTCTGTAACATGATGGGGTTGAACTCAAGGGCCCTGAAAGTCTCTTCTTGCTCTATATTCTACAGTCCTAATTACCTTATATTCATTAATGAAAACTTAGGTTTTGCTTGGTTTGGAGTAACCCCAGTTATTTTGCTCCATTGAAATAAAGTAAAATAGGGAACTTGTTTAAAGGAAACTCCTCCTACCAGTGAAGATCAGCAGGTGCTCTGAAATATATTGATCAACAAAAATTTATTAATTATTCACCAAAGTGAATTTACTATATGCCAGCTAAGTGGCACAATGGATAGAGTCAGGAAGCTGAGTCCAAATCTGTTTTCAGATACTTACTAGTTGTGTTACCCTAGGCAAGCCACTTAACCTTGTTTGCCTCAGTTTCCTCATCTGTAAAATGAGATGGAGAAGGAAATGGCAAACTCCCCCACTATCTTTGCCAAGAAAACCCCAAATGGGGTTACAACACGACAGACAAAATTGAAAACGCTTGAACAGCAACAAAATCTTCCAAGTGCTATATTCTTGGTACTTAGATACAAAGACAAAAAAGAAACATTCCGGCTTCAAGAAGTTTCCATTCTATCACAGGAGATAATGTGTATATATAACTATATAAAGAAAAGTAGACTATAAATGCAAGGTTTTTTAGGGAGAGAATGCCCCAGAAGTTTAAAGGGTCAGGAAAGGCTTTTTTCTGTATTTCAACATTGTGTACATGTAGCATCTTGAAGAATTTATGGATTCTGTGAGCTGCATCTTAAGAGATTGTTTCAGGCTTCAAGACATGAGGACAGAAAGATGCAAAGACATGGAGGCATGAGATGGCATATTATGTGTGAAGAACAAAAAGACTATGGCGTATGGGAAAGACAATAATGTAAAATGAAGCAGAGGGTAGGTCAAGGCCATATTATGAAGGGCTCTAAAAGCCTAAGGATTTCGTGTTTGATTCTTGAATTACTAGGGAGCCACTGGACTTTATTGAGTAGGGGAGTGACATGATCAGACCTCTAGTAGGCCAAATGAGTTGAAGGAAGGCAGGAATTTGATAAAAGAGATCAATGAAGAATTGAACTGGTTAACTATTTCATCAAGATTGAAAAGGAAGGAAAATACAATCAGATCAGAGGTAATGGCTAAGGAGTGTCTGAGGCCACATTTGAACTGAAGTTTTCCTGATTTGAGGTTCACTGTAATATTCACTCCACCATTTAGCTGCCTCATAAAAGTTTAATAATCATTTCAGTAAAAAATGTTTTCCTGATATACAGGAAATTTACACCTGAGGCATGGCTTAGTCATTGGAGTCTTCAAATATTTTGAGCCTACAAAAGTCAGAGTCTGTGCTAGAAGAATGTAAAGAATATGGAATTTTCATGACTCTTTATTGATTGATTTCAAGTACTTGTACCTATTGTTTAGGTACAGACAACAGAGTTCAATTCAAGCAAACCCCTTTATTTAAGTTTGCTTGTGGGTTAGACTAAATATGAATTTTTTTTTCAGAGTTTTCCCTTTAAATTGATCCACACAGATACTGAAATTATCAATTTTTAGTGAATTAGGGCTATATTTATAACTCCATTCATTGGGAAGAACCTTTCAGTCAATTAAATTGAGGGTTTTAAAAAAATTCTTTGTCATCTCTGAGCCTGAATAATTCAATTTTACCAAAAAAAAAAAAAAAATGGAGTTCTGTTCAAACATTGTTTTTTGAGTTATTTTAGGAAATGATTCTAAGAGCTACATGGACTACTGTATTTCTCTATGTGATTGAATACTTTTCTTGCGTAGGCTGTTGGCAGCTGTCTTTACCTCAGGTTAAAAGGACATAAATGATTTATCTGACACAAGCAAGGTTAGTTTTAAAGAATAGAGACGCTCAGCTTATAACGATATGATTGTCAAATACAAGGCAGAACTACATGCTGGTAGTTAAGGTTCCCTGTCTGTATTCCCTCGCCCCCTATCTCTGTGTCAACATGGAAGGGTTGACAAATGAGTCTATCATTTAATGAATAGTCTGCTAGGCCAGAGAAGGCTATAAGTTGCCTTGAGGAGAATTTTTGTAGAGTGTTGAGACTGCTGAGGTTAACATTACCTGTCTAAAGCCTTCTGTTATATATACAAGAAGTCATCTTGATATTCTACATGATTTTGTTCCAGGGGCTCTCTTTCTATCAGCTTCCTCCAACTCCCAGTGGCTCATAATTCTAGCTCTGCTACAGGCTAGGGACTTTTGCTTTGAAATTCTTATTTACAATATTGCCATGCACTTAACCTTTCAAAATGCTGTTTCCCTGCCTAAAACCTTCTTCCTCTCTTCTAATGTATTTAGGCCTGATCATAACCTAACACCCAGTACTGTAAGTCAGATACAAGATATCTGGGACTTTAAATGCCTATTGCAGGGGAGGGGGAACTTATGGAATTTAAGAGGAGGAAACGTCATAAATTCAAAATGCCCAAGTATAACAGAAGTGAGAATAGTATCATTCCACTTTGATCTCTCTTTTACTCTGTATCTTCAGCAGATAAACATTTAAAGGTATTAAAGGTATTAAAGCTATTCCTAATCAGCAGATAAACAGATAAACTATTTTTTATACATGTTGATTTTATTCTCAGGTTATTTGTGTGCTATTTTTATTAAGGGAGATTCTAAGTCTCTGGAGGGTATGTTAGTTCTTTTCTGTATACCTCATATTATTAGCATATATTGGAAACAGCCTTAGAGTAAAGGCCTGACCTTGACACTTGTGATCCTGAGCTAGTGTCTTACTCATTATGTCTCATTTTTCTCATGTATAAAATAGACATTACTGTAGTACTGGAACTAGGAATCTCATAGACTTTTTGTGATGAAAAAAGAAGATACTAAATGTGAGTCATAGCACAACATAAACTACTATTTAATCTAAAATAATAAAACACTTAATAGTGCCTTATGTTTTGGAAAGGATTTTCCATACAAGAAACTTGCATAAATATTATAATTATTATTTTATAAATTTGGAAAGTGAGGATCAGATAGGTTAAATGATTGCCTTGAAGTGAGTCAACTCATAAATTAGATGGTTCAGGAATTTTGTGGAGTGAAGAGAAGTAATTAGGTTCTCCTAACCATTTTCTTCACCATTTAGCAGCAAAGGCTTTCTAAATCAACCATTGGTCATACCAGGAAATTGAAAAAAAAAACAAACCCACACCCCAAAATAATCTATCTGAAGCCAAACTTATTGATATTTAATTTTAGGGTTTGGGCAGCTGGCCCTTGGTCACACAGCAAGATAGAACACAGCAGCTGATTGAGTCCTTGGGTACTTAGAACTGAGGTGAGCATATATTCCATCAGACCTTGAGCAGCTGTTTCTTTGGGCTTTCTGCTAATTTCATCCATATTAGTACTATCAACTGGGATTCATATTTATAAAGAAAACATTTCCATGATGCCAATCCAACTATTCTTACATACAATAGAAACTTTATCCCATGCTAGCCTATAAGTATCTTGGTTAGGTTAGGAAATCATTTTTCTTGACTCCAAGTTGACAACTTTCTTCTTTATTCTATGCTATACATCAGTATTCTAAACCTAGTAAGTATTTAAGGCATGCTGTCACCCAATTATCCTAGGAATGATAATTGTTCCCTTAGAAATCTGGGGGGAAAAAACCTACAAAGAAAATCAGACAAAGATCAATTCAGAGAAATGTCATTTCCTAGCCTATAAGACAGAAAGCATAAACAAGAGAAGGTATAAAAATCAATAAAAAATCAAGAGAAAGTCTAAAAATCAATAAAAATCCATCTAATTTATGAGCTGACCCACTTCAAGGCAATCATTTAACCTGTCTGATCTTCACTGTCCAAAAAATAGTTATTTTATATTTCCAATGTAGTTTAATTTTTTTTCTTGTATTAGGTCAATAACAAGTTCTCTAACTTGCTGTTGTGATATCTTTTGAAACTTGAGGGATATTTAGTTTTGGAGGGTTAGTTGTTTCTTTTTCCTCATGGATAAGTTTATTTTGGGACAGCTAGATGACACAGTGGATAGAGTGAAGACTCATCTTCCTAAGTTCAAATGTGGCCTCTGACTCTTAATAACTGTGTAACCCTGAGGAAGTTATCAAATCTGGTTTGCCTCAGTTTCCTCATCTGTAAAATCAGGTGAAGAAGGAAATGACAAACCACTTCAGGAAATGATTCTAAGAACTACATGGACTACTGTATTTCTCTATGTGATTGAATACTTTTCTTGGGTAGGCTGTTGGCAATTGTCTTTACCTCAGGTTAAAAGGACATAAATGATTTATCTGACACAAGCAAGGTTAGTTTTAAAGAATAGAGACGCTCAGCTTATAAAGATACAATTGTCAAACACAAGGCAGAACTACATGCTGGTAGTTAAGAAAACCCCAAATACAATCACACAGAGTTGGACATAACTGAAAATGACTGATCAACAACAACTGAAAGTTTGTTTCAAAAAAAAAATTCAGAAAACAAGTCTAAAATAGATTGGATGATTTCTATGACTTTTTTTTTTAAATGAATTGCCCTTTGGCATTGTCAGATCTATATGGATCCAAGCATGTGAATAGAATATAGGACTAGACACACACAGTTATGCAATTTGAAAGTTAGAGTCGATTTTCCTAAGTTGTGAGTTCTGTGAAGAATGTTGATTTTTTTAAAAATACCATCAGAACCAATTTCTTCCAGCAATACATTTGTAATAACTAATAGAAATTGACCTCATAATATGAATTCAAATATCACCTGTGAGTCACTATGAGGGAAAAAATATGATAGTAAAGGGTATAATAAAATATCAGAAGAAAAAGGTGCCAAGTCCAGTTAGATTAATTTTAGGGAGAGTTTTTAGGGGAAAATAAAGGAAATTAATACTCTTAATACTCTGTTTCTTGAATCTCATCAATGCAGACATTCCTTTTGCTAGTGAGGATCACACTTCATTCCATACCTTCTCACCTGTGGAATTCTTGTCTGAGTTGTCCCATAGATTCTTCACTGACTAGAAACCTTTGTCTGGACCATTAAAAACAAAAACAAAAACATGGGTCCTAATAAAGCACTTGGGCTGTCCCTAGCTCTTACCACATGACCAGATCACCAATCACCATTTTTTTATTCTTGCACTTCTTCATGGCTATGTCTCATATATGTTCTTAAGTAGACTGTGGGTCAACATAGAAGCCTGTGAGAAGAAAGAAGGAAATCCACCAAGTTCAGTTAATTGTTCTCCTAGTAACTGTGGATATTGATAAAATGTAAAGAGACAAGGACCCTAAATTTGACTGATGAGCTTTCTAGTGCAATATAAGAAAGCAAAGGGAGAATATGGTCTCTCTCTGGTTTACAAATGGTCAAAACAAATGGTGAAAAGACCAGATGTTGAAATTGAAACAAAGGGTGTATCTAATGACAGTCAGATCAAATAACCTGGGACACCTTTCAAATTTGCTAGTTTGATTGGTATGGCACTGAATAAGAAAATTAACTTGGGCAAATTGTAATTTTTATTATATTGGCTTGGCCTAACCATGAACAATTAATATACCTACCCTTGTTTAGATCTGTCTTTATTTGTGTGAAAAGTATTTTTAATTGTGTTCATATAATCCCTGAATGTATCTTGGCTGGTAGACTCCCAAGTATTTTATATTGTTTGCAGTTATTTTTAATGGAATTTTTGTTTCTGTGTCTTTGTGCTGGGTTTTGTTGGTAGTATATAGAAAAGTTGATGATTATTTAGGTTTGTTTTGTAGCCTATAATTTTGTTGAAGTTGTTAATTGTTTCTGCTAGTTTTTATTAGTTAATTCTCCAGGGTTCTCTAAATATACCATCATATCACCTGCAAAGAGTGATAATTTTGTTTTCTTATTGTCTATTTTTATTCTTATTTCTTTTTCTTGTCTTATTATTATAGCTAGCATTTCTAGTACAATATTGAATAGTAGTAGTGATCTTATTGGAAAGATTACAAGTTTAGTTTTATTACAGATAATGCTTGCTCTTGGTTTTCAGGTAGATGCTACTTATTATTTTAAGAAAGTTTCTCTTTGCTTTATCCCTAAGTTTTCTAGTGTTTTCATAGGAATAATAGTATTTTTAATAGGAATATGTTGTATTTGGTCAAAAGCTTTTTCTGCATCTACTGATATAATCAGTATTATTGCTAGTACTATGGTCAGTTATGCTGATAGTTTCCCTAATATTGAACCAGCCCTTCATTCCTGTTATAAATTCTACCTGGTCATTGTATATTATCATTGTAATATTTTGTTGTAAGCTGCTTGCTAGTATTATTTAATATTCTTGCATTCATATCCATTAAGGAAATTGGTCTGTAGGTGTCTTTCTCTGTTTTTGTTCTTCCTGGTTAGTTATGAAAACCAAATTTATTTCATAAAAGGAATTTGATAGGACTCTTTTACCTATTTTTTTCAAATGGTTTACATAATATTGGGATTAATTGTTCCTTAAATGTTTGGTAGAATTCACTTGTGAATCCTTCTGGTCTTGGAGATTTTTTCTTATGTAGTTCATTGATGTCTTGTTCAATTTCTTTTTTCTGAGATGGGGTTATTTAAGTATTCTATGCATCTTCTGTTAATATGAGCAGTTTATATTTTTGTAAATTCATCCATTTTTGTATTTTGAATATTCATCCATTTTTGCATATCCGTACAATTTTGTATATTCACCCATTTCACTTAGATTGTCTGCTTAACCAGCATATAAATGGGCAAAACAGTTTCTACTAATTGATTAAATTTCATCTTCATTGGTGGTGGATGTACCCTTTTATTCTTTTTTTTAAATCAAATCAACCAATGTTTTATATATTTTATTGGTTTCCCTCCCATAAAATCAGGTACTATTTTATTTATTAGTTCAATTTTTCACTTTCAATTTTATTGCTCTCTCCTTTGATTTTCAGGCTTTCTATTTAGTTGTACAGTTGGGGATTTTTAACTTGTTCTTTTCCTAGTTTTTCCTTTTTTGTGCATGCCTAATTTTTTGATCTAGTCTTTCTCTCTTTTATTAATGCATGTATTTCAAGATATAATTTTTCCCCATAAGTATTGCATTGATTGCATCCCACAAATTCATGAAATTATTGATTGTTTCTATGATTTGTTCTTTGACCCACTCGTTTTTTAGGATTAGATTATTTACTTTCTAATTGACTTTCAACCCATGCTTTCATGGCCTTTTATTAAATGTAATTTTTGTTACATTATGGTCTTAAAAGGGTACATTTAATATTTGTGCTTTTCTGTATTTGCTTGTGGGGTTTTTAATGTCCTTTGGCATTGTCAAATCTAAATGGATACAAGGACATGAATAAAATATGGTCATTTTTTTTGTGAATGTGCCATCTGCAGATGAGAAAAAACAGTATACTCCTTTCTATTTCCATTAACTTTTCTCCAGAGGCCTGTCATATTTAACTTTTCTAAGATTCTTTTCATCTTTTTTACTTCCTTCTTACTCATTTTGTGGTTATATTTACCTATTAGCTCTGAGATAGGAAAATTGCAGTCCCCCCAATATTATAGTTTTACTATTTCCTTCTGTTATTCATCTAACTTTTTCTTTAAGAATTTATACACTATTCATTTGTTGCATATGTTTATTATTGATATAACTTCATTGTCTGTGGTTCCTTTAGCAAGTCGTAATTTCCCTGTTTATGACTTTTAATTAGGTCTAATTTTGCTTTTGTTTGGCTGAGATCATGGTTGCGACTCCTGTCTTTTTTACTTCTGTTGAAGTATAATAGATTGTTCTCTAGCCCCTTATTTTTACTCTGTATATGTGTCTCACTGTTTCAAGTCTGTTTTTGTAAACAATATCTTGTTGAATTCAGATTTCTCATTCATTCTGCTATCTGCTTCCATTTTAAGGAAAAGATAGTTTTTATTATCAATTGAGTTAGTCAGTGTGAAAGTGTATATATATGTGTGTGTGTATATGTGGGTGTTCCTTTTTCAGACCAATTTGGATGTCAGTGAGTGAAGTTCAAGGATTGCCCCCAATACCACTTCCTCCTTCACTGTAAAAGCTCTTCCTTGGATGCCTCTTTTATGGGAGATAATTTCCTAATTCTTCCTCTCCCTTTTTCCTTCTCCTAGAACATTCCTTTCTCACCTATCTATTTTTTTACAACATCCCAACATAACTGATTCACTCCCATACCATACACTCTTACTAAATAGAATTATTCTAAGTGCCTTGATAATGATTGAGTTCTTAAAAGATACATGTATTATCTTCCTATATAGAAAAATTCCTGATCCCTTGGGTCAGGTAGTGATACTAACCCTTAGAGCAGTGGATCTCAACCTTCCTAATGCTGCAACCCTTTAATACTCATATGTGGGCATATCTGCATGTGCGCGGACCCACCTGGAAACAGATAGAGGAGTAGTGTCTTGATTCCTAAGACCATTGGAAATATATGTTTTCCAATGATCTTAGGCAACCCCTGTGACCACTGTGAAAGGGTCATTCAACCCCCAAAGGGGTCATGACCCACAGGTTGAGAACCGCTGCCTTAGAGCATATCCTTCCTCTTGACTAAAAGCACTCCTTTCGACCCTTGAACTATGACCCAAAAGTTGGCATTAGCCAAACTCTGGTCCTGAGTCCAGCAGTACCATGGGATACTGCGTAATCTCTTTCTGACCAGTTGCCAGGTCCAGTTACTGTCTCTGGCTTTAGAGTTCCCAAAGCTGCTATTGCTTCTGTCACTACCACCTAGTCCTGCCAGCAATGGTTCAGCCATGTGGGTTCTTGGTCAATCTCCTTCCCTGTGTCACAAATATCTATTTCAAATCTCCTATCTTGTCTTAGACATGAACAGTGCCTCATTTTGATCATTTGTAAGTTCTGCCACTCCAAAATTTTTTTTGAAGCATTATTTCAAAGTTGTTTGGAGAAGAATCTTAGGAGAGCTCAGCTTTTTCTAATCTGACATTTTGCCTCTGCCTAGAGAAGTCTCCTCTTTCCTTTTTTCTTTTGTTGTCAACAGACAATAACAGATGGTATCAAAAATACATTTTTTATGTATTTGCTTCATATTTTCTTTAAGGGAAATATTGGTTTTAACCTTGTCTACCAGTGATAGCAACAACACACTATGCTCAGAGATAGCAAATATATAAAGAGAGAGAAAAGAGAGAAATAGAAAGGAGAGGGGAGGAGGGATGGGTAAGGTTAGGGCAAGAGTAAAGTTCAAAGAGATGGAGATAAAGGGAGGATAAATGGGGAAATTTTATTAACTCACTTAAGGAATACATAGTCTATCTCCAGAAAAATTATAGGTATACAATTTTTTGTATATTGTATAAGTCAATTGACTTATAAAGTGCCATGCTAAAGTAAAAATATTTCATTAACAGTGAGAGAGGAGGAAAAAGAAAAAAAAAACTATCTCTAAACCTTGCTGTGACTATGTTAATGAGACAGGAGGATAGCACTGCTAAGAGAGTCAGGGGAACAGTGTCAGTTAAATTAACAGCTGTGCATTTCAAAGCATTTGGTGCCCCCCCACCTTGACTTTGCTTAAAAATATTTACATCTGAAGAAAGTTGTGGAAATATATGTTTTTTTAAGGCAAAATATTTTTGGTTTTTTAGAAATTCCAGCTTTAGACCTCCCACCTTGAATGTGCCATTGGCTTAAAGATAGATAGAACAGTGCATGTTTGGGAACTGATTAGCAGAAAGCATCTAACCACAGTTAAAGCCAGAGTTTGAAATAAGCACCAGCTGTTTTACCTTGGCATTAGCAATGTCTCTCATTCTTTTCAATACTATACATTAGTGTTATGAAATACATTTCTTTTTTAAAATTTTAGTAGTATTTTACTCTTATCCCTATTACATATCAAGACAATTTCTAATATTCATTTTTACAAGATTTTGAGTTCCAATTTTTTTCTCCCTCTCCTCCCCTCAAATAATAGGCAATTTGATACAGGTTTTAAATGTATAAATATATTCCTGTATTAGTCAGAGTTGTAAAAGAAGAACCAGATTAAAAGGAAAAGAAACAGGAAAAAGAATAGAGTAAGTGAAAAAATATGCTTCAATCTACATTCAGTGTCTGGATGTTCTTTTTTTTATTTTTTTTTTTATTTATTTTTTTTATTTTTTTTTTATTTTTATTTTATTTACTCATTTACTTTTAATTTACAAGATTCAGTTCCACAATCACTTGGGTTTCAGATTTTCTCCCCTCCCTTCCCCCCACCCCCATGGTGGCGTGCAATCATGTATAGAATCTGTAAATACTTTCACATTGTACAATAGTTTGGTCATATAGAAGGGCTGTAACCAGTGAGTGATCACTGGGAAA
>CM053590.1:144175130-144190479 GCA_028646515.1 Pseudochirops corinnae | reverse complement strand
ATGGCTGTTTTGGGGCGGTGGGTGGGGGAAAGAGGCGGAGAAAATATGTAACTCAAAATCTTGTGGAAATGAATGATGCAAACTAAAATAAAATTTAAAATATATAAACAAACAAACAAACAAACAAATAAATAAATAAATAAATAAATAAAAGAAGAAGGATTCTCTCCCGGGAATCTGCACTACCCATTTTCTCCTCAGGGTAAACCACTTCAACTGTACATTGTCCCCTTCAGTTTGTGGCCCCTTGATCATTTTGCCTTTTGTGCCCTACTAAAGCCTCAGCTTCGGATCACTCCTACTATCCCCCACCTTCACTCCTACACATGTGCTTCTGCATGTAGGTAGAGAAAAATCATTCAACTATTTTTACTGGGTCTAGTATAAATTTATGTTACACAATGTCAAGTAGGCCTTCGCTGATGCAAGGTAATACTTCTACTTATCAACTCACTATCTTACTCTCCAACTTTTCTAAACCTCTTAAGCCTTCTTCAAATTTCCCATAGCTCTTCCACCCCGCCTCCCCTCTTTTCAGTTGAGACTGTACCCTCATGTTTAAAAAAAGAGGCTATTTCCTGTGACCTCCCCTCTTTTTCACATGTTATTGTACAAATGTGTTCTGCCACTGTCTTCTCCTTCACCCCTTTCTCATGTGATGAGAAAGTTTTACTATAGATAACCCCTCAACCTTCACAAGTGATCCCATTCATCAGATCTCCTTCAAGACGTTGCCTTCTCTGCCATTCCCACTATATCATCCATTTTCAATCTCTTCCTATCTCAATTCCTACTGCTTATAAACATATCTACATTCCCCCCATAAAAAACAAAAATAAAAAACAACTTGTTACTTGACTTTTCCATACTACTATTGCTGTATATCTGTGACTTTTGTGGCCAAAGTCACTGAATAGGGCATCTACAATAGATACCTCCATTTTCTCTCATTGCCCTCCCTCCCTAACCCCTTCCAATCTGGCTTCCTAACATATTCTGATTTACTCAACAAATCTGCTCTCTCCAAAATTAGCAGTGATGTCTTAATTGCCTAATTCAATGGCCTTTTCTCAATCTATTCTTCCTAGTCTCTCTGAAGCCTTTGAGGCTATTGATCACTTTCTTATCCTTAATACTCTCTTCTCTCTAGGTGTTCTGGACACCACTTTCTCCTTGTTCTCCTTCTACCCACTCTCAATCTCCTTTTCTAAATCTTCACACACATCATGTTTACTTACCATGAACATCTCACAGGTCTCTTTTCTGTTCTAAGCTCTCTTCTCTTTTTCCTCTAGACTACTCTACTCTTTGATCCCATGGACTTCATTATCATCTCTATGCTGATAATGCACAGATCCACCTATTTTTCCCTAACCCTTCTGCTTGTCTCCAATATCCCAACTCTATTTGTCTTTTAGACATCTTAACCCCTCCCTACCTTCTACTTTCCTTACTACAGTAGAAGGCCATACTATTCCCTCAGTCCTTCATGCTTGCAACGTGAGTGTCTAATAGCCAAAAAACTTCGTTAGGAATCTCACTCAAATTTATATAAACATAAACAGATTCATTCTCTGCTAAATAAATCACTGGAGAGCACTTTCAATAAACATTTGAAAACTGTTATAACTTTAATTATTAGCAAAATGTAAATTGGAACTCTGAGATTCCATTTACTCTCCACCATATCAGGGAAGAAAATTAAAATTGAGAAAATTAAGCGAGGGAGGTAGGGGTGGTGGGGACACTGTGGACAAACAGAAACATTACTGATAGAGGTGTGAATTGGTGCAATCTTTTTGAGAAGCAAGATGGAAATATAAAGTAAAAACCAAAAATATGAATGGTCTTTGACCCAGGGTTTCTATTACTCAGACAATATTTCAAGAATGTCATTGAAAAAGTAAAAATATGCCTATGCATACAAAAATATTCATAGTGACATTATTCTTAACTACCCCAAACTAGAAAAAAATAAAATAGCCAGAGATTCAGGAATAGCAGGATAAATTTTGTATGAGTGGAATGACATGTCACTGTTCCATAATAAATAACAAATATGAAGAATACAAAATATGATTTAGTAAAGCTGAATGAAGAAAACTACATCAACAATAAATTATACCTTGACTACACTAGGTAGAATAACTAATATTAATAATGACTGCAGAATTTAGATGCCTATAAAGAACAAGAGCAGGAAAAGATGTACAAGGAAACAATGTTTTTGTAATTGGTAAATAATGAAGTTTAATAAAAGAATTCTTTTGAAAAACAAACTTAAATGACAAAGTTTGTCATTTTATTCATGATATTATAAAATTATGAATTATAAAATAAATTATGAATTATAAAATACTATAATGTTTGGTCCTGTGGACAGTTAACTTCAGAATTTTTTTTAGGATAATAGAGGGTAATAATAGTAAGCTATTACATTTAACCAGATCCGACATACATGTGAAAAACATGGTAAAAGACAAAGATATACATGTTGAAAAATAAATTGAAGCAGTAAGGTCATAAGAGTGAGAAGCAAAAAGGGCAACTAGGGGGTGCAGTGAATAGAGCACTGGCCCTGGAGTCAGAAGGACCTGAATTCAAATCTGGCCTCAGATACTTGACACATTTACTAGCAGTGTGACCTTGGCAAGTCACTTAACCACAATTCCCTTGCCTTCCCCCCTCCAAAAAGAAAATGAGCTTTAGTTTACTCGTCTGTAAAATGAGGAGTGGGATATCTAGATGACTTTTTTGTTCTTGCCCTATAATCTTTTGATTCATAAGTCATATCATTCCATTTCTCAAGGATTTTTAGAAAAATTCCGTTCTATATAGAACACACATTTGCCAGACTGAGGAACAGGTATTGAGTTATTCCCTAGATACAAATGCCTTCAGCCTAATAGTAATTAATCACAGCATTCAGTTAACAAGGAAGAGAACCACTGAAGACCAGTCATTAATCTCAGTACTAAATACTCTATACAATCTTTTTATATTTATATCTGTAGTATCAAAGTATGAAGCGGGCTTCCAATTTTTTTGTGCATTTCTAGTATATTAGAAAGTCAGAAGAGAAAAAAAATCATTAACCTAAAGACTATGATTTTTCTTACCGTGATATATAGTTGTGCACATAAATATAGTTATACATAAGTGTCATTATTAGCCAGTTTATAAAAATTGAAAAATACACAGGTTAAGTTGGTTAATCATGATATTAAAACTAAAGTTATTATTCACTAGAAATGGTCTGATACTGAAAGATAGGCAAAAAAGAGGTATTTTCAATGCAATGACTAACACTTATCATTTTTCAAGTTTACATGTTCCATCTGAGTTAAACTGATACTCTTTATTAAGTATTTACAAAATTGGACATTACTTTGAGATTACCTTCCATTTACATTATATATGTGTAAACATACCTATCTATATCAATATCTCGTACAGGCATAGTAGTTTGCATGCCCATTTCAATATAAGCTCCTTAAAGGCAGGGGCCATGTTTTAGCCTTTCCTTGCATCCTTGACATTTAGCATACCCTCAATCACATATTAAACATTTATTTATAGTTTGCTAACTGAAAGACTGATGAGTAATAAGTCTCATTTATCTGACATCTTATTGCCTAGAAATCTCAAATAACTGGCATGCTTTTGAAAAAAAATTGTGAAAAGACAATTGATACTCATATTATCCCTGAAGCCCTCCAAAATATGAAATGCCTTCTGAATCTTAAAAAAAAGTAATGATTTTAATCTTACTATATCTTTGAATTATTAGCATACCGGTATTTGTTCAGTGCTTTTTATGTGCAAAGTGCCATACTAGGCAGTGAGAGGAACATATATAGAAGGATATTTTCACTGTTTGCCCCCCATACCTGGAATTCTTTCCCTCCTATTTTATTCTTGACTTCTGTGGTTTCCTTCAGATCTCAGTTAAAATTGTACCTTCTGAAAGAAATTTTTCTTGAGTCCCCTTTACTTTACTAGTGACAGGGTATAAGCTGTGGGAGCCCCCTTCAACTATCCTTGAATTTTCCAGTTTTGGCCTCTAGTGAGGCCAAAAGTCTTCCATTATGCCAAATGCCTAAATCTCTGTTATCCTCAATTTAGCTTAGCCCTCCGTTGTCAGTCACCTCCTCATTGCCTTTGGCTACTTCTCACCCTTGATCCTATCAAAATCCCATTCTCCTGGTTCCCAAGGTGTCTGACTTCTAGTCACCCCAGTCCCATCAGGTTCCTCCCTAGATTCCTCCTCAAGACCCTCTCTGGACCCCTCTTCCAGTCACCCCAGGCTGACCACCCCTAGATACCTCTTACAGTTTTTCTGTATATAAGATCCACCTTGACTCCATGAATGGGCTCAGATTCAATCTAGCTCAGATTTATCAGGCCTGATTGTCAATACAAGCATCACAAATGTTCAGATTCCTTAAGAGTCTACCCAATATGGAGGATCTTTAATAAACTTCATTTTACTTTGGCTGAAAGAAGGCTTGGGCCAAATTCATTTAGGTAGGACCCAGTGTGTTGGTATTTTGGGGGTCCCAAGCACCCCTAAACCTCAACACTAGTGCCTTTCCTTTGAGATTATGCCCAGTTTAATCTGAATTGATCTTGCATATACAGAGTTGTTTGCATGTTGTCTCTCCAATTTTATTGGAAATTCCTTGAGAATCGAGACTTTTTTTGGTGGGCCTTTCTATGTATCACCAAAACCCAGTCAGTGCCTAGCGAATACTACCCTGTTGACTTTACCTGGCTCTATATATTCCTAACGTGTTTATTCTTCTCACTGATTGTCCATGCATTAGTGAGTAAACCTAGGTTTACTGAAGAAAAAAAAAAGCTATTTTTTCCCCCCATGCCACGTCATTAAATTGCTTTGAAATAGTTACATTCTCTAGTTGAATATTAGAGGTAAATCAATTATAAGAGCCCTGAGATCTACGGTTGTGTGTGGTTTGTCCCTAGTTTTTGAAGAGGACCATGACATGAGGGAGATGATGACAAGACTTAACAATAGACTTTGATTTGAGTGAGGAAGGGCTGTGCAAAGTAACAAGCCTTGCTTTCTCCTCCAGGGTCATCTGGGTCCAGCAGGATGACTGGAGATGGCTCAGGATGTAGTGGGGGACCTTGGTTCTTTCAAGCTAGGTCTTTTCAGGTTCTCACTTTGAGTGGGGAAATGCCCATACAATGAATAAGCCTCTTTAAGAAGTGAGTCAAGAGATGGCCCCTTTAACAACAACAACTATCAAACTAAAACTCAGGTTGCTGGCCAAAAGAGAAACAGTTACTACAGACATTCACTCTGAGGAAATGTTGTGAGTGGAAACAGATCTGTCTTCAGTGATATTTTCTCTTTCCAGTTTTGAGCTGGCATCTAATCTTGTTGTCCCTCAATACCTTCTTCATATCTCTATTTAATCTATAGAATTTCTCTAATTTGTAATGGTCATTAGATAAATTGGCTGGCAGGTATAACCTAAAGGTTACCAGCCTCCTTGAGAACAATCAGAACAGACGTTTACCTGCAAAAGCCAAACTCTTTGTTCTGTTCAATTCACTTTGCATCAATTTATATTCATCTTCCCAGGTTTTTTCTGAAATCATCCACAGTATCATTTCTTACTGTACAATACAATGCAATAGTGCTCCATCACATTCATATGCCGTCACTTGTTCAATAATTTCTCAATTTATGGGTGAGGACTCAGTTTTCAATTCTTTGCCACCACAAAAAGAGCTGCTATAAGGGTATATTTTTTTTAAGTGGTGGCAAAAAAATTGGAAATCTAGGGGACGAATAAATGGCTGAACAAGTTGTTGCATATAATTGTTATGGAATTTTATTGCTGTAAGAAATGATTTGCAAGATACTCTCAGAAAAAGGTGGAAAAACTTACACGAACTGATACAATGTGAAATGAGTAGAACCAGAAGAACATTCTATATAGTAACAACAATATTTTAAGATGATCAACCATGAATAACTTAGCTGTTCTCAGCAATACAATGATCCAAGACAATTTTGAAGGGCTTATGATAAAAAAAAAATACTATAAATCTCCAGAGAAAGAACTGATGGAATCTGAATGCATATTAAAGCATACCTTTTCTTTACTTTTTTGTGTTCTCCTTTACAACATGACTAACATGAAAATATGTTTTGCATGACTGCACATGTATAACATATATCAAATTATTTGCCTTTTCAATGTGGGCAAGGAGAAGGAAGGGAGAGAATTTGCAACTCAAAATTTTTAAAAAAACAAATGATAAAAATTGTTTTTCATGCAATTGGGGAAAAATGAAATATTAAAAATTTTAAAAGCTGCTATAACATATTTTTGTACATGAATCCTTTTTTTAAAAAATCTCTTTGGAGTATAGGCCTGGTAACGATATTGCTAGGTAAAAAAGTATGCACAATTTAATAGATATTTGGGGAATAGTTCCAAAGTGTTCTCCAGAATGGCTGGACTAGTTCACCTCTCCATCATCAATTCATTAGTGTACATATTTTCCCATATCCCCTCTACCATGTCATTTTCCTTTTCTAGAATCTTAACCAATCTGATTAATTAGCATTCCTCTAATTAGAAATTTCAAGCATATTTATTCATAAGACTATTCATAGCTTTGATTTCTTTCCCTGAAAGCTGTTCATATATCAACTGGGAAATGGGTCCTAATCTTATAAATTTGGCTCCGTTCCCTATATATTTGAATAAGAGCTTTATCAGAGAAATTTCCTACAAAAAATTTTTTTTCTCGGTTTCCTGCTTGTCTTCTAATTTTAGCTACACTGGCTTTGTTTGTGCAAAAACATTTTATAAAATCAAAATTATACATTTTAACTCTTGTAAATCTTTTTAATCTTTTGTTTGGTCATTATCACTTTCCCATCCATAAATCTAATTTGGTAATTTCTCCCATGTTTGAAGACTTCGCTTATGCTATCCCACTTTAAATTGCTCACCCATTTTGATCTTACTTTGGTATATGGTTTGAAATGTTGGTCCATGCCCAGTTTCTAACCAGACTACTTTCCAGCTTTTCCTACAGTTTCTGTCAAACAGTGAGTTCTTGACCCAACTCCTAAAATCTTTGGGTTTCTCAAATGCCAGGCTACAAATTGCTAGGTGGTGCAATGGATAAAGTGCAGGGCCTGGAGTCAGGAAGACTCCTCTTCCTGCGTTCAAATCCGGCCTCAGACTCTTATTATTTACATGACACTAGGCAAGTCACTTACCCTGTTTTCATCAGTTCCCTCATCTCCAAAAAGAGCTGGAGAAGGAAAGGCAAACCACTTCAGTATCTTTACCAAGAAAAGTCCAAATGAGTTCATGAAGATTCAGACATGACTGAAATGTAATCCTTATTTTTTTTTTTGGGGGGGGGGGGGATAGTTTATTGGGATGTCACTGAATAAGCAAATTAATTTAGGTGGCATTTTCATTTTTATTATATTGATTTTGCATGCCCATGAGCAATTACTCTTTCTAAGATGAATGGTTTAAGAAACACATGATTGGTTTAAAAATGTTTAGACTCTTTAAAATTCTTGGGAATTCTTCAATTTGCTTACATTAAAAATATCATTCCAGAGGAGTAAACCCTCTTTATCTTATCCAAAAGTTCCTTTTTCATTTGAAATTTCCTGAATAGATTATGAAAAGGGACCAAGGGCACTCTATATGAATCATGTTTCTTTCCTATCCCCCACCTCCACCCCTACCCACTTACCAGAGTTGTAGGATTAAGAGATAACAGAGAACAGAAACTATAGAGCCCAGAGAGAGAAAGGTAAAGACAGAGTATTCAGGGCCCACTTAATCCTGGCCAGGTCTCCAAATTTCACTTCCAATTTTATTTTCTGATATAAAAAAAAAAAAAAGTTTAGAGTGGTCCCAGGAGAAAATAATGGCAGCTTTCCTTCTTCCCACTTTTTGCCTTTATTCAAGCCAGCTTCTGGCCAATAAGAAGGAGAGGCAGCTTTGTGGTCTCAGAGCTAAGCTTTGCTTCATTCATTTATACTTCTAGATCTAAGACAAGAGCAGTTTTGACAGAAATAAGCATTAGTGCTTCAGGGAAGCTATGGGTTCCTGGCCATTTGCTGTCATGGCACATATACTCTCAGTTGTATCTGTATTTGGCACATCGTTTTAATAATGAAAATGATAATTATAGCATTTTAGTTCACTTCGAGGTTTGTAAAACAATTCATATGTGCAATCTTACTTTATCCTCTCACCAACCCTAGGAGATGGGGGAGGGGAAAAGAGAACAAGCATTTATTTATTATATAGTAGCCCTATGCTGAGCATTTTACACATATTATCTCATTTGATCCTCACAACTTAATTAATTCATTCATTAAATAGCACCCTATGAGGTGTTATTTTTATTTCCATTTTACAGTTAAGGAAATTGTGGCAGACAGAGGTAAAAGGAACTACCCAGGGTTGCACAATTAGTAAGTTTCTGGGGCCAGATTTGAAATCAGTTCTTCCACACTGAAGGATAGTGATCTATCCACCGTGCCACCTAGCTGATTGTAAAAATATAAGAGTCTGACACTACTAAACAACTTCCAGGTTTGCAAAGCACTTGGTATATGGCGAAGATTGCTATCTACCATTACTTTTTTCCCCCCCAGATGGAATCTGTCAGAATGCCTCATAGAATATTAGTGGTCTAGAGAATGTGATTTGGACAATATTGGTGTAGGGAATAGCGCTCCATAACTGAACTTTGTAAATTCCTCTACATGTTCCTACTTTGTCTTGATAATAATCAAATATCATTTTGAATAATTAAATATCATTTTTTGTCAAAGTCTGAACTAATCAGATTGCTTTGCTTTAAAAATGCCTTTTCCTGAGTCAGCAACTCCAAAGACCAGGTGAGGCTGAATAGTGGGATTTCTCTTATCTTGGAAGTATCTTATCTATACTCCATATGGGAGAAAACAGAGACATCCTGAGACCATAAATTCCAAACTGATCCTGCTTTGTCCATTGTTTTGTCAATTTGCATATACAACCAAGAAACTTCTTTTCTCATGGTATGGATAGTAAACATATGGAGATCATAAATTTGTGTGACAAAGCCACCCTGAATTGGGTTGGTTCTAAAATGTATTTAAGCCTACTCATTCTTTTGTTCAGGCAGTCAGAACTTAGGTTCTGGCTCCATGTACATGTATCTGCTAACTTCAAGAGAATAAACAATGTAAATATATATAACCTAGCCTATTTGTCTCCTTTAAGCAAACTTTCAGGTTTGTAATCCTAATGATATTTCATTAAAAGTTTTAAAGATTTTCTTCTATTACAGAAAAACATTTTTCTGAGAAGAGTCCATAGGCTGCAGCAGACTGTCAAAGGGGTACATGACATAAGAAAACATGAAAAACCCATAAACTATGGTCAATTTATGGGAGGACCTGGCTAAGATTCTCAAAAGATTGGTAGGCATGAATAGACTAATATCCATGGTCCATGAACAGGTGAGTAATATAATGAAAATTATACTTTGATATAGATTAATATGATGGCATTGTTTAATGTTTAATATCTTGAGTTGGGGGAGCTTTAAGCAACAGCTCCAAGCAATTGTCATTAGGCTTAAATTAGTCCCTTTTTCCCTTACCAGGTTAGGGCTGCCTGAGGTAGCAGATTAAAGCAGGGGGGAAAAAAACAACCTCAAAAACTGCTGGGATAGGGTTTGTGAGACTGGCCCATTTCACAGTTGGTACAGACCCGTTTGTCTTTGAAGGAAGAAGAAATAGAAAGACAGGAAACTTCCCCCTAAAACTGGGCATGTCTAGAAATTTGCAGTATCTGCATGGTTCTGTCTATCTATATACTTCTCTGTTTTGAACATATCCCTAGAGAAACCTTGTATGTTGTGCTGTGCTGCCAAGATGTCTGAGATCTTGGGCACAAAAAATGCTGTGCTGCAAGTTCAGCAACAGGTGTCCTTGACCACACCATTTTGAATTTTTCTTGAGTGAATCTGCCAGGTTAGAAGACACAGAGAAGCAAGACAGGTTTAATGAAAAAGATTGGAAGCAGAGTATGAAGTTTAAAAGTATTTTAATAGTCTATGGACATAAAATTATGAATACCTGAGCACAGGGAATAACACAGGAAATAGGATGAGACAGGGAAACTATTGATAATACATGGAAAAAAGGAAGGATTTAAGTACCTACTGTATGCCAAGTGCTATGCTAAGTACTTTATGAATATTATCTTAAAAATTTTTTTTTTTTTGCTTTTTGGAGGGCAGTTGAAGTTAAGTGACTTGCCCAAGGTCACACAGCTAGTAATTGTTAAGCATCTGAGGTCGGATTTGAACTCAGACTCTCCTGACTCCAGGGCTGGTGCTCTATTCACTGCAACCTTGGAGGCCCCTGAATATTATCTTTTTTAATCCTCACAACAACCTACCTGGGAGGTAGATGCTTTTATTATTCTATAATAGTTGAGGAAATTGAAGCTAACACAGCTTAAGTGATTTGCCTCAGGTCATGAAGCTGGTAAAGATTAGAGGCTAATTGATATTATTACAGTAATAGGTAATATTTGTGTAGTAATAGGTAACATTTATGTAGAACTTTAAGGTCATCAAAGTGCTTTATCTTTATTATCTCATTTGATTCTTCAACAGCTCTGTGAAGTAGGTGCTAATATTTTATAGATACTAGAACTGAGGTTAAGAGAGGTTAAGACACTCTCCCAGAGCCACCCAGCTAGTGAGTGTCTGAGGAAGAATTAAAATACAGGTCTTCCTGACTATAAGACTAGCTCTGCCACAAGAACAGAAGAAGAAGAAAAACAACAGAACTTGGTAAGTGATTGAATATGTAGTATGAGAAAAAAAAAAGAGTAGAGTCTAGATAAATGGTAAAAAAGCTTGAAAGTCCCACCCCAACATAAAAAAAAAAAGACTGGGAGCTGTGTGTTTTTGGTTTTTTTGTGGGGAGGATGACTGAGATGACTTTATTTTCTCACATGTCCAGTGTGAAGTTATCAAGCAGAAGTTCACAAGGCAGTTGGAAATGTAGAATTAACAGTGAGAGCATGAGCAAGAATGAGAACAGGAGGAGAGAGGGAAAAACTGGAACTGGAGTTCTGGGAGTTGTTTGCAAAGAGGTTGTTGATCATACCATCAGAGAATTAGAGCTGAAAGGTACCTCAGAGATCAACTGTAGTCCAACTCCCTCATTTTACAGGTGAGGAGTTAAATGACTTGTCCAAAGTCACACAAGTACCAAATAAGCAGTCAAGATTTAACTCACACCCATTAATTCTAAATTTGATGTTCTTTCTCTTACAAGAGTGGATGAGATCCCCAGCAAAGAGAATAGTAGAAGATTATTAATAGTAGAAGAGGAAATGTTTAAGGGTCAAAGACCAAACTATAATAAATATGCATGTTTAAGATGTGGAAAAAGAAAGATGGATAAACTAAGGCAGAGAGATATTATTAGAGAAGTAAGAAAGAACCAGGACAGTGTAGCATTGTGGAGATAAAGGGAAATATCAATTTCCACGATGATGATGATGACGATGATGATGAAGATGATAGAAAAGAAGAAGAAGAAGAAGAGGAAGAGGAGGGAAAGGCTAGTAATCAATGCAGAGTATATATTAATATATGATAACTCTATTAACCAAATCAATCACTTTCTTGACTATGTGATTATGTTCATCATATTAGATCATAAAGCCCTTTCCATATATTGTGACCAGATACATCAAATTTGAATTGATTCTTTAGTCTAAACAGATCTGATATAACCACTTCCTTTATTCCAAATGCCACTTGAAGTTAGACTAGAAAAATGTAATATTCTATAGAAAGCTTTCTAACATTCTGGAATACAATGAAATGCGGAGAGGAAGAATTTTTATTAGTTGATCTTATTGTAAACCTGCTTCATTTTCTTGCTTTGATTTCCACATTGTTTTTTAGTTATGTAAGTTCAATGAAAGCTACGGATAATTTTATGGTTCTTCCATCCTCTATGTAGCAGCCAATCCATTTATTCTCAGTCAAAGTATAACACACCACAGGAAATTCAACATTCATTCCCAAAACAGAAATTAGAGTAATGATTTTCTAGCTCAGTTGATTAACTTTTCCTACATCATTTTGAAAACCTCACCGAGAAAGAATGGTGTCTGTAAATGATATAAACGGTTATTTTACTGACTTTTGATCCCCAATAGACAAGTTCATTCAACTTGTTAATGTGATTTAGAAGTTGCAATTAAAGGAATGATGAAGCCATGGAATGGAACTCTGTAAGCAACCCAAGAATGATGTTAATGGAGTGCAATGACAAAACAAGCATTTATTAATGCTTACATGATCCTTACACTTGAGGAAATTGAGGCAGACTGAGATTAAATGATGTGCCCAGGTTTACACAACTAGTGACTGAGGTAACATTTCAATTTGTCTGCCTGACTTCAGGACAAGTGCTCTATCCACTGTGCTACCTGGCTGCTCCTCAAACTACTGAAGATGTATTTCCTATATGGGATTAGAATTCTGCTAGTTTGGAATGAACAATTCATGAGCAAAGATAAATCTCCTTATTAAATTCATAGCTGAGATGCATAAGATGCATGCTTCCTAACTAGAATTTGGCTACGTATGGATGAATTGTGACTTCTGTAGTACAGGAATATAGTTTCATGAATAATGGCTGACAAGCCACACTGTTGGTATATTCTTGACTTTAGTACACACTAAAAATTAAAATTGGATTTAGGATATTGATTTGAATGCATAGTGATAGGCATTATAAGTCATTCATTCATATCTGCCCATCTTATGCAACACTTATCCATGGCCTTCAGGAAATGTACCACAAGGAAGGATCCCAATGTCCTAGAAAGCTTCCTCATTTTCTCTGAACATAATGAGAACACCATGGGACACTATCTTTCAGCCTTCCAGTCCTTAACTCATTATGTGATGAAACTATCTTTTCCAATCATACATCTCTCTGATGACATTGCATTTCTGCCCACACCTACTACAAGCATCTCTACTGTCATAAGTGTGATATTCATTTTCTGTTCTTTGGATATTGTTGTGCTCAATATCTTGGTGTCATACAGCAATTCTGGTAGGTTATATCTTGTCTACTTTTTTATGTGCTTTATATATACTTATATGGGTACATGTTGTCTCCCCATCTTCAGTGTAAAGCCCCTGAGACTAGGGACCTTTTCCCTTTTCTCTTTCTATCCCCAATGCTTACCTCAGTGTCCAGTACATAGTAATAAGTTAATAAATGTTTGGAGATTGATTAATTGAGTGTTGCTATGAAACACAGACTTTTGTTTCCAGGAGAAACATATATATATTTTTAAAAGCTTTTTCATTTCCTAAAGTAATGCACTCTTCTGATTTTCACTTCTGGGTCCAACTCATTGCTCCTTTCTACTATCTGTCCCAGATATGCATGAGACTCTTCAACTGAAATCAATATACGTTTCCATAATGGATGACTTTAGTCAAAAGGGGTGGGGAATAGATATGGATAGTGAGAAATATTTTAGGAAGTATAGGTTAGAAATAGATCTAAAAAGAATTATAAACTATCAACAAGTGTATGAAACAATACTCTAAATCACTAGAAAATGGTAAAAATGTAAGAAGACAAAAATAATCAATGATGGAGGCACAATGGAAAGGTAGGCACACTGATGCATTATTGGTGGAGTTTTAAATTATTCCAATCACTCTAGAAAACAATTTGGAATTGGTGAGGAAAGTGACTAGAATATCCAAATCTTCTGACACATAGATTCCATTGTTAGGCATATTCTTCAAAGTGGTCAGTAACAAGAACAAAGTCTCCACATATATAAAAAGTATTTATAGCAGAACTTCTGTGTTAATAAAGAATTGGAAATAAAATAGATATTGTCTATTGACAAACAGCAAAAAAAAATTGCTGCAAATGAATGTTACAGAATATAACTGTGTTGTAAGAAAAAAGTGAAAAATGGAAGGAATGCATACGAGTTTTTTAAGGTCTCTCTCAAACTGTCGCTTCATTTTTAAAAAATTTTTAAACTTTTTTCTTTTCTTTTTCTTAAATTAACTTTTATGTTTATTTTTAGTTCACATCATTCATTTCCACAAGATTTTGAGTTACAAATTTTCTTCCTGTTTTTCCCCTACCCACCACCCCAAAACTGCGATCCCACTGTATACCTCCTCCCCCAATCTGCTCTCTCCTATATCATCCTCCAGCCCCCTTCTGATTTTCCAGTAGGGCAAGATGGATCTCCATATCCCAGTGCCTATATATCTTATTTCCCAGTTGCATGTAAATAATAATAATTACATATTTTAAACATTTGGTTTTAAAACTTTGAAATACAGATTCTTTCCCTTCCTCCCTCATCACCCACACTTACTGAGAAGATAAGCAATTCAATATAGGTTATACATGTGTAGTTACACAAAACATTTCCATAGTGGACATATTGTGAAAGACTGACTATATTTCCCTCCATCCTATCCTGCCCCTTAACTTGTTCTATTCTCTACTTTGTCCCTGTCCCTTTACAAAAGTGTGTGCTTCTAACTACCCTCCCCCCACAACATGCTCTCCCCTCCATCATCCCCCTCTCATCTCCTTCCCCCCTACTCTCCTGTAGGGCAAGATACCTCTTCATTTTTTTTTTTATGGGATAATAGTATTCAATTACATTTATATATTTTTTTCAGCTACTACCAAATTTAAGGGTATCTTTCTTAAGTTTCCAATCTCTGGCCACCTTGAATGAGGGCTACAAATAGTTTTGTACATATAGAACCTTTTCTTACCTCTTTAATTTCTCCGAAGTATAAGCCCAGTATCAGCATTGCTGGGCAAAGGCATGCATAGTTTTGTAACTCTTTGGATAAAATTCCAAATCTCTTTCCAAAAGAGTACCATCAATTCAAAACTCCAACAATAGTTCATCAACATGCTTATTTTTCCCTAGTCTCTCCAAAATTTGTGAGTTTATTTTCCTACAGTTTTGTCAATTTGATAATCAAAAGGAGGAACTTCAGCGATGCTTAAATATTCATATCTGATACAGAGTAAAGTGAGCAGAACCAAACAAAAATTTTGTACTATAACATCAATATTGTAAAAATTAATAATTCTGAAAGACTTAAGAACTCTGATCATCTAAATAATCAGTCATGATTCCAGATAATTAAGGAAGAAGAACGCTACCAACCTTATTAAAGATAAATGCCAAAATAAAATGTAGCATAAGAAACACTTTTGGTATACAACCAA
>CM053590.1:144163635-144174630 GCA_028646515.1 Pseudochirops corinnae | reverse complement strand
TATCAATGTTGTGATCTTAATCAGCTGAGATGTTGTGTTACTGGTCTGATTCTCTTTCACTCAATCAAATGTACTCTAAAAACACCTAACTGTAATGACTTTATCTTGTCAGCAGATATAGGAATAATGATTATTCTTGATTATTTTGAAATCAGTGATATTTATCAGGAAAGATTTTATGATAATGGAATCAGTAGTTATACATAGGGTATAAGTAAATACAAATGTACATGTTCAGGAAAATCTATGTTTCTTGCAGATAAGAATTTTTTTTAAATATTCAGTTTGCCCAGTAGTGACTTAGTTCTTACAAACTGTGGAAATAAAAAGAAAGGATTCTGAGGGTTTTCACAATTACTTGGTGAAGTCTTTTTTGAAAGCTAAAACTGAGTTCTTAGATAAAAGGGAATATGTTATATGTATTCAAGAAAGGTGATGGATGTTAACTGCAGCTGTATCTACCTTGCTTCTAATCAATGGACTATTTGGCAGTTTTCTATAATGTAGGGAGTATTTGTATGAATGTACACTAAATGATTATGAGCTATTCATGAAAGAATTCAGCTTCAAAGAAACCTAAAAAGATCCAGATATTTCAAGTAGACAGGAAGCAGATAATTAAAAGAAAAACAAACAGTACAGAGGCATCTTCAAACTGTTTTGCATTCATTTTTTAAAGTTTGAGTAGTTTGACCTAAATTGTCCCTTGGCCAAGAGATATTTCCATTAAAATTATGCTTTGATACTTCACTGAATTGTAAAGGCAACCCTTGTTCTCTAATGTCCTATTTAGAGTCCTGCCTAGCTGAAAAGTACATCTCTTGGTCAGACTAGCCATTTTTAGAAAGACTCATTGCTGAACTGGCCACAGCAGGATCATTATTCTGGCCACAGGAACTCTCAAAGACAATAATTGAGTAGGGTACAAAGGAGCTGCAATCTTGTGTGGGTTGAAGGAGCACCCAAACCAATGAACTCACAGATCTTTGGAGTATTGACATATGGGGCAAACTAGCTTTATCTTCACCATGCAATGGGAAAAGAAGTGAAGGAGAGATATTATGTCGATACAAAGGCTAAAGGCATAGATGTGGAATGGGGAAATACAATGGAGGATACAAGTAGATTTTCAATCATCCCCAAATCAAAGCATCATTTCTCTGTGTCTAGGAAACACTGGATTGAATGTATAACACATACACACACACACACCCCTTGTGTCTGAATACAAATGGCTTGATCTAGGATGACAAACACTCATTATCTTTCTCTTTTACCCATTTGCTTCCCTTCACTCCCTCCACATCCTACAATTCTAGGCTCAGCATGATTTTTCTAGTACAGTGATACTTTTGAATAGCTAAGGAACTGTGATTGATGTAACTTTGTAAATGGATTCAAGTCCACTTATGTAACCTCAGTTAGGGGCCACAGTTGAGAGAGCTGAAGGGAATACTTAAGGAGATGCTTACATCTAGCTTCGACTGATATCTGGAGTGGTGCCCATTGCCTCTCACTGGTCCATTTCCTGGTCTGCTGCCTTTTGGGAGAGCTAGTATATCAGACTGAACTGGAATTAACACTTTGTGTTTGAAGCTTCCAAAGCAAAAAATTCTTCCAAATGCCACATTATAGCTCCAATGTTTAATCGTCTCAGGACTGGCTAGATATGCAGATTATTTCCCAGTTTATTGAGAGAATGTATTGGTGGTAGGCTTACTCAAATTTCCTAAGATACAGGAATACCAGGGTCAGCAATAGATTTGCAGATGAAAAAATGGACTATGTCAATTGGATAGGATCATGAAATTTCTAGAGATAGAAAAGATCTTAGAGATGATCTAACTACTTATCTACTACAAACTACTACTATATCTAACTACTAACAACTATGTTGGATTATCAACACATTCATTTTTACAGATGAAGAGTGTGATGCTTAGAGACGGTTAAGTGACTTATCCAATATAATAAAGTAACTAGCAAAGTCAGAATTTGAACCCAAGAATTATAATTCCAAATCCATTACACCACAGCAACAGGCGATGACAAAAAGAAGAGACCAAGCAGTGACTTAAGAGTGGGCCAAGTGGACTAGACATGTGCCTCATTAAACTAAGAAAAGGAGACAATGGACCTATACGTAAAATATCTGTGTGTGTGTGTGTGTGTGTGTGTGTGTGTGTGTGTGTGTATCAGCTCTTTTTGCAGTAGTAAAAAACTAGAAACTGGGGTGGCTAGGTGGTGCAGTGAATAGAGCAGTGGCCCTGGAGTCAGGAGGACCTGAGTTCAAATGTGACCTCAGACACTTGGCCCACTTACCAGCTGTGTGACTTTGGGCAAGTCACTTAACCCCAATAGCCCTCCAAAAAGCAAAAAAACAAAAACAAAAACCCTAGAAACTAAGGGAGTTTGAGGAATGGCTAGACTAATTAGAACAAATAAATGGAAAGGAGTATTATTATACCATAAAAATGAGTTGATTGACAGTTTTTGATGAAAATGGGAAGACTCCTATGAACTGATACAGAATGGAATGAGCATAGGGGAACAATTATGACAAAAATTATGAAGAAAAACACTTTGAAAATTTTGGAACTCTCACCAATGAAATAAGCCATGATTCCAGAGGACAGAAGATGGCACATGCTTCCCATATGCTTGTAAAGAAATGATGGGCGTAAAATAAAACATATATTTTTGGACATGACCAAAGTGGGAATTTGCTTTGCTTGACTATTTTTATTAGGGGTTTCTTTTTTTTCTTAAATTGTCCATGGGGAGGGGGAACAGGAAGAATAAAAATGCTTGTTAAAAAGGAAAAAATAATAATAAAATCAAATTTTAGGAAAAAAGAACAAAAGGAGCAGACCTAAAAAAAAATGCATGACCACAAACTATGATAAAATAGCTCTAAGAGAGGGGAATTGGTTATGCATGGAGTTCTGAAATGCAATTTAAAAGAATAGCCATTTCAACCTGGAGCAGAAATACATAATTTAAGTAAAACTATTTCCAGAGGATTCAACATTGGAGAAACCTCATCATGATACACTAAATTACTTATGAGCTAATATAATTTGTTCCTTGCCTAAAATCTAAAGATTTTTGATTGTCTTAAAAATAACAACATCCTAATGCATTCTGTCGACATTGTGTTTTCAAGTCTGAGTTGTTAATATGGAGATATTTTCCCAGGTTTCTTTGGATATTTGAGTTGTCAAAAGTGTGTATGTATGTCTTACCCCCTCCCCCCATACAAATAAAGCTGCTATGAATATTTTTGTTAAAATAGTTTTTTTCTTTCTTTTCAACAATCTCAAAATAGTACTGCCCATATCTTTGGGTTGAAATGAAAGAAGTTAGCTATCTTTTGGGCAGTCATTTGCTTTTCTATTTAAAATACTGCTAGCAGTATACTAGTGTTTCTCTATAAACCTGTCAACATTGAATTTTTATTATTTTAAAATATCTTTACTGGTTGAGTGAATGGGACATGGTATTTTCAAATGCTTCCAAAGTGCGTTTTTTTAATAGTAGAGTGTTTATGTTGGTTAGTAACATTTTGTGTGAAGAAACACAAAGATTTTTCCAATTTGTTTATTTTCTTTTTATTTACAATGCATTTTCTTTTTGGTGAAAAGACCATTTATTTTTATATAATAAAAGAAATTTATCATTTGTTCCCTATAATTTTTCCTATTTATTGAATTGTTCTTTTGCTTTACAAAGTTATCATGGGCATATGATGGCTCTAATCTCATTTCTCCCCTTCCCAATTTCCAAATTATTTTTGTTAAGCAATGTTGCATTTTTTTCTGATTATTTCTTATACTTTCGTCTTTTCAATACTTTTTATGTCCAATATAGGATTATTTATTCTATTCCATTGATTATTTTTTTAATCTAATATCATTAGATAATTCTACTTTATAGTACAATATGAGAGCTGGCAGTGAAAATTCCTTTTACTGATTTTTCCCCCAACATTGATTTTCTTGTCCATTTTTCCTCCATAGAAGTGTTATTATCACATTATACAATCACGTAACCCACATATTTAATTAAATCTGTAACCTAAGTAAAGCCACAGTCTTTAGTATATCGACCTGTCCATAGAAGAAATAAGTTGTTTTGTACCATTTGTAAGGCTAACTTTGGGGGTGGGGTGAGGGAACAACAACAGAATGAATTTGCCCTGCCAGCAAAGACATGATTCTTTTATATAACAAGACTGGAATCAGACCTATTGGGTGTGGGGCATTATGCTATAAACTCTCTCCCATAGTTGTGTATCTTGGGGAAGACACATATAAAATTTTTCTTATTGCTATTTTTTATCATTATACACTGTTATTCCCGTGACTATGATATGTGGACAGAAGAATGTAGGGGAGGCGGGAGGAGATTTTTTTTTTTTGTAGGATCCAGGAAAAGAGAGCCTCATGACTTTAATTCTGTACCTTATTCTACAGAATTAGAGGTCTATGGATAGATTTCAAAGGTTCTGTGAACTCAAAGGGGGAAAAAATTTTGAATCTTATATGTACACTGTCAACTTCATTCTTTCCTGTAACTCAAGGCCTCTACGCTAAATTGATTGTGCATTTTTGTCCATAATTCTAACTTCGAAAATCTTTAGGCGTTAGCAATTTTCTTGTGCACATGGATCACTAGAGGCAAATAGTTTAAGTGATCAATCATGTGGGGCTGAAATAACTCTATCATAGAAAAAGATTATATTGTTAAAATTCCAGGATTGTGGTATTTATTGCTTGCTAATGAAAATGTACCTCTAAAGGACTGCAGCAAAAATGTTCAGTCCCTAAATTGCAAAACACTTTTGAGCTTGAAATCCAGAATGCATTAAAAAAAAATGCAATTCTGCTGGAGGTAGGGTGAATCTTTATTGATGACAGTCTCTAAAAACATCAATTGTATTTTATCATTTATCCAGTCAGATTTTATTAAAGTATTTTGTATATATATTATAAATATTTTGAAGCTTCATATGCACCCTACTTTTTTAAAAAATTTTTTTGCTCTTTGGAGGAGGGAAGGTGGGGTAATTGGGGTTAAGTGACTTGCCCAGGGTCACACAGCTCGTAAGGGTTGTGTCTGAGGCAGGTCATCCTGACTCCAGGGCCAGTGCTCTATTTCCTATGGCACCTAGCCACCCCCACACCTTACTTTTAAATCTGAAAATAAAATTTGTAAATAATTGACTAATGAGACAATGTGTTCTGAAGGAAAAAAGCACTGGATTTTTGAGTCATGGGACCTGTATTCAAAGCTGGCCTCTGATATGTATATGACCTTAGGTATATCATTTAACCACTCTGACCCAAAGTAGTTTTCTCATCTATGAAAAGGCAGGGAGGGGAGGTGGGCAGTCAGGATGGTGGTGTAGAAGCAGGAAAACTCTGTGGGCTCCCCCCATAACCACTTGAAATACCTATAAAATATGTCTCTAAACAAATTTTAGAGCTATAGAACCCATAAAGTGACAGAGAGAAACAAATCTCCCACTGAAGTCAGCCTGGCAGGCCAGCAGGAAGGATCCACTGCAGTGTGCTAGGAACAGAGATCAGCCCCACGTGAGCCTGCCTTACCTCCACTAAGATCCCTTCCAGTTATAAATCTATGCTCTCATGAATCCCATACGTAGTATACAAAATTATTGTGCCCTGGCATAGTGCTTATCTAAGAGGATGAAAATAATATAAAATTTAATCTTATTTCACGGCCTAATATTTGGCTTAAAAGTGAATACCTTAAAACAGAATTGACTATAATTAGATTTGCTAGGCATATCATTCATTTTTTATACTTTTTCAAAGTGTATGAAGGAATTTCATGTTTTATGTGCTCCCTCTGCCAATGAACATACATTTTTTAAACTATTCCAAATATTGCTTATGTAATTTATATGTTCTCTAAGACTTTTTTAAATAAAATTGAAAATGGTAAAGAGAAAATAATATTCTTCATAATTCATAAATCCTTTCCAGAAAAATGCAGTTCCAGGAATTTTACAGAAAATTGCAAAATAATTTTGGACAGAAAAGGATGACTCAAGGTAGTAACAGGTAATATTAAGGAAAGTTTATATTTATACAGTATATTGAAGTTTTCTCCCAATAACCATATGGAGTTGATAGTTCAAGTATTATTGTCAATCAATCAGCTTTACTGATGAGAAAACTAAAGCTCAGAGAGGTTCAGTAATTTGTCTTTATAACACAACTCTTAAATGCCAGAGTTAGGTCTTGATTTCAGTCATCAGATTCATGCCATTTCCCTTTCCAAATAGGGTTCCTAGGCAGGTAAATCAAGAGAATACTACAGATGCAATTTATCTGGATTTGCTCAAAGCTCAGGCAAAGTAGCTCATAATATTCTTGGCACAAGAGCAGGTTAAAGTGAATTTGCATTTTGTTAATGATTCAGTGTTAACTTAAAAGGAAGTGTCTAGTGGAAGGTCCACAGGAAGAATTTGGTCCTGTGCTTTTGAGCAACTTTTCATTTACAATGATTTAGGGTCATTTTTATGAATTTAGAAGTGATACAAAGTTTCAAAAGATAGCTAACCGGTCACATGAGAAAATTAGGATCCAGAAACATCTTGAAAGGTTAGAGTGTTACACTAAAACCCTCAATCCACACTGGCCCATAGTCAGCATTTAATAAACTCTTGTTGATAGACCAGTGGGTCTCAACCTTCCTAATGCCACAACCCTTTAATACTCGTATGTGGGTGTATCTGCATGTGGGTGGACCCGCCTGGAGATGGATAGAGGAGTGGTGTCTCAGTTCCTAAGACCATTGGAAATATGTGTTTTCTGATGGTCTTAGGCAACCCCTGTGACTGAGTTGTTTGACTCCCAAAGGGGTTGCGACCCACAAGTTGAGAACCACTGTGATACTCACATCTAAGCAGTTACCAAACCTTCTTAATTTAGCCACTTTTCCTCCACTTGCATAGTCATCTTAAACTCTTCTTCGTTGTACCACAGCTTCTAGTGTCTCCCCTTGCCTCTGTATAAATGACAAGATGATATTCATAGAGCCCAGGCCTATTGCTGTAGGCTTAAAAAAAATCTTGAAACATCTTCAGTCTAGCATTATAGCCTTTCATAGCCTGGTTCCAAACTACTTTTATAGGCTTTGTTCAGATTACTGTCCCCTGCACTCTATGTAATAGCCAAATTGGACTATTTACTATGCCTGAATCCTGCATTTCACCTCTTACTCAGGTTTTTTTGGAACATACTCCTTCCTCACTTCAGTTTCTTAGAATCCCAGCTTAGAAATCTGGAACTATGCCCCCAAAGTCAATAAATTATGCATACCCTTTGAGTCAACAACATCACTACTAGGAACATATGCCCAAGGAAATCAAAGAAAAAGGAAAATAATTGATACATACAGAAAATATTTATACCAGCTCTTTTTTAGTAGTAAAGAACTGGAAACTTATGGGAGCAGTGGGCCTGGAGCCAAGAAGACCAGAGTTCAATTTTTGCCTTAGAGACTCTAGGAAAGTCCCTGTACTTTGTTTGCTTCAATTAATGATAGCACTTACTTGTCAGGATTGTTATGAGAATCAAATGAGATGATATTTGTAAAAAATGATTACCACAGAGCCCAGCACATAGTAGGCACAAGATAAATGCTTATTCTACTCCCTTCCTTCTTTTTCCATAAACTTGGAAATAGCTGAACAAATTATTTTATAAAAAGAGAATGGATAAAACTCAAGGTATTGTGGAATTAAATGTTGTAAACTAAAAGTAAATAAATAATTTTTTAAAATATGGAATGGAATACTTATGGTGCTATAGGAAATGATGAAAGGGAAATTTGAGAAGACTTACATGAACTGATGCATAGTGAAGTGAACAGAACAAGGAGAACAATTTACAATAATAATAATACTCTAAAGACTAAAGACTTTGAAAGTTTTAAGAATTCTGATCATGGCAATTCCTGATTAAGATCCAGAGGTCTAATGATAAAGCATACCACCAACCTCCTGAAAAGGAGTAGGGAATCAGGGTACAGAATGAGACATATTTTCTTTGGACATGGGCAATATGAGAATGTTTTGCTTGACTATGCATTTTTTAACAATAATTTTTATTTTTCTGTGGGAAGTGGTAAAGCGGAAGAGGGGTGTCATGAGGGAGAAAATCGATTTTTCTCCGTTAAAAAAAAAAACCTAACAAAAAAATGCCAGGCTGGAGTCTAGGATCAGCTTAGGTACCATATACTATGAGAAGACTTTTCTGATACTCCAGTTATTCTAGCTCTCTCCCTCCCTACATCTTATTTTTAACTGTCTGTTTTATATGGGGTACCCTTCAGTAGGTTTTACAGTCCAGAAGGGTACAGTCTGTTTTTAAGTCTTATAATTGCATTCCTTGAAAATAGTATAATGCCTTGCACCTAGGGGCTTCCTATTTATCGAACTGAAAGCCAAATCCCTTGAAAATGATTTAAATCTTTAGGTAAATGGATTGAATTTGGTGGTTGAGTTGCTGAAGAACCAAATGAAAGGGAAAAAAAACTCTTTTAGTCTAGACTTAATAAAACATTTTTTACCAAGGTTTTCATTTTCCCCCTGAAAAGAGTAGTAGACATTGTTACAGATGAACAAATGCTTAATTGACTCTGCTATACAATATATGGAATATGGGCTAATCTTGTTACGCTTTAAAATTTATTTTCAAAATGTTAATAAAAGATGAATACTATAGTACCAATAAAAAGACTCCTCTAAACCCACAGGAGATATAAGATAACAATGTAATTATAACACCTACACAATGATGACTGGAAATTTCAGTTTGCTAAGTTAACAAATGTTCCAAGTCCTTATGTGAAGAATATTATGCTAAACAAATGGCAAAGTGGTATAGCCTGAGAGCTCCTCTGAAAGTAAACAGAGACAAAATTACCATAAGTAGACACATGGTTCTACTGAAGATGCTTCAGAATTATTATTGTCATTTTTTTTAGATAGTATAAAGAGAGAGTAGGAAGTAGCTAGCTAACAATTCAAGGGTATTTTAAAAATATTCCCTATGGACATAAATCAGGTGATAACATGACTACACCTTCTCTTTAATCTCTCTTTCTCTCTCTCTCTCTCTCTCATACACACACACACACACACACACACACACACACAGAGTCATGCATGCAAGTCTACATAGTTTCACAGAGATACAGGCAGGCTGGGTGTGTTTAAATACAATTTTTCAAAAAATGATTAGTGTTCTTCAATCAATCAATACTTACTGAACACCTACAATCTACACCAGAGTGTGGTCTCGAGGCTCCAAATTCCCTACCCCTGAGTTCTACACTGTATTATGCCAGGTGTTGTGGGGATGAGAGCCAGTACCTACCCTCATCAAAGTTATAGCTTAGTTATGGAGTTGGGAAAGATATATAATACAAAATTTATGACAAATAAATTTCAAGTTGTAAGGGAGTTTTGGATGAAGCAAACAAACAACAAACTTGCACAGGGTAAACTTTCACATGGTGATCGGAAGAAGCAATATAGGGACACACTCAAGGTCTCTCTTAAGAACTTTGGAATTGATTGTGTGACATGGGAGACACTGGCACAGGACCATTCAGTGTGGCATGCCCATGTCAGAGAAAGTGTTATACTCTATGAGCAAAGCAGAATTGAGACAGCTCAAAGAAAATGCAGGATGCAAAAATTTGGAGAATCCACTCCAAATGTTCACACTTACTATTTGTGCCTGACCCATGGTAGAGAATTCCAAGCTCAAATTGTTCTGAACTGTCATAGTTGGACACATTGAAACTACACTCTAGCTTTACTGATGTGATTTTGGTCCTCTTGAAGAATGAAGAACAACCAACCAACCAACCAACCAAACTCTAAAGCTCTATTTAAAAGGACCCTGTAGTAATAGGTTGTGAGAGAGTAGAGAAAGCAAACGTAGACTACCAGTAAGAGAAATATGGAATTGAAGGAAAGGGGAAAGAGAGAGAATGGTAATTTAAGGGGGAGAGAAGCATAACTTAAGAATTCATTTTATCATTTTAAATCAAAAAGCTGAAAGAATGTATAATGAAAGCTGATTTCTAGCTGTGAGTTGTGAAGGAAATTAGGGAAGGATTTATGTTGGAAGTAGAATCTGATCCACACCTGGAAGGATAAGTAGAGACTGAATAAGTATACGTCCATGGTGAACAAAGACAAAGGTATGGTAAATCTTGGGAGCATGTTCAGGGATAGTAAAGTTTGGTTGAAATGGTGATTATATGAATGGGAATAGTTGGAGATGATGGAACACAGAGGTGTCAAACCTGTAGTCAGTGACACTCCAGAGTGTGAAAGAACCAGACGAAGATGTAAATAGGAAATATTTAATTAAAAAGTAATAGGATATAAATAATGTTACTATGTCATTTTCTAAGTCAATAAGCAATATGCAACTGACAGTGATCTTTATATATAGTTTAAGGGCCCCTTTTCCTATTTTTTCTATGCTATAAAGCAGTGGTTCTCAACCTTCCTAATGCTGCAACCCTTTAATACTCCTATGTGGGCATATCTGCATGTGGGTGGACCCTCCTGGAGATGGATAGAGGAGCAGTGTCTCAGTTCCCAAGACCATCGGAAATACGTGTTTTCTGTGAAAGGGTCGTTTGACTCCCAAAGCGGTCATGACCCACAGGTTGAGAACTGCTGTTATAATGGATGACTAAGGAAAAAAGAGCTGGCATAAATACTTTTACATATCCAACCTTTTCCCGTTTCCTTAATCTTTTGGGGGTATAGGTATAATGGTAGTATATTCAGGTCAAATGGCACTACATTTGGAATGGAGAAGGTTCTAGGCCCATCGAAATTCTACTTAAAATGGCATGAAATGCTTTAGAAAAAGTATGTTCCCTATCTCTGGAGGTTTTGAAGTAGAGGTTGGATAAGTAATTGTTGGGGATGCA
>CM053590.1:144137482-144163535 GCA_028646515.1 Pseudochirops corinnae | reverse complement strand
AGAGACAGAGACAGAGACAGAGACAGAGAGGAAGAGACAGAAACAGAGAGACAGAGATAGGCAGAGAGACAGTGTGCGCACAGGGTGGGGAGATATGAGAATAATTGGACAAAAGGAGAGAGCAAATGGAAATGGAAAGATTTGAGAGGTAAGAGGGAGAGGAGATAAAAAGTTCAGGCCAAAATCATGGTAGAGGAAGGATGAGATTAGATAAAAAATACTAAGAGACAGATTGACATTAGTTGGGATATACATTATTTCATTATGTCTTACAAACACAAGGGAGACCTATGTCATACCACCTTCTGATTTGGGTAGTAGGTGAGAGTGCAAAGTACTCACATTTTAAACAAACTGTCTACCCATATCCCACACAAACTGCCCTTTCCTTCAACTTGTTTGAGCAGATAATCCTTTGTGTCTGGAACATTCTTTTTATCCTAACATTCTCCACACCATCCTATCTTTGTCATGTTGAGTTCTTCCTTCCTTCTCTCCTTCACTACTTCTCCCCATCCTCTCTTAGATGCTTCTGAACTACTCTAGCTTCAACCACCATTCAAGAAGTAGAGCTGAATTAGATAAAAGGCAGGTAGCCTGAAGCTGAAGTCCTGAAGCATAACTGTAAATTGTGGTATTTTGTGTAATTTACATTGTTAAATTATTTTAACAGTTTAATAAATATTTCTGATGCTCAGTAAAAAAATGGAAATGTTGAACTTCGCCTGTTGAACAGGCAAAAGACCTACCAAGGTATGAGGCTGACTACATTCCTTACTACACAGCTGGGAATAGTAATTTAGGGAAACTTCATCTAAGATAGGGGGAAGGGGGATAGAACATTTTGAGAGGAAAAGGAAGGTAAGGAAATATTCTGAAGTCAGAGGTAGAACATCTACACAAAATAAGCGGTCACAGGGATTAGGAACTGAAAGACAGAGAAAAAGGATGAAATATCTAAAAGGGAGATTTCAATGGGAAATCTACTAGACATGAAAAAACAATCTGTCAGGTGTTCCCGAGAACCTAGCTGAAATCAAAAAGCCTAGGTTGTTATTCAAGTCGATCAGTTCTTTTTCATGAATATCTCTTTCAAATCCCCAAAGACCTAGAGGAGAAGCAAAGAACACATACAGAGGGCATATCTAGCCACATGCTGAATAACATGTGTTAAGTACCAACCCTCTGAGTTAAAATAAAATCAATTTTACTGTTTCTATCAATTCGGATATTTTCTGAAGCTCAGTAGGCCAGATTCTGCAATTCTTCTAATCTTCCAAATACTTCGAAATGTTAGTGTATCCCCAAAACATGAGTCATTTATTGCACTGATCTCAAGCATTATGAGCAAGTATATAGAATCAGGATGACATAACATCTAACTAGTACTTAGTACATGAGTAAAGATTACAAAACATAAAAATGTCTCGTTAAGGAAATGCTAATTTCAGTAGTTCTTTGTGGGTAGGAGGAATGAAACAACAGCAGTAAGAGACAATCTATGTTGAATAGCACACAGACAGATTGTTGAAACAAAAATAATTGAGTTATGCAGAAACCATGAGGACAGATTGTTTAAAAAAAAACTTCTACATTCTGCTGAGGTTAAATTAGGTTAAAGCAAGTTATTACAAAAAAAAAAACAAAATTGCCCATGAACTTTTTGAGCTAAAAATCTAGTTATAGTACTAGTATAAGTTATACATTGTCTCTAAGGTCAATTCAATTTATCTAATATTTCAAAATAACCTGAAATGTATATAGTCTTTGGCACTGGTTATGTTGTAACTTAATCATTTAATGACTAGTATTCCCCAAACCTCCATTTCTTTATTTGCGAAATGAGGGCAATCGAAGCCTGTACCTCACAACACAGCTGTAAGGAAGAAATGAGATAATATACAAAAAGCATTAACTATTTTCTTTATTATTACTCCTAAGTACTATCTACATATCTGGATGGTAAAATGGAGAGAATGCTTTGCCTGAAGCCAGGAAGACCTGAGTTCAAATCTAGCCTCATACTTGAGTTTTATAACCTTAGGCAAGTAAATTAATCTGCCTGCCTCAATTTTCTCATCCGCTAAATGGGGATGATAATGCAACCTTCCAGGGTTATTCTGAGAATAAAATGAGGTAAAATTTGTAATGTTTTCCAGATCTTAAAGTTTTATATTATTACCACTACCATTACTACTACTACTACTACTACTACTACTACTACTACTACTACTACTACTACTACTACTACTACTACTACTACTACCACCATACTCCATAAAGTGGAACTGTCTCTAGCATAAGTGTCTACCAAATCATGGTTCTTACATTTGCTCTAGAACCTAATGTAACTTGAGATAGCAATATAGATGCCTAGAAAAGTATGTCAGCTTTCAAAGATTATTAAATTCTCCTTCTTTGCAGTACTTCATATGGTCCTATGTTGGCCTAAAAGAATTAAAAAGCTTTCCTAAGTCACTGCAAAGGCCCTAAGACTGGTATAGTTTAATAGTTTTTTGCCTGATGTTGAAGTTCATGATGTTTTGTAGGCATTTTTCCAATCAGCTTTAATCAAATGCCTGTTAAACACAATTCACCGTGACAGGATGGGGGATGTACAAAGATAAGTAGGGCAAAGTCCTTGCTGTTAAGTAACTTATACAGATACTTGCATGATTACGTAGAGGATATGTGAGGTTCTGATGTGGGAATTCCTAACAGTGCATATGGCAACCAATCTAAGACAGAAAATAAATCTTGGGCATTGCCCGAGACACTTAAAAGTGACTTGCCCAGGTTTACACAATTATGAAACCTCAAAGATGGGATTTGAAGCTAAGCATTCCTGTCTCCAAGCCCAGAATTCTATGTACCATGCCACACATTCTCTGGACATGTACACCTATAATAGCAAATTAGAATATATCACATTGATGAGAGGAATTTGTCATGAAATGATGAGAAGAAATGGCTTCCAGCTGTGGGGTTCAGGTATCAGAGGATATTTGGCCCGGGACTTGAAGACTAGGTATTATATCAACAACATACAATGATGGCGAATCTGTGCTGAACTAAAGAAATATGATAAAGAAGAAAAACAGTTCTCATGGTCATTGTTTAAGATTTTCAAAAAATATGATTAGATTGCAATCCAGAAAATAATTGTGTGGCTACTTTTCCTTTCTTTCCTTTCTAACTAGTTTTTCCGGAATGGCCTCAGGGCAAAAAAGCCTATTAAGATAGTTATAGCTCATCCCTATTGCTCCTACAATACAGGTATATTTCAACCAAATTGAACCTTTAACAACTAGAAATAATGTTTCAGCAGTTTCCAGTCCACAAAACTCAAGTCAAATTCTGAGTTTCTAAATCTGTGTTGAAAAACCACAAATAACTACTTTAAAAAAGTTTCTTTCTCCTCTTAGGGTATAGTGCCTTTGCATTCCTTTTGGCAGAAAGGTGTACCAAGGTAGCAATCTTTCATAATAATATAATAATCTATCAACTTGGAATGTTTAAAATGGAAGGAAGAGGATTGAGGGGGAAATGACCAAACAATACACATTAGGCAATTCTTTACCCTCATAACTTTCATATTATTAAAAAATGCACTGTTTTTCTCAAATTTTTCAGTTTTACCCTACCACAGATATTAAAGACTTATTAGTAGGTTCTTACAAGTGGCTTGGCAGGTAGCATATTGAATATGAGTAATACAGATCAATTCCATTTTGCTAGGTAAGACTAATCCTTCTTATGCATTCCCACTTGATAATTTGAACAAGAAAAAAATCACCATAGTAATTTACATTTTGGGAAATGTTCCCATTTTATAATTTTCTTGCTAAAAGTTGTGATTGTTTGATGCCTTTCTGCAGAGATAATGTGATACTCATCACGCATAAGTTTCCCAATTGAAATAAAGGAATAAAAGACATTGATTCAGTTTTGTAAAACATCCTTTCATGAATGATCCTTAGTTCTTAAGTGATTTTTTATAAAGTGTTTCCAATTGCCTTCTGGAAATATTAACTGGGAAATAAAGAACAGAGATAACTACCACTTAAATTTATACTAGTGACAAGGGAACATGAAGGAAGTGTGTAGGAAGCCTTGATATACAAACTATTCAGTATCAACAGTGGTCATCCTTTGGAATATTGCACAGGGATAGCGTTGTCTCTACCTGGCTCACTTTCTATGATGTATATTCTGGCCACAATACTTTCAACAGGCCACTGAACCTAAATTTTTTTTCTTGAGCTTAATTTCTTAAAATTTAATTTTATTGTGTTTCTAATTAATAAGGATATTTTTTTTCTCACTCTAACTTACACAATAACAAAAGAAGGAAAACAAATATTGTAAAAAAATATGCAAAAGCAAGCAAAACCAATTCTCACATTGACAAAAAAAAATTTATTTCACAATTTGTATTCTTCATTTTCTTCTCAAGACACGTATTCTTTTTCTTTCCTTTTTCTATACCCTACCACATCATAGTCTATCATTGCACTGACCAGAATTCCTAAGTCTTTGAAAGTTACTGCTTATAATGCCATTGTCTTTACATAAATTGTTGTCCTGGTTCTGCTCACTTCACTCTGCATAAGCTCATGTTTTCCCAGTTTTCTATGCAACTTTTCATTTCATCATTTCTTTCTCTCTTCCTCTCTTCCTCCCTTCCTTTCTTCCTTCCTTCCTTCCTTCCTTTCTTTCTTTTTTGTCTTTTTGGAGGGGGGAAGGCAGGGCATTTGGGGTTAATTGACTTGCTCAAGGTCACACAACTAGTAAATGTTAAGTGTCTGAGGCCAGATTTCAACTCAGGGCCGGGGCTCTATTTATTGCACCACCTAAGTGCTCCTCATCATTTCTTATAGTGCATTACATGTATAACATAGTTTGTTTAGCTATTCTCCAAGAGACGTTCACCTGCTGAATTTCTAGTTTTTTTGGTTGCTTTTGCTATCACTGTGCAAAAAAGAGTGGCTTTAAGTATTTTGTACATATGGATTCTTTTCTTCTATCTTTGATCTTCTTAAGCCAGTGCTATTACTGGGTTAAAATCACAGTTTAGTGACGTTGGGGGCATAGTTCCAAATTGCTTTCTAGAATGGCTGGACCAGTATAAGTTCTACCAAAAGTGCATTAATATGCCTATTTTCCTGAATTCACACATACATGCATACATACATACATTTTCTCTTTTTGCCATCTTCTTCAATTGCATGAAAGTGAGAGCTATGTTTTCCTTTGCATTTATCTAATTACTGGTAATTTGAAGAATTTGTTATATGGTTGCTGATAGCTTGTATTTATTTCCTTGAAAACTGCCTCTTCATATCCTTAAAGTATTTATCAATGGAAGAATGACTATTATTCTTATAAATTTAAATCTATTTGTAATATATCTTAAATAGGACACCCTTTATTAGGAAAACTTATGACAAAGATTTTCTTCCAAGGTATTTGTTTCTCTTCTAATTTTGTTCTTTTTTTTTTTTTTTTTTGCTTTTTTGGAGGGGGAAGGGCAGGGCAATTGGGGTTAAGTGACTTGCCCAAGGTCACACGGCTACTAAGTGTTATGTGTCTGAGGCTGGATTTGAACTCAGGTCCTCCTGACTCCAGGGCCAGTGCTCTATTCACCGTGCCTCTTAGCCACCCCTTCTCTTCTAATTTTGTCCACATTGGTTTTGTTTGGGCAAAAACTTTTTGATCTTATGTAATCAAAATGATCTATGTTATGTTCTGTGATTCTCCTTATCCCTTGTTTGGTCACATACTAGTCACCCTACCATAGATCTGAAAAGTCTGAGGGGTTATAGTATACTTAAGGGTACATAGTATTTTAATAAATGCATGTTTCATATTTAAGTAGTAAAGTATATTTAAGAAGGTGATGAGCTTAGAGTCACTGAGGGCTGAGTTCAAATCTTAACCTCTGAGGTTCACTACTTATATGAAATCAGGGCAAATCATTTATTTTCTATGTATCTCAAGCAGTTTCATAGGCTTATAGACTATGTAAAAGAAGGATGACAAATTGCTTTGGTAAAAAAGTTCCTGGGGCGGCTAGATGGTGTAGTGAATAGAGCACCAGCCCTGGAGTCAGGAGGACCTGAGTTCAAATATGGCCTCAGACACTTAACACAAAACTAACTGTGTGACCTTAACCCCAATTGCCCTACCTTTCCCCCTCCAAAAAAGCAGAAAGAAGGAAAGAAAGAAGGAAAGAAGGAAAGAAAGAAAGAAAGAAAAAGAAAGAAAGAAAGAAAGAAAGTTCCCACACAAGAAGTTCCAGTTGAGAAAGTCACAGATTCTTTATGTATTTGTATATTGCACATAAATAACTGAAATACATACAGATAATATAAAAAAATCTTAGATGTGGGCCCAAGTTGGAATTCTGACTCAAGCATTAGCCAGTGCTATCATGTATAACTCATTTAAGTCAATCAACAAGCATCCTGTAGGATGAGGAAGGAGAAAACAATATGCACAAAGAGAAGTAAATATGAAATAAACACAATGTAATTTTAGAGGTGGGGAACAATACCAATTGGGAGAAGTAGAGAAGACCTCTTATAGGAGGTGCAACATGAGCTAATACTTAAATGGAGCTAAGGATTCCTAGAGGCAGAGGTGAGAACACAGAACATTCCAGACATGAGTGAAAGCTTATGCAAAGACATAGAAACAATAAGTGCAATGTCCTATATAAAGAACGCAAAGTGGGTCAGTTTCACAGGAATAAAGACTGCATGAGGGTGAGTAATGTGAAATATGTCTGGAAGGATAAGTTAGAACCAGATTGTGAAGGATTTTAAATGCCAAATAGAGGAGTCTGCACTCAATTCCAAAAGCAATAGGGAAATACTGCAACTACTTGTGTAGTGGAGTGATGCAGACCACTATATGCTTTAAGAATGTCGATTTGACAGCTATAAGGAAGGTGGTTTGGAGAGATGAGATTCTGGGTTCAGAGAAACCAAATAGGATATTATTGAAATGGGCACAGTAAGAAGGTATGATAGTCATGCAAATAGATAACAAGGAAGAGATGGAAGAGATTTTATGGAGAGAGAATCATCAAGATTTGAGAAATGATTGCATATGGTACATGGGGTAGAGGTATGAATCAAGGATGATTCTCACATTGAGAAATTGGGTGACTGGAATAAGGATGGTTTGCTCCATAGAAAGATGGAAATAGGAATGAGGCATGAGAAAGATAATGAGATTTTTGAGATGTGCATGAGATATCCAGTAGAGATGTGAAGCAGGCATCTAGAAATGGAAAGTGGACCTCAAGAGAGAGATAAGGGATAGATGTTGGAGTCATATGTGTGAACCTGATGAGCCCTGTCAGTAAGGTGGATTTTTGTTATTCTTGCCTAGAGTTTAGTTTCCCAGCATCTATAGCCATAACAGTCTCATGTTCCCAGGCATTAGATATGAATTCTCATAATTATGGTTCAACACATCTCTACCATGCTTGCACAGAATTATAATGATAAATTGTATAAACATTTGTGTGTAAATTATAAATATCTACTGCGCCACACAGTGAGTAATGGTGAGGAAATGTAAACTTCTGAGGCTATTACTGGCAAGAAGCCTACTTTGTCTGTTGCCCTATAAAGCCGATGGTCACTGGTCACTGAATGGGGAATCCTTACGGTTGAATGCGCAAGCTGGATTGCTGTGTGTATCTTGATTGGCCCCCCATCAAGGCTTGGGGGGGATGGAATTTGTGTTTGCCTTCAGTGGCTCCCATTGAGACTTGAGGGGATTTAAGCACAAGCTATGCCCATCTCAATTGATCCCATCAAAATGTAAGGGTAGTGGCCCCAATTCTTGCTGGCCCCTGCAAGAAGGGTGATTAAGGAAGTTATAGGAGTTGGTGCTCCCACTATCAGCCACTCTCATTAAGAAGACTAGACTAGAATAAAGTAAGATTATTGACCCCTCCAAAGCTTTCTTCTTGTCTGATCAGATGAAAAGTGAACCTGTGCTAGCAGCCCTCCTCTGTGCTAAGTATTATCTGTCTTACAAGCCCATAGAAGCTAATGAGATCACTAGGAGACCGTACACAGAGAAAATAAAAAAGGGATCAAAACAGAGTCTGGAACATACCTACACAGAGAGGGTAAGGTATGGATAAAGATCCTGAGGGTCAGTTACAGAGGTAGGAGATATAACCCAGTGGAATCAGTGTCATGAAAACTCAGCAAAAGAAAGTATCGAGAGGGAGGGGTTGACCACCATGTCCAGTGTTGCAGAGGACTCAGAGCATATGAGGAGTGAGAAAAGACCATTGGATTCAATAATAAAAGGATCATTGAGGACCTTAGAGAGATTTCAGTCCCATGGTAGAGACAAAAGCTAGATTGCAACGGGGTGAGTATATTTTGAAACAATCTCATTAGTCAGATGTGTAAGTATCAATGAAAAGGAGATGATTCATCTAATCACAAAACCACAATATTTTTATCATTCTATCAACTCAAACTTTTAATAACCTGCAAATTTGCATATCACCAATCTAATAATAATTGGTGTTCACAATTAGGTTCCTAATGAATCCTGAGTCACATTCCTAATAACAAAAAAGACTAAATAATACAAACAACAATTTTAATTTTGAGTCTCATTGCATTCAATATCTGGAATAAAAATAAATTCAAAAGGCCTTTAGTAAGCTGTAATCATAGAATCAAAACCTTTAGCTCATCCTAGCCCAACTCCCTCAAATTTCACAGAGCAAGGAAAAAGAGGTACAGAGTAGTTAAAAAAAATTGGTCTATGTTCATACATATATTAAGCAGAACCAGAATCTGAATCTAGGTCCTTTGAAATGTTATTAGACATATTAGGCCTCTACTCTAAAGAGATCAAAGAAGGAAGAAAAGGATGGAAATATTATGTGTGTATACATACACATATGTACACATGCACATATATACACACATATGTTCAAACATATATATATACATATAAATATATTTGTGTATACATACATATGTACATATATATCACAATCCTTTTTAAGAGAAAAAACTGGATATTAAGAGGGTACCCATATACTTGGGAATGGCCAAACAAATTATGATATAGAAATATAATAGGATATTATTGCTGTATAAAAAAAAGACAAAATGGACTGTCTGAGAAAATTGGGAAGATTGAACTGATGCAGAGTGAAGTAAGTAGAACCAGGAAAATAAATGAAAACATTATAAACTACAACAACACTGAAAGACTTGGGAATTCTGATCAATGCAGTGACAAAACATGATTCCAGAGCATGTTACTTCCTGTCAGAGAAGTGAAAGACTCAGAAGAGAGCATGAGACATACTTCATATACTGAAGGAATTTATTTGCTTGATTATGCATCTTTTTACGGTAGTTTTTATTTTTCTTTTTTTGTTCAATGCAAGGGGTATGGAAAGAGAGAAAAATAAAAGATTGCATAAAATTTTTTTAAAGCTTTTAAATATCATTGTGGAATCAAGTAATGTTTCTGGGAGACAGTGGCATTTAAGTTGGTCTTTAAAGGATGAGTAGAATTTATCAAGAAAAATTCTAGGGAAGGAAGAAATCAGAAGCCTACCTAATAATGTGATTGAATGGACAGTTCTGTTTTTATAGGGGCAAGTGAGCAGTCTACTTTGGATGCATTAGGGGGTGTGCGGAGTGAACAGTTTGACCATAGCTTCAAATAAAGGAAGGAAAGTGCCATGTTGTGAAATACATTTAATTGTATGTTAATGTTTATCAAGTTTACCTGGTAGCTAATTGGGAAATGGGGCAGGGTTTTCAAAAGAGAAGTGATATAACAGGATCTCAGTATTTGGCCGTACTATGGAGAATGGGTTGAACAGAAGTAGAACAAGCATTTAAAAGGTTATCACTATAGACGGGTATTAATAGGGCCTTGTACCAGGGGACTAGATGTGCGAATAAAGATAATCCAGACAATTTATAAACTAAGATATTTAATTAGCCAAAATATTCCATTGTTCTCAGCACTGATGACAGGAAGCTTACTGTATTTATAAGAAAAGGGAGAAGACAAACATTTGGCATTATTATCACCATATATTTGAAAGCCTGCTATGTGCAGACCTCTAGGAATAAAAACACAATGGAATAAAACATACACTTTACCCTAAAAGAGTTTACAATTTAGTTAGGATACATTTCACACCTAATTAAGCTAATCTAAAAAAATCAATAGTGGTACATAGTAATATGCTAAGTGTTTCAGAGAGGAAGTATATCAGGATGTTTAAAGGAAAATGAAATCATTTTAGATGGAGTGGCCAAGGAAGTTTTTATGAAGAATATGAAACTTGAATTGGACCGTAAGAGATGGAGAAGTAGTAAATAAATAAGGAAAACCTTCCCAGAAAGAATGGCCTGATTCAGAAATTTTTAAAAAATATGTTTCAGGGATAAAAAGTACACTGTTTTGGAGAAGTGCTGCATAAACAGAGATGATGAGAGTTGGAAAGTTAGTTGAGACCAGAGGGCTTTGAAAAGTCCCTGGGATTTAGAGCCAAAGTATCTGAGTTTTAATCCAACTCCTGTTAGTTACTATAAGATCTCAGAAAATCACCATCTTTTGTTCTCAATTTCTTCATCTGCAAAATGAAGACATCGACTGAGTTTATCACTCAAGTCCCTTCTAGCTCTACTGTGATCATGATGACTAAACTGGACTTCATTAAGTAAACAACCAATCAATCAACAAGAATTTGTTTAGTGCCTGTTCCGTGCCTAACACTGGCCTGGGGCAGGTGACACAAACACAAAGGATGAAACAATTTCTACTTTCAAGGAGCTTATGTTCTATCTGTAGGAAAAGATAATCCAATAAAGATTTTTCAGCAGAAGTCCTGCACAAAAATGTATTTTGGGAAGCGTACTGTGGCAATGACCTACAAGATCAATTGGACTGATGGGGAACAGAAAGGAGGGGAAGGATACTAATAGAAAAAGTCCATTTACGACTTAAGGTTTCAAACTAGGGTGATACTTGAAGGAAAAAAAATGAGGAAGAGACCTATCAAGAACTAGTACAAAATAATTTAGACATTTATTCCAGGTTTTCTGGAAGTTAGACATATATATACATTTCTATAAGTATGTATGTTTACACGCATATATTTGTAAACATGTGTATGTGAGGTTTGTGTGTTCATATATGTATAGCTACTGCATATGCATATGTGTTTGTACACACTCATATTGAAGTAATTATGGAACAATATTACATGTTACTTTGTCATTTTTTGAACAGGAATTGAATGTCTACTTTATACACAGCATATCACTTTGTCATATTCAATGCTTATGGAATATAATTATTTTGATTATCATGTAATTGTAGATTGAATATTACATAGTGGACTACATTGGGAGACATTCTGATTCCGAAACTTATTAGCTATGAATGGATCATTTAATCTCTATGCCTCAGTTTCAACATCTGTAAAATAGAGATAATAATACTTCCAAGTATACCTACCCTACTGTGATAATTTTAGGCTTGAATATGGTAATTTATGTAAATGATCTGTAAATGTTAAAGCATTATAAGGTGTTATGTCAGCTGTTATTATTGATTCCTCAGCAAAGGAACTTTAATGCCCTTAATATTCCCAGACATGATGAGGCTCAAATGAGATAATAAAAGTCAAGTGTTTTGCAAACATTAAAACACTATAGAAATGACTTCAAAAATTACTAACAAGAAATAGCATAAGGTTGAACAGTTCTATTTTTAAGTAATGCTTTAATTTTGCAATGGTCTCTAGAGAAGATGCCTTTTTTAAAAAAAGTTAGGATTAACAGGGATCCGCCCAAGAAAAATGTGAAGCTTAAACAGAGGTGATGAAATAGTAATTTGAATTCAATAAAGTGAAGCATGCAAACAGGCTGCTTCTTTTAGGATAGAGTACCCCAGTTAATTATGCATCCAAGTACACAAATGCATGGAAATTGAGTATGGCAGTGACAGAGGAAAATTTCAAATGGACCAGATTTAAAGTTGTTGTTGTGGTTGAGTCATTTTCAGTCATACTTGACTCTTCACGATCCCATTTGGGGTTTTCTTGGCAAAGAAACTGGAAGATACTTGGAGTGGTTTCCATTTCCTTCTCCAGGTCATTTTACAGATGAGAAACTAGAGGGAAACAGGGTTAAGTGACTTGCTCAGGGTCTCACAAATATTAAGTTTCTGAGGCTGTACTTAAACTCTGAAAGATGAACCTTGTTGAATCCAAGCCCTGCACTCTATTCTCTATGCCACCTAGCTGCCTAGTTTAGAGAAGTCTCAAAGAACGGGATTGAAATTTTATATCACAAGTTGAAAATACCTTTACCAAAGCACTCGCAAAGAAAGTACTCTAGGTAACATAAGCCCCCTTTCAATTTTTATAATCTTCCTTAAAAAGGTTAAGATGAATAGCAAATGGGATTCCAATTCAAATAAGACTAATTTTCACACAAAAGGAACATCAGGTTACTGTCTTTTTTAAAAACGTGATGTGTCAAGTGGAAAGGAAAACGAAATTACAGAAAGGAACAATTTTAAATTTTGTTTTCCTCTGTGGCCAAGATTTCAAGTTGGTTAAAATAATTGATTCTATGGAATATTATCAAGATCCTAGGCAGGCCTCATTAAAAAGGCATTTGGGGTCCCCTATGCTTAGATTTACACTTGTAGACAGAAATGTATTTCAATCAAAGTTGGATATAAGAGGGTGAACCATGGGACTAAACTCTTCAATTATCCACTTTGGTTAGCTCATATCAATTAAATAGAAAAAGTTCCTTTTTTCTCAAGTTCATTGGAAATGTTTCAAAGTTTCTGCTTGAACACTTTAAATAATATTTATTTTAGTATTGATTTGAAAAATGCATCCCTAATCTCAAGTCATTTTTAATTCTCTCTGTGGGCCTGAGGTCCGCAAGTGATAGATTTGGGCACAAAAGAATACACAGTACCTCAACGATATTTGTATAAAGAATCCTAAGCTGCCCTAGAAGACTGATACTAATATCTGTGACACAAGAATGGGCAAGAAACCATCATGCTATATATCGGTTAGGGTGAAGCTCGCTGTGAAAATATGTAAAATTTGACTGGGGCAGAAGAAGATATAAACTATGATAATAAAATAAAAATATATAATAAATTAAAAAATGAAATGATAATAAAACTAAGATGGACCCCTAGAAGTAGAGGACAGATTAAACTTCAGCTAAGTGGCACAGTAAATAACAGTGCTCGGTCTGGAGTCAGGAAGACTCACCTTCTTCTTATGTTCAAATCTGGCTAAAGAATGTAACTAGCTGTATGACCCTAGCCAAGTAACTTAACCTAGTTTCTTCATCTGTAAAATGAACTGAAGAAAGAAATGGCAAATCACTCCACTATCTCTGCCAAGAACACGCCAAATGGAGTCGCGAAGAGTGTGAAATGAATGAAACAACTGAACAACCACTACTCTAGTGCACCATGCAGACTTTGCTAGCATCTCCCAACTAGCTGCCTTCTCACCATGAAAGTTCCCTCTCAGTGCTTGTAACATCCTCCTTACACAAGAATGTGCCTCTGCCCTTACAGCTGTCCTAGAACACTGCTCCACCACTCTGGGCTCCCCTCCAAACCTTCATTTTAAGCAAGAGCCCAGGCAAAGTCATTTTTCATTCCTGTGCTGGATCCCCTTCTGACTTTCTGAATTTTTCTACCCATGTTTCCTCCCCAATCCCCGACACAGTGACCAGGTCCATTTTATTTTTTGTCTTCTTCCGTTAGAATATAAGTTCCTTGAAGGTAAGTACTATCCTTTTTGCTTATGCTTGTATCTCCATCCCTTAGCATAGTGCAACCTAACACATAGAAAGTTCTTAGTCAATGCTTGTTGATTTGACTAGTTTACTTTCTATTGTCCTTTGTCTTTTTCTGTTAAGGCCCTATCCCACAAACAATAAGGTCCTTGTAGGTAAAGACTATGTTTCATGTTTCTATATTTTTAGCATATAACCTTGATTCTTATCTATCATAGATGCTCAATAAATATTTATTCACATAGTTTTTGAAGTACTGAATGTTTGTCATCCTTTCTACTACAGGCTTTGAAGTGGACCAGCCTTACTAAATTGGAAGAGGGCTACTACTCCTCTTATTACAAGTTACTGAATTTTTCAACCACAGAAATTTTCCACTAAATATAGATACTGACCTCCATTCCCATCTGCATGAGAGGTAACTCAGGGACAATTTGATGCAGAATCTTGGGACCATTGCCCACTTCCCAACGTTGTAGGTTGGGGAAATGATTGCATACACTGTATGGATGAGCAAAGAGTCACCAACTTTAATCCTTCTTGTAACATAGGTATGTAATAACAGGTAATTACCATCTGCTTTACCATTGTTCTCTACCTGACTTGTTAATAAGTCCTCCATATTGGTAGGTGCTATCAGCCTATTTGACATTTTAAAATAAGGATTAATGACTCTTGTCATCCACCCTTTTTCTGAACCCTAAGGATTAAGGAACCATTCTATTTTGTTCTTCCTTTCTCAAAAAGGAACAATGACATCAGGAGTGTGATGTTTTGACTTGCAAATAAATTGGATTTAAGTGAGGCAGGGCTGTGCAAAGTCATCAGCCTCACTCTGTCCTCCAGAGTCATTGGAGTTCAGTGACCAGATATAGATCAGGATGACTGGCAATGGCCTGAGATGCAATGAGAGACCTTGGACTTTTTAAGCTAAAGTCTTTTCCAGGCCCCAGTTTGTCTGAGGCAACATCCATTCAGTAATCAAAGGCTAGGTACGAATTGAGGCAAAAGATGGCTTAGTTTGCCTTCACAAAAGGATCAATCTGGAAAGAGAAAACTCCATTCTACCTTCTCTGCAACTGAACCCTCCTTTAGTGTTATCTTACTGATGGAATTGTAATAAAGCTGTCCTCAGCCCCAATATTTTTACTTCAGTATAGGCCTGGCACCTCTGAACAACAGATTCACTGTACCTACTTAATTCCCACCCCTGCCAGTGTCCTAACTTCTTCAGATATGCCTCACTGCTCACTGGAACAACAGGTGTCTCCCTGAACTCTTAGTTCCCACAGAAACAGCAGGTGTGTCCACGTGATGGGACCCAGTTATTGCCTCTACCTAGTCACTGCCCCTAGCCTAGACCCATTCCCACAGAAACAGGTATGTTCTTGTTTTCAATCACAATCACATCATCTATCTAGCCCAAGACAAGACCACAATACCTAACTATCTATCTTAACCAGACAGGACCACAATAGCTACTCAATTGGAAGGAAGCATGACCAGAATGTTTAACCACTAAACCATAGATGGGACCTCCATCCCCATTACCTATCCCTTAACAAGCTCCTCCTGCCTTTTTAATATTCATGATTTCTCTTATGTAATTTCATCTTTACCCTATAAAAATCCATCTTGCTTCCTCTGAGGTTGCTGGTTCCTCTTGGAACTTAGCTCACGTCATGAGAGATGTCAATCTCGATAAATGTCTATAGTTGGATGAGAGGTGGTCTGACTCTGAATTCTTTAAGACAGTTCCACTACAACATATCATGAAACTGCAATGGTTTTTGTGTGGGCAGAGCCCCCACTGAGACAACACCATGCTGGAATCTCTTTGAATAGAGAGATGCCGATATGTCCATTTGCCTTCCCAGGTTGAGGAGAGTTTGTGATTGGTGTTCTTGTTGAAGTACTGCAGCATATGAAGAAGAGAAAATAATGCATAAGGGGAACAAAAGTATGAGTACATATGATAAATATTGGTCATATTCTTTTAAGTCTTAAATGTTTTAGAATGACCAACCAAAAATTCTAAGTAGTTCAAGTACCTTACTTTAAGAAACATCTCCACTTCTGGATAAACTCTATACAATCCATGGGATGTTAAGGAACCATTATTTGCTGAAAGACACATATTCTGAGAGAGAGGGAAAGTGAAGGGTGAAGGGAGGAGGGAAGAGGAAGAGAGAGGAAGAAGAAAACTATTTCTGTCTTTTAATTAAGGTAGATGGTTGTACCAGAAACAATCAAAAAAGATGGCAGAGGTTATAATTTTGAGATTGCTACTGGACAAGAGAATAGGAATAAAATTTTAATTTATTTTTAACTTATTGCTTTCGACAACCAATTTATTTCTTGAAATTATTTCTCTCAATGGGTAGTAGTATTCAACAGCACTGTTTCTATCACTTCTGAGCCACTGCTTCCAAAAGGACAATGAATTTTGTTATCTAATAATTGATATGATCTAGATTTTGCTTTGCAGTGCAAATAGCTAAAAATAAAATCATTCCATATTCTACAGTCTCTGTTCTGTGATGGACCAGGTCATAATAATCATCTCTAATCCAATCTACTCTTTACAAAGAATAATATTTCAAAATGTGTGGCAACAATATGCATGTGATTATTTGAGGAATAAGCCACAACCATAAAAAATAATATTACTCATATATCTTCCTTGTCTTAAAGAATAAAAAGAAATGATGTAAGGCTCCACTGGAGGAGTCAGGAGTTGTCAGGATTTTTATGGGAGGGAAGGGTAAAGTAAAAATCTTTGATTTTAAGTGTGTCAGGTTTCAGGTTGCTTCAGGATATCGATTCAGAAACATCCAATCGACATTGGAAATGTGAGGATGGAGTTTGGGAGGAGTGTCAGGGCTGTCAAATATTAATATGAAAAATATTAATGCAGAGAAGCTAGCTGAAGTCACAAGAATGGTTATAATCACCAAACAAGAAAGAGGATCAGGGCTTCCTAACCTGGGGTACATTAACTTAAAAATACTTTGATAACTATTTCAATATAATTGATTTTCTTTGTAATCTTCTGACTTTATATAATGCTTTTAAGAATTCTGAGGAGTTCATTGACTTTAGCAGATGGCCAAAGAGGTCTATCATGGCCTCACACACACACACACACACACACACACACACACACACACACACACACACACAGAAAGAGAGAAAGAGAGAGAGAGAGAGAGAGAGAGAGAGAGAGAGAGAGAGAGAGAAGAAAACCAAGGATAGAACCTTTATTCTTGGCAGGGGCATGGGAGGAAGAAGACATGGCAGAAGAAATAAATCAATATTAGTCAACAATTCAGGAGAACTGTTAATATACTATATCAAACAATTGCATTTTCAATAGAGTAGCACCAGAAAATAAAATAAAAGGGGTTAGGTAGGAAGAATTGGTAACAAAATAGAAACATCGAATGTAAAATGTTTATCCAAGAAGGTTGGCTGTGAAATTAAGACAACAAATAGGATGGAACCTAATCAACTGGTCAGTTCCAAGAAAGGCATGCTTTTCTTCTTAGTATATTATATTAAGAACCAGAGTGTGACATTGAATTTTAAGGTCAAAACACAATGACCAATTTTGAGAGAGAAAATGAAGGCACTAGAGAGAGAGGAGATGCAGGTGTCAGAACAAAGTCAATCCAGATGAAAGAATAGAAGAGGTTGAAATCAGATATTAACTTTTGGTCTTACTTTCTGGAGAGGGGTTTTATGTTCCTCTGAGATTAGCATTAAGAAAGGCAAGATGTAGGCAAAGGGTGATGGTCAAGATGACAGGTGACAATGAAGCTCATTGTCAAATGGCCTCAGATTTTAGAAAACATGTGGTAAGGTCACACAATGACAGTGTGGATAAGGAAGGTGAAACTGGGATGTAGGAGAGAAAGAGAGAAGGGAGTCTGGTAAAAAAAAAATCATGTACAAACAAAAGGATGACTGAGCAACAGTGAAAAACAAATTGGAATTAGGCCATTACAAATTCATTCTCTACTAATCTGAATAATTTTATATTTTCTTTGCTAAGACATGATACACCATGAAGTGATGAGAAAACAAATAATGTGAAGGAGACTGGATTATGGGTTTCAATGGGAGGGTTTTAAGGCAAGTCTGAGAGTTGGGATGGAAGTTCTGTGAAGCCAGGAAGGAACTTTATTCCTCTTGCATACTGGTCTCCAAACTGCTCTTCTTTTTAAACCTAGATTCTGTGATTGAAAAGTCCAGTCAAAAATCAAAGCCCATACCTTGTGACTGAGTCTTTTCTTTAATACTGTGCCCTTCCATTAAAAGGTCCATTTTGACCCAGTGTTCTTGCCAACACCTATGGCATAAAAGTGGAAGAGATGGTGCTGATGGGTGCTTACTTACCGCATTCACTTTCACCTTTATAGAAGAGACCATTTCTTCTCTCTCAACACACCCCCATTACTCCTGCTATTAAGAGTTTACATCTCCTTTCTGTAGGAGAAAGGAGAATTTAAGGTCAAGTGTCTTCTAAAGACAATGACAAATAGATGATGTTTTACATTAAATTAAAGAATGATATTAATCACAGTGCTAGTATAAGAATTAGTCAGATTGACAGTTTGCACTTCCTTTGACTCACCAAAATTCTCATCAGATAAGATACACTCTAATAGGGACATGGCAATCCTACACAACTGCAAAGAGCAGGAAAATGTGCTTTATGCGATCAAGAATGTGTCCTCACATTCACACTGAAAAGTTGAAACATTAGTTAGATTGTATCATATATGTGGTGCTTGATTCCAAAACTAAAAAGTAGAACAGATCATAAATGAAAACAAAACAAAACAATCCCCCCCAAAACCAAACAAACAAAAAAAAGGAAATGTAGCTTCAGTGAGTATTATATTGGAAAAGCTAGGTATAAACAGAAAAAAACAATAGCAAATTATATATGGTATACTAAAAAACTTCAAAGTAATATTCCCTAAGGATTTAAGAAAATTAAAAAAAAAACAAAGAGAAAACTTAGTTCATAGCCCATCTCACTTCTGTGAGTTTCAAGGCTATTCAATAATGTAATGATTTAGTTGGCCCCTTTGACCTTGCATTTTGCCATTTCTTCACAAGAGAGGAAATTTCTCTCAAGATTAGTTCCATTCAAGGATATGGGAGCAATCAGTCCTCTAGGAGACCTAGACCTCTAACCCTAATGTGTGACTCAGTATCATCAGCCCTACTGCTATCAACCCGAGTTTGATACTGGCCTTGATTTTAGTAACTAGATCCTTTCCTTCAGACCAAGTCTTTGTTATTGTACCTATATTCAATTTTAAAAATAATATACTCCTGTCTTATTCCTTATGTGCTTGAATACTCAGTACTCTGTTTTTCTGGGACTGGGATCTGAACTTCTTCTTTTATCCCAAGACCATGGAATCCAGATCCTAAACTCTAGTCACCATGAGAGGATCTGTACTAACAGAAGACTTGGGACCTGAATCACTTTTCATTGTCTTATGACAGACTTTCCTTCTCTCTGGTCTTGCCTGGATTAATTCTGTTATCATAGATCCACAGTTGAAATAGACCTCAGAAGCTATCATCCCTCCAGCTGAGCTTTTTTACCACCACATGTTAGTAACTCCTTGTTGTTGGACTTTCCTGATAAGAATTGTTCATCTGTAAGGGTATCTTACTTCTTATGGTAAGGTATTTCTGGTACTTTCTTTACTTATGCTATTCTAATATAAGGGACCTAAAGGATTCCTGGAACAGGAAGGCCTATTACAACAAAAGTCATTGCTCTTGAATCTTTTAATGTGTAATTGTATATTATAATTAGGCAAATAGAGTTCACATCTTTTACCTTAATATAACACAAGCTCTGTAAGGGTGGGGCTAGTGTCTTCGGTAGAATTTGTGTATTTCCTAAGGCCTATATAGTATAATGTACTGCACACGGTAGTTCCTTATTAAGTTTTTTTTGAATGGTCAACTAAATATATATTTTTAATTATATGAAATAGGTATCAAATACTATTTATTGTCTTCATTATCAACCTCAATTGACATGTTAAATCATTGTTTAAAAATAGAATATACCCTGTAATGCAGCAATATAATTATAGATGACTATTGAGTTTTCTTTAGGGTGTCATTATTTATATTACTTCTAATTGGAATGAACTTTTTAATTTAAATAATCAATTACTGAGTGAATAGGAAGATCCAAGATGATAACTTACCAAGAATAAAAGATTTATAAAAATCATTTCATTTCAAAGAACGTTTTCTAACTGAAGGCAAGGGTATCCATTAAATAGTCATCCTATATTGCATGCCTATTGTACAAACCTGACTCCTCCTTCAGAACTGTTTTTGGTATGTCAGGGTAATTAATCTATTTCATTTCCCTGGTAACTTGCCTGAAGCACTGATGCTAAGGTACTAAAAATGAGTTTTTATTTAAAAAAAATTTTTTTTGGGGGGTAAGCTATTTAAGGGAAGTTTAAGCTTTCATTAAATTGGAATTCCATGCGTTGGCATGATGAATTATGTTGTAGAACTTCTCTGGAAAAAAAAAAGTGTCAAAGTGACATTAAAGCCAGTGATACTCCTGTGAAACTAAGAACAATACAGGAAAGCACTCAGCATACTGGGCACAACCCCTTGAACTTTTAGGAGAACACAGAGAAGAGTAATATAGAATGGGCAAATATGGACAGGTCTGCATCACTGGAGGAAATACTCATATTTTTTTAGTTCCTTTGAAGTATTAGAATATTAGATACCCAAGGAGATTATGTATTGTTCAATCACTGTCTCTATTATTAATTAAACTTCAATTTCGACTAAAGGTTTAAATCAATAAGCATTTCACCATCTCTTATTCAGAAACTCAGGTTGATGAGTGCCAATGCCAATCTATTACAAAAAAAGAAGACTCAATGTATTCATTAATTTTTGGAGCCTAGTAGGGAATCTAGCTCAATACATCACAACAAAATCAGTATTTTTTCAGTGATATAATCCACATTTAAACTGATATTTATATTCAAGAAATCTGATATGGAAAAAGAGAAAACTTGAAAATAATCACATGGTTTAATTCAAGAGAGAAGGAAATCCTGAATATCTTCCTTTAATTGAGTAAGCAGGTAATATCTCTGAGATTTCAAGTTCTCTAAAAACCATTCTGCCAGTTTTCAGTACCTAGATGCAAATTATACAAGCAAATCACATTTGTGGAATTATAAAAGCTAAGCATGCCATTCTGTGTTTTGTTTTTTTTTTAAGAAAACAAGTTCTCTTGTCTTAATTTTTAAAAAATTCCAAAATGACAACACTCCGGAATGTATTGCTCTTCTAAAGGCTGATATCTCACTTTTCAGATGGCAGTAATGTGACTAAGATATCTGTTTTCATTATAGGAGGACATCAATCTACATAAATCAACTAGAAGTCATCTATTTCAACAGAATCAGGAAATTGTTCTCCTATATTTAATTAACTTGAATTGGAAATTATATGACACATGAGCTTTCCCTCTTTAAAAAAGCAACCAAACTACAATAAACAAACAGATGAGCAAACACATAAGGAAATCAAAATAATATAAACCACAGAAACCAAATCCAACTTCTACAAAATAGATTGTAACTATATTTCTTCCCAGACATAGGAAACTGATTTCATTTATGGGTATCACTATCGCAATTCAAAATCAGAGATTTTCATTAAACCTGTTCTATTGCATAGAATATATGGGGAGAAGGGAGTGAACCGAGAACCTCTTGAAATATAAGGGTTATATAAGGATAACTGAAGTGTTCAAAACTTCCTCTTGTTGCCCAAGAAAGCCTGAATGTTTTACCAACCATAAGAAAGGATGTATCCTAAGTGCCCCCATTCAATAAAATAGGAACCAGACCTATCTGAGTTTAGTGAACTATTTGAATTTCATGATGTGACAATAAATGTTGAATTAAAGGATAATAATTTTTGTAAATCCTAGCAAAACAATATATAGCCTCAACCTCTGAGTTTATGAAAATATAGCTGTCTTCAAAATGCCAGTGGGTTTGATCTCGTCATTACTGCGTAAGCATAATACTTAACACTTCAGCCTTTAAATCCTGTGGGAATTACACTGCACAGCATAGAAGCAAATGGTTCATGAAGGCCTAGAACATTTATTTTCATAATGCTAATTTGGTCAAAAGGGGTTGAAAGGAATGCATATATTTAGAGGCTTATTCGCTTGAGAAACCTAATTCCATTAGATTAAAACCAGTTGATCTAAGCTGTGTTTTACTCCAATGCCACAGATAGGAAAGGGTTTTCTATGTTGGAAAAAAAAAAAGCATTATTTTATTCCTTCATCACAATATTTTGCAAAAGTTTCTTTTTTCTTCTAAAATGTCTGAGAACTGATATTCTGCCACCCTAGTTTCTCTCTCTCTAGTCTGAAACTCAAAAGAACAATAAACCAATTTCTTTAGCTTCTTGAAACCCAAAAAGAATGCAATGTCACCATCTCATTAATGATACCTCCTACAGAAAGACATCACAAAATGAAAGGACATCATCGTTCATCTTTTATCCACACATAACTGAACAAGACAAAAGCACTGATCTGTGAAGTCAAATACTTGCATGATGGTTTGTCCCTTGTGTCCCTCCTCCCCACAAATACACACATATGTAAGTATGTGTGCAGATATACATACATGTACATATATACATAAACATCTATACATACATATATACATCTGCCTGTTTTTTACGTGAAGCTCACTCAAGGTCTCTTAACTTCCTGCATGGACGATTTCAACATCAGTCTCTCAGTCTGGATGACAAGGGATGATATCAGATAATGTAATTGGCCTGATAGTGCATAAGCATCTTCTGCACTGAATTCAATTGAATTCAACCAACACATTTTCAGCGTGCAGAATTTGCAACTCTTGGGGGCAGGGAGGAAAGAGATTTAAAGAGTGCTGATCCCCAAGTTATAAAGAACCAAGTTTAAATTTTAAATTAAACCTCTAACGCTTATTAGCTATGTGACCCAGAGCAAGTCAGTTGACCACTCATTTCCCACAAGCAACTGTCTTAAGATTGTAAATTGCAGGGGCAGCTAGGTGGTGCAGTGAATAGAGCACCAGACCTGAAGTCAGGAGGACCTGAGTTCAAATCCAGCCTCAGACACTTGACACTTAACTAGCTGTGTGACCCTGGGCAAGTCACTTAACCCCAATTGCCCTGCTTTCCACCTTCCAAAAAAAAGAAAAAAAAAGATTCTAAATTGCAGAGTAGGTTACAATTAGCGTTGGCAAGAGGAATTTAAGCACCAAGACTTTTTAAGTACTGATGGGAAAAAAGAGATGGGACATTGTGGGGTATGGGCCAAGCTAGGTACTTCCCTAGGTTCAAAGATTACAAAACAGGACCTGCCTGCAAGAAACTTATATTCTATTGGATAGGGATCCTGTTATATAATTAGTGTGGGGAATATCATTTCCAGAAAATTCATTTAAGGCATCTTTTTTGTACACAGTTGTTTGCATGGAATCTCCCCCATCAGACCATAGAAGGAGGATCTTTTTGCCTTCATTGGTATTCTCAACATTTAGTAAGGTATTTGGCACATAGTAAAAGCTTAATGAATGCTTGTCGATGATGACCCAAGGTAGTTATAAGACATTTGGAGAATACTGATAAAGAACCTAATCTATTAGTGATCTCCACATCTTCTAGGGATCAGGCTGAGACTTGGCAAATGTTAGGGGAAATTTACAGGAGAGAGAAAATAGGGAAGAGAGGAACATGACCCAAAGTCTGATCCAAGAGGCAACCAGAATGTCACCCTGGGCCAAGTCAGAAGAGGTCTTTGAAGTAAACTAACCCAGGAGTGGTAAAAGGAAGATCAAGAAAATGACCCAAAGATGAGAGTAGGTCAAATAACACAGTGCAATAAACAAGCACAAGGTAATATTGATTGGAATTGTCAGAAGCAAACCAGCCAACATGGCATCCTTCTTGGATGACTAAACAATTATACTACTCTACACACACACACACATACACACACACACACACAACTCTTGATGCTAAATATTTGGACTCTTTATAGACTAAGAAAATATTTTGGAAATGTAAAAATGGCACTAAAATCTAGGTAAAAAACAGAAAATTAAAAATTGTTCTCCCCTTTCTTACAGAAAGACTATATCCACGAAAATATATAACTTGAAAAAAACATAGTTGAATGCAAGACTGTTTCTCATATTATCACATGTTGTCAAATTGCTTTCTGTCTCTATTATAAAATTTTTCTTCATTTGTTTTGATCCAGACTGGTTATTTCACTGGTAAAAATGTAAAAAATGGCCCACTACAATTGGAGATTAATGGTCAATCAGTTATAGATTTGGGGTTGAATGACAAGTTTAGTGACTTGCCCAGTGTCCCTAAATTACTATAAGTCAGTGACAGGTCTCTAGCCTGGGCCTTTCTGACTCCGAAGCTGACTCTCTAAGCACATTATGCTTACTCTTAATTTATACATTTTCCTATGTAAATGAAGAAGATGTCAATGATTTTTCTCGGAGTCAAAGCAATGAGTACACAGATTATTGCACTTCACAAAATCATAAAAACCATAGTCATAAAAAACCATTCCACTCAAACTATACCTTCAGAAGTTAGGATAATTATTTCCCTAAATTTCCAAAGCCATTCAGTTTGGAATAAAAACATTGTAAAAATAATGCTATATTTTGACCTGAAGAGCTAGGTTTGACTCTTAGCTCTGCCAACTTGCTTACCATGGGATCTTGGACAAGTGATTAAACTTCTTGAATCTTGCTTTCCTCATGTGCAAAAATGAAGGATGAGCCATTGAAATTTTGGGAAGTGTGAACATTTCTCCAAGTCCTCAAACCAGCTAATATGTTATTTCCTTTGAGACAGACTTGGTATATTTCTGTAAAGCATGTGCCTGAATGTTTTGGTGAGGAGTCAGATGCCCCAAATCTGGAGGCATCCATCACTCAAACACATGTTGATATGAATGTAATTCTGCAATAAGGAATTGTGCCCTGAAGGAATTGTTTGTTAGTTGAAATACTTGACTACTGTGTTTTTTATCCCTTTGGTTTATTTTCCTTTGTTCAACATAGAATGTATTTTGTTCATCTCACAGTGTAATATTTATTACTACCTTCAGATGCCCATGTGTGCAACAACTAAAAACCAGGAAAATTCCAACAAGGAAATAGAGGAATGTAAAATAATGGGGGAAAACATTAAGGAATAATCTGGAAATTAGATTACACCTTGCTAAGTATTTGATATTCAATAATATTTATGATACGGTTTTAAAATGTTATGATGTTATCCATCACTAGCTATGGAAGGGAGAAAATATGTTTAATTAGACAAATGTCGTCTTCCTTTTCATTTTTATAGCATCTATTATTTATGTCACACCTTTCAAGAGAAGCATGAAGATTGCAAAAAAAGCATCATGAAAGAGTTGATAAAGACAATATTTGGAAAAAGGACCACCTGTTCAAGTCCTACCCCTGACACATAATGGCAAAGAGAGCATAAATAAATCATTTAAATTGCCATTGAGTTGTTAATTGACGTTGGTGGAGGAAGTTCCCACAATGAGAGTTCACAGTACCAATGAAATCACAGATGCGGAGCGCCAATTACCACCTAAAATTACAAAGTGACAGGTCAATATCAATGCTATACCCACAAGCGCAAGTATGGCATATCAATATTACTTATTACTTCTTCATGGGGTATGCTGAAGGGCAAGAAGATAATGGAGCATTGAATTATTGGCTAAGAAGCAAAGAATTTTACTTCTAACAGAGCTACTTTAATTAAAAGCTATTTTAATGAGCTCTGTGATCTTAGAAAAACATGGATGGACTTACACAAAATAATGAAGAACAAAATGAGCAGAACCAAGAGAACATTGTAGACAGTAACAATAAATTGTTTTAAGAACAACTTGGAGTGAATAGGTCATTTTGAATATTAAGTACCTAAATGAACTACAAAGGACTTAGGAGGGAAGACATCATCTGCATCCAGAGAAAGAACTGATAAATAGAAGTATGTATAGAATGATTTTACACATATAATGGTAACCATCATTAAGATGGAGGGAG
>CM053590.1:144114792-144136982 GCA_028646515.1 Pseudochirops corinnae | reverse complement strand
TACTCATTTACTTTTAATTTACAAGATTCAGTTCCACAATCACTTGAGTTTCAGATTTTCTCCCCTCCCTTCCCCCCCCCCCGCCATGGTGGCGTGCAATCATGTATAGGATCTGCAAATACTTTCACATTGTACAATAGTTTGGTCATATAGAAGGGCTGTAACCAATGAGTGATCACTGGGAAAAGAAAAAAAAAAAGGCAATTCTTTTTAAATGTGAAAAATCAGCCTGGCTTTTTTGAACGAGAGGAAAAAATGCTTTGACTTTAATCTGTCTGTATTAATTTACACATGAAGTACTTGATCAGAAACCTTAGTGAGTGTCATCATGGATGAGAAACTTGAAGTGTGAATTTCAGGCATCGGAAGCCTTTGCCTCACTGCATGTAATGTAAAAGTCTATGAAGAGAAAAGTCATTCATCCCCTGACCTGGATTGCTGGTGACATCTGCTAATTTTAGTCCCTTAAAAGGAAATAGCTCTCACATAGCTTTCTTACACTCTAGCAGATTTGTTATTCTTATATTCCCTTTCCAGCTTTAAACATTTATACCTCCCATGTCATAATCTTCAACACTTAGACAGGCAGGCAGGATTTATTAAGTATCTCCAATATGCCAGGCACTGTGCTAAGTGACTTACAAATATTATCCCATCTGATCTTCATAACAACCATAGGAGCCAGATATTATTATTATTATACTAATTGTATAGTAGAGTGAAATGGGGCAGAAAATGGTTAAGTGTCTTGTCAGAGTTACACAGCTAGTAAGTGTCTGATGCTAGATTTGAACTCATATTTTCCTGATTCTAGGTCTGGTATTTTGTCCACTGTACCGCCTAACCAATAGAGTGAAATCATAACATGATTGAACAGGAGCCTGTGAAAAAGTCCTACTATGATGTATAATATCCTACTATCAGTCCTACTCTATGGCATAATGGTGACCCTGAGATCTCAAAGCTATGTCTACTCTAATACTTATTTGGAAAGATAGCATTGTGCATTGCTGGGTCATTGAGAATGGATAATGAAGGCTTAGATCCAGATCCTGACTCTGACACTTAATTTAACTGTATATCCAGGAGTAGGTCCTTTGAACTCTATAAGAATTGGTTTCCTCATCTGTAAAATGAGTGTTTGACTAAATGGCCTTTGAGGTTCCTTCCAATTCCAAATGGATGTTCCTATCATCTTTGTCTCCTAAAATGGGTATAATAAGACTATGGCACCTACCTCATAGGGAATAGATGTCAGTTATGATCCCTTTCAAGCATAGGCAGCAAAGGCAGTAGTTATGGTCCCATTGAATTCCTAGAGTCCTGATAGAATCAATTATTTGCCCAGAGTCACACAGTAATATGTGTCAGAGACAGGTTGGCAATCTAGGTCTTCCTGCTTTGAGGATGACTATTGTTCTATCCCCTAAGTCATGCTACCTCTCATGCTTTCTACATTTCAACAAAACTTAGCTAATTGTCCCTTTCTGTCAATCAATGAGCTTTCTTGTTCAGTCACGTCTGACTCTTTGCCTACCTTTGAGGTTTTCTTGGCAGAAATATTGAAGTGGCTTGCCATTTCCTTCTCCAGCTCAGTTTACAGATGAGGAAACTGAGATAAACAGGGTGAAATGACTTGCCCAAGGTCACACAGTTAGTAAGTGTCTGAGGTCAATTTGAATTCAGGAAGATAGCTTCTTGACTCTGGGTCCAGCACTGTATCCACTGCATCACCTAGCTCCCCTCAGTCTATGAACTAAAATTTATTAAACATCTATCATTTCATTTCTCACCAAGATGTACTCCACACTTCTCCATTGTGCCCCAGAAACCTCCTTGTTCTGGAATATCATCTCAGTCCTGGAATTCAAATCTCAGAGGTACCCTTAACTCCTGAGGTCCTCAGAGATTTGAGGCAAACAGATCAAATACAGCGTGACTGCAAAGGCCCACCAAGAGAGGTGATAAAGGCTTGAACTAGGAGAGAAGTTATGTGAGTATAGATAAGGGACCACATGTAGAGTTAAAGGTACAAGATTACATAACAGAGCCGACGAAAAGGGGTAATTTACAATGAGCTGTTGAAGACAACACCAGTGTCCCATTCCTGAGAGATTGGAAGGATGGTGGTGCTCTTGGCAGAAATAGGGAAGTTTGAGAGAAATATAGGCTCGAGGGGATAATGACTTCTGTTTTAGACATGTTGTATGTGAGAGGCCAAGAAGATATCTGGTTCAAAAACTCTTAACAGTCACACTCTAATCTTTGCCTACACCACTTCTGGTGCCTAGAAAGTGTGTTGTAATATAAGGAATACTTCTTTTTCTGGTCAGAATTCCTTGGCTCAATGTCTGGCCATGCCACTTGCTGCTTCATCTTTTGCAAATCATTTTGCCTCTGGAGCCTATTTTCTCATTTACTCCGTTCTTGATGACCTCTATGGATCAAAGGACTTAAAAACTACCTGGGGAGATGTTTAAAAAATTGGAAAGACTTTACTTTGATACACATTGAATTTTCAAATAAGCATCAGATTAGTAGTTAAGCCACAGAGAGCTAAGATATTTTTTAAAACACCCTAAAAACACCATTTATATACACTGGAACCTGCTCATGATAAAACTCTTCTATATAGAAGAAAAATTCAGGGTAGTGGATCTATTTTGGATCTTCCAACAGGGTAACAGTCATCATGAAATACCCAAAGGGCCTCATTATTAGAAAGTAAGTTTTATGAGAAACAGAAATTTTTATTTTTTGTCTTTGCAGACTTCATACCTAGCACAGAACTGTGTTCATAGTAGGCACTTAATGTTTGTTGAATTAAATTATTAGGCATTCTCATGTCTAAGTCATTTTCCCTCTTGGATCTAATGGGTAGAGTTATAAAGAAAGTTTCTAGGGTTCATTTCTGAAGATTAAGAAATGATAAGACCACAGGTTTCCTTTAGCCCTACTGTTCCATCAGAAGACTAATAACCCCTCAGGGAGGATATTAATCTTGCTTAGCAGACTAACCTATTACATTAAAGATGTCTTTGTATGCTTTAGCTTTTGAATGACACACCTGAGTACCAGTGATAATGTGGAGCAAGTCTGTCACAGTTCATAGAAATTACTCATGAGTTGATATAACATCATCCATATTTTCATCCTATAATTACTTACGCGGCTCTAAACAAGAGCCTTATAAACAAAGCCCAGAGAAGGGACTTGAGAGGAACATGCTAGTTGTGTTCAAATATCTGAAGGAACATCATGTAGAAAAGAGATTTGACTTTTCCCCTTTAGCTCTAGATGACAGAGCTGGGATCAGTGGTTCATTTCAAGAGACAGAATTCAGTTCAGTATAAGAAAGAACTTTTAGATAGAAGCATCCAAAACTTCAGGTGGTATTCAAAAAGAAACTGGATGATCGGTCACTTGTAAGAGATAATGTAGCAAAGGTGAATTTGTGCATCAAATAAAGGGTTTCAGTGATTTCTAAAGTCTTGTCTAAGTCAGAGTTTACAGGATTCTTAATCCATGGCAATTTTATTGGCAGGAATGATGAACGCGCAAAAATGGTATTAGGCTCTTAAAAGAACTATACCAAGGTCTTTGCATTGACTTTGTCTAACCCAAATTACTGAATTTTCCTTTACTAATTAATGCAATGGATAGAGTGCCACACTAGAAGTGAAGAAGGTTCATCTTCCTGAGTTCAAATCCAGCCTCACGCACTTAATAGCTGTGTGACTCTGGCCATGTCACTTCGGCCTTTTTCCCTCAGTTTCCTCAACTATAAAATGAACTAGAGAAGGAAATGGCAAAGCACTCCAGTATCTTTGCCAAGAAAATTCCAAATGGGGTGACAAAGAGTCAGACATGACTGAAAATGACTGAACAACAACACTGAAAGTCAATTTAACCACTATGTGGAACATAAATACCTATTTTGAGAAATGTTCTAGCCCTTCAACATTCATGATGAGACCAATGTTAGAAGGGGATCCTATTTTCATCTTCCAAAGATATATGGAAAACTCAGTAGTAATTGTAATGACTTCAGGAGCATGAAGAGGAAGGGTGGCAGAGTTGATGGTGTGCTTGACTTGGTGTGTCAAACACCTGGATTGAAATCCTGGCTCTAATACTGGCATCATTCGTAGTTGTGTGACCATCAACAAATGACTCAACCTCTGTGAGTTTGACTTCGCTTATCTAGGAAATGGTAGATAATAACACAGAACTATCTACTTCAAAGGACTTCTGTAAAGCTTAAGAGATATAATATACATAAAGTACTATAAAAATCTTAAGTTCTATATCAATGCCAATCATCATTACACTGGGAAAAGTGCCTGTCTTTTATCAAGGACCTAGGTTTGAATCATTGCTCTTAAATCTAATAGTTTTGTGACTGGAGTTCACAATGTAGCCAAACCTTAGTTTCCTCATCTCTAAAATGGTGACCATACTACTTGCACTAAGACCTGAGAGGTTGTTGCAAAAAAAGGGCTTTGTAAAACATAATACATAAAAATAAAAGCTATTGTAATGACTATCATGAGATCTCAACAATCAGACTATAGAAAGCAAAAGTAACAATAATCTCCATGAAAATGAGTGCTAGACTATTCTAGGCCATGAAGACAATGATGATGACAATATAACCATAGCAAGTAGTCACTAACACTTGAAAGTTCATAAAGTGCTTTACAGATATTACTTATTTGTTCCTCATAATAACCCTGGGAAGTAGGTGCTATTATCGACATTTTTCCACTAAGGAAACTGAGACAGACCAAGGTTAAGTCATTTGCCCAGAATCACACAGCTATTAAATGCCCAAAGCTATATGGGAATTTAGATCTTTCTGAATTTTTATCCAATCTCTCTATCTACCATGTCACCTACCTGCCTACAAAGCTGATAGTGAATCCAAACCAATTAAGTCCATCCTTTCTTGAGCTTTTCATTTTCTTTTCATGGAAAACTGAATCTTTTAGGGGAATTGTTAGCACAGTAGCACAGGAGGTAGTTAAAGAAAATAGGTTTACCAGAGGGAAAGAGGAAGAAAATAGAACAATATAACTGTGGGTAGGAATGATGAAGCTTTTTCTGGCAAAATGCTTTTTTAAATTATTTGTTCTACTATACCAGTGGTTCTCAACCTGTGGGCTATGTTCAATTTGTAACAATGAAAATACATCCTCCATATCAGATAGATTCATAACAGTAGCAAAATTACAGTTATGAAGTAGCAATGAAAATAATTTTGTAGTTGGGGGTCACCACAATACGAGGAACTGTATTAAAGGGTCATGGCATTAGGAAGGCTGAGAAACACTGTACTATACTAATGTATGATGGAAGTTAAGGATCACTTGGGTTAAATTGGTAATTGTAGGGAGTAATCAAAAACTAAAAGTATCTGATGTGTATTTTCAATTTTCAATATGTTCAACAAGAATACTTGGGTTCACCTTCTGCCTTTGACACATATCTGCTGTATAACCTGAGAAAAGTCACTTAACCTCATCAGTCAGTATCAAACATTTATTAAGAACCTACTACTAAGTGCTAGTCACTATGTTAAGCTCTGTGGATACAAAAAGAGGCAAAAAAAACCAGTCCCTGCTCTCACAATTGAACAGAGGAGACAAAACACAAGTAACTGTGTACAAATATAATCTAACTCTCAAAAATTAAATAAGTTTCAGAACAGTTGCTAATAGGTATTGGTATAGAAAATTCCTTACCAGGAGCTCCTTATATCAATGAAAAAAATGCTACTGTATATTAAGCTATACATTCATTAGAAAAATAAAAATATAATACAAATGTTAATTCCTCATCCTATTTCACACTTACGTTTTCTGTTCTGATCAGAATGTGATAGATGTATATAGACTTAAAAATCTATCCTTTATCTAAAACTCCAATCTGAACATCCCAACATTGTAGTCAATCTGGTAGTTCCTATGAATTATGGTAGAAAATGGAATGTCTCTTCAACTAATATTCTAATAAAATCAAAGTGAGCTATAAAGTCATCGTAGGAAGAAAAATTACAAAGAGAGCTTTGGCATCTGTCCCAAGAAGAATATTATTCAAGAATCAGAAAAGGAATTAGACTTAAGGTCAAGCATGCTGGAAGACTGAAAAGAGATATGTATTATCTCTGCAGGAGAATAGGTAGCAGAGGTTTGTAAAAATGCCTTACAAGGAAAGAAGTACAACACCCACAACAGTTTTTTACATAGACAAAGAACAATTCATTAATTCAAAGTTACTTCAGACATCCAGAGAGTACACTACTTTAACCATCAAGTGGAATTGATTTCATTAACTGGAAAAGCCACTGAATAAAAGTCCCTTAATGTAAAGCAAAATAAAGAAGAGTTGGATTATAAAAACCACTATGTAGCATTTTTATTCATTTTGGAGCTATGGTGGAGTATAAGGTATTTTTTTTTTGTTCTTGCCTTAAGCGTAATGAGAAATAATAGGACTCATTTTATAATTTTCTAGTGTTATTAGGACTGATTTGGGAAGGAATAAGGGAGAAAAATGGGATGTCACCCTTACCTGAAGAAATAAGAACTTTTGGTTTTGCAAAGCTATAAATGCAACGTTCAAGTCCTTACTTTGGAGGTTTTTCATCTGAGGGAAAGAATGAAGGGAAGAAAGTAGTAAAGCCAACCGTCCAGTGAGCCTGAGTTGGGGAAGGGGAAGACAGGTTGAGGAGAAGGTAGGTCTAATATCTGTATGGAATACAGATCACTTTGCACTGGGAGAAAGAGCAACCTGCTTCCCAGAGAATCGAAACAGAGCTTCTGTATGGGCAGGAAAGGTGTAGAAATGTGGCAGATTCTAGAAGAGAGAAGAAATAGTGATGGGACTCTGAGGCACTTGGCCACCCAGGTCAGGTGAGAGATTATGAATGAACTACCCATGATAGGCTGGTAGAGGAACTTGAGACATATGACACAAGGAACCTGTTCTTATTCATTCTTCCCCCACCAATTTCTGTTACCCCATTCCCTGGAGCAAAGACATCACCATTTTGTCCTAAACACAAGTATGAACAATGAGGTTTATTGGAAAGTACCACGGTCCAGAAGTGACACAAGATCCTACTACATAAATGTTGAATTTCCGACTACATAAGGCATGAATCCTACCTTCTGCATGTATTAAATAGAATTGTGGACAAATCATTTAATCTTCAGAATACAAAGATTCTTCTGTAAAATGAGAAAAGTAACACCTGTATATCTACCTCTCAGGGCTGTTGGATAGGTTACATTCTAGGTAGGGAGGGGTATGCAATTAAATGTTTAACAATCAGCTCTCCAGGAAAAAAAGGAAAGCATAATGCATTTTTAAGCTTAATCTTCATTCTTAACATTTTCTCCATCATGTTCTTAATTCTAGACAATGAACAAAACAATAACTCAAGCCTTGATTTGCAGTGTTTATGGATTTCCAAAGCATTATTTCTCAATGTGAAATTTTAACAATTGGTTCATATGAGTCAATTATAGGCTATGCCTAGATATGAAATAATAAAATTATTGTTAATCTTAGTGTTAGACAAATGTCAATCATTAATGCTAAGTTACAAAGATGTTTATAAAAAATATTACAGGAACAAGTTTTACCTAGATAAATATTAAAAGAAATTTGACCATTTTAAGGGTATATGAAGCTGCCTATTTTATTATTTCACTGTAATCTAGGTTAACAACAAATTTCTTTTAAATGTGGTAAATTTACTGAAAATATATTCATTTAAATATTACTTATTGCCATTTTATTTCAAGATAGTGGACAGACAACAAATTAAATCTGAAGGGCAAACCACTGCCATTTAATCTTGTGCAAATGTAATCAGAATTAATCAGTGCCTTTTAAGGGAGTTGCCAGATGAATGTGAAATGCTCAGATGCTTATTATTGAAGTGAACATTTTATTTCATTGGTTCAAATACTCAGAGAAGTATAATTCTATACTGGTACAACATGAATATTGTGTTTATGAATATATATGTACTGCATCTATATTTACTAATGTGGTTAATATAAATGGAATGTACCTAAATCAAAAATATACTGAATAAGGAAGTCCTTTTTAAAAAAACATTCAAATATTTACCATAAAATCAACCTCTTTAAACATTTAAATAGATTTTTATTTTCTCATTTAAATGAACATAAATAGTATTAAATTATGATTTCTGCCTCCCTTCTTTTTTCCTCATTAGAGAAATGCATTTTAAGTGTTTTATTTCTATTTTGCCCCACATCTGTGATGATTATGATATTTTAATCTAGAAAACGCCTCTTTGGTTCACGCTACATACTTTGTTGACAGAATATTTGTAAAGCACTTAGCACAGTGCCTGGTCCGTAGTAGGTGTTTAATAAATCTTTATTTTCTTCTTTTCTTGTGTAGTCATGGGTGAGCAGAAGAGAGTTATGTTTAAGAAGTGATAGAGGCTCAGATCCTTAAAATCTGGCCTAGACTGTGGATTCTTAAAATCTTGCCCCCCAAACAGTGTTTTAATAAATCTCATCTCTGAATGAAAAAAAAGAAAAAAGAAAAAAAATAGAGGGTGACTAGGTGGCACAATGAATAGAGCACCGGCCCTGGAGTCAGGAGGACCTGAATTCAAATCAGACCTCAGCCACTTAACACAAAACTAGCCGTGTGACCTTGGGCAAGTCACTTAACCCCAATTGCCCTACCTTCTCCCCTCCAAAAAGCAAAAAAAAAAAAAAAAAAGTGATAGAAAAATCAAAACTCTTCTATTTCATGTTCTTTCTCTCATCTCAAACTTTGCTTAAGATGAGCAAAGAGAGTGTCAAGTGATCTAATTTTATATCAGTCTTTGAGTCATAAACATCCATAAAGACGGAATTGGCTGTACTTGAGTTACTTGAGTCAATCATTTTTATCTGTCTTGTCTGACTATCCAGATAATTTAAATTTGTCTTAAGTGGAATTGACTGGGCCAAATGATTTCACAAAGCTATTGTGTAGTGGGAATAAACCTGTCCTTACTGCTGTTTCACATTTTCTTTTTGAGTAAGAATAGTCCTGATAAAGACTAAGTATTTCAGGTATTGACAAAACTTTTGAATCATTGGGTGAAACTCTGAGATAAGAAGTTTTGATTCTCATCTTGGTTAATCCCACCCCTCCATTCCCATTAAGCACATTAAGTAGTCACTGGGAAATGTGGAAGAAATTTCCAAGTCAATAGGAGAAGGAAAATATATATGTACATAAACACATACATGTGTATACACACATATGAAATGAAGTACTCCATGACTTGTGTAATTTACTAATAACCTTTGAATAAATCAATCAATTAAGAAGCATTTATTAAACATGTACTTTGTTCTAGGTACCATGCTAGGCTCTCGGGAAATAAGAATGAAACAATCCCTATTTCTCTAGGAACTTATGTTCTACTAGGGGGCACAAGTACATGTGTAAGTTTATACAAAAAATATATAAAGAGAATGAATAAAATAGGCAAAAGTTTAATATATGATACTTTGGGAGGAAGGGTGTTAGCTGTTGGAAAGATCATGGAAGACTTCAGAGAAGTAGTGGTTCTTGAAGAAAAAGAGGGATTCTAAGATCCAAAAGTGAGGAAGGAGTATCATCTCCTCAGATCACCTTGTATTTGCTTGTCTAATCTTTCTCCAAAATTCACCTAAGAATCCTTAGTTGAGCCTTTAGCAAAGCCTACCAATTCTTCTATATTTTTGAATATCTGGTTGACTTATTGATTTATTTTCTTTTTTATTAAAAAAGTGATTTATTTTTAACACTCATTAAAAATTTCTTCTGAATTCTTTTCCTCCCTCTCACCCCTTTCCTATTCATTGTGAAGGCAAGATATGTGGCATCAATTATAGATGTGAAATCATGCAAAACATTTCCGTAATAGAAAGGCTACCAAATCTAATCTCAATTACTCTCAATAATATCTACCTTTCTGCCCTCTGTTGCTCCAGCCTCTGAGTAAGAAGTGGTTTTTCTCTTTGCTAAAGGAGCTTCACCAATGGTTTAACTACCTTCACTTGAATGTTGCACAGACATCTCAAACTTAAACTCCAAACGTGACACATTACCCTTCTCCTTACACTCCCTTCCTAACTTCCTATTTCTATGGAAGGCACTTTTATCCTTTTAATCATTCAGGATCACAAAAGGGAAGTCATCCTTGACTCTCCATTTGCCCTGTCTATCAAACCCAGTACCACATCCTATGGCTTCTATCTCCACATCTCTTGTATCCACATGGTTCTCTCTGTCCACATGCCTGTTACACATTTTAACCCCTTATCCCCTCCTATTACAATAACTTCTCAACTGTTTTCCCTGCTTCTGGTCCCTTTTCTCTCTAATCCATCTTCCACATTACTTCCAAATTGATTTTTCAGGTCTGACCATGTCACTTCCCTATTCAAGAAGCTTTAGTGGTTCTCTATTGCATGGAGGATAAAATACAATCTCTTCTATATAGTATTTAAAATACTGCACAATCTGCTTCCAACTTTTCTTTCCAGATTTTTCATATTATTCTACTTCACATATCCTAGCCAAAGTGGCCCACTTACTGTTTCTCTATTCATGACATTCCAACTCCTTTTAAAAAATATTTTTTAGGGGCAGCTAGGTGGTGCAAAGAATAGAGCACCGGCCCTGGAGGCAAGATGATCTGAGTTCAAATTCAGCCTCAGACACTTGACAGACTTATTAGCTGTGTGACCTTGGGCAAGTCACTTAACCCCAACTGCCTTGCCTTCCCCCCTCAAAAAGAAATATTTTAAAGGATGACCCCCGAAAATCCCCTCCTTTTAAAGTCTCCTATTAAAGACTGCTCAGAAGCTCAGCCAACTCTTCATGACCCCCTATTTGATTTTTGCTCTACCATCACCATGCATCCATGCTGGGTACTTTCTGTTGCCTCCCCTTCCCCTTTCAGCTTCCATTTATGTGTCATCTTCTCCCATTAGACTGTAAACTCCTTGGGGGCAGGAACTATATTTCTTTTTCTTATTTGTATCTCCAGTGCTTAGCACAATATTTGGCACACAGGAGGCACTTATTAAATGGTTACTGTATTGTATCTACACTGTATCTATTGTAAAACACTGGTTTTACTATACAGTTCTCTCTCTTGAACTCTCTAGCTCCTTTAAGGCATAATTCAGGTGCCACATCCTTTTCCTGATTTCTGAACCTCCCCACAAGCTGTAAGTACCTTTCCCCATCCCCAAATTACTTTATATCTACTTTTCACATACTTTATATTTATCTTGTATATATTATATCCTCCCAAGACAATATAAGGTTTTTGAGTGAAGAAACAATTTTATTATCTATATATCACAATCACCTAAATATAGCGTCTTGTACACAGTAGGCACTTAATAAATGCTCAAGCTTAAATTTAATGGTGGATCCTACCTAAAGAGAGTAATCTGCTTACATTTGCCAGGACAACCTCATACACAGAAGGCTCTTAAAAATGTTTCTTGGATTTAATCAAATCGGATATGAGCCTAGTTAATTCTGGTCAATTATAGTCTAGGAAAATGAAGGAGACAGCCATCAAGCGACTTTCCCAGCTAGTGTCTGAGGTCAAGTTTAATTTCAGGTCTTCTTGACTTCAGGCCTAGCACTACAGTCATTGAGTCATGGTTGCCAAAGAAAAACAATTAAATAAAACCAACTGACACAGTGACTCTATGTAAGTGCAACATTCTGTATTCATAGCATCCTATCTCTTACTCAAATGACAGAAGTGGGCTTCATCATTCATTCACACACAGAAAGATTAGTTCATAGAACTTGAGCTTTCATTTAGTGTTGTTTACAGTATAGTAAAAACAGCTATTTTGCATACTGTTCTCTTGTTTCTATATAAGCATAAATCTTCCTATGTTTTCCTGATTTTTTCATATTCTTTATTTCTTACAGCACTATCATATTCTCTTATATTCATATAATATAATGTGTTCAACAATTCCCCAATTTATGGGCATCCACTTTATCTCCATTTAAAAAAAATTTTCCTACCACAAAACTATTACCACAAACATTTTAGTATGCTTATAGCCATTTAGAAACAGCAAATTATAACAGGAAAGGGAGTGATACAGGTAGCATATAATAGTATCAATGAGTAGTAGCAGCCGACAATCCGATTTTTATTTTGTTCCTCCTTTACTCAGACATGAGAACTTAAAAACCACAAGGTCTAAGGACTTTTGGTTCCTTGGCAAGGTGATTTCCCCACTTCAGTAAGTTCTGAGGGCATCATTACTTTCCATCCAGCATAGTATAACAAGCGATATTCATAACTGTGACTCAGTCGTCAGATAGGATAAATTATATTTCATACTCTCTTTTTAACAAGATCAGGACACGTGTGATTCATTTTCGTAAGATTTCTATCTAAAATTGCTAAAACAACAATGAACAAGATTTTTGTTGTTTAAAGGGATAAACTGCAAACTAACTAACAATCTTGGCCATCAAGAATAACTCATTCCTCAAAGGTTCAGAATAGATTAAGTTTCTGTCTCCCCGTGTGTTTCCAGAAAGGCATACTAACTGTACAGCTGTGATGAAATGCTGCTGATTAAAAAGACAAACAAACTTACCAAAATTCATCCATCCATTTAGCTATTGTCCTGTTCAGAATAATCACTTATATGACAACGATAGTATTCTTCAAAACCTTTTTAATAAACTCCTCTTTGTAAACAGCCTTGAAAGCTCATTTAAAAGTCACATAAGAAAATATTTTCCTTTATTAATCACAAAGTGTTATCATGCTACATTATTTTCCATCTTAATCACTAGACTTGATTTTCAATGAAAGTTATCTAATTTCAAAATCCAAAACTCTCTTCACAATATGATGTGCCATTATGGAATATGTTCTAAATAATTACAAAAATGGAGTTTCAAAAACATTTTGAATAATACCAGCATTGATGCAGTAAGTTAATAGTTTCTCAAGGGGCTGACTTTAAAGGGGGGGGGTAACACAAAATGGGTAGCACAAAGCGGGATAAGTAAATTTTGGTTAAGTTTATTATATTATCAGTCATTACTTTGTAGTCATAATTCCTAAAGGGAGTTTTTATAAATCTTTATAAGTAAATCTTCCTTATTTCCCTTTATATCTGATGGTATCCTAATCAGATCTTTTTCTCTTCCTTTTACACAGTGGCACAGTCAAGCTCTACCTTATTTTTTTATTGGCTTTTTGGAGGGAGGAAGGCAGGGCAATTGAGGTTAAGTGATTTGCCCAAGGTCAGACAGCTAGTATGTGTGTTAAGTGTCTGAAGTTTGATTTTAACTCAGGTCCTCCTGACTCCGGGGCTGGCGCTCTATTCACTGCACCACCAAGCTGCCCCCCTCCCCATTTCTAATAAGAGAATTCTAGTTCATTAAATGCTAAGGCTTTTAGAGAGTTATATACCATGTTATACTGTACTTTAGAACCCACGAGCTACTAGAAGCTTGCATATAATTTGGTGTGAATCTGGCAAGAAGTTCAGATTTTAATGCCACTACCACCACCACCAAACCCTGAAAACACATTTTGGCACAAAGGTCAGGATGGTGGTATACAAGTTACAATTATTGTCAAGGGAGTCACTTTGCAGATACCTAACTTCATCACTAAACAATATGAGATACACAAATATTCAATGAGATGATGTTCCTTGTTGGCTGTTTTTGGGCACAGAATGAAAAACATGCTGTAATGGATGAAAAAGAAAGATGAAGGCAGTTATTCATTGGAGGAGTCAAAGCAAGTCAATGGCATTTATCAGCAGTTCTTGTCAAATCAAGTCGAAGGCATTTATTAAGGGTCTATTAGGTACCAGATAGCATGCTGAGGGTTGGTAATACACACACACACACACACACACACACACACACACACACACACAGAGTCCCTGCTCTTAAAGAGTCTGGTTCTCATGAGGTGGGATGGGGCAAAGGAAACACAGGGTTGATTCGAGATGATCTCAAAGGGACATCACTAAGATAGAGAAGATTTGGAGAGGATGCTTCTGGGTCAGCTTTTTGCTGACACTGGAAGGAAGCCAAGAAGCCCAAGACGAGGAGGACAAAATTCCAGGCATGGGGAGTCAGATAGTGAAAACGTCCAGAGTTAGGAGACAGAGAGCTATGTGTACAGAGCAGCAAGGAGGCCAGTGAAACGGGGTTGTAGAGTATGTGGAGGGAATGAAAGTCAAAGAAGACTGGAAAGGTTGGCAGGGGCCAGGTAAGGAAGGTTCTTTATAATAAGCAAAGGGCTAATTTTGATCATAAACATGACAAGGAGCCTAAAGTGTCAAATAAATGTTGACTATTATTGCCATTACAATGGAGGACATAAATTAATTAGATTATGATTTGCAATACTTTAAAGCATTTTCAAAGGGTTTATGCTGGATAACATGCACAAAAACGGAAGACCAAGGTAGTTCACTAGATAAATATGCTTGGAATCCCAGTGGTCTAAAAACTATCTGGGCATTCCTAGTTAATAAAATGTTTTGATTTAGATATTTTTTATATAACTTCCATTGCTTTCTACTTTCTATGGAGAGCTGTAATGGTAAGGGAATTTGAAGATCTTCCCTGCCCCTTAATAAGCCTGAGAGAATTTGAGGACCTTCCCTGATTTGAAAATATACTCTGCCCCCTAACAGGCTGAATGTGGTCACATGGAGTCTGTGGTGGGAGGAGTTTGCTGAGGGTGGAGTAGAGCCAAACAGAAGAAACTTACTTAGGGGAGGCTTGTTTCTCAGAAAGGTCCAAACCTTGTTACTTTGTAATTAGGCAGGGAGACACAAAGGTTGTGATCTTCTCTGACCCTGGAAAAAGCTATATGTCCCCTGAGGCAAGGTTTTGCTTTGGGGCTTACGTTATTTCTTGCCTCTGAGTCCAAATAAAAATAATTAAATCTAAATATGAGATGTTTTTAACCTTAGAAAAATATTCATTTTTTCACTGCTCAAAATGTCTAGAAATGCTGAAAATGACCATGTAATATCCTTCACTTGACTCTAAATACTCCAAATTAACTTATTGGTCTTTCTGTCACCTTGATAAAGAGCCATTATCACCATTATGAGAAGAAATTTTAAAAAAACAACAAGAGTTTTGTGATTTGGCCAGATGAGACTTTGGGCAGCTGTTGAGCCTCCGCACTTTGAAAACCCAGATGTTGGTGCTTCTCTCTCTGGTAACTCGTTGTATATATGTTATAGTCAGACAGCTAGAAGTCCTGTCTGCTTAATTGTGTTATTTTCTGTCTGTATCTTTTGTCTGCTTATAATTTGTTTGTATTTTCTCTGAAGTTCAGGGTGCTGACTTTTGCTGAAGCTAGGTAAATGATATATGTTTGATTAAAGTAAGACTATTAATCCCTTTTGAGTTGCTTTCCTTTAGAAAAGCAGATCAAAGAAACTGTGCTAGTAGTATGCTAAGGTGCTTACTGCTACAAGGGCCTATAAAAATACTCATCATATCTAACTGGCAGATACAGAAACTTATTGCAAGATAAGATAAGATAGCTACGTATTTCTCATTTGTATTATCAGCACTCGGAAACAAATTGGTTACTCTGAATTATAAAATCAAAAATCTCAGATAGACTTTCTCCATGCTAACTTGGATTTAATAATAATTATTGTAAAACAAGAGTCTGTGTCTAATATTTTGGCCAACAAGTTACTTAAACCATCGTTTAAGGGAAGGTCTTTGTTGCAATTTCCCTTAATGGGTTCCTAAATTATGAAAGTGATTTTGTAGGCTGATTTCTCTAGAATCTACATAGCTTGTGTATAGTGCAAGTAGGACTTGTGGCAGGGTACATAGAAGGATAATGCTTTATGCTCATTTGTCAGAGTTGTTGTAAAGTACATAGCATTATTGTCCCCATTTTACAGAAGTGAAGACATTAAAGAAAGAAATAAGACTCAAATCAAATTCATATTCTTAGTTCACTGTGGAAAGCCACTTAATGCATGCAATGGTACTCCTCCTGTACTTTGTGATCTAGACAGACTGACTTTCTGTTCTTCACAAAGACATTCCATTGCCTGCCATTATACCTGTCATCACAAAGGCCTAGAATGTACTTCTTCCTCACATCCATCTCTTAAGAGGCCCTTTTTTCATTTAAGACACAGCTCAGGTGCCATCTTCTGCATGAAACCTTTCTTACTCCCAACTGCTAGTACTGATTCTCATAAAGTACCTTGTATTTGACTAACTTTAATGTATTTAAGTGTATTCATTTTATATTTGCATATATTAATGCATGTATTAATGTATTCATTTGTCTCCTTTGTTACAATATAAACTCCTTGTATATAGGGATGGATTTATTCTATATATTTGATTGTACAGCTCCTAGCACAGTGTCTGGACACATAACAGGCACTTAATAAATAATTGTTAATTGATTTATGTCAAGATACAAGATTTTTAAAATGTGCCTTCATATGGAACAAAATATGAGATATATGTTCTATATTTGATTTGTAACAAATACCTAATACAAATATTATATGAACATTTATGTGCATGTGATCTATATCTATATCTAGACACCTAAAGATATAGGATATGCTATCTACTGGATGAAGGAATAGCATTGTCAATAGATGACATCCATAATGAATTAAATCCTGCTGAAAAGTTTCCTAATGAGGGTAAAGATGTGGATGTGTGGTGTTCTTCCCCGGGAAACGTTTGTGATTTAAAAGAGGCGGCTTGCATAAAATATTTTAAAAATGGTTCCTATTGTAAATCTCAAATATGTTATAAATTATCCAAATTAACATATATAAAACATAAAAATTATAATATAATGCTGCTGTTATTATTATAAATCTGCATGTTAGATTTGGCTTGCCTTTGGAATTTCAGTCTAAGAGTTATTGCCTTTTTTCTGATTTCTTCTCTACTTTACCTTATTTCTTGCCTCTGAGTCCAAATAAAAATAGCTAAATCTAAACATGAGATGTTTGTAACCTTAGAAAAATATTCATTTTTTTCACTGCTCAAAATGTCTAGAAATGCTGAAAATGACCGCGTAATATCCTTCACTTGACTCTAAATACTCCAAATTAACTTATTGGTCTTTCTGTCACCTTGATAAGGAAGTCAGAGAACCATTATCACCATTATGAGAAGAAATTTTAAAAGAACAACAATCAGACTACTGGACAATTTTCCTAAGGGTAGTAGCGGTAGAAGGAACAGATCTTGAATTTCTGCTATTCACAGTTGGAATACTGGTTCATTTACTTAACGCATAAAGAGATGTATCTGAGACAGACAGAGCAGATGGACAATAAGTTGGGTCCAGAATAGAAGAAGAGAAAGAGAGGAGAATGGATGTGTTTGGGAAACTGAATAGTGCTTTTAATGACCTCAAGCTGTCCCCATCTTGTAAAAAGAGCCCCTCTTGTAAGAGTGTATCTTGTAAAGGTGTTGTTCAGATGATACTGTTGTATGGTGAGTTTTGGAACACCACGATCTCCTAAGATCACATGCTCATTGATGTAGAAATAGATGGAAAGGACTTTTGAAGACTTATCTTCTGACTTTATAACTGAGGAAAATGAGAAATTAAAGAACTTGCCCAAGGTCACACAGGCAGTAAGTTGCTGAACAAGGATTTGGACTTGGATTATCTCAAAGTAAACTCCACATTCTTCTTACTCCACCAAACTGCCTTGAAAGAGAAATAAAGTTAGAGCTAGGTGCAAGTAGTTTGCTATATTTTTCCTGTGATAACCTAAGCACAAGAAATGTTAGAGGTGTCATTCAGGAAATGTATATCTGGAAAAGGAGGAAAGACAGTCATGGAAGAAAAGTTAGGCATAACATATAGCCATAGTGATGCATTTCATAGGTACTAAAGGTTTTTTTTAAGAAAAAGAAAGAACTAGCTGAAAGTGTCATGTTGAATATATCAATTACATATGATCTACAGGATAACTTGGACAAAAGTCCTAGTAAGTAAGGAAGTATAGATGGGGGGCGGCTAGGTGGCGCAATGAATAGAGCACTGGCCCTGGAGTCAGAAGGACCTGAATTCAAATCCAGCCTCAGACACTTTACACACTTATTAGCCATGTGACCTTGGGCAAGTCACTTAACATCAATTGCCCTGCCTTCCCCCCTCCAAATAAAGCAAATATATATTAAAAAAAAAAAAAAGAAAGTATGGAAGGGTCACAATTTGTGGTGAAGGAGGTCATCATTAATGCATTGATGAGATCATAAATTCCACTAGACTATTAAAGGTCTCATGTAACTGCTATACTAGCCTTGCAAAATTTTAAACATCATTAAATGCTGAAAAAACTATTCAAATCCCCCTGCCCAAAATTTTTACCAGTCTCATCAACTTTTATCAAAGCAAAGTCATATCTTTTCCTACTTATGCTGTTCCCCAGGCTAATCCATTGAGAACACAAGCAGTTAATTATAGACAAGTATCTTAGATTAAGACTATAAAACATATCCATAACCACAAAAAGAATGAAATGATTTGATCTTTTGGCTTTGTTGGTGGAGGAGTTCACTGCCAAAAGTTTTTATTGTGTCAGCCTTGTAGTTTTAAAACTCACTAGGTCTAGAAATGACACTATGTGTAAGTCATATTAATCAATAGTTTTAGACCATATAAAATTACTAGACACTAGTGAAAAAATATGAGAGTAAGCTTGCCAAAACAAACACAAGAATTATACAAATATGGGATGGCTAGGTCGTGCAGTGAATAGAGCACCAACCCTGGAGTCAGGAGGACCCGGGTTCAAATTTGGCCTTAGAGATTTAACATTTACAAGCTGTGTGACCTTGGGCAAGTCACTTACCCCTGCCTTCCCCCCTCCAAAAGAAAAAAAATCTATATAATTATAAACACAAAACACCTTTTAGACAAAGATAGATCTAAACAACTGATGTAATATTCATTGTCCATGGGTAGGTAAAGCCAATATAATTTTTTAAAATGACAATTATATCTAACTAATTTACATAATACCATCCCAATTAAATTACTAAAATAATTATCTTACTGAGTCAGAAAAAATACTAATAGGATTCATTTTGAAAAGTAGAGGGTGAGGAACTTCAAGGAAACCAGGGGAAAGGTTTGTGAAAAAACTAGATTGAGTAGTATCAGACCTCAAACCGTATTTAAGGTGAGAGCAGTGTTGAAGTGCAAAATGGATCATTTTGATTATTTTAAATTGAAATTTTCCTGTATAAATAAAACTTATTTAGCCAAGAATAGAGGGAATGAATAAAAATTGGAGAAAACCTCTCATAGACAATTTACCGAATAGAATATGATTGGATCAGAATACTGTTGTGCAATAGGAAACAATGAGCTGATAGTTTTAGAAAAATATGGAAAGATTTGGACTTATAAAGGAAGATGCTCTCCACCTACAGAGAAACAGATGGCAAGTATAAATATGCTTATTTATATAAATCCACTATAATAAATATAAATATGTGGTATAACATATATGCATTTCAATGTATATGTGAATATGTGTGTATGTATATGTGTATACACACACACACAGACACATACTTAATTGTAACCTTCTTTGGGGGAGGAAGGAGAAAAATAAAGTAAAAAGAGCAGAGCAGAGGAAAAAAGAAAACATATAAAAAAGCAAAAGATGAACAGCCTTGAAAATAATGCATAGCATTTATAATATAGATTTTCTTAAAATGTAAATGTACTGCTTTGTATTAATTCTCTCTCATGTTCTACTGTGTATGTGGCAATGTTTTTTTTCCCCTTATTTTGCATTTAAGTTTAAAATAAATTCAAATGTAACGAAAAGAAAATTCACTAGGCCTGCCCAACAGAGGCAAAACAACTGAGATAACTGAGGTTACAATGCTATCAGTGGCAGAGGCTGGAGTACAGTCATGTCTCCTGAATAACACACCTTTGCAGGTGGAAAGTACAGAAAAATTAGATTTCTCTTTCTTATCTCTATGAATTATGAGTCACAAAGTCCTACACTAGAATCTCAGCTTCCTAGTGGGCTAGTCACTTAATCTAGAGAGCTTTGATTTTCTCATCATAGAATCCTCATTTTCCTCCACAGCAAAACTCATTACTTCCTACACAAGGTGTGGACCTTCTTTCCTTTACTCTCTCTTCCTATTGAAATTAGTTTCTATTACTTCGTAGGTATTTTGCAATAGGGCCGCTAGGTGGTGCAGTGGATGGAGTACTGGACCTGGAGTCAGGAAGACTCATCTTACTGAGTTCAGACACAGACTAGCTGAATAACCATGGACAAATCATTTAACCTGGTTTGCCTCAGCTTCCTCATCTATAAAATGAGCTGGAGAAGGCATTGGCAGACCACACCAATATCTCTGCCAAGAAAACCCCCAGATATGGTCGTGAAGAATTAGACATAACTGAAAATAACTGTACAACAAATTTTCATTTCCTTATTTATGTACACACTGTATCTCCTCCAACAGAAGCTCTTACAGCACAGGTACTACTTGTTTTTAGTCTTTGTGTTCCCAGGAAAGGTAATGCCTCAATCCTTTGTAGGCTTGAATAATCATAACTGCCTAATCTATTTTATTAAGTGGTGAAAAAAATGATTACATTTGTTAATCACTGAAATAAATTATCTTCAACTGCATATTCCCCAAGTTTGTTATTAAAAAAAAACTTTATAAACCTGACAGTATTATATAAGCAGGATCTATCATTATTTTTGATTTTATATATCTATGTATGTGTACTTTATGTGAATATTAATATGCTATCTATTTCAATAGCAACACAGACAATATGATGCTATTAACAAAAATAACATTTACATGAGTACGTGTAATTTATATGCATATATGTATATCAAAATGTGATACTATGATATGAAGATATCTAATATATATGTACATGTAAGAAATAAAATATGTAGTATGTGATACATATGACAACATTGTATATTTTCATTTACATAATAGTTATATATGCATGTTTTTGTGTTGCGTATGTTATACAAATATGTATATAATTTATGTATTTTGTTATCTATTTATATATAAACATGTTATAGAAATATATATACACACATACACACATATGTGATATGAAACCATTAATATAGGACCTAATTTCTTAAATATGCGACCAGGCAAACAGTTGAATTAGAAGTCAGTGTTTTAACAGCCTATCTTCATGTGTGATTGGAAAAGCCAGTTTGCAAAGTCATATCAGTCAAAGCATGCAAAGTTAATTTGCACAGCATTATATCCTAAAATTAGAAGGTAATGCTGGGCAGTTTTCCATTGTTTGTTGTTCATGACTGCCTCATTAAACATTAGGAATCACTGGATTGGAGAACCTTCTTACCCCAACTATTTTTGCAGCTGATATGATTCATTTCAGGTACCCAGTATTTAGTAAATTTCTTAGACTATAGTTGTGCAAATACGTTAACAACACATTACAAATTGCTATGCTTACAATCCTGGCTCCTTGCATATTTCAAATGACTACTACTACTACTACTACTACTACTATTGTTGCTGCTGCTGCTGCTGCTGCTGTTACAATACAGAATTTGGCAAACTGAATACACTGGTTCACTTGAGCATAAAATAAGGTAGAAGAAAACCTCTGGCAGACTCTAGCTACTCTTTAAAAGGAACTCAGAGTTTTCTTTCCTTGCAGGTCTTAATTGAAAAAGGTACTTCCCTTTTCTTATTTCAAATCGTTTTCTAATGTTTTTATAGGACAGGTTGAACATTCCTTCCACTATTCGTCAGAGACACTAAATTTAAGTGAAATGAATTTTATCCTGAGGAAGAAAGGCAGAAAGGATGGAGAGCCTCTAAATGAAGAAGACCTGGTTTCAGGTTTTCCTCTTCCACATACTGAGGTGAACCCAGACAAATCATTGACCTCTCAGTATAATGCTTTAAGACTAAAAAGTACTTACACAATAGAAGCCATATTGTCCTAAGTAGAACACCTTTGAACAATTAAGTAATTTTTAATATTATAAACACTGAAGGAAGGATGCTATCCACAGCCAGAAAAAGAATGCATAAATAGAAGTATGTATAGTATG
>CM053590.1:144084821-144114292 GCA_028646515.1 Pseudochirops corinnae | reverse complement strand
CCACAGCCAGAAAAAGAATGCATAAATAGAAGTATGTATAGTATGATTTTACTCAAACACACACACACACACATACATATTTGTGTCTAATGTTGGCCTTCTCTGGGGGGGGGGGGAAGAGAGGGAGAAAAAAATATAAAAATGCACAGGAGAGAATAAAACATAGAAGGAAGCAAAGAAAGCAGGCTATCCTACACAGTTTTTAAAAAAAGTAAGCAGTGTGAAATGAAAATTCATGATTTTATATTGAATCCCTTTTGTGTTTTGTTGTGTAAAGGGAAATATTCTCTTTTGTATTTAAGTTAAAAATGAATTAAAATTAAAAAAAATATATAAGATACAGAGCCAGTAATGATCTGAATTGGTGAGAGAATCTTATGGGAATTTCCCTAAACCATTTAAATCACAAGTCTGATTTTAAAAATATTCTGAGGGAATTTATGTCCAAGTAACTATTAATAAAATACAAAAGAATACTCAGCCCACTTAGTCTTATGGCTAGGGAGAATTTGTACACACACACACACACGCACACACACATACATACATGTACATATATATGTATACATATACATACATAGACACATATACATATATACATATATTATAATAAAAGATGCAACAAAAGGTCCTATGCAGGAAAAATTATAAATTCAGTCATGGCCCTGTTTATTTCTGTTATGAAAATCTATCATTTGATGGCTTCTGTAAAACTCATGCCTTGATTTTTCATAAAATGAAAATGTTATCTGAATATGGTTCCTTGGTAACAGGATTGTAAAAAATGGAATATTTTGTCATTCTCTGACAATTGTGACCATATTGAACACAAGACATATTAGTTCAATTAATTAGAGTAGTCAAACAAATTTGAACAGGGTCACAATGAATGTGCCTCCCCAGGAAGTAATCTCTCAGAAAGGAAAGAGACTGATTCATTGTCTCCATCCTTCACACAATCACAGAAGAGTTGAAACAGATATCTGAAATCACGTCATTCATTTGAAACTTAAACAGAAAATTTCTCTATGGCATTCCTGACAAGTGGTTAAGATAACCAGTGAACAGGAACACATTAGCTCTAAAGGCTCTCCAAAAGTGGAATAGACTGCCTCTAGAGGCTTAATTGTAAGGAAGATTTTTATTACCTTAAACCTAATTCTACCTTTATACAGTATCTATCCACTGGTCTGAGTTGCGCTGTCTAAGGACAAATAGAACAAAATTAATTCTTCTTTGGACCTAAACCAGAAGAAGAGTTCTGGGCTGTTGGGCAGGGGAGTCTCTCAAATTGTGACTATCTAGAAAGAAAAAAAGAAATCCTTGATCATTAAAAAAATACCTCTTCTAATACAAGAGACCTTTGAACATCTGAAGAAAACTATCATACTAATGCTCTTCTCCAAGCTAAATATGTCCAGTTCCTTCAATCAATCTTCTTCTGGCATTATTTCCAATTCTCTCACCATCTTGGTAGCTTGCCTCTGAATGGACCCTAGTTAATAAAAATTCTTAAAATGAACTCTCCAAATGGAAACACAATATTTCACACACGGTGTGACAAGGGAAGATTATATATTATCATTCTGGACTTTCTGCCTCTATTTACATGGCCCAGTATCACATTGTTATCAAATAGCTGTTTTTCTGTCCTGTCGAATGCTTTGTGACCCCATTTGGGGTTTCCTTGGCAAAGATGCTAGAGCGGTTTGCCATTTCCTTTGCCAGCTTATTTTACAGATGAGGAAACTAAGGCAAACATGGTTAAACGACTTGCGCAGGGTCACACAGCTAGTTAAGTGTCAAAAGATAGATTTGAACTCAGGAAGGTAAATCTCTCTTACTGTAGGGCCAGCACACTGTTCACTACACTTAAAAAAAAAAAAACACCAAAAACAAGAAAAAAAAACAACATATATTAGATGAATGCCAGTTAGATTTTCTTTTTCTTTGTAAATGTGTAAAACCATCCCTTTATGGCTATAGAAATTTGTCAGGAAGGAAAAGTTAAGCTCTCTAATAGTTTTCATCCTAGATCTTACTTCTCTTTTGTGAAATCTGGTAGAATGTTTGTCTATAGTCACTTGGCACCTCTTCACTTGCCTGCCATTTTTCAAATATCAGTAGCAGTGATTTAGCAGTTCTTTGATCAACTGTAGATGTCCTTGCTAAAGTACAAACTAATTCATTTAAATTCTGGGAATTCTTCCCCAGATTTTAGTTTTTTCAGACTTTAGATTTCCCAGTATTCTGGGATGTTTTCAATGTACTTTAAAAACAAACAAACAAAACAACTAGATTCTGAATGTATGAATTCAACATGTAGCTTAAAAATATAAGCAACAGTAGAAAGGAAAATGAAAAGATGAATACACGTGGACATTTGTCAGTACAGACTAAGGTACACAGTGTCATGCTGTAGCTAACTCCTATAATTGCTACTGAAATTCTGGAAGTGGCATGGCAGCACACAGTTATTTCTCTTCCTTCATTTTCATCTAAAGAGTGTTGTCACTCAAGAAATCATCTTATCATTTTATCTCAGGATACAAAACCCTAGCTCCTCCCTTCCCTCTGTCCTATTTTCTTCATATAAAGTTAATTATTATCTAAAGACATTGATATAGGGCTCATTTAGCACTGATAAGAATAAACTCTATACATAGACTTATGGATAAACATGGGCTGGAATCACATCGCTGCTCTATCATTTACTAAATGCATAAACTTGGCCAAGGCCCATCCCTTCTTTAGACCTCAGTCTTCTTCTCTTTGAAATTAAAGGGTTGGATTAGGTGATCTCCAGCTTAATCAGCTATCCATCTATGACTCTTCCACTTTGTCTGTCTCATAGTCTTGTAGATGTAGAGCTGCAAGGACCTTAGTGGTCATCAAATCTAATCCCCTTAGTGGTCAACAAATCATCACACAACTAGTAAGTGTCCAAAGCCAGATTTAAATTCAGATCCTCCTGACAGTGCTCTACATACTGCACCACCTAGCTACCCCAACCCTCCTGCATTAAGGGGTAGAAAACTTGAGCACAGATAAATTAAAGGAACTGTTTGGGGTCACATAGCTAGTAAGCAGTTGAGGGGGATTGAAAAACCCAGATCTTCCTGATTTCAAAAATGTTTTATGTACAATACCACACTACTTTGCTGAAGATAACTCAAACACCATCCCTTTCAGTATGCCTAGGTGGTTTCAAGCCCTCATTTAATAATAATGATAGCTTCTCATTGGAGAAAACAATGTATTATTATTTCATTGCACTGAACTGGTTCATTCCAACCAAGCAGCAAACATTGTAGAATCATGTAGAAATAAGGAAAAGCACCTGATTCCTTACCCTCTCAGGGAGAGGCCAGGAAAAGGAGTGAGTGAGGAACAGAATTTGGAATTGAAAACTAAAAAAATGTTTTAAATTATTTTAATGTGTATTTGGGGGAAAATATATTTTTTAAAAAGTAAGGTAAAGTTTTATTCTGACAATACCTTTCATTGCTTTGACAAAAAGTACATTTATGGAGCACCAGCAAAAGTATTAGTTGCTCTTTAAAGAATATACATGACATATCTGGCATGATAAAATGAGCCTGCCTATAACACTCACCTTAAAAATGTTACATAAAAAATTTTAAAGGTATTCAGGGTACAGAAATATACTGCTTTAAATCACATTTTAAAACTGGTGATTTTTAATGGGATGAGATTGCCTGAGTCAGTCTTTAAAATCATACATATAAGAGAGAGAAAGAGAGAGAGAGAGAGAGAACAAAAACAACTCTCCTTCAGTAGCTGCTTATAAAATTTCACTGAAAGTTAGAAAGAATGAGATTTTTTTCATAGATCAAAACTTGGAATAACTTAAGATGTCAGAGCCTTACATAGCGCTTTTCTATCATCATTTAAGTTTATAGGATGCTGTCTTCTTATCATAATATAGAATGTAATTAATTAAACATATATATTATGCTATAACAGTTTCATGCATTTTCTAACACCAGCAATTAAAACCATTTATTAAGCACATATTATAATGGCTTCATAATCCATGTATTAACTATATGCCAAATCTACTTAGTAATATAATTGATGATTAACTTTGAAGACACGGTTGTTGAAACAAAAAATAATTTTTTTAATGTATTCAATATGTATATACTTTAATTTTAGACTGAACTCAGTAGGAAAACGTTACTCACCTAATCTTTATCCCTTTTCAGATTCACAAATATAACAATGAAAAAAATATGATTTTTGATGTTTTATCTTTTAAAATAATTTTGAAAAATACATTGTGAAGTTGCAGATTAGGTCCCAAGGGACCACAAATAGTTGGATAAGAGACAGAAAACTCCACAGGATGACACAATGGATTAGTTAAAACAAAGATGGAAACCAAAACAGAATTATTTCTTTTAGTTGTATGGTAGACCTGTGATCATGCTGTATCTACTGATGATAGAGCCAAATGAATCAAGCAATCAACTCTGCTTTGTAGGGGAAAGAGCTTTAGACCAGTAGTCATGCGACCTGGGTTCAAATTTCAGCAGTCATTTATCATTGGTGAGGCCTGGATTCATATCCCATCTCAGAAATGTACTAGCTGTGTAACCATGGGCAAGCAATTTAACCTCCCTGGTCCTCAGTCACATCATCCTTAAAATGAGTAGGTTGGATTGAATGACCTCTAAGATCCCATCAGCCCTAGATCTATGATCCTATAAAGCCTCTGTGATAGTTTTCTCACCTATAAAATGAATAATTTGATTGAGATGACTTCCTAGGCCTTTTCCAGACTATATTTCCTACTTCTCCCCTGAAAAGAAAAGAAAAAAAAAACAGTCATATGTAATATTTTCCTTTTATTAAACTCGTTAAAGTATATCTTTCTTTCCTAAAATGACTATCCTGGAAAGCCATTGATATAGGATTTCTAGCCATCCATTCTAATGACCTATGATGCTAATACAAAGGTCATTTGAAACAAGGCTTGAGATTGGTTTGCCTGCTGGAGGACTTAAAACTCTGAAGACCCCAGAGTGGGCAGAGGGAAAGCTAAGGGAGAACATGACTCGAGGGAGGGATTTACCCCTACAGTAAGAATTTTTTTTAAATTTCTTTAGAGAGAAATGAGAGAATATAGGAAGTGTATAAAGTTGTGGTGGCTTCCCCAACCTATGAAACAGAAGAAAGACTAAGGCAGGAGCCTAGGGATATGCCTCCTCCTGGGGGAGCAGAGAGACAAAAGCTAAATTGCCAAAGTGATTTTTGTTTGTGGATCTCAGGGGCTCGCTCAAGGATAGCTCACTCACTGAGAGCAAGATGAAATATGTAGGAAGTAATCATCCTTATCCTCTTCCCTGACTCTTACTTAAGATAGGTGCAGCTGACACCCATTTCTAGATGTGTAGCTATTTCTATTAGTGTTCTTTTACTTTATTAAAGACTGAATCTCATAGATCAAATCCTCATTTCTAAAGAATTTCTGTCACTAACCCTGACCCTTTCATTTCCTTGCATCCCTTTGTTCACACGAAGGATGCTGTGGGACAGCTCTGGGGACAGACACAAGGGAGAGTGATGTCTCCTAGCACAAGGCTGGGATCCCAAATTTAGCCTGCTATTGGATTTACTATAACTAGGAGCATGATCATGAGTCATTCATATGTTTCATGATTGTACAGATTTACTATGATTTTGGAACATTATAAATCTACCTTATCAAACACAAGCCTAAAGCAGCAACCTATAGTAGTAATATGTAACATAAAAGCTTTCTTCTAAAAAGGCAAACCCACTTTCAGATTTGGGATCTATTTTTTTTTTTATTGCAAATGCACATGGGCTCGGAGTTCGGGAGTTCAAATAGCAGCTGTCTGACTTACTACCTGTGTGTCTCACATTTCTCACTTAACTTCACTGAACCTCAGTTTCCTCATTTATAAAATGAAATACTTGGATCATATGACATTTGAGGCGTTCTCTTGAACTGAATCTATGATTCTGTGGATGATCTTTTCCAGCTGGTCTAATATACATTTATATAAGTGATCACCTTCATGAAATCACTTGAGAAATGCCCAGAGAAGCCAACCCCTGGAAATATTCCCTGATGACAGTAACTTCCGTAACTACAGTAACTGCTACAGATAGCTCTCTATAGTTTAGAAACAGATCATTCTTGCAGGAATCAATGGAGATAGATAATGCATTATTGTCATTACTGTTTCACACATAGAGAAACTCAGGTTCAGAAAAGTAAGTGGCTTAATTATAGTCAGAAAACTGGGGCTTTGAATGTAGGTCTTCAAAATCCTAGGTCAGTGTACTACATAACACATTGCTTCTCACGAGTGTATTGCTGCCTGATACTTCCCATTTAAAGTATTCACTATAAACTTGGTTGCTTTCATTTTTAATTTCTAGAAAAAAAAGATTTGAGCAAATAAACATATATTTAGAATTATTTACACTTTAAAATGAACTACATACATGTCTGTCATAAGTAACTAGCTTCCCCTTCTGTATCTCTTTCTGTTTTATTTGTTTATTCAACTCTGCATTTGTGTAGCACCAAGCACCCTAGCATACCCAGAGTGGCTGCTAGCACAGGTTCTTAGATCTGCTTTCCTAAAGGAAAGCAACTCAAAATGGGTTAACAATCTTACTTTAATCAAACATATATCATTTACCTAGTTCAGGGGGGAAAAGTCAGCACCCTGAACTTCAGAGAATACAAACAGAAGTTACAAGCAGACAAAGAAACAGATCAGTAGACAGGGCTTCCAGCCCTCTGACCATTACATCCATACCTAGTCAGTTACCAGAGAGGGAAGCATCAACATCTGGGTTTTCAAAGCCGGGGGGCTCAATGGCTGCCCAGAGTCTCATCTGGCCAATTCACACAACTCCTTCCAAAGTGATCCCCAAAGCAAAAACTCACATCAGGGTAAAGATAGTCTTCTCCTGGATCAGAGAATGTCACAACCCTCTCGACCCACTGCCCAAACACAAAATAATAAGGTGTGGGCATTCCTGAAGAACAAGCTTCCTGCCACAGGCTCCATGTCACCACATTCAGCCTATTGGGGGCAGAGCATATTTTCAAATTGGGGAAGGTTCTCAGAGTCACTAAAGCCTATCAAAGAGCCTAGGGGCAGGGAAGATATTCAGATTTCCATAACAATTTGTATATACATTTTTAATATTGGAATTCTTTGATTTATTGTTCCTTTGTTTCTGATTTCTTTCTTTTGTATTACTTGTATATTCTTCCAAATATTGTCATTTTTCATTGTATTAATATCTAATAATAGGTACTAGCACTCTTTTCATTTTTTGAACTTATTTATTTATTTTTTAGTTTTCAATATTCATTTCCTTTTTTTTTTTTTTAACTTTATAAAGGTTTGATTATTTGATTTATTAAAGCATGACTGGCAGACCTAGGCAAAGAAGTTAGCCCTTATTAGGAAGGGCTATCATCACTGAAAATAACAGGTTGAATTTATTAAGTGCTTTTAAAAAAAGTAAAATGCTTGGAAGTGTCATATATGGTTATCTTTTCTCAATTAAATTTTGCACTAGAGTTTAAGTGAAGAAATATATATACATACATATGTATATACATATATATAATATTAGAAAAGTAGTTATTATCACTGCATCTACTCATCAGGAAGAAATTTTGAACACTGCAAAAGGCTTCAGGTAAGGTATGATCTGAGTGAAAAATCAAACACCTTGAGGATTGCAGAATTTAGCTTAAAATTTTCAAATTATGTTATAATGCAATATTATAATACAATTCTACTCCAAAATTTTATTGTTACATGGAAGTTACTCTTGGTTTTTTGAAAGGTATATCAACAGGGCACATGCTCTAGGTCCTGTAAAATTGCTAAGATATCAGGTATAAGGCTCTTCGATGACCTGTATATGAGGACTGTGCTGTCCTAGGTTCATATGAGCTAAATTGAGAGTCTTATTACCTGAGGGGCTTTGGTGAGGGACTCCTAACCTAAGGTCCATGAACTTCAAAGAAATGTGCATATATGTGTACATATGCATACATGTATGTATGTAGATATAAATTTCCTTTGTAATCTTTTATATTTTTTTTTACTTTTTTAAAATTTTATTTTAGTTTACATCATTCATTTCCATGAAATTTTGAGCTACAAATTTTCTCCCCATCTTTCCCCTACCCACCATCCCAAAACAGCCATCCCAGTGTATACCCCCTCCCCCAATCTATTCTCTCTTATGTCTTCCCCCCTCACCCCTCTGACTTTCTGGTAGGGCAGGATGGATCTCCCAACCACAGTGCCTGTGTATCTCAATCAACATTCATTTCCACAAGACTTTGAGTTACAAATTTTCTCCCCATCTCTCCCCTACCTCCCACCCCAATATAGCAAGCATACTGAATACCCCTTCCCCCAATCTGCTCTTTCTTATATTCCATCTCCTCCTACTTACTTTCTTGTAGGGCAAGATGGATTTCTATACCCCATTACCTGTATATCTTATTTCCCAGTTGCATGTAAAAATAATTTTTAACATTTGTTTTTAAAACTTCGAGTTCCAGATTCTCTCCCTTCTTCCTTCCTCACCCACCCCGACTAGGAAGACAAGGAATTAAATATAGGTTATACATGTCTAGTTATATAAAACATTTCCATAGTTGTCATATTGTAAAAGACTAACTATATTTCCCTCCATCCTATTCCACCCTTCGTTTATTCTATTTTCTCCTTTGACCCTGTCCCTTTTCAAAAGTGTTTACTTCTAACTACTCTCTCCTTCAATCTGCCCTCCCTTCTATCCCTTCTATCCTCTTACCCCCTACTTTTCCTGTAGGGTAAGATACTCAATTGAAGGAACTAACATTTTTATCAATAAACACATTCAACATTCTACTATGTGCAGGCACTGAAATAAACACTAGTGATACAAAAAGAGGCAAAAGACAGTCCTTGCCCTCAAAGAGCTCCCAATCTAATAAAGGAAATAACAGGCAAACAAATATATACAAACAAGCTGTGGACCTCTCTGGTATTTTAAGGATTACAAAATAATTTTGATATGGTATCTCATTTCATCCTCACAACAACCAGTGAGGTAGGTGCTGTTGCTAGTCTCATTTTACAGATGGGGGAATCTGAAATGGAGAAGGATATATATTTTTAAATGACTTGCTTTAGCTCACACAAGCTAGTATCTGAGACAAGATTTGAATTCCCACGTTCCTTAATTCTGAATCCAATACTTTATGCCTTTAATCCCTAACTGAGAGTTCTTTTCTCTTGTATCCAATGTCAGGTAGCTGTAATAGTTAATTATATTGTAGTAGTTCATTATACCAATACTGCATAGGTATTTTTTAGCCAGACATCAGTCGTTAGATATTTATTTCAAGGTATTTGCAATAACAAAAAAAGTACTTGTATATGTATGCTTCATGTTCAAATTATTTGGGCATATGCTTAATAATGATTATTTTTATGACTTTTTTATACAATCACACTGTCATCCAACAATATTGTAACAATTTGAAATTCCACTAGTAATGTATGTGTATACCTATTTCTCCACAATTCCTCTGGCATTGAATTTTTAATCCTCAAGTTTTTGCTAAAGTATTTGAAATCTAAAAGTACCTCAAAATTCTTTCTAATAGTATTTCTTTTATTTTTACTCAAGCTTAACCTTTTTTTTTTTCAGGAAATCATTTATACTATGTGTATATTCATTCCTAATTTATTTGTTCATGTCAGTTTACTATTATCCCATTGATGTCAGGTGTTGCCTTTGAATAGTTATAGCAATTTGCGGTGGATGGGTTTGAAGCAGAGTCGTATATAGAGCACAGGCATGGTATTTAGAAGACCTGTGTTCAAGTTCCAGCTCTATGTGACTATGATTAATCCATTTGTTTTTCTGAACCTCAATATCCTTATTGTGAGACTATAATGACAACAATGCAATGTCTATCTCCAATTTTTTTCCATTAAGTTAGGCTAAGGTTTGCAGGGTACAATACCTTGCACTGTTGGCTCCTTTTCTCTTTAGAATACTTCATTCCATTCTCTTCTGAGGTTTCTGTTGAATGCTTAATAGTCTTGTGTTAATTTAATTTTCTCTTATTATGCTGTAATTTGATCCCTAGGAACTACTTTGTCTACATTCCTTACATTTTTATACGTGGTATCATTGTCACAATTATCTTTTAAATACTCTGTCATCTTTCTAATTTCTTCTCTAACCCAATTGTGGCTTAGTAGATGTTGTTTCAATGCATTCTTCTATCTTTCATTTATGTTATTCATTTTTGTTGCAATTTTTTGAAAATGTAAGAGATATTATTTCTGTTATTCAATTAGTTTGAACTTTTCTTCATTCAAGTATAGGCAGCTAGGTGGCACAGTAGATTGAAGGCTAGACCTGGAGTCAAGAATAATCATCTCCTTGAGTTCAAATCTGGCCTTCAATACCAGCTGAGTGACTCTGAGGAAGTCACTTAACCCTGCCTGCCTCAGTTGCTCATTTGCAAAATGATTTAGAGAAAGAAATTGTAAACCACTTCAGTATCTCTGCCAAGAACATCCCAAATGAGATAACAAAGAGCTGGACATGACTGAAATGACTGAACAACAATCAAGTATAAAAATAATTTTTCTAAGGGTTCCATGACAAATTGAGGAAAAAATATCATTCTTTCTTCCATTTGGTTAACTCATATATCTATTATTTCTAACTTAATAAGTTAAAATTATACAATTTGTTACTAGATTTGTCGTCTTATGATAAAAAAATTGATGTCACTAACTACAATTAGATTTTAATTGATTCTTCCAGTTTTATTTCAAGTCATTCTTTAAATAGTCAAAGGCTCATATTTGTAGGGTATATAATTTTTTAAATCTAATTCTTCACTTTCAAGATATAATTTTGACCTTTTCCTTTTTGTGTGGTCATTGAAAAATCTTAGGTAATTTTAATTATCATTTTATAGTATATAATTTCTTTATTGTTTCTGGTATTTAACAACTATATTGTTCTTTTTTTGTCTGGGAGACATGGGAATTAGATATCTGTATGCCCTGGTCTTGGCAATTATTTTGCACTTTGTCAAATGATACTTCTTGTCTTCTCTGGAAGGTCTTCACTAATTATTTCTTCTGATAGGGAATCATTTTTTTTTCTTATTCTCCTCCAATGCCACTCCACATCCCAATTAATCAGTTGAAACGTCTTAGTCTTTCTTTCATGTCTATTACTTTGTTCTGCATTGAAATTGTTTTGTTCTATTCTATGAGAGTCTAGGCTTATTCCTCAATTTCATTCTCATTGCCCACCAATCTTTGCTTAATTATAACTCTTCCTTTTAGTCTTTTCTACTGATGTTTTACTCTTTTATTATTTCAAATTTTTGTAATTTGTTCCTTTATCTTTTCCCTTGATTTTTTCTTCCGAATTAGACTCTTCCTTCAAATCTATGTATGTGCTTATTATCAAATGTATTTCTTTTATCTTTTCTAGTGTAGCCTGAGTTTACAATTCTTTAGTGGTTTTGCCACTTTTTTATATTACAACATTTCTTTATTGCTCTGGAACTATTTGTTGACTTCTATGTTTTCTGCCAATGTGTTCCCCTACTTGTAGATATATGTGTGTGTGTATGTGTATATATATATATATGTATATATACACGTATATATGTATATACACACACATATATACACACACACATATATACACATACATACACACATATGTATATATACATATATACACATACATATACACACATATATACACACACCCACTCACATATACACACACACATATTTTTTCCTTCTTACCATCTCAAAAATACAAATTTATCTTTGATTTAAAATAAAATCCCCTTTCAGACTTAGTAGAAGTGGTAATAGTTTATAAACAGTTTGGTTGAATTGCATTTCCTATCCCATCCTATCATGTTGAGCTTTTAAAATGTCACCCTTAGAGACATGGGAATTAGATATCTGTATACTCTGCTCCTACTAATTATTATACCATTACCCATCATGCACACCTCTGGGTCAATTTGTTTACTGGATCAGCTTCCCTTGTGACAGTTAGATGGAAGCTGAACCCTATGAAGTGGGTGCTTCAGGACACAGAAGATGACATCATGGTATTGTTGATCATGATGGCTAGCTTGACACAACAAACCTGGAAGTGTAAGGACTGTGGAGAGGAGACAAAGAATATGAGGGCATAGAAAGGGAGGAAGAAAGTCACCGAAACCATTTCATCTTCTTATCAATTTTGTCAAAATTTGGTACTTGCTTTTTGTCTTTCATTTTCAAAGTAGACCAAGGACATCATGGGTGATGTCTTGACTAGTGTGTGAATTGGATTTAAGTGAGGGAGAGCTATGCAAAGACATCAGTCTTATTCTCTCTTCCCTGAATCATTGAATTCCAGTGGTAGGACAAAAGTCAAGAAAACTGCAATGGCCCAGGATGTTGTGGATGACCCTGGTGTCTTTGATGTCTAATCAAGCTCCAAGCACTCGACAATGCCTGCTTTAGTTGCCTTCATGCCCATTGGAACAATTTGTTCTCATCTGTCTATTCCATGGGCTTGGGGTAGATATCCCCCTAAGTCATCAGTGAATTTGAGGTTTGCCAGTTACTGTCAACCTGGTTTAGCCCATCTACCCAGATGGTTTACTGGGGTGTGACCACTGAGCATGCTATAGCTTCTTGGAGCCACGGGTGAGAGTTGGATGACAGGTGGACCCCAAAGGTGTATGAGCAGCTCTGAAAAAGGATCAGAAAGCTCTCACACAAGAGGTGCTAGTCCTCATGAGCTCTTTCACAGTGGGATGAGAGACTTTCAAAGCTTGTCAGAAGGAGACAAAAAATTAGAAAACAGGCCTCATTGTTGGCTCAGTGTTCTTTTCATTTGAATGCTCTTCTTCCACAAAACATTTTGAAAGCTACCTTCAGGGCCGACACTAAATTCAACTGCTGGTTCAAAGCTAACAATTGAGTCTTTTGTCAACTTGCTATTGCTTGACTAATTCTACTCTAATAGAATCCTAGAATTATTCTAGGAGAAGTAGAAGTGCCATGGTTTACTGGAAAGAACACAGGAATATTTGTAAGAAGATCAGGGATCTAATCTCATATCTACTACTTGCCAGGTAAATAGCATTGGGAAAATTTCCTGGTCTTTCTGGGCTTCAGTTTGCTCATTTGGGAAAATGAAGAAATTGAGCTCTATGAATTCTAAGGTTTATTCTATTTATAAAATAATGTATGATGAAAAATAACAGAATTAAATCTAGAAGTAAGGTCATTTAGCTATGAAGTCAATGGTCTTTTTATTTCAAATGGGCCAACTCTAGGTAAAACTGAATGGAAGCTTATGTTGTACCCCACTCTTCCCTATTCTTTATTTCAGTGCACAAAATGCTACATTTGACTCAAGGGAGATGTAGGTTTTCTCATTCTTGGTTTCTTCACCTGTAAGTGGTTTGTAAAATTTATCTCATAGGCTCACTGTTGTTATTTAGTCATTTCAGTCCTGACTGACTGAAAGTGATCCCATTTGGGTTTTTCTTGGCAAAGATACTGAAGTGGTTTGTTATTTCCTTCTCCAAGACAGTTTACAGATGAATAAATTGAGATAAACAGGGTTAAGTGACTTGCCCAGTGTTGCACAACTAGCAATTGTTAGGAGGTTGGATTTGAACTCAGATCTTCTTCACACCAGGCCCAGAGCTCTATCCACTATGCCACCTAGCTGCTAGCATTATTGTGAAAATTCAATGAAATTAATAAAGAATTTTGTCAGTTTTAGGTGCAAACATATAAATGTATCTTCTGCTCCTTTCTCAGTTTCTGCTATTCATTGTTACTGCTATCTCAATTTCATTTTCATGGTGTTTATAGGATCGGAGGGAGAGAATCATAGATTTAGAGCTGTTAGGGGCCTTGGTGGTTATTTATTTCTGCCCATTCATTTTCATTAGATGAGGGGAAAAAAATCTAAGAGGAGGGAGATAGCTTACTATAATGGTAATGGGAATTTGAAGATCTTTCCTGCCACTTAATAAGCCTAAGGGAATTTGAATATCTTCTCCCCTTTGAGGATATTCCCTGCCCTCTAAAAGGCTAAATGTAATCATACAGAGCCTGTGATGGAAGGAGTTTGCTGAAGGATAGAACAGATCCCAAAGGAAGCTGAGAGTCAAAGCAGTTAGAGAGGGAGGGAGGAGAGGATGCACCCAAGGGAGAAAGTTAGGCTTGTGAGTAAATGTTGGTTGTTTGCCACTTGCTATGAAAGCTAGGCTTGTGTTGGTTTGTGGGAGGACTAAAGGATGGTGTGGCTCTCTGCTCCATTGTGGTGTATTAACTTCTATGTTGCCATGATGGATTTAGTTTCCCGGTGTTGGGATTGGGTTTCCTGGTGTATAAATAAATGTTTTGCTTCTGTCTTCTATATGGCGAGTCTGTTATATTTTGTGATTGAGCACTATACCAGCATATTTACAGTCGCTGTCAATACTGTGAATGTTGTATTGGGACTACACTTGCCCAAAGTCATGGCTGGAGGGTAGTATTTAGAGCTGAAAATTTGGTTACATATTATCTAGGAATGAGTTACACTAGATTGTTAATGAGGTTCCTTCCAACTCTGAGATTCCATGACTTTATTATTAAATTTCCTGTAATGGTACAAATGAGAATACTGAGGTCCAGAAAGAGAATGCAACTTGACTGAATCGTAAGAAGGGAAATAATTGGTATTCGAATCCAGGTTCTCTGAATCCACATCCAAGGCTTTTAGTCTTTCCCTTGTAGCAAAACCCCAAGGTTATTAGAAATGATCTTATAAATATATTCATACTAACATGCAAATGACAAATAACTACTTGAAAGATTTACCTCAAATACATATTTCTCCATGGGATAGTTACATTGTATTGGCTATAATAATCTTAAACTAATGGAAGAAATTCTAATCATGGAAAGAATTTAGGGGAACAGACCTGCCAGCACTCTTCCCTCCAAATCATCCTACAGTCCCCCTAAGTATAAGGCCAGACCTAACTGGAACAATATCTTAGGATGAATATTTCTAGTAATTAAAAACTAAAATGAATGGTTAATGAAGGGAACATACTGGATCAACTGACCCAAGTGTTTTGAGCATACTGGCTAGCCTTCTCTAATGAAATAACACAAACTTAAAAGTGCTCATCTGCAAGGAAATCAGTTGCAGCAAACAAATGGAGAATAGCTTTCAATTATTTCAAAATACCATTGATTGCCCACTACATAGGCAGGTAGGTGGAACAGTGGATCTAGTAATGGGCCTGGAATCAGAAAGACCTCAGGTCAAATCCAGCCTCAGACACTTATTAACTGTTAACCCTAAACAAGTCACTTTACCTTGTTTGCCTCAGTTTTCTCATTGATAAAATAAGCTGGAGAAGCAAATGGCAAATCACTTCGGGATCATTGTCAAGAAAACCTGAATAGGGTCATGAACACTCAGATACAACTGAAATGATTGAATAACAACAACTCATTTTTTAAAAGTGGGTTTTAGAACCACAATTTGAACTTTCCACTACTCTGTCCTGCTGTATACCAATATCACACAACCAAAAGACGGGAGCAATTTGATGCTGTAATAAATCCTGATTTCCTATGGAACATACCATGGAAAAAACAGCTATCTGACCTTTCCAGGAAAGAGGAGGCTGAAACAGAATAGTAGAGTGGGAGTGGAATGCAATAAACCATTTGGTTCTTATGAGTAATGGAATGAAAGGGGGAAAGTGGGTTGCTCTTCTTAGAACATTAAGATGTCTTTGTTATCCTATAATCTTATAAAAGATTCAAAATGCCTTGTGGTGAGCAAAAAGTCACCAAATTACAGATAATCTTTGACCTAGTGATACCACTGTTAGATCTATACTCCAAAGAGATCAAAGAAAGATGAAGAGGAAGGACCCATAGGTACAAAAATGTTTATAGCAGATCTTTTGAAGTAGAGAGCTAGAAACTAGGTGGGTGCTCATCAAATGGGGATGATTGACCAACAGCATACAGAAGCGAGATAATATTATTATACCCTAAGAAATGATGAAAGGAATAGTTCAGAGAAAGTAAAGAGGACTTCCATGAACGTATGCAGGGCAAAGTAAGCATAATAGGAAGACTAATTTATAAAATAACAACATTTTTAAAAAACACAACACAGGAAGACTTAAAAACTCTCTTGAAAACCAAAATGACCAAACATTGGCCAAGCAATGATTAAATGACCCATGACAAAGTAGGTTTCTCATATTCTGAGAAGTAATTCATATTCACAGAGAAGTAATAGACATGGCCAATGTGGAAATCTGTTCTCATTAACTATTCATATTTATTTAAAAAATTAATATCTTTTTTCCACTTGGCTATGTGAGGTGGGATTGAGAGAAAATAAATACTTATTCTTTGAAAAAGTAAATAAAAGTTATATAACTTTTGCATCTTCTTGCAACGAACCACAGTATCTGGAAAATGTTACCAAAGATCAATCATACTGTAGCACTTAATCCCTATCGTACTATTTCTTAAGATTGAATGAACTGATGTACTATTCAGTTTTTATGACTCCTTTTTGAATTTTTTTAAAAAAATTAAGTCTATACCAACAGTCACTCCCTTTAGTCACCCCAACCTTGAGAATTAGTCCTAGAACTGTATCTAGCAATCTGCTCTTGGTGAACAAGTGATAACTTTAAGTCTGCTATGTATTTCAGAGTTCAATATCCTGAGACTTAGGGTATTATAGAACAGGTAATGCTGCCTGTGTTATACTCTGTCCTCCATACCATAAAAATGTTCTGATTTGACCTACTAGTTACGAGTTTAGTGGTATCTTCCTTAGCTCAACCCCTTACTCTTGCGGAAGATCACCTAAAGCATTTACCTTCACAACATTCCTGGGAGATGAAATTTAGGTGTATCACAAAAAAAGGACAGATTCTGGGATGTTACTGAATTCAGTAATTGGGGATAGATTGCAGGGCTTTGTAAACAGAAATACCAAAATGCAAATTCTGATTCAGGCATTTATTAGCTGTATGATTCTGGACAAGTCACTTCACCTCCCTCAGTCTCAGTTTTTTTCATGTGTCAGTTGAGGGAATTGGGTCAGATGCCTTCTAAATTCTATTCCAGATCTAATTCTATGATGCATGGATATAAGACAGGGGTTCTTAATCTGTTTTGTGTGTCACAGACTCCTTTAGCAATCTGGTGAAATCTATAGATCTCTTAGAATGTTTTTCAATGCACAAGATAAAATACATAGGATTAAAAAGGAAATCGATTATATTGCTCTACATTTATCTTAGAAGCTTGTTGGTTCCTTCTTTGTCTCAGGGAGTTTACCTGTAATTCTCAAATCCTCAGCACTTTAATCCAATATGTCTAGTCCCTACACCTGATCCCTATCCCTCCATACATTTCATATTCATAATAATTTTTTTTGGTGGAGAAGCAGGCCAACATTTCTTTCTGTTCCATGAGTCCATAAATCTGGATATGTACTGGTTCTGTCCGTAATTTCCATTTAGAGGTCATAGAATCTTAGCCCCAAGTATCCTATGAACTCATTTCCTTCTATATCTCCTTAATCTCAATAATCCCACATTTAAAAATCTGGTCCAAAACAATTACATTAGTGAACCAATGATGAGGACTGACTGCTTTCTAATCAAAGAAATTTTTTTCTCCATTTGAAAAGGACTATAATGAGGCCATATGAGCCTTGCCAAGGACTCTGTGATATATGTTGCAAAGGAAGCCATAATAATTTATGGTTTATTTAATACCAATACAAACATCACATCAATCTCCAAATTATATTAACCCATAATTATGGTACAATTTCAATACCAAATATTCATAATACTCTAAGCTCCCAGCCAACATATCTGCCTTAATTATATGCAGATTTTCGACAACTGCTCATTTCCTTGTTTATTTAAACATTACATGGAAATGTAACTGTAATGGGGATTTTACTTTTTACCTCTTAACTACCTCTAAACATTATCCATATAATAAAAACAAATAATATCATTCTGTAGATAACACCATAGAAGAGATACCAAGAGGTTGCAGGATTCTCAGAAGTCTTACACTTTTAGGGAAGCGCAAGGGGATAAATATTTATATAGAGTCGTGCCTACCCTACACCAGGCAGTGTTCTGAGTGCATTACATATATTATCTCATTTAATCTTCAAAACAACCCTTGGAAGTAGAGGTTGTTATTACTCTTCATTCTAAAGTTGAGGAAACTGAGGCAAACAAAGGTTAAGTGACTTGCCCAGGGTCACTCGGCTAGCCTCTGAGGACAGATTTGAACTCATGTCTTCCTGATTCCAGACCCAGTGCTCTATATGCCTAGTTGCCTTGTATACAATAGGACCATAGATTAAGAGCTGAGAGATCATCTGATCTAACTCTTATTTTAGGGTCGAGACTTGCCTAAGTTCACACAGCTAGTAAATATCCATCAAAGGCATGATTTAATCTCTGTTCTTTCTGACTCTTAAGTCCAGTGCTTTCTCCACCATAGGCTGCCTCTATAAACAGTTTCATGAGGTAGAGAAGTGGAAGGCAACATCCATCATGAGCCCTGAAGATTTTAACTTTAAAAAACAGAATTGACTACATCTCTTGCTTCTACAAACAAAAAAATGACTATTTCATCAATTTCAAATTTAGCACTTTGTATAGAGTCAGTTCATCAAGTTATTAGGGTGTATGAGAGTAAATACCATTTTACAAAAAGGAGTAAAAGGAAGACAAGACTTGCAGTTATAATATAGCAAATGCTGCTTATTAAAATTGGCTATTGCCTCTGCAAAACTGGAAACAGAATAAAGATACTGACCATTAACTATCATTAGTTCCTAAAGACTTTTATCCAAAGAACATTATTCAGCAGAACATGAAGCAAGAATGCCCCAAAAATGCCTTACCCAGTAAATATAATCTTCTTCAAAGGGAGACACGGCAGCCAGGAAAAGAGGCAGGATGGTATAGTGGATAGAACGCTGGACTTGAAGGGAGGAAATGTTAAGTTTAAATCCCATCTCTGACTCTTACTAGCTTTGTGATGTTGAGCAAGGCCCTTTAACCTTGATCTCATCTCTAAAGGGATCCATAGTTTCTAAAGTCTCTTTCAGTCTTGAATCTATGATTCTAGGACCAGGTTATTGTGGAGTATAAGCAAAACACTTCATAGGATCGTAGATCTACACTGGAAAGAACCTCAGGGATTATCTAGTCCAAACCCTTAATTTTGCACATGAAGAAATTGAAGGCAAGGGAAGTTAAGGAGCTTGCCCACTGTATAGGGGTAGTATACATTAAAGGTGGGGTTTGGTCCCAGGTCTTCTGATGAGAAAGAAGGACAGAGAGAGAGGGGGAAGATGGGAGGGGGGTGCAGAGAGACAAAGAGACAAAAAGGGAGTGAGGGACAAAGAGAGAGAGAGAGAGAGAGAGAGAGAGAGAGAGAGAGAGAGAGAGAGAGAAAGTGTATACACCCAGAGTAAATGGAAGGCAATATCAGAGAAGGCTATAGTAGCTAGAGTGGCTAAATAAGGTTTCCTGAAGACAGTGGAATTTGATAACTGATTCCTGAATGAACAAGGCAAAGGGCATTTTGACAAGAATTAAAGGAGGATTATAGCATTCTAGGTATGAGGAACAGCCAGTGCAAAGGCATGGAGATGGGAGGTGGTCTGTCTGTTTCTCTTATGCCAGTCCACAGACTGTGTCTGCCTCTGCGTTTTGTATGAGAGATAAAAGTAAAATAAAGGGCATTTTACTCTCCTTAACTGCTTCACTGATCTTAGAGCATTGTATCATTTTCCTAGTTTTCCTTCTTAGAGTGATGATTTTCAGAGGGATGGCAGTTTGAGAGAACTGATAGTATATAGAAAGGAAGATGCAGATTTTTGAAGATTAAAAGACAGACATTTGAGTGGATGTTAACTTATGATGGGCTACCCAGGATGAGTGGAATATTCGGAACATTTTAAGTCACTTCATTTTGGTTCTGGGACTGCAGGAATAGACTGAAAAGCGGTATGATTTCAGATCCAGAGGAATGGCATTCCTGAAACTCTGGAACAAGCATCCTTCTGTCTGTCTGCATAAACAGGCAACCCTGCAAGGGAACTAACTTTCTGGAGTGCTTTTTTAATCTTTTAAGCCAACAGGGAACACAGTGCATATATCTAGCTCTAATTTTATTGCGAGCTGGAGTGTTTATGCTAAAATACTGATTCCTGAATATCCTGTAGTCCATACCTCAGTGCAGATGATTACAGCTAGGAAAATGGATGCTAAGTCCAGTAAGAGATGCTCCTACTCGCGGGTGGGGAGTGGGGGAATGGTTGTTGTAATAGAGATTAAATGAAAGCAATATTTTACTAAGTGTGGCTAATGTTTTAAAATTACATGATTATATTTATTTTATCACTTTGATTAAAGCCATCATAAAATAATGACCTGGGCAGAGGTGAGTGAGACGCAGCTCTAAGAAACAACACAAAATAGGCTTGGAACCTGAGGACCACAGCAGGGGATTTTGTTGGGGGATTCATTCATGCACAAACACATCCTGGATATAAATATTAAAACTAGGGCATGACCAAGATCAAGGACAGAGCTAACTGGTGACAGATAAGTAGCTGCCCTGAAATTCTAAGACAAATAGACAATAATTTTCCTAGATACTCAGAGTTCTTTGATGTTAGGTGATGGTGATTAATGCTGTTATAGCTTTCATTTATTCACTATTTATCTATTCACTGAGGCAAATATGGCATAGGAGATAGCTGGAATTTGAGTCTAGAAGAGGTGAGTTTGAATTTCCCTTTCACATACTAGCTGTGTGACTCTGATGCCTGTTCCAAGTCATTTGACCCTCTCAGTTTCAGTTTCCTCATTTATACCATCTAGATAATAAAAGCACCTACTACATAGGGTTTTTGTGAGGGTCAAGTGAGATAGATAGTACATATAAATACTTAGCAAACCTTAAAACATTACAAGAATCTTAGTTATTATTTACATTTTTTTAGTAGTAAGTCAATTGTAACTAATTTATAATTCTCCATTGTTGTCTGTCTTTGAATAGAGCCGCCAAAGGACAAGGATCATGACAAGATCTTTAAAGATGAGAATCTGAGAAAAGATCTGAGGGGATATCTCTATGTGTCCACTCTAAGATCCTGCCATTATTTTCACAATGATCACTAACTCTTCATCAAAGAATAGACTTCTAGAGTTCCTCAGTACTAACAGGATATAGTCATGAGGTTGACTGAATAATTTCAGTAAATTGCTTTAGTCATGATGAAATTGTCAGTAAGTATTTGCTTTCCTCAGATGTGAGATTTGCAGACATTATATTATATTTATGTTGTTGAAAGGACCAACATGTACACATTCCAATCTGGTTGTGTTTCCAGAAATTCTCAATTTTAGAAAACTTCTTGGATTGCTAGATTCTTGTCCAGTAGAATGAATTCTTTGAAACTGCCAGCCCCTTTGTCCTGGCTCATCCACCAACTATCCTTAAGATCTCTTGCAAGATACTTGTAAAATAAATGGGGTGAACTAAATGGTGTCTGTGCTTCCTTCCAGTTCTAAAATTCAGTGATTTTGTAACTACAAATCCTCCCAATATTTTGCACAATCAATGTTAAGCAGTAGCTAGAGCCATACTGAAAGTTTAGTGGGAGCCATTGAAAAATAATCATTATTCCTGATGAAAGTAAAAAGACAATTGTTTAATGGCTATCAATAGCACTTCCACTTCAATGTTCCCACGCAGAAGAAAATTATAATATCATAGGCAGAGGCCAAGTCTCAAGCATTCCCCTCTGTTTCAACAGCACCTAAGAAAAATTAATCTATGTGTCCCCTTCTTCTTAATACTTTAGTAGTCAAATACATTCCTAAAAGGAAAGTGCGGGAATCATCTAAATAAATTTTTCCCACTTGACTTCTCTCTACGCACATACAATATCATACCTACTGTCACCTAGGTTTTCAATATTTATTCTGAATGTAGAACATAGAATATGTTGTCAATGGTAGTATTATGGTTATAAAATTAAGCTAATACTCTTAGGTCACTCCACTTGGAATGCAGTCCAATCTCACCAAATGTATTACTGATAAGTAATATATTCCCCGTCACATTAATATTTGTATAAAATTGGTTTCTTGTTATCCTCCTCTCTGTCTCTTATGTGTTTCTCTGTCTCTCTTTCTGAGGTGAGACATAGTCTCAGATATTATTATTATTCTTACCATCACTTTTGTTTTATCATTCCATAGTAAACTTTTATGATTATCCAGTTCAGATAAAATAGGAAAACAGTGTGAAATCAAATCAATCTGATTTTAAAATTTCTCTCCTAAACTATAAAATCTATGCACATAGAAATGGCTTCATTCATCTTTGTATCTCTTACAGTACCTGGTAGAAAGCCTTGTATAGAGAAACAATAAATACTTTCAATAGACTTTGCAAGAAGAAGAAGTACAGCACAATTCTATCCATTTTTTCTGATCTTCTTGGGGAAAGCAACTGACAATATTTTCTTTCTCACCAAACTTTCAGTTAAAAATTGTGATTTAAAAAAAAAACCTTACACAATATATTCAAATAAATCACAAATGAAAACTACTCAGATCCATTAGGAACAAAAATAAAAAACCGAAAGGAGAGAAATAACCCAATTCCTAAAAGAAACTTCCAAAGGAAGAATCCTAGGAATGTCAGCCAAAATTAAGAGCTCCTATACCATCAAAAAAATTGCAAGTGTCTAGAAAGAATCAGTTCAACTACCTAGGTATCCAAATCAGCATCATACAAGACCTCCTCAGTTCTGGTCTTCCAGAATGTTTGAAAGTCTATTGTTCAATTAAAGTTGTATTGTTTTCTCCATGGGATTATATGTTATTCCTGGTTGTAAGTTTCTTTCTTTTGCCTTTTAGAATATTTTATTCCAAGATCTCCTGTCATTTCTAGTAGAAGCTGCCAGGTCTTGTATGAAATGGCAATACAAGACTCAAGACAAAACTTAGAAAGATAAATTTATCTATGCAGGTAGAAGGGCTATATGATAACAAAGTGTTAAAATTTCAACAGGGGTGGGAAGAAAGTATGCTTTCAGAGTCTTCACAATTTCAAAAAGTTTTGAGGGACTTAAATAGGGAAAGACAAAAGATCTGGGAGTGGGTTGGTTCTGTTTTGGGGATTTTAAGAGGGAAAATGGTGAAAGAAATTATATTAGTGGAGAAAGAATGAAGATTGAGTAGAACTTATTTCTCATAATTAGGTCACATTAAACTTTAAAATATGGAGGAAGGGATGGATAAAGTCAGTACGAAAGGAGCTACACTCTATATGTAAACACAATGCATTTATTCCATCGCCCTTTGTCTGGTTTAGATAACAGTGAGGTGTTCTCTCATTATCATTCTCTCTGTGTCTCTCTCATAGGTGAAACAAACTTTCTGGTCCTGAAGGGAGGAGATTAAAAGGAAGAAAAAAGGAAAAAAATCTGGAAACTAAGAAAATATCTATCAAGTGGGTTGAACAAATTATAAGATGTAATTATTAATGCAATAATCATTACATACAAGTTATTAACATAATAGCATTATTGTGTCAGAAAAATGACAAAGAGAGAATTTCAGAGATTCCTGGGGAATACTAAACTGTTGCTTAGTAAACTGATCGGAACCAAGAAAATATTTTATACAAGGAAAACAGCAATATAAGGGGAAAAACACATTTTGAGAAATTTAAGAACTCTGATCACAGCAATGATCAATTATGTCTCCAGAGGACCTGTAAAGATAGATGTAACCCACTTCCTGACAAACAGTTAATAGACTCAAAGCATGAAAGGGTATGTGCCATATTGGACATGGCCACTTCTTGGATTGTTTTGCTTGATTATGCTCATTTGACATAAGATATTTTGACATCTTTTTTTTTTTTAATTCAGTGACAAGAGAGGGACAATGGTAATGCCAAAAAGGGGGAGGGGGAAAAGACAATTGAAATATTTTTAAATGTGAAGAGAGAAGAACAGAAGGAAGTCAAGGAAATATGGAGAGGAATAAGAGTTTTTTGAAAGTAGCACACAGAATTTGCAATATGCTAAAAATAAGACAAGTAGAGAAGAAGAGAATTGGAAGGAAAATAAATAGCTTAGAACAGAAAAATGGAAAATCTCACCCAAGTAATTTGGCATATTCATGATTTCATAAGTAATCCTCTTTTGCATTCTCCTTTGTATATGGAAATGTTGATTTGTCAGAATATTCCAAATATTCATAATAAAATACTAAATAAAATAATATATAATTGAAAAAGAAGACTTAATGTGATAACAGGAACAAGTATAACATGGTCAGTCTACTATACCCTGATATACCTATAGTGTCAACAGGACATAAAGAATACTCCTAGTAGTGAATTTATGGGATGATAAAGAGAGTAATTTTGGTGAGGCACATGCCAATTATGATGTAAGTTACTGGAGGGAATAACCACATCACTGAGATCAACATAAATGTTAGTTTCAATATATAGAAATGACAATGACTAAATGAGAGCTAATTTAGACATACTCAGTTAAGTTGCTTGCCAGGTTCTCGAAGGAAATAGATCATTTCAAGCCATTTTCGGAATGGCAATGGATTAGTAGTTTTCTTCAGCACTAGTCAAAGTAGTTATGTACTCAAATCGTGTATGCTGTTTACAACAAGAAAATTAATGTATCTCACATTCTCCAGTAAAGAAATTCTGGCACTGGACTTGCAATTCTAAAAGATTCATTTGCAAATGTGTTACAAATGTAAACTGCAAAAGAGTCACTAAAATTTTAGAGCGTTTTCAGCTTAGAATAAATACATAGAACTAGGTATGAATTTTTTTTAGATATCGAAGAAACAGATGTTTACTTGAAAAAAATAATACAATTTAACAGGAAATGGAAAATTCTGAAGCTTTTTGGAACTGATGACTGGTTGGTTTGCTGACCTTGCACTGTCCTTCAGTGTACTGTGTATTTTACAAAATTCAGATCTTTAATTCTTCCAAATAATTAAATTTATGCTTAGAACTACTTCATATCATAATAAAGCCAAATGAATGTAAGTCTTCAAAATGCCTTTGCGTATTAAATCTCTATTAAAAACAGAATTTCATTGTGTTTAGAAATAACATTAATTGGGGCACCCTGTAGATTTATTCATAATGTTTGCTACATAGGAGTTTTATTCACTTGAAAGGCTTCATTCCTTTATTAAGGATTAACTAAAAAGGCCTTTATGGCACCTAAATATAGCATGGAGGAATAATTTAGTGAATCATGAAATTCATTATATGAATGTGTTCCCTCATCCTTCTTAAACTTGAATGAGACATTTATATAACCCCTGCTGCACCTGTACCAGGATTTATATCTAAAATAACTTTTTGTCAGATTTAGAAATAATTTTACATCTTAATCATTTTTTTTTTATTGGGGTAGGGATAGTGGATTCAGAGTTGACCAAGGAAAAGGTTGATAACTAATAAGGAGGAATTATTTCATATTTGAAGTCAAGGGATTCAAATTATTGTAATAGATGCTTTCTCAGAGTGACAATCCAGGGAAGAGTGAGCAGATAAAGGAATACAGAATACTGTGAAGCTAACCATGACTGCCAAATGATGGAACCGATTATTGCTATATCGTTTACCATATATATTGATTTAGCATCTTTCATTCAAGACTGTTGCTTCTCACTCTGATTTACTGCAACTATACTGTGAACATATAAATAAAGATTGAGATTTTTTTTTCAGGCACAGTGTTGAATATTTGCTCAACATTCTGGTTTTGAAGCAAAGTAAAGAATTTTTTTGGAGGGAGTAGGGGAATACTTGTACATATATACCACAATTCTGATTCACACCTTTAGTAACATTTATGTGGCTACTCTTATTGTCATGATACCATCAGGTAGGAATAGAAGACACTGAGAAAAAATTGACATTTGAGAAAGAAAAGAGGTTTTAAGCTATGCACTGTGAGATTATCCCTGTATAAAGAATTCTAATGCTATCTAGGTCACGATGGGAAAAAAAAATCTTAATTGAACATTTTTGGCTTCTAAAGGTAGGAAAAATTTTCTATACTGTGAGTTACATTGTGTTCTTTAAATAATTATCTACAAGGAAAGAAAAGGTTAGAATAAGTGTTCTGGGTTTCTTGGCTTCTATGAAAAGGATTACATACAGAGAGGGGGGATATTATCCCTAAATTAAGATTTACTTGTAGATGTCAAGTTAATTCCAAGAACATACAAATCTTAAAGAAGGTAAAAATATTTATAGCAAATTATAACTCTAGGTTACTATTCCTTCCCTGAATCCTCTGTTTCAACTTTGAAAATTCCAAGTGTTTTTTAAAACTAGAAATGTCATCCAAAGATGCTTCACTTTTTCTGCCACTGTCATCTACTGTAGAGTGGAAAAAAGCAATGTACTAGAAGCCAAGTGGCCGGAATTCTACCTCCTATTCTACTACTAATTCTGAGAGTCAGTTTCCTTATCTGTAAATTGCAGAGGTTGGACTAGCTGGCCTACCAAGTCCCTCCCAGCTCTAATCTTCTAGAATTCTTTCCCTCCCTGTCACTGGTATTGCCTTCTAACACTATTTTTTTTTTTTAAAGCAATGCTTTCTAGGAATAAGTGTGCCCATATTTTATATGCCACTCATGTGATATAATGGTGGCTCTTAAATGAGTTTATCAACTTAACTAGCATGAATTAAGAGATCACACAAATATGCATTTTTCTCTGCAGAGGTACTTAGAATGAAAGTTTTGAGATTTAAGATTTTAATTAAAAGATGCATTTTAGATTTTGCACCAATTGGTATTGATTAAAAAAAACTGACCATGGAAAAATCATTTCCATGCATCAGATTCAGCGTACTCATCTCATAAGGTAGCACTTAGGAACTGAATGACTCATATACATTATTGCTTTGGAAGGAGATTTTAAGACAAAACATCACTTACATTTGCATATGTGTCAGCTTGGGAAATTGTTGCCTCTCAATAGAATTGAACAGTTTATACAAAAGCCGACAGATGTATAAAAACAACATATTTAGAGAGTGTATAATACCTAGCAGGGTGATGTTTTGTAGACTGTTTTCTTTTGGTGGCGGAGGGGGGACTGACTTTGTGTCAGTTTGTTCTGAACCTGTTATTGTTGATTTTTTTTCCTGGTTACCTTGTGGATAAACAACTCACCTTTTCACTTTAATTAAACTTGTAACTTGAAATCTTAGAGAATTATTAGAGGCAATGAGAGATTAAAGACTTGCCTGGGCCACGCAATTAGTAGTGGTGAGACTCGAAGGTAAACTTTCTACCTCCTATTTGTGCTCCCCCTTCTAGTCTAATGCACTAAATTTTATTTGGAACGCAATCTACAAAGTCAAACACCTTACAGACCTTAATGTTTAGAGTATGACTCTGAGGCAGCCTTTTATTTATTTGTTTGTTCATTTATTCGCTCATGCATTCATTTAACATGTTATTAGAATCAAGAACTCTAACTGAAGAAAAGCACTTTACAAATGTAGGTTAGAAATTCATCCCTAACTTAGGGTCTAAGAGAGTTAGCAGAGGCACTAAGAGGTTATATGACTTGACCAGGGTCACATGGTCAATATGTATCAGATAGAAGTTCAATCCACATCTTTGTGAATCTGAGACTAATTCACTATCCTAGGCAGAAATTCTATGCTATATTTTACAGTTATTAAAGCAAGGCACTTTAAGATTAATTGATTTCCCAATAAACTCATTTTCCTCCTCTATAAAGAGAGCAGGTTGGAGTGAATGATCTCTTATATACTTTCACTTCAAATGTTTGTTTTCTGAAATGATTAACCAGTTAGTAAGAGGATCTGCTAGAATTAGGTCACTGGACTTCTCATTTCTAATAAGTTTTCACACCATAATGCCATCTAGAGGACATATATCAACAGAAAGCCCCGTTCATTTATTTGTACTAGGTGTTTATTAATAAAAGGGGAAAAAAATCGCAGTGAAAAACTTCACCTTTAGATCCAGGAATTACTACTCAAGTTGGCACAACTTACCCCTGGATTTTGAAATAGTTAAGTTCAAAACCAGTCTTCTGGTGATCACCCTATAGACAATTTATATGGGGGGGCGGAGCTAAGATGGCAGAAAGTAAGCAGTGACTTCTCCAAGCTCCCCAAGAATTTCGTCCTTGGGAGCTAAAAAGTAAATTTGAGCGGATTTAAGAGTGACAGAACCCATTGGGAGACAGAGAGTGACAGATTCCCAGCCCAGAGAGGTGCCTAATCAGGTCGGGGCAGAGAGAAGGAAGCACACAGGAGTGGCACCAGCTCGGACCTGAGAGCTGAGTGCGGCAGACTGGGAAGCCCCACCCAGCAGACTCACCCAGCTGGAGGCTTCTGCAGTCCTCTCACAGCCTAGGTGAAGACCAACGAGGGAACGCAGGGCACAAAGCAGGGTCAGTGGTTTTTCCTGGGGCTAGCAACCCGCGGCCTGGATTTTTGAAGCTACATGCCCAGACTTTCAGAAGTTGGGATGGAGGAATGAAATCTAGGGGCTCTCATCCCCCTTCCTGACACTCAAAAAAATCAAGAGGTAAAAGCCCCACCTAGAGTACATTCTTGCATTAGTGTAAACAGCCCCAGGCTTGGAAATCACTGAGGAAGGGGAAAGGGAGATTGTACTGTATGGAGCCTAAACCCAGGTGGGTGGAGCCAGCAAGCACTAATAACAAAAGCCCAGGTGTGCTTTAGAACCACCTGGCCAATCAGCAAACCACAGCCTCACCCTTCTACTACAGTGACCCTGCCTGAGAAGTAGCCCAGAGAAACAGGTGGAAACCTGAAACAGACTATCCCCGGCCTCAGGTAACTCAGGGGAAACACCGAGAATCCTGGCCCTGGCCTCAGTCCACATACTCAGAGGCCACAGCTCACTAAGTCAACAACCAAACTCCTACCTCCCAGCCTGAGAAACTCACCCCAGAAGCAGATATCTACTCTAAAAATACAGGATATAGGCAACCACAATGGGGAAGAAGGAAACTACAAAGGCTGAAACCATCAAATCATTCTATAGTGAGCAAGAACCACCAAACTCAGAAGGCAACACAGACTCTACACACACACTGGAGACCACAGAAGGAAATGTGAACTGGTTTCCAGCCCAAAAAGCATTCTTGGAGAATTTCTTAGAGAATCTCAAGAGGGATTTTAAAAATGAAATTAGAGAGGCAGAAGAT
>CM053590.1:144055422-144084321 GCA_028646515.1 Pseudochirops corinnae | reverse complement strand
TGACTTTTCCCCCTGAACTAGGTAAATGATATGTTTGATTAAAGTGAGATTGTTAACCCATTTTGAGTTGCTTTCCTTTAGAAAAGCAGATCTAAGAACCTGTGCTAGCAGCCACCCTAGGTGTGCTGGGGTGCTTGCTGTTACAGCCTCATGATACAAATGTTTCTTAGGAATCAAAAGCGTTATCAATGAATATGGATGATTTTTTTTCTTGTCCTCTGGAAAAACAAGATTGTCCCAATATCTGCAAATAGCTAAGTTTAGCAGGCATCTATAGAAGTCTGCCTTTCTTTTACACAGTAGATATGTTCCTGAAGAGGATATACATTAAAATAAACTAAGTTGTTAATGATGACATGCGTTTTACCCATTTGAAGGCTTTCATATTAGCTCTTGGCATTACTGGAATGAAATGAAGGGAGAAGCAATTGATATTTGACCCTGTCCCCTGGGCCTCACTCTTTTTCTATTACAATGTAACAATGAATAGAGCACAGGCCCTGGAGTAAGGAGGACTAGAGTTCAAATCTTGCCTCAGACACTTGACACACTAACTGTGTGACCTCTGGCAAGTCACTTAACCCCAATTACCCTGCCTTCCCCCCTCCGATAAAAAAAACAAACAAACACAAAAACCAGAATGTAACCCTTTGAAAATCTCTTTTTTAGAGGTAGTTGAGTCAGGAAGACCTAAGTTCAAATTCTGCCCTGGACAGTTAATAGCTGTGTGACTATGGACAAGTTACTTAAACCTTGATTTGCCTCAGTTTCCCTAACTGTAAAATGAGAATGATAGCAGCCACTTTATAAGGGTTTAGTCCTCACAACAACATGTTGTTGTGAAGGCTAAGCACTTAGTAGGGAATATGTGCTGTACAAACACTTCTTCACTTCCTTGAGGGCAGAGCCAAATTGATTCTTTATGTTTATATCCCCAGTATCTTATACAGAATAAAGTTTCCCCCCATTCCTTTCATTGAACCATGAAATACAAGAAGTGATTTGTGCTCATAGAAACTATAAGGAATTTTTTAAACTCCAACAATTGCTCTCTAATATATGTGTTTTTGAGAGAATTATGGGAAGATGGGAGAGCAGGTCAGAAAATTCTAAGCTCTCAAGATTTTCCCCTATAAAAGAGATTAAATAGTGCCTCAAGGTGCAAAGTATCAGTAAAATAAAAGAATGGGGACACAACAGGGGTCTTCCTGGGACAATGCCAGAAGATTAGAAAAAAATCAGAGGAGAGATTTGGTCTTGGTGAAGATTAAACAAGTCCAGGCTAGGATCCACTTTACAAGCCCCTAAAACAACAAATTGCAAACCCTAGGATTAATTGGGTTGGGAGGCTGCCTGGGCCCCAGGCTCAGGAACTTTTACCTCTGAAGGATAGTGAGGGAAGTTCCCAGTCTGAGCCAGGGAAGACTGAGGGAACCTCTACTCAAAAAAATGCCAGACCCAACTGTGCTGCAAGAAGAGCCAGGGGTGAGAAGGAACCACCACATCCAGGTGAGTGCAGAAGCAGTGAGGGCAGAAAGCAGAAAGCTGTGGGCACTTATAGAAGGCTGGAGGTTTGGCTTTGGTTCCAGATTAGAGGAGAGAGAACTAAAGATCTGGGGTAAGAGGCACCATCCCCCATGCTCCAGAACTAAAGGTGATTAGAAAAATTAAGCTGTTACTACAAAAAAAAATTCATAGGCAAAGAAAAAAGAAGACAAGCATAGAAAGTTATTATAGGAATAGGAATGACCAGGGTTCATCTTCAGAGGAGGATATTGAAGCAAAGAAACCTTCATCTACCTCAATCAAATGTTCATCTGCCAAAAAAGAATTTATAGGAGAACTTAAAAAAAATTTTTTTAATCAAATAAGAGAAATTGAGGAAACACTAAATAAAAATAAGAACAATCCAAGAAAAACAAGATTATCTGAAGAAAGTCAACCAATTAGAAAAGGAGATCCAGAATCTTGAGGAAGAAAATGACACCTTGAGAATTAAAATTGGACAAAGTGAAACCAGCAAAGTTATAAGAGATCAAGAAATAATAAAACAAAATATAAAGAAGGAAAAAAAATAGAAGAGAAAGTCAACTATATGTGTTTTCTAAACCTGGATTTTGTATTTAAGGGTTAAGCAAGGGTTGCATATGGGAGCCACATGTATATGGTTGGCTATTCAGGTTGATGCAAGTAAAAAGTTTTCAACAATCTCAGTAGATACCCATTGTCTCAGTCGGTAATGGATTCCCTAACACTGAAAGTCTGTTAACAGGGTTAGATGACCTCTTCTTGGGGTGTATGAAAAGAGATTTTTGGTCTGGTACAGGTTCAACTAGATAGTCCCTAAGGTCTCTTTCTGTTCTAAAATCCTGTGACCTGTGAAATAAACCCTAATAAGCAGTAAATATAATCTTGAAATCAACCAGACTCACAAAAGGTAAAATTATATGTAGGAAAAGGAATAGAGTGGTTTTCTTTCTTATTCAACAGTTCAGGGTGCTATGCTAGATAATGGAAATACAAACAAACAAACAAAAAAAAAGAGATAAATTCCATGTCCTCAAAAAATTTACATTCTGTTCAGCTGTGCCCTACACAAAGACAAGGAACATGAAAAATATGCAAAAAGGGAGAGAATATCAACATCTAGGGATTCTAAGAGGCTTCACAAATAAGTTAGACCGGACTTAAATCTTTAAGGGATGTAAGGACTTTAAAAGGTAGAGGCACAAAGAGGTACATTACATACGTGTGTGTGTGCATGTGTGTGTGTATGTGTACATGTGTGTAGAATTAAACCTCTAGATAGGGAAATGGCTAGTAGGTTAATATGATTGGAACATAGAAAGTGTTTTGGGAAGCATTCTGTATGGAAAGGCATATGAGAGCCAGACTGCAGAGGAGTGCCAAACAGAGTTGTTTAGAGTTTAGCCCAGGGGTCATAAGGAAACAGAAAAGATGTTTAAGTATGAAAGTGACATAATTAGAGCCATACCAAAGTCCTATTTTTTGGAAGCTGTGTGGGTAGATTGGGGAGAAAAGAGATTGAAATCAGAAAGACCAATGAGGAGTCTGACAATAGTTAAACTGAGTGGTGATTAGGGTCTGAACTGGGATAGTGGCCATGTTAGCAGAGAGAAGGGGATAGAATAAAAATTCTTGTAGTGATGTAATGGACAAGAACTGTCATTTGATTAGATTATGAGAGTATCAAAGAGAGAGAAGAGTAAAGGATGACTAAAGTTAACAATCTAGTTGATTGAAAGGGTAATGGAGCCCTCACTAGCAATGATAAAGGTTGGCAGGGTGGTAGGTTTGGGAGGAAGAGAGTGAGTTTTGTTTTCATCATGGTGATCTTGAGATGCCAAAAACAAATTTCCAGAAGAGATGTCCAGCAAGTACTTAGCAATTTGGGAAAAAAAAAGTTAGAATTGGCTACATAGAGGTGAGGGTCATCTGCATATATAACTTCTGAAACCATGGGAGCGTGATGGCTAAGTATAAAAGAGAGAGAAAAGAAAAGAGAATGCAGGACAGTCTTATGGGGGTAACCATGGATTTTGTTTTGTTTTCTTTTGTTTTTCCAGAGCCAAAAGAATGATTAGGGAAAAGTGTCACAAAAACTGTGGGAGAAGAGAATATGGAGAAGGAAGTGGTCAATAGTATCAAAAACTGTAGTGAGGTCAGGAAGAATAACATAAAGAAGATATTGAGAGTTTTAATCAAATGGTAAAGTCAGACACCAGATTGCAAGAGGTTGAGAGGTGTGAATTGGAAATGTGGAAATAAAGACATGTTTAGAAAACACTACAAGTCTGGCAATGAAAGGGAAAAGAGATAAAAGATAACCCCGAGGGGATGACTGGGTAAATTGAAGGCTTTTTTTTTTAAAGGTTGAGAGAGACCTAGGTTTGTCTGTAGGTGACACAGAAGGAGTAAACAGATGTAACAGTAACCAATTTAGCAGATACTTAGCTCTTAGTAACTTAGGGCTAAGTACGTAAGGTATGAGCTCAGCTCTGTCTCCTGTTTTTGATGTGGCAGGAGGGGCTTGGCTGAGACAGGAGGCCAGCATGTGTATATAAGAAGAGTTCTAGAGACAGAGAGACAGAATCAAAATGTTCCTCCTGGTACCTCCTGTTGGAGGAAAAAGGATTGTCCCAGCATCTGGGAGCTGGGCTGCTGGACTGAAGAAGTGAGTTGGAGTTTTCTTGAGAGAGGGAGGGAGAGAGAGAGAGAGAGAGAATTTCTCTCCCAGCATGTGGAAGCTGACTGAGAACTAAGTTGGAGTTTTTCTTGAGACCAGAATCTGGTGAAGGCAGAATTGGCTGTTGCTTCCTCCTGGAAGGCCAGTGTTGCTGCTGCTGCCTGGAAAGCTGAGTTTTCTACTGGGTTCTAGGGCTAGCTGAACTGCTGGAGGACTGAAGAAGCATGACCAGGATAAGACTTTGTTTGTTCCTGGCCTGGCTGATCCTTGAGTTCCTGGCAACAGAAGTGGCGAAGCGTTTGAGATGTGCTGGACCCTGTGAACTTTGGTGTGTGCCAGGGACTGGCCTGAGGACTGGACAAGGACCTGGAAGCTGTCTACCTCTGAGGACTGGACAAGGACCTGGGAGCTGTCTGCCCCTGAATCCAGATGACTGGTGAATTCAGGTAGGAGCTGGAACCATGGAAGGGGATCCAGGGAATCAGAGAGATCACCCCGAGTCAAGATGAAGAAAAGGCCTCCCCTTGGATGAAACTGAAGTTTGCTGGACACCGAGGAGTGGAAAGTTTATGTGGTTTTCTAATGATTGTATTTAGTGACTGATTGTTAGATAAGTGACTGATTAAGTTAATGTATGATTGCCCCATGAATGGAAGATTGATTATTGTACTGTGAATTGATTGAGTGATTAAGTAAGGAGGGTTTCCCCCTTAGGGAAACCAGATGATTATTTTTTTGTTCTTTGTTCTAAATATTATGGCCACTATAGTCAAAACTGTGTGACCATTTTCTAATGTTAAGCTGTTGTGAACACTATATTGTGATTTTCTGTGATAAGATGTAATGTTGCAAATATTGTATTATGATTTGTTGTGAATGTTGGCCTTGATTTGTAATGGAATAAATGGAGTGTTCACTAATCTGCTAGTGCATGGCATTACAACAGATAAAGAGAGAGAGAATATGAAAGAAAAAGAAAGAGGGAATGATCATTGTGGCAAGCTCCTGAAGGAAATGGGATCAAAGGTACAAGGAGAAGAGTTGAACTTGGCAAGGAGAGTGCTGATCACTTCTCAGAAAGTGGAGCAAAGCAGGAGAAGATAAGGTAGGTTCAAAAGTGTGGATTTGGGGAAAAGAGAGGTCTTAATATATGATGGGCTCCATTTTCTCACTAAAATAAGAAGTGAAATTTTCATTGAAAAAGGGTTGGAAAGTTGGTATATGAGGCTTCAAGGGAAAAGAGAAGGGGATCAGCTGTTGGGTTTGTGAAAGTCAATCAGGAAAGAATTTTAAAGGCTTGCTGCATAGTAGTGAAAAGTCAGTTGAGATGAAAGAAAATTAATTCAGAATTGATGGTCCTGTGACCTTTATTTTTTTCCTGTGTTTCTGACTCTAAGGACTTTATTGCTATGAGACAGCTGTGTTTTCACTAGTCTCAGCACCTGGGGTCTTCTCACTCTGCAATGTTGTAATGGTAATGGGAATTTGAAGATCTTTCCTTCCCCTTAATAGGCAGAATGTAATCACTGTGGTGGGAGGAGTTTGCTGAAGGGGTGGAGCAGGAAAGGGTAGAGGGAGGAGAGGATACAGGCAAGCAGACAGCTAGTATTGTGAGTGTTTGTTTGTGGGAAGGCTTTGGGATGGTGTTGATTCCTGCAGTGATAGATGTATTAACTTCTTTGTTGCTATGATGCATGTGGGGGTTTTTTGTGTGTTTGAATAAATGTTTTGCTTCTGTCTTCTGTATGGAGAGTCTGTTATATTTTGCAACTCAGAATCACACTGGCATATTCATAGTCTCTGTTGGTATTATGAATATCACCTTGGTGATAAAAAATGTCCCTTTATCATGCCAGCCTTCTTTTCTCATTGGATAAAAGCTATTGGAGTCGCCATTTTGAGGATAAGCTCATACACACACACACACACACACCCCAGACATGGGCAGCTACTAGGCTACATATTTTGCTCAGATTTCCCAGCTCTACCACACAAACATTTCTACTCCTTTGAATCCACCATTTAAGGGGTAGGGGGAAAAAAAAAAAAAGAAACATGCTTGTTGCTGCCTGTTTGTCTATCTGCCAGGAATGTGAATCCACCTTGCTTTTCTTTCCCCAGTGGAAAAGTTCCCCTAAGGAACCATTCCTCTTCCACCTAACCTGCTCCATTTCTAAGGGTACCCCCAGTATTCAACATGTCACTCAGGGCTCTCAAGACCTCAAGAAAGCACTGTTCTTGGGAAGCTGATATACATATACACTTACTATATTTAAGCTAGTGAATGTTGGTTAATTTTCCAAACATCTCTACCAAAGTTAAGTGTGTTTGTTGAGTGTTATATGAATATGCAAATAAAATAGGGATTTATGATTTTGTCAGGGTAGAAGATTTTTGGTGTGAAAGTTCCTTCTACTAATAGAACAGAGTTTAAGTGACTGTCCATGATTCTACAGATAGTAAATGTCAGAGACATGATTTGGCCCCAAATCTTCTTGTTTTCAAGTTCAGAACTATACCATTCTACCTCCTGCTGTGTGTTATTTTGAATAGATGGAAAACTTCTCTGGATGTAATTAAAAAGTTAGGATTACTTTTTAAGCCTTAGAGATCACTGCCAACTGGCAGAGAGTATAGCTCTGGAAATTTCAGTCTCTCTACCTCCTTACTTGAGTTTACAGAAGATGTTCTCAGTCTCAGGTTTGTATTTACACAGGTGTCTTACTGAATTCATGGATCTGTATCACAGCATGTAAAGTGGCTGAATCATAGTCAGGTTTCACAGAGAAATAAAAGCAATGAGGCAGAGAAGATTCAATTCAACTTAAATGTGCGTGCATGTCAGTCATGGGAAAGAAAGAGTACAGGCTACAAAGAACCTTCCCTGATTGTCTATTTGCACACAGATTGATCTCAAATCCCTTGTTATTTGGCTATAAGAAGTGTGTAAGATATTGAACATGCAGAGGGTCAACACTGCATCAGCTGCAAGAGCTTAATTTACTCTATTTGACTTGTACTTATCAGGATTTTCTAAAGCAGTACTTCTTAAACTGTGGGTCACAACCCCATACAGGGTCGAGAAAAATTTGGCCACAGTAAAAGATTTCTGAATATACAACGACCAAAAATTAATCATAAATCAAACGCAATTAATCCGAGGTGTTTCTGGCAGTACTTGTCATGCTGCACAGTGCACCTTCACTATAGCTTTGGTCATGAACACAAAGCATAAAGCATGTCCACTTTGCACTGTGCATGCCCTCAGGCAAAACAAAGGCAACTAATACTACCTAAATACAAAAAGGGGTTGAGTGGAAATGGCTTAAGAAGCCCTGTTCTCTACAGTTTTCAAAGGAAAAAAATTAAAGATATTCACTGGCCCTGGACTGAGGAGGACCTCAGTTCAAATTCGGCCTCTGACACTTAACACTTACTGGTCCTGTAACCTTGGGCAAGTCACTTAACCCTAATTGCCCTGCCTTCCCCCCTCTAAAAAAACCAAAAAAAAGAAAAAAGAAATTAAAGATATCTATAATCACATGAAAAAAATGCTCTAAATCATTATTGATTAGAGAAATGCAAATCAAAACAAGTCTGAGGTACCACATCTCACCTGTCAGATTGGTTATGATGACAAAACAGAAAAATTATAAATGCTGGAGAAGATGTAGGAAAATTGGAACATGAATGCATTGTTGGTGGAGTTGTGAACTGATCCAACTACTCTGGAGAGCAATTTGGAACTATGTCCAAAGGGCTATAAAAATGTGCATACCCTTTGACTCAGAAATACCACTTCTAGAGCTGTATCCCAAAGAGATCATACAAGTGGGAAAAAGAACCCATATGTACAAAAATATTCATAGTAGCTTTTTGTGGTGGCCAAGAATTAGAAATCAGTTGGGGAATGGCTAAACAAGTTGTGGTATATATGAATGTAATGGAATACTGTTGTGATGTAAGAAATGAGAAGCAGACGAATTTCATAATAACCCGGAGACTTTATATAAACTGATGTTGAGTGAGAGGAGCAGAAGCAGCAGAACATTGTATACAATTACAGACATGTCATATCTGTGATGACTGACTTTGATAGACCGGACTCCTCTCAGCAATGCAAGATTATAAGAGAACTCCAAAGGACTCATGATAGAAAAGGCTATCCACATCCAGAGAAAGACAGATTTATGGAGTCTGAATGTAGATTGAAGCAAACATCTTGCTCTCTCTCTTTTTTGTTTTGTTTTGTTTTGTTCCTTCTTTCTCGGCTATTCCATTATAAACCTTCTTTACAACTTGACTAATGTTTAATGTGAAGGTATTTGTAGAACCTTTATGAAATTGCATGCCGCCAAAGGAGGGGGAGGGAGACGACAGGGAGTGGGAGAAAATTTGGAACTCAAAAGCTTGTGGAACTAAATGTTGAAAACTAAAAGTAAATAAATGAATAAAATTAAAAAAAAAAAAAGAAACCCTGTTCTAAAGGACCTAAACTCAATGGTTCAATTCAGCAAACATATATAAAAGTCCTAAGCTACTCACACCTGGATTCATTAATCATTCTCCTTACTTCTTGTCTGCCACCTTTCTGGAGAAATCTCCACCACGAGGTTCTCTTCTCCTAAATGGTCACTTCCTCCCAAAGACCATCATTTTAGGAAGAACCTCAGCCATGTTTTACCTCTAATAATGCCCTAACTCACTCTTTGGACTACTCCTTGATTGCTGTCTTGCCCTCCTCCCCCAACTGTGGATTTCCAGCTCTCTGACAGATTCTTTTTTCCTCCATCCAAAGGTAAGCTTTTTGAATACAGAGAATGTTCTTTTGGCTTGTATCTGTGTCCCCAGTGCTAAGAAGAGTGCCTGGCACATAATAATTGCTTAATAAAAGCTCATTCTACTCCCCATTCTTCCCTTTTTTTTCCTTTTTTTTTGGAGGGGGAAAAGCAGGGCAATTGGGGTTAAGTGACTTGCCCAAGGTCACATGCCTAGTATGTGTTATAAGGCTGGATTTGAACTCAGGTCCTCCTGACTCCAGGGCCGGTGCTCTATTCACTGTGCCACCTAGCCGCCCCATTACTTACCTTCTAATCACTGTTTTAGGCACTAAACTTCATTTAAGAGTTAACGGATTATTAGCTAAACATCTATCTTCTATATACTGAATTCAACAACATTTCATGTACTTAATATTATTAAGTGCCTACTATATCCCAGGCTTCAGGAAACTAAGATATGGTTCAGATCCGTGCTCAAGAAGTTTGTAATATAGTAGAGAAAAATAAGTTGCACATGAATAACAAGAGAAGGATGAAATAAGTACAGATGAAAAGTCAAATACAGAACTAAGAAAAATATAAGGAGTGAAATTTCACTTTTACTCAAGGTGAGAGGTTAGGCAAAACTTGACACAAAAAAAGGCAGTTCCAAAATTAGTCCTAAAAAAGGGCAGGGAGGGGCAGCTAGATGGCACAGTGAACAGAGCACTGACCCTGGAGTCAGGAGGACCTGAGTTCAAATTTAGTCTCAGACACTTACCACTTACTAGCTGTGTGACCTTGGGCAAGTCACTTAACTGCAATTACCCTGCTTTCCCCCCTCCAAAAACAAACAAACAAAAAAGGGCAAAGATATTAACATGACAAGATAGAGTAGAGTTCATTTTTACTATGGAGAAAGGACGTAAACAAATAGGTATAGAGATTGGACAGAGGTCTAAAATGTGGGATATAAAGGTTATTACAATTTGACTAGAACCTAGTATAGTTAAAGAAAAGAACAAAAAGTAAACCTGGACATGCAGTTTGAAATGCTCATTCAAAACTCATTTATGGGGCAGCTAGGTGGCACAGTGAATAGAACACCAGCCCTGAAATCAGGAGGACCCGAGTTCAAAACTGGCCTCTCACACTTGACACATTTACTACCTGTGTGACCTTGAGCAAGTCACTTAACCCCAATTGCCTTGCTTCCCCTCTCCAAAATTTTTTTAAAAACCTTATTTATTAGGTAATTGGGAAGTACTAAAGACTTTTGAATAGAGAAGTGAGGTACTCATGGGATACAAACAAGTTAAATACAAGATAACTTAGAGATAGTCAATAAAAAGAAGGCACTGGAATTAAAGGGGACTGGGAAAGGCTTCCTGTAGAAGGCAGGATTTTAGCTGTGACTTGAAGGGAGCCAGGATGTGGACATGAGAAGGGAGAGCATTCCAGACATGAGGAACAGACAATCAAAATGCATGGAGTCAGGAGATGGACTGTTTTGTTCAAAGAACAGCAAGAAGGTCTGTGTCCCTGGATCAGAGTGTGCACTGGGAGATAGGAGAGGGCAGGTTACAAAGGGCTTTAAGAGCCAAACAGAGGGTTTTTATTTGATCTTGTAAGTGACCAAGAACTGCTGGGGGTCAGTGAGGGTTGAGGTGGCATGTATAGATCACTATGGCAGCTGAATGGTGGATGGACTGGAGTGGGGAGTGACTGGAATAGGCAGGAAGGACTGAAAGGTGGTAGATAGCAGACATAGGAAGAACAAATGATGCTATCATAATAGGCTAAGTCAGAAGAGAGGGGGGCGTGAACAAGGATGGTTGCACTGAGGATGGAAAGTAGACATAGGTAGAGGAGAGCCCGATGAGCAATTTCTCAGCCATTGCTTTCTAACCATAATCATTCCCCCAAAGCCAAGTTCCCCATCAGGAAAGCTAGATAGTTTAAAAAACCCAGGTGCACTTAAGACAACTACAACTCTCATTAACTCCCATGCCTATCTCTAGCACACTAGAGCTATTTATGGATTCACTATACCTGTGTTAACACTTGTCATTCCTAGCAGTCAGTGCCTAATAATAATTAGGACATTTTTAGGACTCTTTAACATTTCTCCCCATTAGACTATGGCCAATACCACCCAAGCTGAGTGAAAAGAAGAATGCCTGTCCCTTCGTAATGCCGAGATAAAAGCCATTCATTTTAATTAACTGTGTTAGAAATTCCCTAAATATTTCTAGACACACGAGTAAAACTTGAGGAATAAACCCAGTATGCCAGATTAAAAATAACAACTTAAAACAGAAACAAAGCCAAATGAGAATATTCACGTACATATTCTTCCAAACATGACCTTAGCTTTCTACTTAGCTTACTTGTTTTAGTGGCCTGACCCTGCTCTCTAATTTCTACCACTTTTAGCAATTTTATGGCAAAATTTTCATTTTCTGTTACTCTGCAGTGATAGCAAATTGTTCAATTTTTTTTTCCTGTAGGTGATACCTAGGATAGGAAATGTACAAGCTTTTCCCTCCATGCTGTGAGGGATAATAAACAGGATGCTGTTGAAAAAATAGTGTCTGGCCACTCATTTTAATGCAGCCTCATCATGTATAACACCATGTCCCTACAATAACACAAAACTGGACTGGCCTCATAAAATGAAGCTAGTTTTGACAGCAGACTCATAACTAGGATGGTGTCAATGAGGTTTTACCCTAGAATGCTGACATCTTTGGGGATGTTACAGCAGACAGAATGTGCTCTTCCCTACAGTTGCCTCAAATTGTCTTGTAGTCTTCTGGCGATCTGCCTACCTGCACCTGTTGCATAACTGGTACTGGGCCTCTATCTCTGAACTTCTATTTCCATAGTGGCCCCCTCTAGGGATGGAATTGCCCTTTTGCTACCCCTTCTACATTCTTCTTATTTCATATTGCTTACCTCTTTTTCAACATGTCTATACCAATGATCTACCTTGGCCATGCCTCCAACCATGCTCCCCTCAACTGCCAATCCAAACAACTATTTTTGACTTAGGTCAAAGAATTCCTAGTTATGGCTCTATTCAACAGTCAAACCATGTGATTAGGACACAGAAGCACATGTTTTGTGGTTTGTGCTGTATTAAGACAAAGAACAACGACTTAGGCTTACTGAATTTTATTCCTTGAGTTGCAGATCAGACAAACAGACCAAAGAACTCTCCCAGGAGCAAAAAGTAAATTATTTGTAGAGTCAGGAAGATAAATCACACAAGTTCACATCTGTTGACCTGTTCACTGAGTCATATTGTACCCCTTGCTGAAATACATTATAGGTATGGGAAATGAAAGTGAAGGAAAAAAGTGGATGTTGACTTTACAGGGTCAAGTTTCCTCCAATCACAGACTCCCTGAGAACTAAATAATTTGTAGGCGTTAACACTAGAAAAATGATGGCTTATTGTTCCCATTGATTGATGGGTAGAACACAGGAGGCTTTTGGCATTTGAGCAACTGGCTACAGTAGAACATGGGGAGACTATGCTAACTTTTGATATAAATAATATTTAATTATGCCAAAAAGTGCCTGGTATATAGTAAGCCCTTCATAAATGTTTATCGAATATTCCTTACCATTCTAGACCACTCAAAAGTCTCAAGCCTATATGCTGTAAATGTTTTCTTTAAGAAGAATAGGAATGTATGTGGCAAGCACCAAACAATGTCAAACTACTCTAAATATGCATTGTCTTCCAAAGTTCTGTCTAGGGAACTTTTCTTTCGGTCTATACTTTCCCCTGGTGACTTCATAAACTCCAATGGATTAAAATATAATTTCTGTGAAAAACAACCCTCAAATTTACTATTTGGCTCTAATCTCTACTTCAGTCTCATATGACAATCCGCTGGATGGCCTAGAGGCATCTTAAACTCAACCTACGCAAAATAGAACTCATTATGCTAGTTCCAAATCCATCCCTTCTTTAAACTTCCCCATTTCTGTTAACGGCCACAACATTTTAGAACACGTTCACAATCTTGGGAGCATCCTTAGTTCTTCCCACGCCATCAACCCCCCTATATAATCAGTTGCTAAATTTTGTGCACTGTTAATTCCAATTTTGTATATTTGTATATTCCTGTACAACTGGAGTCAACAAACTGTGGCCTATAAGCCAATCAGCTTCTTGCTTTTGTATGGCCCATGAGTTAAGAATGGTTTTTATATTTTTAAATAAAGTTTTTATCTATTTAAATATGTAACAAACCATCCTTATCTGAGATGATGAGCAGGCAACAGGCTCTACAATGTCTCTTGTCATTGTGCCCTTCTTTCCACTTACACAGAAATCACTCTTATTCATGCTCTCATCAATTTTTGCCTGGACTTTGTAATAGCACGAATTTCCCTGCCTCTAGTTTCCCCTTTTCTCCAATCCATCCTTCTAAGTGCTGCCAAACAGTTATTTGAGGTGGAAAGAAACCTCTAGAATATTTCTGAATGTCAATTGTGCTACCATGAAATAGTCTAATAAAAAATCATCTGTGCAAGAGGGCCTACGATCCAGCTAAGCTATATCATTCAGAGACCATTAATAGGTGAAATTAGGAGTGCAAAAAATCAGAAAATGAAACAGACATGCCAGAATTTTGTTGTAATCTAGATGCAATTGAGACACAGTAGAACCATTACATTTGGTCTCCCACACCTAAGTTTCTGATGTGCAATATACCAATGTGGAAGGGGTGTGTAAGAAGAGCACTATGGTCTGGACCTGACCAATTCATTTAGAACGTGTCAACACTGGTGGTGATCAAATTCTAAAGGCACTCAGAGAACAATTTTCAAGATCTCTCAAAATAAAAGAAGATTACTAAAGTATTTAAAATATCAGACATTACTTACAAAAATACTATTGCTGAGAAAAGATAAAGTCATGCCTGTTATGACTATTTGACTATTCTGACTATTTTTCATCTCCACAAAATCTCTGAGAATGGTTTGAGCTTGCATCAATGAAAATACAAGAGAAGATGTAGTCTTACACAGATTTTTTTTAAAATCAAACTACATTTTCACAAATTCACAACTGACTGAGGTTCAAAACTATAGACCCTGTGGTTTATTTGTTAATAGTAAATAACAGTAAAAAACAAATCCACATCTTCAAACATTCACCTCAGTAAAGGAAATTAGCACTCAGGCAGAGTGCTACCAATGTATATATTTAAATCATATAAGATTCAATGAGGGTAGAATAATCACAGGGATAATGTTCAAAAATTCTGAATTAACATCAATCACCGCATAAAAATATGATACATATAAGCAATTATTATACTGGTTATTAGGGATGCCTTCAATGAGTATAGAGGTAGAACAGGTAATGTCAATGGATCCTTCCAACTTTAAATTTCATTCCATAGATTATAGATATGGAGCTGGAAGGGACCTTAGAAGTTATTTTGCTCAAACTTCTCATTTCACAAATGAGGAAAAGGAAATCAAGGGAGCTCAAGAGACTTGCTCCAAGACAGAGTTAGTCAGTTAAGTCATGTTCTCTGATTGCTGAGACAGTACTCTTCCCACCACCTCAAGTGATAAAATTACAAGCCACATTGCATTTTGCATATCTTTAGTAAAAACTTACTATATTTAACCTTTTTGGATATGAAATTTTTTCAGTCCTTCTATAGATATACAATTTCATTGTTATGGTGACTTCTTCCACCCCTGCATATTGCAACTCATTCAGCTCTTCCTTTGCTAATAATAAGAAGCTTATATTTTTTTTGTGTGAGATACTATATTTTAATTATTTTTCCCTTTTGTCAGCTCTCAGTTTTTGAAAGGTCTTTCATATATTGAGGTAAAATTTGCCTTAATGCAGCATACACCTTTTGTGGACTCATTCTGATGTGCAGAGAAAAGTGACAGAAGTTTAATCTCCTTTCCAGCTGACAATAATTCAAATATGTGAAGTCAGTTATTTTTTCATCCATTTAAAATATTATTTTAAAATCTATAACATTTCCCCCCCATAATATGACCCTTTTTTCCTTCATTTTAATGTGTATTATAAATGGGCCTGGTGACACATGCTAGTAATCCTAGCTGCTAGGGGAAGGTATCTTGAATTCAGGAGTTCTGTTGGTGCAGTGGGTTAAGCTGATGGAGTGTCTGCAGTAAATTAAGTATTAACGTGATGAGCATAAGTAGAGATCAACCAGGGTTCATAAAGACAGTGATTTTTGTTTTTATTTCCAGCACTTAGCATGGTGGCTGACACATATTAAATCATAATAAATATTTGATAAATACTTGATGATTAAGCCTCAATTTTGTCATCTTGTTCATGAGGACATCAATGTAGAGTTTTGGAGTATTTAATAGTATACTATGATATTTTCCTGATTTACCAATTTGTGTATTCTATTAAAAAAGAAAATCTGTTGATTTGTCATTATTTCTTAGTAGTTTGTCTGTACTTGTTCTTAGTAATTACCTGTTTCCTTTCTAACTGTCCAAAAATCAAAAGTTTAATTGTTGTTTTTAAAATACTGCTGGGGCTCAAGATCAACTTGGTGACAGTTTCTGTAATCTATGCCCTGTGCCCCATACCTTATTAGGGCAATAATTGGTTCCTTGCTAGATTTCTAGCATCTCCCCTGTTCTCCATCATTTCTTGAAGATTACTGGCAACGGTTCATGGCCAAAATAGCAACAAGATATCAGATGCTCTTTTGGTATATACATACAGAGTACCCAACACCATCTTCCATTCGTCATAAGTGCAACATATTGTAATGAATGATTCCTTGCTCATCTACTTTTCACCTAGTCCTGGATCATGCCTGTTATTGAGAAGTTTGCTTTAGCTAAAATTTCCAACAAGTATTCATTGGCCTAGGATACATATTTTTCCTTTAAATCTTTCATTTTCTTTTCTGATACAATCCTATTTACTCCATTAAAAAAATTTAGTCAGTCCTATTTTTTTTTACTTTATCTCTTTTTCTTTATTTTTTCCATTCTGTCTGTTCTCTTCCCATGGAAAGAATGGAAATGATCTATTTTGGGAATTTAGAATGAGTAATTGTGAAGTTTTCCTTAATATGTCAAGTCCTAAAAATTCATTTCCACTAATTCTGCAATTGCTTTTTCTACCTGTCCTCTTCTCATTTTTAGGTAGAATATTTTTCCTCCTCCATTCTAGCTTCACACACACACACACACACACACACACACACACACACACACACACCTTTTTAATTTGTTCAATAATAACCGCTAAAATCGCCAGTGCAGATGAGGTGCTTTAAGATTTGGAAAGTACTTCATAAATAACATCTCATTTGATCCTCACAACAATCCTAGGAGATAAGTGCCATTATGCCATTTTTACAGACAAAGAAACTGAGGCAGACAAAGATTAAGTGCCTTGCCCAGGGTCACACAACTAGTAAGTGCCCTGAGTCCACATTTGAACTCAGGTTTCCTTGAAGCCAGGTCCAGCAATGTATATACACACTGTGCCAGCTAGCTGCTGCCTACTATGTACTAGGCACCATGGGGATACCCTGTAAATATGTAATATATGATCTCAGCAGTTTAACCTTTTTTCTGACTAGATATCACATATTTTACTCTTCTTTTTTCTCTCAAAACCATCTCAAACTTGATTCCCCCTCCTCTTTTTTTTTTCCCCTCTCCCTGCTCCAATTGTTGATTTTATGCTGAATGAAAAGACTGCTAGGGGTTAATTCCAACTAATTGTTCTCTTTGTTGGCACATAACTGTTTATTGACTCATTTCCCAGGAATCATGTTAGAAACAGAAGCAATAACACCACTAATATTTTGGTCCAGGAACTATGATATAAGAAACTCCCAGAGAAGAAATTTCCTCTACCAACGCAGATCAACGATAATAGAGTCACCTAGTATACTGAAAAAGTAAATGACTTGCCTAGGGTCAGCAAGTATGTGTTAGACACTTTAATTGACCTCCAGTCATAGCCATTCCAAGCCTAGGTGTCTAACCATTGTGCTACATATTAAACATAATGGTGATTGTGATGATAATATTTCATATTTCTGTAGCAATTCAAAGCTTGGAAAGCACTCTCATTACAAAAGCCTGATGAAGTTGGTAGTGAAAGTATTATCATATCCACTCTGTCTATGAGGAAACTGATAATCCGGGAGGCTAAATTGACTTAGATAGCTTAAAAAAAAAAAAGTATTCCATTTAGGATTTCAATTCAGGTTGCCTCACTTTGGGTCCAGCATTGTATTATTCTTTGAGGAATGGTTTAGGGAAGTACCTCTTATTAATGATGACAGTAATAACATCTGACACTCATATATAACATCCTAAGGTTTTCAAAGGATCTGATACACATTATGCCATTTTCTAGTCACAATTGTCAACACTATACACTGTGGCATAGAACATACTCTTCTTCACAGATATGATGGTGAAGGTTAACAATGTTACAGAGAAGGGCCAACTCGCAGTGGGAGAAGTAATTTCTCCAATGAGAAATTTTTGTAAAATAACAAGTCTAGTTGTTGTCACTATCCCTATTCCAAAGGATTTGTTGAGGGTAGACTTTTAGTGTGGCATGCAAATTACTTGGTAAAGTTTTTATATGGTTTCATTTCGTGACAGCAATAGACTTTCTTGATATTAGGCTAACTCAGAATATTTCTCATTGATCAGATGAGATCATAGCATGCTGGTTTTCCCACATTTAGCTAATTTTGTTAGTTGAGTATTGGATTTTGAGTCATACACAAATTTTTCATTGAGATAGTCATGTGAGATAAAATTTATAAGGCATTTAGCATAGTGCTTGGTCCATAGTATACACTTAATAAATATCTCCTCCCTTCCTCTTTTGTTATCTTTTTCATTCTATTATTCTTAAGAGTGACTTTAATGCCAAGCAATCATATACAAGCAGGAAGTCTTAAAGAACACAATTCAATGACTTTGAGGGATATTACAATAACTTTTGGCAAATAGCTAGCATTTATATAGTTCTTGAAGATTTGCAAAGCACTTTGCATGTTATTTTGTTTGATATGGAAGCCAAATGTTTGAAGAATAATTCAAGTCAACAACAAAATAAAATCAGTTTCATCAAAATACAGAAAAAGATGTAATTCAAAATAAGTGACAACCACAAAAAAAACTTCAGGATCAGGTACCTGACAAACTATTTCTGCAAAACAGCCTAACCATCAACAAACAAAGAACTTAATAGAGACCAACATGTGGAGGGGCTGCTTTTGGTTCCTTGTCTACAGTGTGGATTTATACTTCAGGTTGGTGTAATGGCAAGCAAAGAAGTACTTAGTACCTTGTTTCAGCTATTTAATTATTTAGCACCTTGTTTCATTTCAAGTGTCTTTGAGCCTTGCCCATGACTACAGCACGTCTTTGTTAAGAAACAGAACCTGTGAATCCCACAGTGGGAGGGATTTGCCAAAGACAGGAACAGGAAGGACATAAGAGGTGGGTGGAACATGGAGGAGCTAATGACAGATAAAAAGCTCAAGCACAACTGAAACTGAACAGAGCTGAGAAAGAGAAAACTTGTGGTGTGAAATAAAACTCTATTTATCTGTTCTGTCTCTGTTGATTTGTGCTTGTGATACTTTGTACAGAAGCCCTGGGACCTTACTGGAAGCCCTGAAAGAGGATTTTCTTGTTGCTGTTTATATAAGTCGGGGAGGAGGGTTTCAGAGGCCCTGGGACTATAGTGATGATTTGTATTATTTCTCAGACCTCGTTTGTGGGTCTGTGTTGATTTCACAGGTAGATAGGGAATTGATGATAGTGTTGGCAATGTGCATGAATGTTGTTTTGGCTCTGTTAGGCTGTGTCTTCCCAGAAACAGAAACTGTGAAGGACTTGAGGTGGACTGGACACCGTGAGCTTCAATATGGAATAGGAACTGGACTAGGAGGAGGACAAGGAGCTAAAAGCTGCCTGCCTGTGAATTCAGGTGATGGTTGGGTGAATTTAGGCAAAAACTGGGACCATGGAAGAGGAACCATGGAATTTGGGATCCAGCCTCAAGCCAAGATGAAAAGACCTCTCCTTGGATTCTTAATGCTGACTGACAAGATCATGATTTACTGTGACCTAGGGGTGGAAGAACTTTGTATTTTGTATACCTTAAGGAGGATTACTTCTTAAGGATGATTGAGTTAAGGACTTACTGAATGATATCTTTTCTTTAAAACTATGTGGCTGCTATAGTGATAAGTTATTATGCTATACCATCGTGAATGCTGTACTTTAGTTTCTGTGAATGTTTTACTTTAGTTTACTGCTGAATAGAGAGTTCACTATACTATGTGATAAGAACCTTAGAATTATTCACAGCAGCAGTCCTTTGGAGAGCTGTTTGTGCTTGGCTTTACAGTTGGAAGCATGGAAACAAGACAACAACAACAACAATGAAACCCAATCAGCTGCAAACTATTACTAGGAAGAAAAGATACATGAGATGGGTAATACAAAGACTAGAATACCAAAGATTAAAAAATAGATGTTTTATTGACCAAACTCACTTTTGCATTCAAGAAACTATTATAAGAAAAAACAATTATAACAAAACTAATGTAAGATGCTTAAATGAGACTGTACAATCTGAGAATCTTCCTCAGACTACAAAATCTCACTCTAAAAATTTTAGGACATTTTTTCCAGTAGCTCTAGGAATCATACCTCCATTGAGGGAATGTTAACTTCTGATGATATAGAGATACACTGAAAAGCATATTCTGAAATTTTAAATGGAAGAGGAATCCTGCAACAAGACCTTGCCTCATACTGCATATCATGAAAGGTTAAGAAATTGATCTAAGAGATGAAGACAAATATATTTAATTGATCTGGGAGGTCACTTGATTTAAACTCCATTGGAAAACTATATATTTTCCTAAGTAAGATTAGATTTAGGGGGAAAGAATGGCTTCTTCATGAAAGCTAAGCTCATCCAAAGTGATAGTTGTATAGCTTCATTGTGAAGAATTTAATAATGTAAGATTTGTGAACTCAGTGCCAAATCATGTAAAACAAGTAATTGAAGCAAATGGACATAATGTATATTAAAAGTTTCTTTAAAGCTTTATAAAATTGTAAGGTTTATATTATGTCAATAAATGTAATTACTTTACTTTGCCCAAGTAATTTACACAACATTCTATATTTTCCTGTCTGTCCCTCTTTCTTAACAATTATATTCATCTGAGAGAAAGTCTATTGGGGCTGAGGATATAATCCTGAATTAATACTGTGCTATGAGCTAACAAGGACACTTCTATGTAAAGTAAAGGAAATTATAGAGAGACTTCAATTCCAATTAAGAATAAACTTCAATCTGAGCTATCTGAAACGGAATTTTCTATCATAGGAAGAGTGGTGGTGATGGTGGTAGTAGTTAAAATTTCAATGAAAATCTTCAAATAGACACTGAATGACACTTTGGAGATGTCATAGAGAAGATTCTAATCCATGTATGGCATGCATAAGTTGCCTTTTAATGTATCTTCCCATCCTGAGTTTCTGCGATTGATTCTTCTGTACAAAAGGCAGACAAGGTTGAGTAAAAGTGCTTGTATTCATCTTGATGGAGAGATGGAAAGCCATTTCCTCCTTTTGCTTTTTTTTTTTTCCAAATGCAAAAGGATAAAAGGTTCAATAGGTGACAGAAGGAAGAATGAGGGTGGATTGTCACAACTCGATATTACTGTATAATTAGTTCTATTATAATGCAACTTCTTAAAAAAACACTTGGCCCTCATGCATAGTGTCATGAAGTTCAATGTACTTTAATTGCACATTATTTTTAGCAACGTGGCATTTGAAATTTTTGTTCCCTTACTGCAGCGTATATAAATACAGCATTTGACTCATATGTTGATCTATGATTATTTTTATCCACTAGCACCTTCCAATGGAAGACCACAGAAAGGTGCAACTCTTCTGTATAGCTCTTCCTCACACAATTTAAAATATCAGCCTAAGATAGCATCCCTACATTTTGTTTCCAGGAGCAGATGAAACGATCAACAGCTGTGGTTGAGGACTAAGCACTTGGGGGTGGGGAGGTGGGGGGGGATACGTTCTTTTTTTTCACTTTGTTATCTGGTGATTTAAAAAATGCCAGTGTCCTCTCCACTAGGAGAGATTTTGCCAGATGTTTCAGTTTTACACCCTGTGACTGCTTGGTGCTTCTCCCCTCCCCCCAATCTCACTTACACTGAGAAAGCTGTCAAGAGAAGGCCCCTGCAGAGACAGCTGACCCAAATCATGACTTCTTTCAAGACTGGGATACCCCCTGCAGGACAGAGTAGGAAGGGAGCATAAAAGATACCCATTAGGATCTAGTAAACACTTCACTTTTCAGTTTAAGGCAGTGAAGTCAATATATGTATTGTGCTCTTGACTCTTCCTGACCCTAAAATCCAATCAGAAAAAAACAGTTTATAGTTCAAAGTTTAAACAATTTATCTGGTTGAACAGTGAATTCCATTTTATTCTAGTTACTTATTCCATGACTTTTAACCATTTCAAATGTAAAATCAATGAACCATTTGAAAAAGAAACAAAGAAAATGCTAAATTAGCTCTTTAAATCACTCACCAGATAACCTGAAGTAATATTAAAGCATTGACTGTGTAGATGAATAACAAATAAGTAAATATACCCAAAGTAGATATGTTGGAATTTAGGAATACTTAAGGTTATATTTGGTTTATCTAAGGAGCAAATAAAATCGTCATAAAACAAGTTTAATTGGGTATATTGATGCTTAATTTTCAGTTTAGAGTAAATCATCAATGACAAAAGAACAAGGTTTGCTAGCTAAATAATATAGCCATGTGTCAACAGCAGAGGAATTTTCTGCTTCAAAGCTTCATAAACTATGCTATAAGCCAGATGCTCAAGTCACACAATTAATAAAAATCTGGTTATAAAATCTCCATCAGATATTCAGTCCTGGGGCTGAGCACATATCTGACAGAGAAGTGTGTCTATTGCCCTAATTTTCTGATTAGTATGAATAGAATCAAAATCTTCATAATGTTAAGGATAAATTAGATCCCTTCAATCCTCCAGCTCTGTTACGCTGACAAAGAAGTCATGTTAGATTGGTAGTACTAGTACCTAACAGCCATTCTGGTTAACAATTAGGTACCACTTTCTTTTTAGAAACCTCTCTTTAAATGTAGAATGACTAACTTGTCAGTGCTTTGACAGTCACTTATTTGAACTGGTAATGGGTTAGCAAGAAGCTAGCTAGCTTCGGGATGCTGTTGGTGATTCATTGGGGGAATGATAGGTATAATGGAAGGTTTCTATTGTCATTGTTTTTTTAAGTCACTCCATAGTCCAGAGGTTATCACTGATCTTAGGAGTATGGATTGAGAGCTAGAAAGGACCATAGAAGCCATAGAAGTCCAAACCCCTTATTTTATAGATAAGGAAACGGAAACCCAAAGAGGTACTTTGACTTGCTGGGTCACCAATGTGTTAAATGGCAGAGCTTGCTTTGGTCTTGAATGTTTGGACGCAGATCTTGGGCCTTTCCTAAGTTTCAGGCTATTTGTTAAGCTCAGGGTCCAGAATTATCAGGGCCCTCCTAAGGCTTTCCAACAATTGGTCAAATCCCAGGAGTAGTTTTATGTTGAGAAACAATTTAGCTTTATTTTCATTGTGCCACATAAGAGTTTATAAATTACAACAGAAACTTTAAACTAGCAGTTCTCAACCTGTGGGTTATGTTCAATTTAAATACATCCTGCATGTCAGATATTTACGTTATGATTCATAACAGTAGCAAAATTACAGTTATCAAGTAGCAACAAAAATAATTGTATGGTTGGGGGAAATACATGAGGAATTGTATTAAAGGGTCGCGGTATTAGGAAGGATGAGAACCACTGCTTTAAACTATAGAGTAATACACACAAAAACAACAGCAGCAACAACCCCCAAATCTCTCCCTAGATACATCTAGAAACAATCATTGGGTAACTGGTGGACTCTTGCCTTTATCTTCAATACATAGGACAGTGCCTCAAACAGAAAGCCTTTCCTGACTGCACTTAATTCTAGTGCCATTTCTCTACTTATTAAGTCTATTATCTTATATGTAACTTGTTTGTACCTATTTGCTACATGTTGTATTCCTCATTAGATTGTAAACTCCCTGAGGGTAGGGATAGTCTTTTGCCTTTGTATCCTGATCACTTGGCATAGTTTAAATAGTAGGTGCTTAATAAGTTCTTATTTACTAACTGAGCTTTCAGGTACAACAAACTCCCCAATATGATAAGTGAGACCTTTTTTTTAAAAAAAAAGTGAATCTAAAGCAAAACATAGTTATAACAGAATAAGGGAATGGTGTTGTCATAGTCAGTCTTTTTCACCACCAAACAATAATAAAGTATGACTGGGAAGAAAAGAATATATCCTTGACCTCAAAGGTGGCCATAAATTGGTACTTAAATCATTCAACATAGTTTATTAAACAACTTCTGTATGTCAATCACTTTGATCAATTCAGTCCAATTCAATTTCATTAACACAACAAGCTGATTGGTGATTGTAAGTTGGCAAAAAAATGTAGACAGCAAAAGCAACATGAAATGTTTTTGTAGATACCCAAGGAGAAAAGAGGGAACAATGGCAACTGGATGGATACCATAGACTGGACACAGGCATGTGCATTTGAATGTTTTAGGATTCCACCTTCTGCTTTACATTTAAATCCAAAAGGGAAAAACTCAGCACTGCCATGTATTAATTTAAATAAAGGTTGCTTGCTGCCGTTTGTCCTTCGTTCTTGAAAAGAGGACCATGACATCAGGGAGGTGATTCCATGGCATGCAAGTGAATTGGATTTAAGTGAGGCAAGGCTGTACAAAATCACCAGCCCCACTTTCTCTTCCAGAGCCATCTGAGTTCAGTGGCCAGATATAGATCAGGACGACTGGAGATGACCCAGCATTCAGTGGAAGACCTTGGCCTCTTTAAGCTGAGGTCTTTAACAGGTCTCAGTTTAACTCATATTTATAAAGTGCTTTGTGATTTACAAAGCACTTTTCTCACACACAACCTTCCATCCATCTTCTTTCTCTTTTTCTTTGTACTGGCTGATTTCCCATGTGAGGAATGCACTTGCTCCTCACTTCCACCATATAACATTCCCCTCCTTTTTCAAGCCAGCTCAAGTACCACCACCACCTCATAGATGTAACCTTTTCTGTTCCCACCAAATGCTGGCACCCTCCCTCCCAAACTACCTTGTATATCTTTGCATTCACTTTGTGAATATGTACTTGTCTCAACTGTTAGAATGAAAATTCTTTAAGAGTAGGGATTATTTATTTATTTTTGTAGTTGCATCTTCAATGCTCTAGTAAAGAGTAGACATTTCTTAAGTGTTTGTTAAGTTATTAAGAAGAGTAGTTCAAATTATGTATCATCCTAAAGGCAATACAGGGATATATGGTGGATGTGCATAGGCTACAACATCTTTCAAACCAAGAAATGTGCCTGTGAAGGATGTCATCAGAGAATTACAAGACTGGGAAAAAGGAGGAGGGCTGGCTACGTAGAGAGAGCAATGGATATCCAACAAACAATTTTTGTGCTCTACTGATAATATTCCATGTCAAGAAAACAAAAGACAGACCCCTTATTATGCATGGGAAGACACAGACCAGAGTCATATATTTCCATGGAAACAATGAATAATATTAAATGAAGGATGTATGTATATTTCAATTGGTTTAAGTGAACTGGCTTGGAATAATTATATGATGCTGGATCACTTTTCTAGGACTCAGTTCTCTCATCTGTAAAAAAAAAAAGTGAGTTTTGGGACATACAATTGCAATTGTTATAATGTGATGAGGATGGCTACGAGGGACAGACAACACATATAATCTCTGCTACCATGGAGGCTGAGGCTGGTAGATCATTTGAGTTTGGGAGTTCTGAGCTGCAGTAGGACTGCTGATTGGTTGTCTCCCAAAAATCTAGCACCAAGATAGTAAGCCTCTGAGCACAGAGCCACCAGGCTGACTCAGAAAAGGAGAGCTGGCTCAGATTGGAAACAGAGCAGGCCAAAGCTTTCATGTCAATCAGTAGTGGGTTTAGGCCCATGAGTGGCTGCTGTACTTCTAGACTGGGTAAGATAGAAATACCCAGTCTCATTAAAATAGAGAGTGGTTCTGAGAAATAAAGAATAGGTACATGTAATACTGGAGACAGTACTCACAACAATGATATCACTAGCCCATCAAAGTATTCAAGTTTAAGTCTGATTATTGATTCACTATTTCCCTGACACTGTTGTAAAGAATGAACGTTGAAAACCTTAATGTTATAGTAATACTGGCTAATAAAATTGTTCTTATTTTATAGATGATGAAAATAAGTTTCAGAGAGGGTGAGTGACATTACTCATGGTTAAAAAGATAGTTCTAGCCAGGTCTTTTGACTCTAAGTCTAGTATTGGTTCTATATCCTTCCACTATTTCAAGTAGCTGAAAATAAAGCATTTGTGTAGTAACAGGATTCCAAGTTTTAGATCTGGAAGCAACTTTAGTGACCCTATGGGCAAACCCATTGATTTTACAGATGAGAAAACTGAGGCAGGTATTGAAGACTGAAGTGACCTGCCCAAGGTCATACTTGTTACAAGTCAATTGGCATATATCAATTTAAATAGAGATATATCCTCCACGTAACAGTGATTTCGCAGAAACTAGACATCTGTAAATTTATGTTGTACTCAGGGACATTTATAAAAGTTAACTCAAGGGATTGTACTTATAAAGGGTTTAGCATCACTAGGGTGGATCTTGGTTATCATATATTAAAAATGTGGTTGTGAAATGCTGTTTAGAACAAGCAACAATAGAGTGAAAATACCAGTTTCACTTTCTCTAATAAAGAAGCATTTTTCCAACATTTCCTTTAGTAACTTTTAAAAAGAGGTTTGTTCAGGTCTGAGAAAATGAGATAAGAACCCTTGAGAGGTAGCCCTGCTCATCTTGTGAGGAGATGATTCAAAATACAGTTCCCTCCCATGCCTGAGATATTGTGAGCCCAAGAATACTGAAATTTGAGACATAAGAAAGCCTGAAAGGGACATGCTTAATCAAGATGCTTGGACTGTCTACTCAAGTATTTATTTGTCTTAGGAAACAAAGGGAATCACGGATGACATTATGATCTATGTAATATTTGTGCTTATGTCTATATGTGATGGTAGTGTGTGATAATACTCTTGTTTATTGTAACTGGAACATTAATCATGATGTGAAATTACTAATTTACAGTTGAAACATTTCATCATTAAGGTCTAATGCACCATAAAAATTCACTATTATTATGCAAGGGTCAGGGTAAAGACAGTTTTGGATTTGTACCAACATTTCCCAAACCACAGCACACCATCCTCGCTTCTCACATAGGTCATTTAAATCCCAAATCCCTTGCCATCAGTTCCAATTTAGGCTGCTGCTTTTCTCATTCCCCCTGGTACACAGTTATGAAGAGCAAACAACATATGTGTTCCTCCATCACAGGATCATAGATTTAGAACTAAAAACAAACTCAGGCTATCTAGTCCAGCCTTCTCATATTATAGATAAGGAAACTGAGACTCTGAGAGGTAATATGTCTTGCTGAAGGTCATGCAGATAGAAAATTACAAGCATTCTTTTTTTGTTTGTTTTTTGTTCTTTGTCATATTGGAGAGGGAAGGCAGGGCAGTTGGGCTTAAGTGATTTACCCAAGGTCACACAGCTAGTAAATGTCAAGTGTCTGAGGTCAAATTTGAACTCAAGTCCTCATGACTTCAGTGTAGGTGCTCTCTTCGCTGCTCCACATAGCTGCCCCAAGGAACATTCTTTGAACTCAGGCTTCCTGATCTCAGGGACAGCTAGGTAGCACAGTATATATAGTACTGGGCTTCGAGTCAAGAAGATCCAAGTTCAAATGTGACCTTAGACACTTACTAGATGTGTGACCCTGGACAAATCTTTTAGCCCTGTTTGCCTCAGTTTCCTCATCTGCAAATGAGCTGCAGAAGGAAATGGCAAATCACTCCAGTATCTTTGCCAAGAAAACCCCATGCAAAAGGAAGAATAGGATTCATAAGTATTCTAAGATCATGTGACAGGTCAAAAACCTACATAAACACTTTTGGGAAAAAGCAGATGTCATTTGACTGAGTAATGGTAAAGGATGACAGTACAAGGTACGGAATTTGTTCAATGTTACCAATGACAGTGGCTTATCTCTGGAAGAAGTCTATGACTTGACTGACATATAAGTATAATCAAAGAGTCCTTCACGGGTAACATATTGAACTCAGTCAAAGATATGTTAAAGAAACACCAAAAAAATGACGTTGTCATACCATTTTGTTTATGGAAATGAATGGACTTATGACAGCAATTCAGGAGCAAGTCACTGTCAATAAAAAAATACAGAAGGGTTATCCTTAAGGAGCTTGAACTTAGTGATCAATGAAGTTTATGCAAGGAAATGGTAGATATTATACAACACATCACTGTAACCTGTAAACATTTAGCAACTATTTTATACCTAATAAGACAAGGATTAATAGAGTTATATTTCAGAAGTTTACTATTGGTCTTATTGATATAGAGACAACAAATCTTTGCATTATAAATAAGAATCTAATAACATCTCAGGAAACTCAGTTAATAAACTGTACTAGATCAACACTATCATCACAGACAAAGCCATTCTCTATAATTACCCAGATACAACAAGTATTCACAAAAACTGAAGAACACCATTTTAAACAAAGTTCATCATGCCATATACTTATGATCTCTAAGCAATATGAAATAAAAATCTTTCATAGATTAGAGATCTGGCCAAAATGATCAAAATCATATGGGAAAGAGATGAGATCTATGGGTTCTATCTGCTACTGTATTTATACTGAGAAAATTTTCAATGAACCTGTAGAGAAGGGACAGATTTACATCCTAATAGTTTTATTCCACCACAAAAACAGTTATTTCCTCCATCTGTGCACTAGTTTATTGAGTAATGAATATAAAGAAATAATAGCTAGATGGTAATTTGCCAAGACTATTTCTATCTGAAGTATGTAGAAAAGGATGAGCTAATTTAAAAAAGATGAAGAGATAATCATAATAAGATGAGATGATTTTCCTACAATAATAGTAATAACAACACATTTATGTAATACTGCAAAATTTTCAAAGCACTTTCCTGAAAGAAGTCTTGTGATTTCAACAGTTCAAGTGTTATAATTCCACTCTTTATAAATAAGAAAATTGAGAATCTGAGAGGTTATATTAGTTTCCTAAGGTCATAAACCAGAAAGTAGAAGAACCAGAATTTGAAATTAATGAGACTATATCCTGACTTTAAGGAATAAGGGGGTCTAGAACTGTACCCCATCCTTTCTTAGCCCCACACAAAGTTGGTCATACCCTGATCTTGCCATCCTCCACAAATAAACACAACACTTTCTACAAGAATTCCCAAATCCTTTTATCTGACCATAATCTACTGGCTTTCCATATCTACCTGTACTTACCCTTAGCAAACACTATTCAAAATCCATACCTTGACCTCCAACCATTTGATCCCTCCACATCTCCTCGCCTAAATCCAATTCACTTGCAAATCATGCCATCACCTTCCTGATGTCTTAGTCCCCTTCAAGAAGAATTCTCTCGGGGCAGAGCCAAGATGGCAGTGTAGCAGCAGCAACATATCGCAGCTCTCACATAGCCACCCCAAAATACCCATAAAGTAGGACTCTAAACCAATCCTAGAACTCCAAAACACACACAAAGATACTTCCCACTAAAGTCAGCTCGGCTA
>CM053590.1:144016691-144054922 GCA_028646515.1 Pseudochirops corinnae | reverse complement strand
ATATGTCTATATAGGAGGGTTTATATATGTGTACAAACACATATCTGAGTATGTGTATATATGAGTACATAGAGGGCACAAGAGCAATTGAACAGGAAGGGACAATACTCTAAAAAGTGAAATTCTGAGGTGGGAGAGGATTAGAATGAGAGGAGACAGGGAGAGACAGAATGGGGTTAATCATCTCATAGAAGAGACAAAGGATAATTGTTACCATGGAGGGGAAGAACAGGAAAGCAAAAGGGAAAGAGTCAACTTTACTCTCATTGAACTTGGCTTAGGGAAGGAATGACATAAACTCTAAACTGGGTATCTTGCCACACACTAGAGTAGGTGGGATGGGGATGAGAGGTGGGATGATGGAGGGAAGGGTGGGAAGGAGGGTTGATGGAATTATACACTTCTGTAAAGGGCCAGGGACAGGGTAGAGAATAGAACAAAGGGGGGGGGCAGGATAGGAAGGAGGGACATATAATCAGTCTGTCACAATATGCCCACAGTGGAGAGGTTCTGTGTAATTACGCATGTACAGCCTGTATTGAATTGCTTGTCCTTCCAGTGGGGGTGGGTGACAAGGGAGGAAGGGAAAGAATCTAGAATTTAAAGTTCTAGAATCAAATGTTAAAAATATATACGTATGTGTATATTATTATTATTATTATTATTATTATTATTATTAACTACATCCAACTGGGAATTAAGATACGCAGGCACTATGGTAGGGAGATCCATCCTGCCCTACCAGTAAGTCAGAGTGGCGAGGGGGAGGACATAGGAGAGAGCATATTGGGGGAGGGGTTATATAGTGGGATAGCTGTTTTGAGGTTTTGGGTAGGGGAAAGATGGGGAGAAAATTTGTAACTTAAAATCTCATGGAAATGAATGATGTAAACAAGAAAATAAATTAATTAATTAAAAAAAAGAATGAGTGAATCAAAGAATATATCATAAGAACAATCAATAATTTTTTTAAAGACAAAGACAATAGTTGAACAACGTAAAGAAATTTCTGGGATGTGGACAAAGCAGTACCTAGGGGAAAATTTACATCTCTAAATGCTTACAGCAACAAAAAAGAGAAAGAGCAGATCAAGGAATTAAGCAAGCAACCAAAAAAAAAAAAACTTTAAAAAGAGCAAATTACAAATCCCCAATTAAATACCAGACTAGAAATACTGGAAATTTCTTTTTAAAAAAGAGATGAATAAAATTGAAAGCTAAAAAAAAAACCCCAACAACCATAGAAGTAATGAATAAACCTAGGAGCAGGTTTTATTTAAAAACAAAACAAAACATCACACTAATGCATTGTTGGTGGAGTTGTGATCTGATCCAACCATTCTGTAGAGCAATTTAGAACTAGGCCAAAGGGCTATAAAAATGTGCATACTTTTTCACTCAGTAATACCACTTCTAGGGTTGTATCCCAAAGAGATCATACAAATAGGAAACGGACCCATACACACAAAAATATTTATAGCTTTTTTTTGGTGGCAAAGAATTGGAAATCAAGAGAATGTCCTTCAGTTGGGAAATGGCTAAACAAGTTGTGAATGTGAATGTAATGGAATACTATTGTGCTATTAGAAATGGGGAGCAGACGAACTTCGTAATTACCTAGAGAGACTTATATGAACTAATGCTGAGTGTAGAGATTTTCTTAAAATAAGTAGTTTCTATCTAAAACCAAGAGCAGGCATTATCTATAATGAGGCTAAAGTATAAGCCTTCTCAATATGATCAGGGTAAAAGAAAGGAAGTCCACTGTCACCATTATTATTCAATATTGTACTAGAAATGCTAGTTAAAGTAATAAGAAAAAGATATTAAAGGGATTATAATAAACAACAAGGAAATAAAATTGCCACTCTGTGTAGATGATATGATGGTATTCTTAGAGAACTGTAGAGAATGAACTAAAAAACTACTTGAAACAATTAATGCCTTTAACAAATTTGCAAGATATAAAGTAGTTGTTACTGTTGAGTTATTTCAGTCATGTCTAGAGTGTTTTGCCATTTCCTTCCCCAAATCATTTTACAAAGAAGGAAATGGAGGCAACCAGGGTTAAGTGACTAGTCCAGGGTGACATAGCTAATAAGTGTCTTGAGTCCACATTTGAACTCAGGAAGATGAGTCTTCCTCATTTTGGGCCTAGCACTGCACTACCTAGCTGACCAGGATATAAAATAAGTCCCCATAAATAATCAAAATTTCTATATACTACCAGCAAAACCCAGCAGGAAAGAGAAATTCCATTTAAAATATCTGCAGATGATATAAAATACTTAAGAGTTTATCTGCCAAGACACATGAACACAATTACAAACCAATTTTCATACAAAGATCTAAAAAAATAGAGAAATATTAATCACCCATACAGAAGCTTAATCAAAACAATAAAAATAACAATTCTACCTAAATTAATTTATCCAGTGCCATACAAAACTACCTAAGGATTATTTTTTGGATCTAGAAAAAAGACAATGATGAAATTCACCTGGAAAACAAAAAAGTCCAGAATGTCAAGAAAATCAATTAAAAAAAAAGTGAAGGAAGGCGGCCAAGTAGCACCAGATTTCAAGACTTATTACAAAGCAATAATCACAAAAAAAATTTTGTAGTATTTAAGAACTGGAATAGATTAGATACATTATATACAGAAGTAAATGGCCCTAGTAATCTATTATTTGATAAACCCAAAGATCAAAGTTTCTGGGACAAGAATTCACTCTTCTGTAAAAACTGCTAAGAAAACTGGAAAGCAATTTGGTAGAAACTAGGCACTGACCAACATTTCACGCTATATACCAAGATAATGACAAAATGAGCATAAGATTTAGACAGAAAAGGTGATAGCATAAGCAAATTAAGGGATCATGGAAAAACTTACCTGTCAGATCTATCTATGTATAAGGGAAGAATTTATGGTCAAACAAGAGACAGGGAGGATCTTGGAAAGTAAAATGGAGAATTTTGAGTACATTAAATTAAAACTTTTTGCATAAGTAAAACCAAAGCAGCCAAAAAAGGAAAGTTTTTTAAAACAATGTTTCTATGATAAAGATCTCATTTTTCAAGTACATAGGAAACTGAGAGCCAGATTCATAAACAAACAAACAAAAAAAACAAAAGGAATCATTCCCCATTTAATAAAAGGTCAAATGATATGAACATGTGGGTAGTTTTCAGAAGAAACCAAAGCTATTAGTAGTCATATTAGAAAAGTTCTAAATCATTAAAAATTACAGAAATTAAAATTAAAACAGCTCAGAGATATCACTTCATGGCTGATATGACAGAAAAAGAAAAGGAAAAATAAATATACTAACGTACCAGTGACGGACATGTGAACTGGTCCAAGAATTCTGGAGAAAAATTTGGACCTATGCCCAAAGCACTATAAAACTGGATATGCCCCATGTCATTTGTAAGAAACACGTTTGAAACAGAGAGAAACACACAAGGTTAAAATAAGGGGCTGGAGCAGAATCTATTATGCTTTAACGGAAATTTAAAAAGCAGGAGTAGCAATCATATGCTCAGACTATGCAAAAGGAAAAATAGATTTAATTTAAAAAGTTAGGCAAGGAAACTACACCATGCTAAAAGGCACCATTGACAGTGAAAAAATACCAAAACCAAACAAAGGCACCAAAACAGCATTGTACACAGTATTTAGCTACTCTGATCAATACAATGATACACAATTTTAAAGGATTCATGATACAAAATGCTGTCCACCTTCAGAGAAAGGCAGAGAGAGAGAGAGAGAGAGAGAGAGAGAGAGAGAGAGAGAGAGAGAGAACTGATGAACTCAGAGTGAATAATGAAACATTTTTCTACTTTCTTTAGTTCCCTTGATTTTCTGGCAACAGCTGGCATAGAAATATGCTTTTTTTTAATAATGTCATATGTATGATGGATATCATGTTGTTTGCCTTCTTAATGGCTACGGAAAGTGCCGAAGTCACAAAATTTGGAACTCAAAATTTAAAAACAATGAATGTTAAAAGTAAATAAGTGTAATTTTAAAAATTAAAAAATGAATTTTCAGTGTGCCTAAATGACCGAGAGGCAGAAGCAGTCTGGTTTGGAAAATCACAAAATTATATTCTCACTAAGTAATGATGCCTAGAAAAAAATCCACTGCAAATCAAAATACAGTTTCATTAAGTTGGGCAGTTAAACTTTCTATTACTCAATTTTAGCTTCATAATTTATGAAAGCAAATCAATAATAAAAATGTATTCTATATAGCTGTCATTTCAACTTAGGATCAGTTATAATATTTCAAATAAACTCAGAATGTAAAGTAGAAAAATCAATATGTCATTTTAGGATAAGACAAGTGCATTGAGTACATTTTAGAATACTTAACCATGATGAGCTTTAATTTCACACTGTATGTATTTGTTTTGTTGGAAGTATTCTACTCCAAACAGGTGAGTTATTTTGCAGATGTTAGGACATAAGCCCCAAACAGGAAAAGAATACATTCCCCTCTTCCCTAATTATTTTTGTATCCAAAAAAAAATCAGTTATCATGATGATACATTCAGAGAAGGTAATTTTTAAAAGGGTTGCTTTAAAACAAAAACAAAAGGGATGCCTTCTATTGCTTAGCAACACCACAGTGCTCCCAGACTTCAGAACATTACTTCTCATTTGGGAACTAAATGGTGCTCTGGACCACTCAAGCCAGGAAAAGTAGTTACAGCCAATAAAATACATGATTGGAAGGGAAGGAGAGTGGGTGGTGAAACAGAACAGCACATCATAGCATATCCACACCCTCCTTTAATCTAACTGCAGGATTTCTTAAAATGGTAGAAACCGTTACTGAAATACTCACAAGAAAGGTTTACCTGTTGTTTCTCTCACTAGTTTGTAAGCTCTTTGAGGGCAGTGATTGTCTTTTGTCTTTTTTTGTATCCCCAATGCTCAGCACAATGCCTGGCACATAGTTGGGGCTTAGTATATGATTATTATATTGTATTATATCTAGAATAATTATACACTCCTCAGCCTGCCATTTAAAGTTCCCCCAATTTCTCTCCAGTTTGCCTTTTCAGCATTCTTTCATGTTAGTCCCCTTCATGTACTCTACATTACCTTGATATATCATCTCCTACCTAACTTCACTCAAACAAACTGCCTTCTATGGCTGGAATGTATGTCTTTCCTGCTTCTATCTCTTAGGAGGTGTGTTTATCAAAAGCGCCCTATTCCTGGACTGCTTTATTTGTTGGCACTCTCTCCCTCTTCTGAGTACTTTGTATTTGCTTACCTGTGTTAATCTTCTGGCATAATGCCAGCTACTCGAGGGCAGAGACTAACTGGTTTTTGTCTTTGTATGCTCTGTGCTTTGGATAGTACTTTCCACAGAAACAAGCATTTAATACATGTTTGTTAAATTGAACAGATGCTTCCTATCCCTACTATTTGATTCCAGATGGCCTGCAGTTGGTGCAAGACCCTTGTTAACATTTGGAAGCAGCCAACATTTTTCTTAGATGTCCCTTTGATTCTCCTTTTAGAGCAGGATTTTTAGTCTGGGTTTCACTGTAAAAATGTATTTTGAAAACTCTGTTTCAATATAAGTTCCTTTATATTTTCTCCCCCACCCCCACCATTTTTAAAATGCAACTAAAAAGAGCTTTCTGAGGAATCCATAGATTTCACCGGACTGCCAAAGGGTTATATGACACAAAAGAGGGGAGGAATATCTGGTTTAGGACCTGCCCCCTTCTTTAGAGACAAAAAGCCCTAATGAAATATCCTAGCTGCTGATATTAGGTACTGAGACCTTTCTTAGTATGTGTAACAGCAACCACACTGGCATACCCGGAATGGCTGGTAGCATAGATTCTTAAATCTGCTTTACTAGGAAAAATAGCTATTTAAGGGGTCAACAATCTTTTTTTTTTTAAATTACATTCACTGGTTCAGGGGAAGTCAGCACTCTGAAATTCAGAGAAAATATAAACAGAGAAAATACAGAGAAAATCCAAGCAGAGAAATAAATACCAACAGACAGGACTCTGACTGCCTAAATCAAATATTCACTTTACATACATATTGAGAGAGCCTTTACATCTGAGCAATAGGGGAGCTCTGAACATACAGCTACTCAGAATCTTGACCAAGGAATCAACCACAAGATCCTTCTCATAAGTGAGACCCCCCAAAGCAAAATACCAACTCAGAGTATATATAAACTTCTCAGAGCCAAAAGGCATCACAACCCTCTGTGACAGTAGTTCTCAACCTTCCTAATGCTGTGACCCTTTAATAAAGTTGCTCATGTTGTAGTGACCCCCAACCACAAAATTATTTTCATTGCTACTTCATAACTGTAATTTTGCTACTGTTATGAATTGTAATGTAAATATCTGATATGCAGGATGTATTTTCATTGTTACAAATTGAACATAACCCACAGGTTGAGAACTGCTGCTCTGTGACTTAGTGCCTAATTAGAAATTAGCAAAAGGTGTGAAAGCCTTCCTACAAGGAAGCCTCCCCTAAGCAAGTTTCCCTTAATGGGCTCCACATGAGGCCTATTAATGGGTGGGAAAGATCTTATATCCCATTAACATTGCAGTATGTCTATTAATGCCTCTCCATAAAGAAACTGAGAGGAGAGAGGCCCAAAAAGGTGAGTTTGGGGGAAAGGCTACCAGAAGATGAGAGTTTTGAATAATTCAGTCTTAATGGAGACCTTCTGGAGATAAAGAGGAGCTATATTTAAGAGATGGGATTTTGGCCCTCCATTATCTGGGGCAACGTAAGGCCTCCAAAGAAAAGAGACCACATATGTCAGGTTAGGGTTATGGGCCAAGAAGTGAACTCCTTCATATAGATAGTGCATACATGAGTATGTGGATGCACCCTGGGAGAAGATTGTTATAGCCTCTTCCTGCCCTCCCCAAGGCTCTCTCTATAAACCTGGGGAAGTGCCCTGGTACAAATGGCTACTGATGGACAAATAGTTGTAGTTGTTAATTTCTCTTAACTCTTAAACTGACTCATGGGGGAAAATAATTGCTTAAGAACCTCTGAGTCAAAGGAACTACTGGACCAGAGCTTCTTAAACTGTGGGATATGACCCTACATGGGGTCACAAAAATTTGGCAATAATAAAAGGTTTCTGAATGTGCAATGACCAAAAATAAATTCAAAATCAAATACATAATGAATCCAAGGTGCGCTTGCCCTTGTTCCTTCACATAACTTTTCTGCAGCCTTGGTTCTGAACACACAACATTTGCACTTTGCACTGTGCATGCCTTTAGGCCACACAATGGAAGGAATGCTGCAGAAAGGGAAACAGGGTTGTGAGTAGAAAAAGTTCAAGAATCCTTGCCTAGACTAATCAGGATATGTCACAAAATCCTCTTTGGCCAATTATTTTGATTGGCAAATCACACCATGATCTAGCTCAGTGGTGTCAAACTCACGTAGAAACAAAGGCCACTAAACCATACTTAAGGATTCTTCTGGGTTCCACATTTAAAATGTAATTTTAGGGGTGGCTAGGTGGTGTAGTGAATAGAGCACTGGCCCTGGAGTCAGGAGGACCTGACTTCAAATCTGGCCTCAGACACTTAACACTTACTAGCTGTGTGACGTTGGACTAGTCATTTAACCCCAACTGCCCTGTCTTCCCCCCTCCAGAAAGCAAAAATAAATAAATAAATAAAATGTAATTGTATTTATATTATGTTTTTTTTTTTTTGGTTAAGTATTTCCCAATTATATGTTAATCTGGTTTGAGCTACACTAGCAACACTTCTGATCTAGCTGACCAAGTAGGATTTCCTAGCTTTCTTCTGCAACCTATGACCCCACAAAAAGCAATAAAATTTCCTTAGGCATCTCTCTTCTTCCCAGCAGCACTAGACCAGACCCAGACTTAATTGTGAGAAAAAAGAAGGTACAGAACCTGGATGTTGAAGTTACCCTGATTCACTGACTCCTCTTCCAACTGCTGTCCGTGAAATCCATACTACTGAGAATGTCCCATGCTTTGAGTCTTCTGAAAATTGTGGCTCCTCTGAACAATCACCATAACTGTTGGAAATCAGGGCTGGCCTTTTACATGTTATCTGTAATCACCTCCTGGAGGGCATAATTTAAAAAGGCAGTTGGCCTGAGACTACTAGTGTCTCTATTCCTTGTGACTGTGAATTTAAGACTCTCATTGACAGCTTTTCTGCTGGCATTAAGGGGCACACCCTCCAGTTTCATTTAATTCTATCTCCTTTTACTACCATCTAAGCTCACCTAATGCAGCAACTAACTCACATCTATCTTCTTTAATAGTGTCTTGATTCCAGACTTCTTTTTCTCCAAAACATTTCCATTTTATGGTTCATTCATCAGGGAAATGCTTGCAGACAGTAAATAATCTGGCATATTAATTCATATTAAAGTGTGTGTGTGTGTGTGTGTGTGTGTGTGTGTGTGTGCCCGCGCACATGCAGGGTGGGGGGAGTGTAATGGTAATGGGAATTTGAAGATCTTCCCAGGTCCTTAATAAGCCTAAGGGAATTTTAGGACCTTCCCTGCTTTGAAAATATACTCTGCTCCCTAATAGGCTGAATATAATCATATGAAGCCTATGGTGGGAGGAGTTTGCTGAAGGGTAGAACAGAATACACAGGAAGCTTGGAGTCAGAGTCTGCTAGATGGTTGGGAAGAGAGTTTGTTTCCCAGGGAGACAGGCTTGTGAGTAAATATTGATCAAATATTGACTTGTGGGGAGGCTAAAGGATGGTGTGGCTCTCAGCTACATTGTGGTGCATTAACTTATATGCTGCTATGATGGATTCGGTTTCCTGGTGTCAGGATTTGGTTTTCTGGCATCTGAACAAATATTTTACTTCTATCTCCTTTATGGAGAGTCTGTTATATTTTGTGATTGAACACCATATTTATGGTGATCATGGGCACTGTAAATATTGCATTAGCACTACAGGGAGGGGGAGAGGATTATGGTGCATGTGCATATAGAAAGGTTTGTGTTTGTCCAGATCTATGATAATATAAGTATAAGAAAATGCAGAGCAGCACAGGAGATAATGAACTAACCTCAGAAGCAGGAAAATCTGGGTTTAAGTCTTTCTTCTAATATATCTTAGTTGTGTGACCCCAAGAAAATCATTTACACTCTCAGTGTTTGAGTCAAATCTCTAAGATTCTAAATTACGAGGGGTTGCAGATTTAGGGAGTTATGGAGGTAGAAAAAAATTTCTCCACCTTGTGTATTAACACCCTATGTTTCTATAGCTTTATACTTTCCAAAGCGAGTCTCCAAGTGTGATGATACTTGATTCTTGCCACCCTGCAATGTAAGTAGGTCAGTTATTTTTATCTTCAGTTTATGAAAGAAGAAACTGTGTCTAAGTGATTTGCACTAGTTCACACAGCTAGTGGCAAACAACTAACTAAGGGATGACAGATCTGAGCTTAGAATCAAAGTCTTGTGAATCCTAGGTTTTCCAATCCACATGTATCAGTTTAGCATTCAGTTCTGAATCTGTCTGTAATCCTAAATCTTTTAATCTCTAATTACACAGCAGGCACAAAAATAAAAATCAATACCAAATTAGAAGAAGAAAAATAAGAAGATATGCTATGCAGTTAAAGCAGCTTCAATCTGTCCAATTTCAACAAATTACTGATTCAAAAAAGGTAAATGGAAAAAAGAACGATTGTTGACACAAATGGTCACTGTTTTATAAGGAAACTTAACCAATGTAATTAATTACCACCGTGAGGAGACCAAAGGTGCCTAGAAATCACTTTAGCCAGAAAACATGTGCTATCTTTGCAAACAGAAAGATGTGTCTGCCTAAGGAAACCCTGAAAATATATTTCTGAAATTTTATAAGATGGCAGATTATAAAGCAGTGAGAATTAGAAATGATAAACATGAATAGAGAAACATGAGAAGACATTTGAATTGATGCAAAGTGAATAAAGCAGAACCAGGAAAACCTTATATGTAATTATAACGACATATTTATTGAGTACAATGACAACAAAACAAGCAAAACCAAGTGCTGTGAAATTAGGATCAATCAGTTCCAAAAAAGATTTATGAGAGTTTTCCACTTGCTTCTTTGTAGTAGTAAGAGACTACAGGTATGGAACATTACATATGGCAGATGTTTTTAATATACTGTTTAGTTTTGATGAACTTTCTTTATCTTTTTCTTTTTAAAAAAAACTTTATTTAAAAGGGATAGAATTTTGTTATAAGGGATGGCTGGATTTTTAATCCAAGGTTGGTTTCTCCATTGGTGGGGAACCTGAAGGCTTGAGGCCACATGTGGTTTTCTAGGTCCTCAAGTGCAGCCTCTTGATTGAATCTAAACTTCACGGAACAAATGCCCTTAATAAAAAGATTTGTTCTGTAAAACTTGGACTCAGTCAAAAGGCTGTACACCTAAGGACCTACAAGGTCATAGGTAGCCTTGAGGTCGCAGGTTTCCCCACCCCTGATACTATACCACTAGACCTAGGGAGAAGTGCTAAGTTCAAATGCAACCTCAGATGCTTATCAGCTGTGTGACTCTGATCAAATCATCTAAAAAAAACCCAACAAACCAAAACAAAACCTCTGTTTGCCTCAGGTTCCTCATGTATAAAATGAAAATCATAATAGGACTTAAGTTACAGGGTCATTGTGGGGATCAGATAAAATAATATTTATAGAGTACTTTGTAAATATTAGAGATCTCTGTAAATGCTAACTACTATTAAAAATATTCACTTGTTGATAGCATATCCTTGGTATGCTGAGACATGCCTGTAAACTTTGCTACTGAGGGAGTTCTAAGCTGCAGTTGGCTTAGCTGATAGGGGTGCAAAGTCTGGTTCCAATATGGCAAGTTCTGGAAGGACATCAGGCTGCCTAAGAAGGAGAAAAACTGTCCTAGATCACTGGGAGAGGAGGTTGAAGTTTCGATGCCAATCAGCAATGGGATCAAGACAATGGTGACTGCCACTCTCTAGCACGAGTAAAATAAATTGGGAGGGAGGGGCAGGGTTTAAAAGCAACCACAGAGATAAGACACTCCAGCATCTTCACTGCAGAGGTGAGGAAAATATACAAGTAATAAATAGCCAAGTTGAGCCTAGATTTGACTTTAATTCTTTTGACATGGCATATTTCACATAGTTTTCCACCCTACTTTTTGTATTGGAAATCTGTTTTTGTGCTCTCATACCTGTAGTGGGTATAATATAGGAGATGGAGTACTTGGGCGTGGGGTCAGGAAGGCTTGACTCTATTTCTACCTACCTCTGACACCAGTCATGTGACCATGGGCAAATCATTTAGTCGCTCTGTTTCTCAAGACTTTTCATCTGCAAAATGGGAATAACAACATATATAGTACGACATCATAGAGTTCCTTAAGATCATATGAGAAAAAGGATTTAAAGTGCATTGCAAACTGTAAAGTGTCATATAAATGCCAGTTGTTATTACAGAAATATGGAAAAAAAATATCTTTTAAACTGAGAAAGTAGCCAGTTCCTAAACTGTTTATGTTCAATAACAAAAACAAAAAATAGATTTCAGTTTCTATAGCCAAGATAAATTCCTAAGTTTGAGAAGTATATTAGGTGTTTAGTGAATAGTATGGTATAGTGGAGAGCTGGTTGCCAACCAAGGGTGAAGGGGAAAAAAACCTTAGTAGCACATTTTAATGTATTATCCTATCTCTAAATGGAAAAAAAAGGAAAATGATACCATACTTGCACTATATTAATTTTAGAGAAAATGTTAGCAATAACATAGATTGTACAGAGTATAATTTTTAGACCCTATAAATAAAAAAAAATAAAATTTGTAATTTTGCAAAAATAATAAAATTCCCTGCCAATGATGACAGTGAATTTTATGACATGCCTGGTGCCAAATAAGGAATTATTGCAGTTGAAAGAGAACTCACAGCTGATAGGTAATGCCTTAAAAGTATAGCCAACTATATTCCTTATATATTCATATAAAAATTCCATTATATGTATGTAATATTTAAATGTTTTAAATGTTCCTAAGTAGTTCAAGAAACCAACAAACTAGAAAACAAGACATAATTAGAGTAGCAAATAGAAAATGAAGAAAGTCCTGAGATAGAATTATGTTTGCAATTCCTTTACATGCCTATAGAATTTCAAGGAAGCAAAGAGGCAGAAGCATCCCATGGGCTTGAGACCCAAAGAGATCTTGATTCAAGTGCAGATTTATCCAATTTCTATGTAATCTCAGGCAAACCATTAAACCACTCCGTTTCCTTATCTGTGAAATGGTGGATATTGCACTGTGGGATATTGTGAGAAAAGCATTTCCTAAAAAAATTAAAGTGCTACATAAATGTGTTTATTGTTGTATTTTTGTTATCATTAAGAACCCTGTATTGAGAATCAGAAGTGGGTGTTAGTCTCAGCTCTACCAATAGCTGGCTGTGTGATTTCAGTTAAGTTGGTTAGTAAGAACAGTGAGCATTCATGCAGCTCTATAAAATTTACCAAGTATTTTACATACAGAATCTGATTTGAGCTCTACAACAACCCTGGAAGGTCATTAATGCTAGAGGCACTTTTGCTCCCACTTTATAGATGAGGAAATGGGGATTCAGAGAGTTTAAGTGACTGGCCAGGATCACATAGACAGGGTCAGAAGTGGGATTGAAAGGTCTCTCCTGACTCCAAGGATAGTGCATATCTATAACATTATTTCAATCAGTCCTCTGTAACAGTGTTTTGCTTGCTATGTGTTCAAGAACTACTGAATCATAGTAACTAAATCTATATGGCTCTATAGTTTATATATATATCTATAGTTTATAAAGCACTGTGCATGTGTATTCCCTTGGATCCACACAATAAGACTGTGAAAGAGGTTCTGTTATTATACCCATTTGAAGAGTGGAATGGAACCCGAGGCTGACAGCAAGTAAATGACTTGTCCAAGGTCATAAAACCAGGAAATAACTAAAGTAAGATTAGAATTTCAAGTTATCTTATCTCCATGTCTAATGTTCTACTTACTCATTCAGCTTGGGTATATTATTATCCTTTTAGTCCATTTGGAGCAGTGGTTCTCAACCTTCCTAATGCGACCCTTTAATACTTGTATGTGGGGGTATCTGCATGTAGGCGGACCCACTTGGAGACAGGTAGAGGAGCGGTGTCTCTGTTCCTAAGACCATGGGAAATATGCGTTTTCCCATGGTCTTAGGCGACCCCTGTGAAAGATTCGTTCAATCCCCAAAGGGGTCATGACCCACAGGTTGAGAGCCACTGAGAGATTTTGGACTTCAGAGATAGTAACTACTGAAGGTCTTTCCAGAGATTGGTTTTAACACTAACTCCTTGAACAACACCATTAGGAAAAAAACATTGCTATAGTTCCCTATGTGGGGCAAAGCACTTAGCTGGGTGGTAAATTTTCCATCAGTTTAATTTAAGTAGCTTCATAAAATATGAATGATGCAAAATGGAAAAGCTTTTTTTGTGGCAAACTGCCCTCTTTCATGTGAAAAAGCTTGCTTCTAAGCTGCAAATTCCCTCTGTTCTGTGCTAGAACCTTCTGGACAGCATAACTAGGTTGGAGAATATTCACATGATAAAGAAATGAGTTCCTCCCTACCAAACCATCATTTTAATATCTTCTTTACAAACGCTAAAAGCCAAAAGTGCAAAAGGGATATTGAGGTATAGGGGAAAAAATGATTTTTTTGGTCACTATCTCTAAGATATGTCATGAGTAAACTGTTTTGAGGGAACACCAACCATAGTTTCCTGGGGTAGAAGCAAATGTTTCACCTAACATAATCATCATCTAAACTCCATATCAACTTAGGCAAGGCCAGAATGCCTTATTAATTTTACACCAATGAGAAAAAATGGATCATCTAGTCTCTAAGTTGAATTTTGCCTTTCCTTTCCTTTCTCATCCCTGATGTACCTTTCTTTCTTTGTCAATTTTGCTGTTTATTAACACATTTATAAACTAGAAAGGTAAAGGAACAAAATGCCCTTCCTTTCACTGAAGGTGTAAACTTCTGATTTTTAGTTATACCATTTAGTTTTCTGTACTATTTAAATAATTGTTAGAATCATAGAACTTTGTAGTTGTCAAGAACTTTAGTTATGGTCCAGTACAACCCTGTCATTTTATAGGTGAGGAAAATGAGGCCCAGAGAAGTTACCCAGAGTCATATAGCAAATTAGTGGTAGATCAAAGACCAGAAACCTAGTAATAGGACCCCTAGTCAATTTTCCTTTCAGTATTTAACCTTTACCTACCCATATGTTTCAAGGATTCATGATTTCATCAATATGGTTGTATCTTCCACCAATGCAGATTCTCAAGTTTATTTATTTTTTTATTTATATTTACATTCATTTATATTTATTCCTTAGTTTATTTATACCTTAACATACAGGAAGACCTGATTTCAAATTGAGTCTCAGACCCTTATTAGCTGTGCAACCTTGGATAAGTCAATTACCCTCTATATCCTTTAATTTACTAGAGAAGGAAATGACAAACCATTCCAGTATCTTTGCCAAGAAAATCCCCTGGAAAGTGTTGATGTGCTATCGTCCAAAAGTCATGAAAAGTATAATGAAACTGAATGACTGAACAACACAATAGATAATACTAAAGAGTTGACAAAACAAAACCCTGTCTGGGTAAGCAACCTTCTGTAAAGCAAACTTCTCTAAACTTAGCAAGGCTGGTATTTGGACAACCCAGGCCTATGGTCCTCCAATAAGCCCATACATCACCTTCAAGCTTCTTGAGGTCATTCTTTCCATTCACTGGGTCAGCTTTCTCCCTAATTGCTCTTGATCTGTCTCATCTTCTTGATCCCTTAATATATGTAAATATTACCTAAGAGTTCTTACTTGACCCTAAGGTCTTCTGCTTTAATCTTTGATAGCTTCGGCTTTCATCTCTATGAGGAAGACCCCTACATGTCCAGTTCCAGGCTTCCTCTCTTTTGATTTCTAATTTTCATTTCTAGTTTCCCATATAAAATCTCTCCCTGAATGTTCCATCAGCAGCTCAAACTCAACATGTGTAACAACGATGCAATATTCACAATGCCCACGGTGACTATAAATATGGTAGTGTAGTTGTGAATCACAAAATATAACATGACAGAGCCAAAGCATTTATTCAAATACCAGAAAGTGGAGTCCCCAAATCAGAAAGTCAAAGTCATTACAGTAGCCACGGAGTTGGTACACATAGTTAATGCAGTGAACACCTGCATTCCCAAGCCTTCAAAACAAAACAGGCTCCCTCAGGCAAAGATCCTCCTCTCCTCACTCACAGTAGCTGCTCAGCCTCCATGCTTCTCACTCCCAGCAGTTCTGGCTACCAGCAGTTCTTAGCAGAAGTTCTGGTTGGCTCTTAGAAGAAATTCTGCCACCACCAGTTCTGTTCTGCAAATCTCTTTCCACTGTGGCCTGGGACTCTCCTTATCCATGGTATCAGTTCCTCCCTGCCCCACCCCTTCCTGCTACATCAGCAAGTTCATCCCACTGTGGGATTCACAAGTCCCAAGTCTTAAAATCTGACACAATTATGGACTTGAAACTAAGTGCTAAGTATCTGTTAGCTTGCCAATACAAGGGGCATGGAAGATCTTCAGATTCCATTACCATTACAACATGTCCCAAACAGAGTCTATTTTCTTTCCTGGAAACCTTATCTTCCTTTAGGCCCAATCATTTTTGTCCATGCAGTCATCTTCTTTTTGTAAGCTTTGGATTGTTTTGGATTCTTTCCATCTTACAGATGAGTGATAGATCATGAAGTTAGAAGTGAAAGGGATATTAGAATTCCTCTAATCTAACTGCCTCATTTGACAAATAAGGAACTGTCAAGGAATGTCTTGCTCATGGTTACACAGGTAATAAGTGGGAGAACACATCAAATGTGTTAATATTTTGAAAATGCTTAGGCCAGTGTTTGGCACATACTAGGAGTTTAATAAATGCTAGTTCTTTCTCCCTCACTTCCTTCCTCCCTCCCTCTACAACAAATATTTGAGCCAGGCCCTCTGACTCCGAATCCAGTACTCTCTTAGTACATTGTGCCATAGTGAGTCTTAGCGATTCCATACTTTTAACACTTTTTACATTTCTCCTCTCTTCTAATAACTTTACCACTTTCTTGAAGCAGTATTAGTCTCCTTATAGGCATTCCAGCTTCCATTTTCTGCTTCATCCAATTCAGCCTTCACAGTGTTTCAGAGTAATTTTTCTTATAAATATATCTGTTTATGTCAAAACCTTTGCTCAAAAATCTTTAGTAGTTCCTTATTTCTTACCAAGCAGAGTTTAAACTCTGGAAACCCTTCACAGTTTAGTATAATCCTGCCATTCTAGTCTTATCTTACTTCCCTCTATTCACTCCATACTCGAGTCTGACTGTTCCATGCTCTGTGAGCACAATGGGCTGTCAACACACAAAGGCTATATACAGATCATTGTCAATGTAGGGAAGACCCCCTTCATTTACTGACTTTCTATCCATGTAGAGCATAATTCCACCAAACCTCCTAGGTTGGTAATGCCCATCTTTCTGAAGGTTCACATAGTACTTACAAGTAATAATTTTGTTGATGTCTTTTGATTTTTATCGTCTATATATCCCCATTTAACTTTGTGTTATCCCTTCCCACAAGAGAGACAAATCTTATGATAAGCAAAGAAACAGAGTGGGAAAAATCAATTAATCAAAACTGACCAACATAATGAAAAAGTCTAAAATCGTACAGAGGTGATACACACCCACAATCCCCAACTTCTGCCAAGCAATACAGAAGAGGTGTCTTCTCACCTTTAAGGTCAAGTTTGGTCATTAAAATTTCACAACATTCAGTTTTGATTCATATAGCACTTTGCTGTGGAACTCTCTAGTATATTTCACTCTCTAAGGTTTTGAGGGAACACCAACCATAATTTCCTGGGGTAGAAGCAAATTTGTCACCTAATTAATATAAGCATCATCTAAGCTCCACACAAACCTAGGCAAGGCCAGAATGCTTTATTAATTTTATACCAATGAGAAAAAAATGGATCATTTAGTCTCTAACATGAATTTTGCCTTTCCTTTCCTTTCTCATCCTGATGTACCTTTCTTCCTTTGTCCATTTTGCTGTTAATTAATATGTTTAGAAGGCAGAAAGGTAAAGGGACAAAATGTCCCTCCTTATATTACAGGCGTAAATTTCTGAGTTTTAGTTATGTCATTTAGTTTTCTGTACTTGAGGACAGTTTTCTGAACTATTAACTGTTAGAATCATAGAACTTTGCAGCTGTCAAGAACTTTAGTTTGTGGAATACTGTATATAACTATGACAACCCTGTCCCTTATTGGCTTTGAAATGTTTGTTTATATTGTATGATGCAAAATTTAAAGAGAAATACTGAAATAGAGTGAGACAAAAAGAAAGAACAAGACAGAGACAAAGAGAAACAGAGAGAAAAGGAAAAATACCCTAAAATTTAAGGAATAACCAAAAAGTAACATGAATATGATACTTTTAATAAGTTACTTTATTAGGGTAGTGCTCAGCCTTATCCAACAAACATTTTTAAGACCCTGGTACATGCAAGATACTGTGCTCATCATAAAACAGTATCATTTTGTCTTTCAAGGGCATGGGGAAGGGAAATATAATGACTTTTTAATGTGCGTGTGGGAGAATATCAGCCCTGCACTATCTCTGCTAATGTTCTCCCATCAATGTGGACTGAAAATAAAGACTTCAATATCGACAACAGATAAGAATGCAATACATTTCTTCCACCAGCTCCATCCTAAGTAATGAATAAGGTATTCATGGGAAAAATATGTCAGAGACTGCGCCTTTCCTGGGGTATGTCTTCAAATGACACCCACTCTGAGAACTACTTCGAGTCCAGGGTATTGGACAAGGGGTGATTGAATATATAGCTTCTTCCTGCTCCTTTATTAATTAACTCAAGGATTTGCAGAGTGTTTTGTGCAAAGCTCTACTAGCCAGCTGGCCCAATATATGTAGTGAGGTAATGGGAAGAATAAAATGCCTATCCTGTGTCTATGCCTGACAACTGGCAGGGTGCCTATTGTGTTTATATTTGAAATCAGTTTGATTGTGTGTTTCTGTCCTCACTGGGGAGATGGGGAAAGTGGAGAATATGTAAAAGCTTCCCTACAGCAGAAACAGAAAATTTTATGTCTTAGGAACTGGTATCAAATTTACATATCCTGTCAATTATTTGGGGCTTTACATAACAGACCAATGCTTATCCTCTATAATTCAAAGCTTAGTATATTGATAGGGGCATATGTAGTTTCAAGTTCCAGTGAAAATGGAAATTTGAGAGTGTGAGGGGGTGAAGGAGAGTTGTCAAAGAGATTGAAAACTTGGAGACCCAGAGAATACTATTGGGCAAAATACTTGGGTTTTGTTATTCCTCAATTAAAAGCAAATCACCTGCCTCAGTAAATGGAAATTATTAAATATCTGTTTACACAAGACATTGACTTAGGTAGACAAAATGAAATGGACAAACTTAATTCTGAAAATGGATATACATATCTACAAAAAGACATTCTCTTCCACACATATATAACTGCACAGCACAGTGAGAAGCAATGCTGTGTGAAGGAGAAAAAAAAACATTCAGCTGCAAGGTAATTTACACCAGAACAAGCTTTTTGTGTTGGAAAGTTGTGGTATGTGCTGTGAGGTGTGAGAAGAGCTTTTCTGGAAGGAGAATAAAGTGGGGTGGGGTAATCATTAGTGTTCTCTAGTCTGGGAAAGGCTTTATTAGGGATCTGAGATTTCAGGAGCTCCCTGGAGGATAGAATGGAAGATTTCAGTGAAGAGCAGAGGTTGGTAGAATGACAGCTAGCAACATGAGAGGGCCTGAATTGAAGTCAGACAGCTGAAGGAAGGGGCAAACTGTATTATAGTGTACTCCCACTATTTTCCTAACATGACTCTTTTTTTTTTTTGTCTTTTGTGTTTTTGTCTTGAGCCCCTGATGTCAGCAGCTCATCAGTTCATGCTGTTATGCATCTGTTCATTCATTCACCTGATCTGCCCCCTCCCGATGCCTGTTCCTTTTTCCTTCCCCCCTCTCCTTTTACTGTTAAGGCTGTTTCTGTTTTCTTTTCCTGGGCTGGGTTTCTTTCCCCTGCAACTCTCTTTTCCTGGCTGATTGACTCAAGCATCCATCATTACCCACATTGTTTTTGGTTTCTGCTCATCCTCACTGCATTTGCCAGGTGTATGTCCACCCTGCCCCAAGATTCTTGCTATGTTGGTTGAGCACCTAAATTCTCAACAGGAAGGCAGAGGTCATAAAAATAAAATAAACCCTTAAAAAGAACATGGCCCCCAGCGTTAAATTGTGGGAGTGCTCTCCTTCTGTGTAAGCCTTGCTATTCTGCCTTGAGACAGAATTTCTGAGCTGAATTGGGCTCTTCATCTCCACAGGGAAATGGATACAGCACGAGCATCCCTCTACCCTTCTCCCTCTTTCCTCGGTAGCTGCTTTAAGCTACAAGAAGTATGCCAGATTAGTTAGTGCTAGAAATATTAGATTCTCTCATGAGTTCTCCAACATATGAGGAAACCACCTCGGATTCCTGGGTAGATTATGAAATGTATTAATATTGAGAACAGAACTGTAACCACAGTGGGGCATTTGAGGGCTCTAGCTGCAAACTCTCCTCCTATCTACCCCCTACCCTCACCCCTACATATAGTAGTATGTTAATGAATGGTTAACAACTCTCCCCTCAAACACAAGACTAACTTTTTGGAGGGTGAGGGAAAGGAAGCAATTGGTGTTAAGTGACTTGCGCAGGGTCACACAGTTAGTAAGTGTCTGAGGTCACATTTGAATTCAGGTTCTCTTTACTCCAAGGCTGTTGCTCTATCCATCTAGCTGCCAAGCTGCAATAAGATACATTTTAAAGTTTAATTTGCATTGTTAACATTTTCTTCATCACTTTTTTTTTTAAGTCTAGAAAACAATAAATCAGGCCTTAATAGCATTTGCTGATTTCTGATGTGTAAAGTTCATGATAAAAATTAACAATCAGCTCAAGAAGTTTCCAGCTAGTCCCAGGACACTCTTATATATATCTTGTTTATACATTGTTGTTTACATGTTATCTTTCCCCTTAGACCAGTGGTTTTCAACCTGTGGGTCATGACCCCTTTTGGGGGGGTCAAATGACCCTTTCACAGGGGTCACCTAAGACCATCGGAAAACACATATTTCTATCCATCTCCAGGCGGGTCCACCCACTTGCAGATACACCCACATATGAGTATTAAAGGGTTGCAGCATTAAGAAGGTTGAGAACCATTGTCTTAGACTGTGACCTCCTTGAGACTTGGGATAATTTTTTGCCTTTCTTTGTATCCCAGGTGCTTAGAACCATGGCTGGCACATGATTAGGAATTAACTATTATTAATTACTATTAGACTTTTTCCACACATTATTATGTAAAAGGAAACATAGGAAACAGAAAGTATTAGTCTGGGGTGGGTGGAGCCAAGATGGTTGTGTAGAAGCAGGAAAACTCAGTGGCTGCCCCCATAACCACCTCAAATACCTATAAAATATGTCTCTAAACAAATTTTAGAGCTCCAGAACCCACAAAGTGACAGGGAGAAAGAAATCTCCCACTGAAGGCAGCCTGGCAGGTAGAGAGGAAGGATTCATCACAGGGTACTGGGAACCAAGACCAGCCCCACATGAGCCCATGGTGTTAGCCCCAGGGTGGCCCCGACCAGCGGCTGCCAGACTTCTGGAGAGTGGATCACCAGCGGCAGTGGTGGTTTCCAGAATTATCAATCCATAAATGCCAAAGGAAAAGTAAAAGGTCAGTGTAGAACTCTGTTACAATTGGGGGGGAATGGAAGAGTGGGTCCAGCTCCTGCCCCAGAGGTAGAAGTGGCTGAAGTGCAGCAGCCCTGCAGCCACCTCCGCATGCCTGCTTCAGACTTCCTGGCCTCCAGATCATAGGGGAGCCAAGAGAACATACATACATATGTATATATAGGAGGGTATATGTGTGCATGAATACATATGCGAGTGTGTGTATATGTGTACAGGTATGCATAGAGGGCACAGGATCAATTGAATAGGAAGGGATGATATTTAAAAGGTGAAATTGAGAGGTGAGAGAGGAATATAATAAGAAGAGATGGGTAGAGACAGAATGGGGTAAATTATCTTATATAGAAGAGGCAAGGGATAACTGGTACAATGGAGGGGAAGAACAGGAAGGCAAAAGGAAATGTGTCACCCTTACTCTCATTGAATTTGGCTTAGGGAGGGAATGACATACACACTAAATTGGGTATCTTGCCCTACAGGGGAGTAGGGGGAAAGGAGATGAGAGGGGGGATGATAGAGGGGAGGGCGGGGCCAGGGGAGGGTAGTTAGAAGCACACATTTCTGTAAAGGGACAGGGTCAAAGTAGAAAATAGAACAAGTGGGGGGGTGGGTTAGGATGGAGGGAAATATAGTCAGTCTTTCACAATATATTCACTGTGGAATGTTTTGTGTAACTACACATGCACAACCTATATTGAATTGCTTATCTTCCCAGTAAGGGTGGGAAACAAGGGAGGAAGGGAAAGAATCTGGAAATCAAAGTTGTAAAATCAAATGTTTAAAAAAATTATTATTATTCTTTTTACATGCAACTGGGAAATAAGATATATAGGCACTGGGGTATGGAAATCCATCTTGTCCTACCTGAAAGTCAGAGGTGTATGGGGGGAGGATATAGGAGAGAACAGATCGGGGGAGGGGGTATACAGTGGGATTGCTGTTTTGGGGTAGGGGGTAGGGGAAAGACAGGGAGAAAATCTGTAACTCAAAATCTTGTGGAAATGAATGATGCAAACTAAAAATAAACATGAAATTTAATTTAAAAAAAGAACAAATATTTGCTGGCACAAAAAAGAGAAGGTATTAGTCTGAAATGTTAAAGTGTTTGCTGTCTTTTCCAATGCCTGTGAAATAACCGTGGACCCTTTTCATCCTATGCTTGCCATTTGCTTTTTTTTTTTCTTTTTTGTGTTTTGAATTTTCAGAGGAAAAAGAAAAGGGGAAAAGTAACCCGGTTCCTTTCTTGTTCCCTAGTCTCCTGTCATTGATTTGTTGAGCTAGAAATCACCATCTACTCTGCCAACACTAACAGAAATCTTCACTAGCAGTGATCCACTGCTGTTCAACAAAATAGCCAGCAGAATTACGTGATGGAAAGAGGGAAAGGAGAGAGAGGAGGAGTCTATTCACATATATTTTTAAGTGACTTGTTAAAAATACGAAATTCCTGACTGAGCTTATCATTCTGTGGGGCATTAGAGTGTGATAGTTGGAAGTTTTCTCATAAATCATCCAGACCTATACCTTCATTTTATAAATGAGATAATTAAAACTTGGCAAAGGGAAGTGACTTACCTAATGTCACACAGCTAGTCACAGATCCAGCCCTAGAATCTAGTTCTCTTATCAGTCCAGTACCCTTTCCAGTGGTTCTTAACCTTCCTAATGCCGTGACTCTTTAATACTCATATGTAGGCATATCTGCATGTGGGCGCACTTGCCTGGAGACAGAGGAGCGGGTCTCGGTTCCTAAGACCATCAGAAATATGTGTTTTCCAATGGTCTTAGGTGACCCCTGTGACCCCTGTGAAAGGGTTGTGTGACCCCCAAAGGGGTTGCGATCCACAGGTTGAGAACCACTGCTTTATACTGTTTCGTGCTGTTGCTTAGTGCTTTAATGGACCAACAGCCAAACTCTACTTTAGTTACCACTGCTCACTTGTTCCTTATCTCCAATAGACACTTTGGTTAATTTTGAAAGATAATTTAAATTATAATTCATAATTATAAAGGTCCATAATTCCAGGAGCCTGAATTGCATAGAGATTATATATGTGTGTATTTACATATATACACACATATTTTCCAAGACAAAATAGATCATCACCTAACTCAATTCAATAAGAATGTATTTATTAAATTTCTAGGGTGCCTGGAATTTTTATCAGCCTTTTTTTTTCTTAAATGGTTTTATACACTTTTCCTAATAAAATGCAAAGAGGACACATTGAACATCTAATTAAAGGTTAAATAACAGCCTCTTCCTCTTAAAGCCACCATAACCAAAGTCTTGGTGAGAAGGTGACATGGGAGAGGGGAATGAGAGGAGTCCCTGGTAAAGATTTAATCTATTTTGAATTTCTTTGCCATCAAATGTAGATTAAATCACACCTTTTACCGAGAGTCCCTACTGGCTCTATTATGAGGAGGAAGGAGAATTGAAGGACAGGAGTCCCCATCCAGATTCCTGTGACTCTACCTTTGTTAGAGAGGGGTTATTTAATGGGACTTTCCCCTTAAACTCAAAATATAGAGGCCTTAAATTCAAGATTATAGAAAGGCAGTTTTGCCTCAGATCTGAACTTCAATCCCAGGTCAAACACTAGCAGTGGGACCTTAGGCAAGTCAATTAAACCCCCATGAGCCTCAAGTCTGTCGCTTGTCCTTCCTTCTCAAAGAAGGTGATGCCTTGGCTTGCTTGTGAATTGGATTTAAGTGAGGCAGAGCTGCACAAAGCTGATGGCCTCACTCTCTCCTCCAGAGTCATTGAAGTTCATTCAGCAGCAGGACAAAAATCGAGGTGGTGCAGTGGGTGAGGCCTTAGTACCTAACTCACAAGGTTGTTGTGAGAATCAGCTGGAATCAACTTCTGCAGCACTATTATTATTTAGCTTAAGAAATTTTTTAAAAACAGTAAAAATTATTCTTTTAAAAAGTATAGAATCATGATTAAGAAATATTTTTCTATCCCAATCTCATTTGAGAGCAAATAAGACTTTAGCCATAAAGTCCTGAAAGAACACTGTGAGGGATTCCAGGGTATTTACAAAATGGAATATTCTGAGATCTTTAAATGCACCATTGTAACAAAATAGACTTGTGTTTACCCTCTAGCCTTCGTTTTTCTGGGACACCCTTGGAGAACTGAGCCTACTCATTAAGACAGACCAATCCACAGCTCCCAGTCACACTCCAGGCACAGTTTGACTTCTCCAATCTAGCTTCCAGGGAGGTTGCCTCAATTATTTGCATTGAGGGGAAGCCCTAGGGGCTCAAATTTTAGTAAACCAATTAGCTGCACCTTTGAGATAACAAGGCTTTCCTTTAAAATACAAATACCCCCTGTACAGGTCATTCATTCACATCATAGTAAGAAATAATTTGATCAGAAAGTCAGATTGCTTTCCTCCAGGTGAAATTTGCTGCATTGAGGGAAGAAACATATTACATGTGGAGTAACAAATTTATAACCCTCTTATCTGCCGAACTATAACACTTACTATCTTTAAATAATAGTTCCAGACTAATTTTATACTGCTAACCTTTCTCAAATCATCTTTCATTTTCCAAACCACACAATAACTCCTGACTCCCCTGTTCTCCTTTCAAGTAATTTCAAAGGTTGCTTTTATATGCAACGTTTAAAGGAAAAACCTAGACAATTAGTGGCAAAGGGTCTCTTTGCAATTTTGGACTATGTTAATATCCTGAAACAGAATCCTCATTTGTCTAACACACTTCCCAGAGGGGTTCCAGAAAGAGGGGGATAATAAACTCAGATCCAGTATTCACAAATGAAATAATAAAGGTAAAGTAGATTTCATCATCCTTTCAATCATGCTATGGACCTAACTCCCCTAATAAAGATTATCTGCCCCTAATGTTTTCTATGTTCAATAAACAAACTTTAGGTTGGGAAGAAAAGTTCAACCTGACCAGAAGCTGCAAAAAGTTGTTTGATAGTCTAGCATCTGTCTCAGGGGTGGAGGAACCTATAGCCTCCAGGCCACATGTGGCCCTCTAGGTCCTCAAGTGGGCCCTTTGACTGAATCCAGACCTCACAGGACAAAACTCCTTAATAAAAGGATTTGTTCTGTAAAACTTGGACTCAGTCAAAAAGCTGCACCCAAGAACCTAGAAGGCCATGTGCCTTAAGGCCCTAGGTTCCCCACCCAGAGCTATCCTGTTTACAAAGTTCCAGCCAAATTATGGGTGCATTCATGTCAAAGATATGTTGGTTTGTTTTGTTTCTTTTATTGTAAAAACCTTGAGGGGAGAGATTGTGTTGATTTGTTTTAACAGATAACCTTAAGAAACTACTTCTTCTCTGCAGGCCTTGAACATTTAATAAATACTTTTTGACTGAGTAGATGATCTCTCAAAAGAATACTACTAGACTCTTTAAATATTCCCTAAATTCATTTAATAGGTCAATCAATTAATTTAATAAATATTTATTAATTATTTGTTGTCTGTGTAGCATTGAGGCAAGTATTAGGGAAATCATGACTAGTTCCTGATTAGTCCAAATAATGAATTCCACAAAGTGATTACATTATTGGACTCTGAATTATATATTTCCATTTGGTTGAAACCAATTAACATATTTAAATAATCATAAATTCAAATAGTGTCAGAACTCTTTCAGGGGATTCATTATTCGTACTAATTGAGACCCAGCAGTACCCTACTTAAAAAGAAATTTTCCCTGCCTTCATGGAACTTCCATTCAACCAGAGGGATAATAAAGGAACATGAATAAATGTGATAGATAACACTGGATAAGAAAGTTGATGAACCAAGTGCTATGTGAGGTGTGATGAGAGAGAGTGTTCCCAATAATAGAGATTAGGGAATGCTTCCTGAAAGAGGTAACTTTGGGAATTTGCTTTGGGCTTTACAATGTGGTTAGATGTTAAAAAGGCCAAGGAGAGGAAGGAGGCATTAAAGGATTTGAAAACAATATGAGCACAGAAATGAAAAGTGAAGTGTGTATTCCAGGTTTACTGAGAAATCCATTTTTACTGGAGCACAGTGTATTTGGAAAAGAGTAAGTGATAAGGATGGAGAGGAAGAGTGTGTCTGACTGTGGAATTCAAATTTTAGGCGAAGGAGTCCTGAATTTGGTTCAGTGGGCAATAGGTGGAACCATTGAAGATTTTTGAGCACAGGAGTGACAGCATTAGATTGATGCATAAGATAAGTCATACTGGCAGTAGTTGTTTGGAGGAAAGCTAGAAGGGAAAGAGAATGACAATGCAAAGATCAGTTTGGTGGTGGTTGTAATAATATAATGACAGTGAAAATAGAGAAGTGAGTATGAAAAGAAGGATGTTATAGAAGGAGAATTGACAACATTAGTATTAACTGGAGATGAGAGATAAGGGATGATGAGTCATAACTATTAATGACAAAGTTATGAACATGGGAGAAAGGGCAAAGGGTGGTAACTCAAATAATAATGGTGAAGGCAGGAGGAAAAAACAAGATTTAAGGGAGAATGAGCATAAGCTCTGTTTTGGCCATGTTGAATTTGAGCTGCTAAAGGGATGTTGGGGTGGAAATATCTTGTAACTAATGATGGGAGATATAAAGTTCAAAAGATGAATTACACTGGCCAGTAAAAAGTAATAGTCTAAACTTATGAATGATTGAGAATACCAAAGTAGAGACCATAGCAAGAGAAAAAAGGTGATGTCATGAATAGTACTTTAAGGGACAAGCAGAGGATGAAGGATAAATGAGATAAATAAGTAAAGTCAACAAGCATTTATTAAGTATTTCCCATTTTCTAGACGCTGTGCTAAATGCTAGATAAGTAATTAGAGGTAGAACCAAGGCAATGATGTGTCTACGTCTAGAAAGATTATTTGGCAAGAGAGGAATTGTTGATAGTGTCAAAAGTTAAAGAAGGACCAAAAAGAATGAGAATTGAAAAATGGTTATCTATGGTCAAATAAAAATGCTCTAAATCACTACTGAGCAGAGAAATACAAATTAAAACAACTTTGAGACACCCCCTCACACCTATACGATTGGCTAATAGGACAGAAAAGGAAGACAATAAATGTTGGAAAAGATGTTGGGAAATTGGAACACTAATGCATTGTTGGTGGAGTTGTGAACTGATCCAACCATTCTGGAGAGCAATATGGAACATGGAACTATGCCCAAAGGGCTATCAAAATGTACACACCCTTTGACCCAGCAATACCACTTCTAGGTCTGCTTCCCAAAGAGATTATAAAAAAGGGACCCACACATACAAAAATATTTATTGCAGCTCTTTCTGTATTGCCGAAGAATTGGAAATTGAGGGGATGCCTATCAATTGGGGAAAAGATTGAACAAATTGTGGTATATGGATGTAATGGAATATTATTGTGTTATAAGAAATGATGAGCAGGCAGATTTCAGAAAAATCTGGAAGGACTTACATGAACTGATGCTGAGTGAAGTGAGCAGAACCAGGAGAACATTGTAAAATAGTTACAGCAACACTGTGCAATGATCAACTATGACAGACTTAGCTCTTCTCAGGAATACAGTGATCCAAGACAATTCCAAAAGACTCATGATGGAAAATGCAATCCATATCCAGAGAAAGAATTACAAAGTCTGAATGCAGATTGAAGCATACTATTGGCTCTCTCTCTTTTTTTTGTCGTTTTGTTTCTTCTTTCTCCTGGTTCATTCTATTGGTTATAATTCTTATTTGCAACACAACTAATGTGAAAATATTTTAATGTGAATGTATATGTGAAACCTATTATCAGATTGCATGCCACCTTGAGGAGCGGGAAGTTGAGGGAGGGGAGGAAGAGGAAGAAAGTTTAAAACTCAAAAGCTTGTGAAATTCAATGTTGTAAACCGAAAATAAATAATTAAAAAAAAAAGAATAGTTATTAGACTAGAATTTGTAGGCCTGTCCCCTCTGTTATGCAGTGAAGATACTGTGGCCACCGGGAAAACTCATGTATTCTCAGGGAAAACCTACTGTTAGTCACTAAACTTCCTCTTCTACTGGTAGCTTCATCTGGTGACCAAAATTGATATAATACTCTCTAACCATCTAGTCAATTATTTAGCGACAATCTACTTCTCTGTAGTTTTCAGAAAGCAAAGGAACAGGTTAGGTTTGGGTATAGCTGTCACGTGCACATTAGGTACAAGCTATCTATGACACATTTCCTCTGCTCTGCCGCCTGGAACCAAGCAAGATCCACACATTGCCCCCAGGTCTGTCCACCAGGCTCAAGCAGAAGGTAACATATCTATTAAGCATTTATCATGTGCTAAGCATTAGGCTAATTACTATAAAATATCTCATAAAAAAGTAACAATTTCAAGAGGTAGGTGCTATTGTGATACATGCAAGTTACAAACTCTTTCAGATTCATATGCAAAAGAGGGGTAATGCTTGTAGAATCTAGCTCACAAGGTTGTTGTGAAGATCAAAAGAAACAATGTATGTAAAACTCTTTTTTTTTTTACCTTAAAGTCCTACATAAAGTCTTTCATAAGGTCAATAATGACTTTTACAGTCACTGTTAAACCAGCTTATTGCCCATTCACTAAATCAGCATGGCTGCCATATTGAGTACATATCAAAATGAAGTTTACTTGACACATTATCTCTCTCTTTGTCTTTCTGTCTCTACCTCTCTTAACACCACCCCTTCTCCACAAACACACATACATCATCTATATATTTATCAATCCATCCATCCATTCATCCATCCATCCATCCATCTTTGCTTGCCAATGATCCTTGGTTATTTAAAAATACATTTCTAAAAAGTCCTATTGTAGTTTTATGCATAGCTTAAAGTACATATATATATATATATATATATATATAGACACACACACACCCATATACATATATATAAATATGTGTGTGAACATATATGTTTAACACACACACCTACACACACACACACACACACACACACACACACACATAACATTCCTGTAAAAATCTTACTTCAGTTTTATTTAGATGGTACTTGAAATAAATGAGACATTGGGGAGATTTCACCCCAGTGTTCAATTTTCTCGGTTCTTATCATTTGAGATTTCTTGAAGTCTGGTGTTTTCCCACTTTTTCCATTAGTAAATATATTTGTGGTTGACAGATGATCATTTTACTGTCATTCAATTTGTGTGTTTAGATGACTAACTGGTGTTTTTTTTTTAATGTGAAAGTTAGAAACTACTTGGTTTTTCATAGACTTTTATAGTAATGTGATATAATAACTGTTACAAATGAGTCAGAATATGCATTCACACTATACACGATTACATTTGGGTGCAAAATGCAATAACTATAGTATGTGTTTTATTTCTGAGTAGCAATAGCAGTTTTGAAAAAAAAGAATATTTTAAATTCTGGTCTAATTAGTGATTATATTGTTATTCTTTTTTCTGATTTATTCATTAATTTTTAGTTTTCAACATTTCACTTTCATAAGATTGTGAGTTCTATATTGTTATTCTGAGCACACATAAATACATATTCTAAAAACATGTTTATCTGCTATTGTTTCAATTGGAACACCCTATTAAATGTGACTTGAGGCATCATCTAGAAATTATAATTGAGGTTAGTAATAACGGTTGGAGAGACTGAAAGATTCTGACACATTTTCTGAGTCATCGAAGATAAAACTATTTTGAATATAGTCTGGGTCTTTGAAAACTGGTAAACCATGTGTAGATGTAACTACTTAATAAATTAGCTATATAATCACTAAGATTCCCCGTGTTGTTACTATGCCAGATAATAGTGACTATACAGAAAGGAGACAATAATCAGAGAATCATAGTCACAGATTTGGAAGGGACCTTTGAAGTTAACCAGTTTGACCCATATCTGAACAGAATCTCTTCTATAAGAGAATGGAAAAGAAATTACTCCTTATATTGAGCCCAAATCCAATCTCTGTAAGTTCAATCCATTATTCAACATTTCCCCCCCCCCCAGAATAAAGCAGAATAAGTCCATTTTTTCCATATAACAATCTTTCAAAGATCCGAAAACAGCTATCAAGTTATTAAGTATTTGTCAGGCCAAATATACATAGTTCTTTCATCTTTTTATAAAATATGACCTTCAGTCCCTTGACCATCCTAGCCATTGCTATCTTCACTCATTCTAGAGTGCAAAAAACCTTTTGAAAATGTGGTACCTGGCTACAGTCCTAGCTGCAATTCCTCACTTAATGCAGCCTAAAATCTCGTCAGGGTTTTTGTTTGTTTGTTTGTGTAATATGACCTTGTTGACTCATATGGAGCTTGCAATTTTAAAAAATCCATAGAACTTTCCATATAAACTGTTCTCTAGCCATGACTTCTTTTTATGCAAATGAAATTTAAAAAAAAAGTGAGTAGAACTTCACATTTATTTGCTTTATAATTTTATTAAAAAACAACCCATCACTCTCTCCTGCCAAAATTTTTTTGCATCCTGGGTGTGTCATTTAAAATTTTGCTATCTCATCCAGGTTTGTTTCAACTGAAATTTGATAAATCAATTCCTTTGTTCCATGTCACTGGTAAAACAACAAGGAGCCAAAGAGAGATCCCTTGGGCCCTGTACTAGAGACATCTTCCAAGTTGTCCTGTTCTCAGTAAAGACTACTACCTTGGTCCCATAATTCAACCAGTTCTGAATTAATTTAACTGTACTATTGCCTAAGACACATCACTTTATCTTGTCTACAAGGATATGTGGTTAAATACTTTACTAAAACTGAGATATAATGTATCTAGGACATTAACATTAACCAGCAGAAAAATGAAACTTGGTTAGTTTTCATGACATGTTCTTTAAGACATGCTGACTTTGTTTGAATGCTATTTCCCTTTCTAAATACTCACAAACTATATCTTCAACAAGACATTCCAGAGGCAGCTAAGTGGCACAGTGAATAGAGTACTGGCCCTGGAGTCAGAAGGACCTGAGTTCAAATCTGATCTCAGACACTTGACACCAGCTGTGTGACCCTGGGCAAGTCACTTAACCTGGATTACCTTGGAAAAACAAATAAAATACAACTCATTCTAGAATATTTCTGGAAAGTATAGTTTAGCTTAACAACTTGAGTATGTAGGCTCTACATTTTTCTTTTTTGAAAATTGGGATGTTTGCCTTTTCCCTCTCCTGAAGCACCTCTTTTTTTCTCTCCTACCTTTCAGAAATTACTGGCACTAGCTCAACATTCTACACGTCATTTTTTCCCACCAGCAAACTGGACATAGTTTGTTTAGTCTTGTTCATTTGAATTAATGGAAGGCAGTAAGGGACTTTCTTACTATCACTTACCTTAGGTTTTGACTTCCTTATAACTATTTTTGTTTTATCTTTCATAATAACATAACTTATCCTCTATAGAGAAAATAAAAGACAAATATGATTTGTACTTCTCTTACTTTCCTACTATCAACTCATCTATCCCTGAAAAGTAGACAAGGCTTCTTTGCTCTCCTTTCATTCCCAACATCATTATCACCACATCCAGCTCCAAACCTAAAGAAAGCGAACATCTCAATACTATTAGAATTCAGTGGCAGGCCTCTGCACATGCTCAAGGAGATGCACAACTCTTGACATAGTTAAAGCACTATTGTAAATCCATGCTTTCTAACCTGTTTTTGATGTATTAATTGAAATTTCTTGAAAATATGCAACCACTCATCTTCCTTATCAGAATTGCTTTTATTTGTGGTTTTGGGACCCCATTCTTTTTAGGGGGGTTTTGCTTTTTTTTGAGGGGGAAAGACAGGTCAATTGGGGTTAAGTGACTTGCCCAAGGTCACATGCCTAGTGTTAAGTGTATGAGGTAGCATTTAAATGCAGGTCCTGCTGACTCCAGGGCCAGTGCTCTATTCATTGTGCCAACTAACCGCCCCCTTGGAACCTCATTCTTAAAAACTTCCCTTCCTTCCTTGGTTTACCTACCCAAGTGATCTTTCTAAAACACAGGTCTGATTATATCACATCCTACTCAATGAATTATGTTCCCCTTATTACTTACAGAATCAAATATGAAATTCTCTGTTTGACTTTTGAAGTCCATCACAACAATCTAGTCTCTTCCTACCTTTCCACTCTTTTGACTTTATTTCCCTTTGGGTGCTGTGTGATCCAGTAAGGGTGTTCAGGGCAAACTGGAACCTCTGGAATGAAAGTCTGCCATGCCATTTTCAGGGCAGCTCATCCATCTTTGGTGTCCACCTTGACCCAACTTTCACACATACCTCCAAGAAGCGGTACCAAGAAGTTTAACCCCAGCAAAACTGTTTCAACAGATGGACTGAATCAGGTTGTAGGAAACCAACAGATGTCAAACTCATCAATCAGTTGTGGGGAAGGAGGGGTAGTGGGTGTCTATTCCAATCATGTGAAGCCTTACTAGTAGAATGGGCAAATGAGAACAACTTTTTTCAACAGCCATGAAGACAGTTCAAGCAGGAGCTGTGGAGCGCTTAGTGCTTTGTCAGACATAGAAGATGCCAAGGTCATCCACTGCATCCAGTCTTGCCACTGGACTTTGATGACTCTCAGAGAGTGAGGCTCTGACTCACTTAAATCCAATTCACACTTGAGTCAGGTCCTCTTTGAAAGGAAGGACAGGTCTATTAAAAAAAAAAAGTACATACCCTTTGACCCAGCAATACCACTTCTAGGGCTGTATCCCAAAGAGATCATACAAGTGGGAAAAGGATCTGTATGTACAAAAATATTTATAGCAGTTCTTTTTGTGGTGTCAAAGAATTGGAAATCAAGGGGATGCCCATCCATTGGGGAATGGCTAAACAAGTTGTGGTATATGAATGTGATGGCATACTATTGTAATATAAGAAATGAGGAGTAGACGGACTTCATAATAACCTGGAGAGACTTCTATAAACTGATGCTGAGTGAGGAGAACAGAACCAGGAGAACTTTGTACACAATTACAGACACATGGTATGTGTGACGACTAACTTTGATAGACTGGGCTCCTCTCATCAATGCAGGGCTATAAGACAACTCCAAAAGATTCATGATGGAAAGAGATATCCACATCCAGAGAAAGACCTACAGAGTCTGAAGCAAACTACTTGCTCTCTCTCTTTTGTGTTTTGTTTTGTTTCGTTCTTTCTTTCTCATCGTTCATTCCATTGGTTCTAAGTCTTCTTTACAACTTGACTAATGCTTAATGTGAAGGTATTTGTAGAACCTGTATTGGATTGCATGTTGCCATGAGGGAGAGGGGGAAAGAGAGGGAAGGGGAGAAAATTTGGAACACAGGGGCTTGTGGAACTGGATGTTGCAAGCTAAAAGTAAATAAATAAATTTAAAAAAGAAAAGAAAAGAAAGGACAAATAACAATGATCTGGCAACACTAATATCCTCATTGTTCCTTGCATGAGGAACTTTCTGGAATCTAGATGTTTTTAACTACTGTCCTCCATGGCTCCATGTCCTTCCTTACATCTGTGTTATGGCTTCCTCGGGTTCCATCAAGTCTTAGGGTAAGTCTCACTTTCTGCAGTAAGGTTTTCTGGGGCCCTTTCACAGCTGGTACCTTCCCTCTTTGATTATCTCCAACTTGTCCCACCCATATTTCTTTGTATATAGTTGTCTGTATATTGTCTCTCCACTTAGAAGGCACACTTGTTGGAGGTGAGGACTATTTTTGTCTTTCTTTGTACCCTCAGAGTTTAGCTTAGGGTCTGGCACAGAGGAAGCACTTAAAGGCTTGTTGACTTGGCTTGATTAGAATTTTAGGTGTTGAGAGCCTTTGTACTTTCTTTCCAAACCTCTTTTGTCCCATTTCCCCGAATTCTAGGGTGTACATCAGCTTATACATAAATTTCCTTTTAACCTTGATGATGAATTCTAAAATGGAGTGGCAAATTCTCTGTCTCCTTCAGGGGCCTGTTCTTTTGTGTTTCTCAAAATGTGAACCAGAATATCAGTGAGATACGGATCCACAAGTTGGTCACTCAGTAATAGTTAAAGCACAAGAACCATGTCCTCAGTGGATAGAGAGCTGGCCATGGAGTCAGGGAAACTTGAGTTCAAAACGGCCTCAGGCATTTACCAACTTTATGAGCGTGGCAAGTCTCTTGCCCTCCGTCTACCTCAGTTTTCTCCCCTATGAAATAAGGATAACGACAGCATCTATCTTTGCAGGGTCATTGTGAGAATCAAGGGAGATAATGTTTGTAAATTGCTTAGCATAGTGCCGGTGCAGGCAATTATAAAATAAATAAATGCTTATTGCCTTCTCTTTCCCCAATCCCTTCTTCCCGAGCAAGTATAGTTCCTCTCCCTCTGTGAAAACACTCAAGTTTATTACTTAGCTTCTAGTGTCCGCCAATTGTTTCCTTTCATCTCGGTTAGCCAGACTGCTTTTATTCAGAATGTGCCAGGCACTGCTAAATGCCCAGGGTGCAAAGAAAGGCAGAAGAATGTCTCTGCCTTCAAGGTGCTCACATTCTTTGTCATGTTCTTTTACTCTCTAACCTCCTAACAAAGGTTAGGATTTCTTTTTGTCTCCTTTCATATCCTTTTTCTTCTGTTTTCCTGAAGTACTACTTTCATTTTTGAGGAAACTCTTCACTCTCTCTGATAACTTGAAGAAAAAATAAGGGGGCAGCTAGGTGGTGGAAGTGAATAGAGCACCAGCCTTGGAGTCAGGAGGACCTGAGTTCAAATGTGACCTCAGACACTTAACACTTACTAGCCGTGTGGCCTTGGACAAGTCACTTAACCCCAATTGCCTCGCTTTCCACCCTCCAAAAAGCAAGAAAAGAAAAGAAGAGAAGAGAATAATAGGGAAAAGACAAGACAAGAAAAGAAAAAAGAAAAGAAAGAAAAGAAAAAAAATAAGTCCTGAGCCAGGTACTTGTAATACAAAGATAAAAAGGAAATAAGCCCCATTCTCAAAGAACTAACTTTCTATTAGATTTTATGTTCTACTAAAAACTAAAAGTGAAATCCATGAATAAGCTTGATTTTCATGTTGGTAACTAACATTTGGGAATGTGAGTAAAGGACAGCTAGGTGGCAAAGTGGACAGAGTGCAGAGCCTGCAGTCAGGAAAACCCATTTTGCTGAGTTCAAATCTAGTCTCAGATACTTAGGCAAATCACTTAACCCAATTTGCATCTGATACCTCCTCTGTAAAATGAGCTGGAGAAGCAAGCGGCAAACCACTCCAGTATCTTTGCCAAGAAAATTCCAAACGGGGTTTAAACAAAGAGTCAGACAATTGAAACAATTCAACAAGTCCCATTTTGGGAAATGATCATAATGAAAACGATCATCAAAACCACAGCCTACTGAATGCTTTCCAAGGAAAAGGTCTAATTAAATTACAGGTAATAGGTGAAGAAGAAATGGTGAGAGTCCATTGAAGTTTGGAATATTGGAGTAGTGGCAGAGTGGGTAAAAAACTGTGTCAGGAAGAACTGGTTCAAATGAGAACTTTGATGCTTACTAGCTATGTGTCCATGAACTAGCCGCGTGGTCAAAGTAATTTTATCTCTATGTCTCCGGGAACTCTTACAGCTTATATATTAATTCAGAGATCCTTTGTGATCTGTATTGATAAAGAACAGTTTCATGCTGGGAGTGCTCCCCCCAACCCCCAGTAAAATCAAAGATACTTTAAGAATTCGTGGATTTAGTTTTGGAAAGGTGATTTAATAATATTTTCATTTCTCTTCCCCATGGCAGGTAACCACTATGCAAACAAAAATGTAAAAGGAAAGACTAATAGAAAAAAAAGTATATCCTGCCCTTTATGTCCACTTCTATAGCTGTCTGCAGAGAAAATATGAAGTGACAGCACATATATTCTCCTGAGGGAGCACTGCAGGTAAAAATGGCATGGCCATAGCTTTGAAATGTTAGGGAAGACTGTATCTAAATTCACATCTTTCATTCCATCTCCATTAGTAGGTTATAAATGTTCACTGATAAAAATAACTTTCCCTTCTGCCCACAGGCTTAGCTGGAAACCTTGAACCTACATTTCTCAGTGGGTAAAACAAGAATTTCAGAGAAGACTCTGTCTATGAAGGGCTTTCTTCCTTTGTGCTATGATTAGAATTTCCCATTATTCCCAGTCATTTTGTGTGGATAAAACAAAAGCATTTATTTTGGCTTCTTCTCCACTAGACTAAATTAATAAAAAACAAAAACAAAATTATTTCCACAGAAGAACAAACCTACATATTATTTAAATTTACCTGCTAATTTAATGAATGTTTGGACTAGCAATTTATACAATCATCTAAGTTAGCCCCTGTCAATGATCTAGACAGCAATAAATATATTTAGACTTAGAGGAAATGAGATGGTCAACGCAAAAATCAGTCAACTAGTATTTACTAGGCATTTCCTAGGTTTACATTTGTTAAGTGTTGGGAATACAAAGAAGCATGAAAAACTAATCCTTAAGGAGCTCACAATCTAATGTCTGAGACAATATGCAAATGACTTCTCTCTGAAGAACTTTGGAATTGATTGTGTGATATGGGAGACATTGGCAAAGGACCACCCATCATGGTGTGCCCACATCAAAGAAGAGCCTGCGCTCTGTGAGTAAAGCAGAATTTCAGTAGTTCAAAAGAAATATGAGATACACAAATTTAGAGACATCTCCCCCCCCAACTATTCACATGTAGCATTTGTACCTAATCTATGCTAGAGCTTCTGAGCTCATATTGATCTGATCAGCCACAGTTGGACACACTGTACCTTCACTCCAACTTAGTGATGTCATTTTGGTCCTCTTTGAGAACTAAGGACAGCAACCAGCAAACATTCAAGATACATATTTTGTTGTTAGGTCATTTCAGTCATGTCTGACTCTTTGTGACCCCATTTGGAGTGTTCTTGGCAAAGATACTGGAGTGGTTAGCCATTTCCATCTCCAGCTCATTTGACAGATGATGAAAAATTTTACAGGGTTAAGTGACTTGCCCAGGATCACACAGCTGAGCCTGGATTTGAATCCATGAAACTGAGTGTTCCTGATTCCAAGCCCAGTTTTCTGTCCCCTGCACCACCTAGTGCTCTCTGTTTCTGTCTCTCTATGCATGTATGTATGTGTGTATATATACATATATGTGTGTACATATATACATATATAAACATACATATATATACACATATGTATACATAAGGTAATTACAAGGAGAAAGCACTATTAGTGGGATATATATGGGGCAAGTGGTGGAAAGGATTAACAAAGTCTTCTGGAGGGTGGTTGGATATGAGCCTAGTCATGAAGAAAGCTAGGAGGTAGGAGGGAGAGGTGAGGAGAGGGAACATTTCAAACATGGGGAACAGATGAGAGAGTTCTCAATGCTAAATGGGAAGTAATCTCAAAGGGAAGGCATTAGTATCAGTGGGAAAGGGAGGGATACACAGGAAAATGTTCTTTTTATGACTTTTCAGCAGGTTTTTTTTTCAAAAATCTAGGAGAGTATATATTTGTCACAGGGAAGCACTTTAATCCACTTAGCTAACAAACATTTATTGGAAGTCTACAGGGGATAGAGTGCAGTATTTGGTAGAAGAGGTGGGTTCCTGCCCCCAGAATTTATGACCAAATTCAAGAGACAAAATATAGGGGCATGAAACAGCTTAACACCTACAAAGCAATAAACAAGTAGAAATAATTTCTCCTTTATTCTTGCAACTGACAGAAAAAAAAAAAACAAAACAAAGCTGGAAAGCTCTCTTTAAGACTTCTTTCTAGAGCCAAGAGACAAGTCAATAAAGCACCATAAAAACAGATGATAAAGTTTACTAGTTCATAACAACACAAAAGCTTTCAGTAGGACTTATGAGATAAACAGGTCTTGACTGGTGATTCCCTAGATTCTTCCTTGTTTTTTTCTTTAACACATTCTTGGGTCCAAGGACATGCTATCTTTAAAATATCTGTGTTGAAATGAAAAAAAAAAAAAAAGGATAAGATCATTTCCTTTAGTCTTGGGTAATTTTGTTTCCTAAAATGTCAATCTTTTGTAATATCAATGTGTGCCTCTGTTATGGGAATCTGAAGATCTTCCCTGCCCCTAGGCCCTTTGCTAAAGTGGCTACGTGACTCTGAGGACCCTTGGATATTTGAAAGTATACTCTGTTCCCTAATAGGCTCAATGTGGTCACATGGAGCCTGTGGCGCCAGGCTTGTTTTTCAGGAATGCCCATGCCTGGTAGCTTTGTGATTGGGCAGTGGGTCCAGAGGGGCTGTGACATTCTCCAAGCCAGGAG
>CM053590.1:143997242-144016191 GCA_028646515.1 Pseudochirops corinnae | reverse complement strand
AAAGTCGACTTTTTAAGGCATTCTTCTCCTCATTGGCTTTTTGGGCCTCTTTTGCCATTTGAGTTAATCTATTTTTTGAGGCGTTATTTTCTTCAGTCAGGTTGTTGGCTCTCTTTTCATGATTTTCTTACATCATTCTTATTTCTTTTCCCAATTTTTCCTCTACTTCTCTTATTTGGTTTTCAAAATCCTTCTTAAGCTGCTCTATGGCTTGTAGGCAGTCTTCATTTTTCTTAGAAGCTTTTGGTGTGGGAGTTCTGACTGTGTTGTCTTCCTCCTATTCCCTGCTTTGATCCTTCTTGTCCCCAAAGAAAAATTCTAGAGTTTGGTTGCTGTTCTTAATTTTGCTTCCTTTGCCTGCTCATTTTGGCCAGTCAATGATTTTTTAGCTCTGTGGAACTCTGCTTCCAGAGGGGAAAGCTCTGTCCCAAATCACTGGGGTTTTCTCAGCTGCCGGAGCTATTAGGGGTCTGTCATTTTTTTGCAGCCCTCACCAGCTTTGGCTCACTGGAAATGTACCCCAGGACCACCATCCAAGACCATGATCCAGATCCAGGCTGCTCGATGCATAATTACTTGGCCTCTGACGATTTCTTGCCCCCCCTGCAGTCTGTAGGCCAGGAGCTCTAAAGCAGCCACGTGGAGGCAGTTGCACGGCTGCCACTTCTGCTGCTTCCTTGCCCTGGAGGTAGTTTGGCCAGACCACTTTTCTATCCCAAGTTTAGCTGAGTTCCACTGACCTTTCACTTAGTCCTTGTTTCTTATCACTTGATAATTTTGGAAACTGCCACAGCTGCCACTGATCCACTTTCCTGAAGGCTGCTGCTGCAGCTTGTCCTGACCGCCCCCGCGGCCATGCCGAGGTGTCAGGGTAGGCTGATTTCAGCTCCCAGAGCTGCGATGATCCCTTCCTGCCGAGCTGCCTTCAGCAGGATATGTGTTTTTCTGTATTTTTGTGAGTTTTGGAGCCCTATAATTTGTTTAGAGTCATATTTTATGGGTATTTGAGATGGCTATGTGGGAGCTGCGGTACCTTGCTGCCCCTATACCGCCATCTGCGACTTACTTGTTCTTGAGGATTAAATTAGTTTCACCTAAATTTTCATCTGTGCTTCCAAGACCTTTTATTGAATTTAAGTTTTGATTGCATCATGGCCTAAAGAATGTCCATTTAATATTTCTGCTTTTCTGCATTTGTTTGTAAGGTTTTTATGCCTTAATATGTGGTCAGTTCATTTGAAGGCCTATGTACAAATGAAAAAAGGTATTTATCTTTCTATTCCTATTCAGTTTCTCCAGAGGTCTATCATTTCTAACTTTTCTAAAATTCTATCCATCTCCATAACTTTTTTCTAATTTTATGGTTAGTTTTATCTAGTCCTGAGAGGGAAAATTTGAAGTCCCTCACTAGTAATCATTTTATTATTTTCCCTTGTTAACTCTTTTCAGTTTTACTTTAAGAATTTGAATGCTATGCAATTTGGCGCATATATGTTTAGTAATTATGTTACTCTATTGTCTATGGTACATTTTTAACAAAATGTAGTTTCCTTGATTAGCTATTTTAATTAACTCTTATTTTGCCTTTGCTTTGCTATGATCGTGATTGCTACTCCTGCAATATACTTTATACTTTAGCTAAAGCATAATAGACTCTGTTCCAGCCCCTTAATTTGATTCTGTATGTGTCTTTTTGTTCCAAATGTATCTTATAAATAACATGCTATTGTATTCTAGTTCTAATTCGTTCTGCTATCTGCTTCTCTTTTAAGGGTGAATTCATTCTATTCACATTCACAGTTATGATTGCTAATTGCATATTTCTTTCCATCCTATCATCATCACCATCATCATCATCTTCTTCTTCCTCCTCCCCCTTCTCCTCCTTCTTCTTTTCTCTGTCTCTCTGTCTGTCTCTCTCTTTCTCTGTCTCTCTCTCTTCCCATGCTCAGAAGGCTGCTTCACTTTTGACCACTGCCGTCCTTAATCCACCTTCTCTCCTAACATACTTCACACCTTTTCTGTCATTCCTTTCCTCCCTACTTCCCTCTTGAGTATGATGAATTCCTATACCCAACTGATTGTGTATATATGTATGTGTGTGTATATGTATATGTATGTGTATATATATATATACACACACACACACACACACACACACACACACACACACACACACACACACACACACACATATATTCTTCCCTCTTCAGTTCAGAAGAGAGTGAGAGTCAAGCATTCTCTATCATACCCTCACTTTTGCCTTTACTTTAAAACTGTTCCTTGTATGCCTCTTTTATGTAAGATCATTTCCCCCACTTCTTCCTTTCCTTTTCCCCTTGTTCCAGTGCATCTCTCTTTCTCGCCCATGCATTATTTTTTTTTTAAATCATTCTAATATTATAGACTTAAAACCACACCTTCTACCTATGAATATTCCCTCTAACTACCCTATTAAGTATGAAGTTCCTCAGAGTTACATGTTTTATCTTTCCATTTGGGAAAGTAAATGATTTAATCTTATTGTGTTTCTTATGATTTCTCACTAAGGTTTACCTTTTTATGCCTCTCTTGAGTCTTGTGTTTGAATTTCAGATTTTCTACCTAGCTCTGGTCTTTTCATCAGGAATGCCTGGAAATCCTTTGTTTGATTAAATATCCGTTTTGCTCCTATACGATTATACTCAGTTGTGTTGAGTAGTTTATTCTTGGTTGTAATTCTAATTACAACAATTACTTCTGCAACAAAATTTATTTTTAATGAATTTTAGTTTAATTAAAAAAAAACTAATCTGAATCTTTGATATCATCTGTTTAGAGAATTCTCCATAAATAAACTCCCTCTTCCCATGCAGATTCATACCTGCTCTGAGGCTTGTACTCTTAAGGAGTTGCTGGGGTTGCTGAGAGGTGAAGGGACTTTCAGGGTACATAGTCAATACCTGTCAGAAGTATGATTTGAACCTTTTTCTTCCCCAGTATGAGTCCAAGACTTGTCCTCTCTATCGTGGCTTCCTCTCAACTGTCTTTTGGGTAAGTCTGCAGCATTTTCAGACTACCATTGTTTTAACCTATTGGTGTCTACTATGGCTGGCATGAGCATAATGCACTAATATCCTATGGGTGCTCTTCCAACCAAAGATTCTCTCTCCAACACATCCTCTCTCATCTAACTTCTAACTTCTTTTAAGGAAAAATATTCGTACATAAAGGAAGACTTTTATTTCCTGAAATTGAAAGCTGATGTTTCTGATGTGATTTACATACAAGTATCTCCATGTATAGCATGTGCTTCGTTGCTGTTATCAAAATGGATATTTAAAAAGGTCACAGCCGTACCTTGTATGGTAGGAAAAATACTCTGCATACTTACACACAGTGTTTAAATGTGGCAGACTTGTTTCCTCCTAGAAAAAGGCATGGGTTACATCTGGGAAATTGCGTCAAGCTTTTGAAGATTTCAAGCTGTTTATTGACATAGAAAACCACCTTTTTCATACCTGAATTGTCTTGATAGTACCATATGACTGCAAATAAGGGAACACTGGAGTCACCAAAGAAACTAAATTGTAGGTGACTTAAAGGGCAATGAAAAGATACATGGTGAGTGTAGCAGGCAGTAGCATTGTTACCAATGACTTTTGTGGAAGAGGTGGTGTAAAATAAATTACCCAGGACAAATATAACTGGCCTAGGAGGTAAGCTGGGCATAACTAAGAATGAAGGGTAACAAATGGAGCCGTATTGACATCTACAGAATATTAATAAAGCCAGAGGAAGGTCTCTAAGCTGTTGAATAACTCCATGGCTGAGGATTTATAGAAAGACAGGAACAAGAATTGCATAGGCTGAGAGCATGCACGTGGGTTGCAATGTCATAGTGATGAGAATGAATGCTTACCTTAGGGAGAGCACATATCCATCAAGGAAAAATCAGTGATCTGCTCAGTTTCAATTAAGAATTGAACTTTTATTACATAACATTTTAAAACCATACAAATGGGCAGACCTCTGAATTCTAAAGTCTTAAGTGGAACAGGATTGCATTTTAAGAATATCTAGGGCCATCACAGGGAAGAGAAGTATTTTACATTTGGAGTTATAGGTGGAGAAGCCAAATAGAAATTTGAACATGAAAGCAGTATTCAAGTTAATGATACCTAAACTTTACCTCTGGAATTTTGCTTCAAAAAATTCAACGGAATATTTCATAGGAGGGTATATCCTTTTCTACTTCTAAACAATTTCCATCTAATCCTCTATAACTTAGTGAAATATAGGGTGGTAGCTGTTTTGTGTTGGGCCAGTTTGCTTAGAGATTTTTCTATAATCTAAACAGAATTCAGCTCTTTAAAAATAAGAATTAATATTATACACAGACACAAGAATACAATGTACCTTGTTATCTGAATTTTGATGTAGGAAAAAAGAGGGAAGTGGTAGAGAATGATTTTGAAAAATAGTAAAAAAAAATGGTAGAGTGAAAAATGAAAGCAGAAGACCAATGAAGGAAATAAGGTAGGTCTATACCAATAAAATAGAAATTAGAGTAGATTAAAATTGGAATGTTAAACAAACTTTAAGTAACTACAGGAAAAGGAAAAATGAGTGTAAATCAGGGATACTATATGGGATCTTTTATACAATAAGTTACAGTGGAAGATACCATAAAGATGCAGGACAAGAAAGATAGCATCTACCCAACAAAAATATGGAAGAAATAAAAATACAGTGTTTGTATTTTTATCTCCATTGCATTAGCACTGTGGCTGGAAACAGTAAATGTCTAATAAGTGCTTTATCATTTAATCAGTCATTTACCAGTCAACTTTAAAAAGACAATCAGTAAACCAGTTTAATTGAAATGTATGATTGGAGAAAGTGAAGAGCTGGAAATAACACAGGAAAGGCCCAGACTGGATTGTGTTGGTCTTTACGTTCTAGGTCAGTTTATTCTATAGGCAATGGGGAGCCATAGAAGGGTTTTTAGTGAAAGACTGACAGAAGGAGAGTATTATTTGGCAAAGATACATCTTATTGTTGTGCAGGACGTATTCGAATGTGGAGAGGCTGGTACACAGATGTCAATTTAGACAACTACTCATAGTATAGTCGTGAGGTGGTAATGTTCTGAACTGGGAGAAGCAGTGGAACTGAAAGGAGAGATCCATGTGAGGGACATTGACAAGGTACAGTTGGCAGGGATTAATGATGGATAAGATATGAAAGGCAAGAGAGAAGAAAGAGGTGGGATGGCTCTGAGCTTTCAATGCTGGAAAACTGGCAGTTCTGTTAATAGAAATAAGGATGCCAAGAAGGGGAGTTGGCTTGTGGGTAAAAATAAAGGACATTCTTCTAGACATTGGATAGACATATGGAGATGTTCTGATAATTAGTGTACAAGCCAGCTTTCTATGAATTGAACTATATTTTAAATATATTAGAAGAGCTTGTTCTTTGGGAAAAATACTCATTTTAAGTGAGTCATTGTCCCTCTAATATAGTTTCCAAATGTAGGTTTTTATTTATGGAATGTGTTTAACATTAGATATACCAATCCTAAATTGAGAACACTTCTACTAAATTATAAACTCTGTGAGGCTTAGAGTCTTTTATTTAAACTTTTATGGAAATCCTGAATTATTTATGTTTATCTCCCCCCACACCCCAACACAAGCCTTTTACATAGTGTTCAAGTGAATGGATGAATGTACAGTTTGCTGTATCTTAACTACTTTAGTAAATGAATGAAAAGAAGTATTGTTTCCTATTTGCCAAGCTTTGTGTCACATGATAGATACACACAAACAGGCAAGACAGGCTCTGTCTCTAGGCCAGGGTTCCAGGGACAAGAGTCTAAGTTCTAAGAGGAAGAGAGGGAGATTAAAATGCAGTCGTATGAGTTGGAGATGGCTGCGAAGTAAGCAGGACACCATTTTTGTAAAATTATTTTAGTGTAGTGGTTTTCAACCTGTGGGTTGCGACCCCTTTAGGGGTCGAACTACCCTTTCACAGGGCTTACAGGGGTCATCTAAGACCGTGGGAAAACATATTTCCAATGGTCTTAGGAACTGAGACACTGCTCCTCTGTCTGCCTCCAGGCGGGTCTGGGCACATGCAGATACGCCCACATATGAGTATTAAAGAGTCACGGCATTAGAAGGTTGAGAATCACTGTTTTAGTGTGTTAAGTTGACATAGTTACCCACCTGTAAATGGTGATTGTCCATCTTCTAACATATCCTGGGGGCCAAGGGTATGCCTATGTAAATCATGTCCCGTCTTATGCTTGATATATGTGATTATATATATATTTGCTTATTTTTCTCTGTGGTATGCAAGACAGTGCTTGTATAAGTGTTTTGTGGCCACATAAGATTGGTTTAATATCCTGGAAGGGGAAAGGAAAATGGAAATCAATACACTTAGGGCTGTCATTGTCACACACTGAATGTGTATATGAGTGTGTCTGTGTATCTACACGTGTCTGTCTACACATTTCCAAATAGTTCCATGAAAATTTATTTGGTTTGGAAAGACAGTTAAATGCAGAGTTCCAGTGTCTCTATGGCCTAGAATATTTCTGCCAAGACCATTGAATACAATTCAATGGATATTCATTTAAAAGGCTACTATATGCAAAGCACCATGCTAACCCCTTGGTTGTATAGGATAGTAGGATAAAAGAAGATATAGTCAGTATATTCACAGGGTTCACAATCCAGTATGGAAGCTTAAGACATGAACACAGGATAAAACTGCAAAGGGTAAGGTACAAAGTCCTATGAGAAATTTAAGAGAGGAGGAGTCATTCTAGAGGAAGGGATCAAGAAAAGGCTTCACTTAGTAAATGACATCTGAGCTGATCTTGGAAGGAAGGGGAAGATTTCAACAAAGTGGGAAGTCAAAGGATTGGAATTTCCAAAGGATCTTGGAGCTCATCTAGTTTAGGGGTCCTTCACTTGAGTTCCATGGATAGGTTCAGGATAGTTTGTGAACTTTGATGGGGGCAAAATTACATATTTATTTTAACTGTTCCCTAACAGAAATTACCTATATCCTTCAATTATGAATTTTGGCAACAAACCACAGTAGTATGACTTCTGAAAATTGTCGAAAGGGTCCATGATGCACAAAAAATATTAAGATGCCTCAATCTAGTTCCACCTTCTCATTTTACAAAGGAAAAAACAAAAGCATGGAGAAGGAGCACAACTTGTCAAAGGTTTCAGAGGTATGAAAAAGCAGTAGTTGGGATTTTGCAGTAGAGACATGAGAGACGGAAGGAGGTGAAGATGGTCTACACAAAGGTTCAGAGGCAGACAGAGGTCAGAATGAAGGTGACTTTCAATCATTAGGAGGTTGTTCCAGCCTCCATTTTACTACTTTCCCCATGAGGAAAGTTGTGCTAGATAATGTTGAAAAGAAGGGGTAATTATCCAAGTAGCCATGCCCAATGCTAGCATTTTTTGTCATCTCTTTTTATTTTATTTTATTTTTCTTTTGGGAGGGGGGAATGCAGGGCAATTGGGGTTAAGTGACTTGCCCAAGGTCACATGGCTAGTTTTGTGTTAAGTGTCTGAGGTCGGATTTGAACTCAGGTCCTCCTGACTCCAGGGCCAGTGCTCTATTCACTGCACCATCTAGCAGCCTCTTTTGTCATCTCTTTAATGCTCCAGGACACAAAACTGCCTTGTGCTACTTGGGGCTTACAGTTCCAGACTACAAAGGAGAAAGAGTCAGACTATGTTTATATCATATAGAACTTCTTACATAAAAAAAAAAAAATCAATCATTAAGCATTTATTAAGAACCCTCTATGTGTCAGGGACTGTGCCGTATTGGAGATACGAATAAAGACAGAAGACAGTCCCTGCTTTCAGTTAAGTTCACAGTGTCATGGGGGAGGCGACATTAAAACTGGTTTGTAAAAACAAGATAAATACAGGAGTGGCAATAATCCTTAGAGGAAAGGAGCTAGAATTAAGAGGGATTGGGAAAGGCTTCTCATAGAAAACTGTGTTTTAGCTGATACTTGAAGGAAGCTAGGGAAGCCAGGAGATGGAGATGGGGATGGACAATGTTTCCAGGCATGTGGAACAACTAGTGAAATCACCCAGAGTTTGGAGGTGATCGTCTTGTGTGAGGAGCTGACAGAATAATAACCAAGCAACTGGGTTTATTAACTAAATAAAAGCTGGAAGATACTATTATTTGGTTAATAACCAGGAGCATGAGCAGAGCAAGGATAACATACAATGACTTTTCTTTTTGTTGCTTTCTTATGCCAGTTTTGTTCAGGCTTTGAAATAAGATTTTTATGAAATGAGTTCCCTTTTGGTCAGTTAATTTATTGAAATAAGCCATGTTTTCAAATATGTTTTGTGATAGCAATCACTTGGAGACTGGCTGAACAAACCATGCATGGAATATTATCATACTTAGAAATAATACATATGAAGAAATCAGAGAAATCTGGGAAGACTTGTATGAACTGATGCAGAATGAAGTAAGCAGTGCCAAGAAAATAATAAGCAGAATGACTACAATAATGAAAATGCAAAGGATTCTCAAATAATTACAAATGTTCTTTAATTACAATGAATAATCTTCATACCAGTAAAAAAAAATGGAAATAGTCTCATGCCTTTCCTTGGAACACTAGGGTACTATGGATGCAGTATGTTGCATATGCTGTCAAAGATTATGACAAAGATCCTATATCCAGAACTACAAAGTCCCTAAGAGACAATCAAAATCAATTCCTTCATTTTATAGATAAGGAAATCTAGGCCTGGACAGGTTAAATAACTTTTGCAAGGCCATAAAGATAGAAAATACAAGAGGTAGGATTTTGATCCCTCTAAATCTACTTTAAAAATTTTTTTAAATCTACTTTTGATTAAAATAGTCTTGTCTGTTAGCATTGTTTGTTTTTTTTCCTAATTAGTGAAGGCTCATAGAATAGGACTAATATACATATATATATATATATATTTTATATACATACATACATACACACACATACATAATGAGTGAGATATAAAAAGTAAATAAAGCAAACTTAAAAATAAACTGCAGATAAGATCCCAAGTAAGTATAGAGCACCTCAAATTATTTTTGAGGCAACTACAATGACATAAAATAACATTTGCAATGGAGGCTATGATGGATAGGAGGGTAAAAGCTTGTTATTGGGCAGAGAAAATACTTCTCTAGTGCATATATGGTTTAGAGTCTTAACATGTTCAGGAGACTCAGAAGGAAGCAAAGAAAGTCTATTTATACTTTCTTGGATGCCTCAAGATGGTTACTATTTTTGATGGCAAGTCACTGACTATCCTGTATAGCTCTGTCCAAATATGAAAGCAGGCTAGATAACAGAACTTTGACAATTTGAGACAATGGGCATACATACACCTTCTCCTGGAAGATAATGAAAAAGTCAGCAAGCCTGTGTGCTGACTATGAAAAATTACAGTGACAAGCTAGAAGTGAGGCATTCTATGAAAGGGAAGGAATTTCCTTCTGACCAAGATGGAAAGGTGCAGTACAGTATCCCACTTTGGGATAACTATTATAAATATTCAGCAGCATAGAGAAGACTTTAAACATAAGCCCAGAAGTATCAGACAGAAAACATAAATATTCAAATGTGTATTTAAAAAACTCACTCTTTTCTTCTTTGTTGTATTTTCTTTCAAAAAATTGTCATCTTGCTTTTGGCAAAGGGTAACTTTTAAGGAAAATGGAAACTTCTCTTCCCAAATGAACACATTTTGTTTTCTTCTTTTGTTCCTTGGTTCTTCTGTCTTCCCTTCCTGTTTTAGGGTGATAGACTTTTGTTTTCATCATCTAAGATTCAACTTCCCATCAGTTTATCTCAAGAATTGATGGCAAAGATGCCTTCATTTTCCTCCTTTCTTTTTTCTCCATCTCCTTTTCCAAAAGTCAGATGAGATCACATGTAAACAGTGATTTACAAACCTTAATAGTCATTTAAGTGGTCAGTTATTTCAGGTAATAGGGCCTGCTAATATTACTATGCTCCATGATTCGCCTTATAATTAGAGTGTGAGCTCTTTGCCTTTCTTTGTAGCCCCAGAACTCATAACAGGGTCTGACACAGAGTAAGTGTTTATTTCATGTTTGCTGAATGATGAAGATGTAAAGAGAAAGTGAGGAATGCCCCCATCATATTATGTTAGTAAATTTAGGGCAGAACATGCATAAGAGAATCAAAAAGGATGGACAAACATACATAGATGGACTATGATTTGTGTTCTTGGGAATACCCATGTTAGTGAGATCACAATTCCATTTCAGTATTTTTAGCATCGTTATTCCCTGTCTTCTTCCAATCCTTTCTCTTCTACAATGATTTCTATCATTTCTCCTTTACACTTCTATCTTATCATCATCATCATCATCATCATCATCATCAATCATCAGTCTTCAATCATCATCCAACCTACTCAGAATTGATAAATCCAGGGTGCTAGGCTGTAGTAAGACCTAACAATTTCATTTTGTAATTTACTATCATAAGCACAGTATAGCCCAAAACAATAAAAGTACTTTCGCTGGCTCTGTATCCCCAGTACATGATAAGTGCTTAATAGATATGTATTGATTTTAATTTCATTACCTATTGTTAGTGTTCATGAAAGGAAGCCCGTTCATTCTGGAGCTAAGTCATACAGACTCTAAGAGCTGATTGTTAAATTTTCAGTGTGAACGTTTATGCTTCAGACATCACAAATGCTACAAATCAGGGCTTAATTTATTGTTTTGCTGATTGCATGAACCTTGAGAAAGTTATGGAGAAATTGTTAATGATCCAGATGAAACGTAGAAGTGTATTGTGAATATATGTGTGTATGTATATATGGATATACACACATATGTATATGTATATATGTGTGTATGTGTGTGTGTGTATAAAATCTCAAGAGCTCTTTGTTGATCATCTACCTGCACACTCCTACCTATAGCACCCACAAGCTGCTGTCTCTTCTGCTATAGTCCAGGTTTGAGTTGTGTTTGCCTGCCTCTGGGGAGATATCAATGAATTGAATAGTTGAAGGAGGGTCCAATGACCACCAAAGATTTTGTATGTCTCATAGATGGTTCAGGAAGCACACTAGCTAGGTAAGTTCTTCCCCTTCTTTGAATATTTCCAGAGGATCCATCAAGACCTTTCTGACGTCCTTTAGTGCCTTGATTTAGTTTTGGGATATGAAGAAATAGTGCCCTATGACAAACTGTCTTATTATCCCGTTTTGTTTTTTCTGTCTTTGAAAAATAAAACAAGTATATCAGTCCCCCTGTCTATGAGGGCTGCTGCCTCTCCAGTCCAGAGTAAATTTGTAAAGTACTGTTATAAATGCTTGATGACGTGGAAATAATCCATTTTCTGCTCTGGAAGAGAGAAAACAGTATGCCAATGACAACTAGGCTTTTGGAATTGCTGCTCTGTATTGTGATTTAGCATATATTGATCTTTCAAAATATTGAAGTGAATTTAATTTTGCTTTGAAAAGTTTGTAGCTCCTCTAAAGTTGTTTGGGACAATTTTTTCTTCCATCAGACTAGGGCTGAGTAGTTCTTTGAGACATCTCTCCATTCCTATGTATTCTTCAAAAAGGAAAAAAGGAATGATTTTAGCTTTTCTCCACTAGAGCATGGGCCTGTGATTGAAAACAGAACGTTAATTGGAGATGACTTAGAAGCTTCCTGGTACACATGGAGGTGTGGCTCCCAGAAGTCATTATCTTGTCCTGCTTTCCATCCATACAAGACCCTGATAAAGGAGAGAGTAGGCTACATAGGTAGAAAAGATTTCTTTCTTCCATGTTTTTAGAATGTAGATAGCTAGTATACACATAATTAAGTTCCTTCTTTTCAATAAATTCACTTTATGTTTGGATCCTGCATCTAGATAAGTTGGGTGTATCTTGAGAGGCGACTTGGTGGTAGTTAGTTGTTGAACTTTATGCTTGAAGAGGACCAAAATGACATTACTATGTCAGGGTCAAGGTACCATTTGTTCATCTTTGGTTGATCAGACCAGTACAAGCTCAGAAGATTCTACCCTAGGTGAGGCACAAATGGTCCATAAGAACATTTGGAGCAGAGATGTCTCTGACTGTGCACATCTCATGTCTCTTTTGAACTACTGCATTTCTACTTTGCTCATAGAGGACAGTGCCTTCTTTGAGGCAGGCTCACCATACTGCCTGGTCCTGTGCCAGTGTTTCCCATGCCTCACAGTTCTTCAGAGAGGCCTTGGGAGTGTCCTTCTATTGCTTCTTCTGACCTCTGTGTGAGTTCTCTGAAAAACAGTCTTTTAGGTAAACATATGGTTGGCATTCTAACAATATGGCCTCCCCAGCAGTTGTGCTCCCTTCAGTAGTTTGAATGCTTTGCAGTTCAACACCAGAAAGGACCTCAGTGTCCAGAACAACTTGGTGCAGCTGTTCTGGTAGTCAGCAATATCTGACTTCAAGTCTCAGCTCCGACAATGAAGGACTACATAACCATGAGCAAATCACTTACCTTCTCAGCACCACGGGGAAATCTCTACAACAATAAATTCAGATTTGCATAGTGGATGAAAAGATTTTCTTCTCTTTAATTGTCAAGAATCTACATAACTTTGTCCTTTATCTTTTATCCAGCTCATGCTAACCTTAGAGACCAATAAAAATGGAATTCTCTTAGTTACCTCTTCTTTTCAAAAATTGTCTTTGGCAAATATTATTAAGCATTTTCTTAAAAATTATTAATCTGGGATGACTTTTTTTAAGCTTGGGAAATTTCTCAGAATTTTATTCATATAGTTCACCAATGATATCAATGAACCAATATCAAAATACATAAAGAATCATATATTTAAAGCTGGAAGGGAATCATGGAAATCATCAAATCCATCTCCCTCCCTAACTTTGCAGATGAGGAAACTGAGGTCCAGAGACATTAAGTGGTTTATACGGAGTCATATAGGAACTGAACTCAGGTCTTCTCTCTCCAGTCCACTGACCTATCCTGTAGGAAATGGGCCAGTCATAAGAACATAAATGACAGATGAACAGTTGGAGTGTTGTACAGGAATCTGTGAAATATGAAATAAACAAAAAAAAAAAACCAAAACCAAACAGGGAGTCCCCATGCCCCAGTGCCTTGGTTGGACAGTCAATGGAGGCTTTATTGAAAAATATGCATAAGGATCGTTTAGGTCAGCAGTTCTCAACCTGTGGGTCATGACCCTTTTGGGGGTCAAATGGCCCTTTCACAGGGGTCACCTAAGACCATCGGAAAACACATATTTCTGGTAGTCTTAGGAACCAAGACACTACTCCTCTATCCATCTCCAGGCAGGTCTGCCCACATGTAGATATGCCCACATATGAGTATTAAAGGGTTGTGGCATTAGGAAGGTTGAGAACTACTGGTTTAGGTAAAGAGGTCATGTTGCATCTGTGATCTAAACCAATAGAAGATGTATTTATAGTGAGAACACAGATCCACTAGTGTATTAATTATTCAAGTGAGTAATATATTAATATAAGACATGAACATTTTTACTATTATAAAATATTCCCTTATCTAATAAGAATTAAAATATCTATAATCTATAGATAATTGTTGTTGTTCAGTCATTTCAGTTGTGTCCAGCTCTTCATGGACCCATTTGAGATTTTCTCAGCAAAGGCACTGGAGCAATTTGCCATTTCCTTCTCCAGTTCATTTTACAGATAAACAAACTGAGGCAACCAGGGTTAAGTAACTTGCCTAGGGTCACACAGCTAGTAAATGTCCAAAGTCACATTTGAACTCGGGAAGATCAGTCTTCCTGACTCTAGGCCTGGCTGTCTGTGCACTATGGCACCACCTAGCTGTGCTAAAAGAAACAATCTATGGTAATATCAGTAACCTATAGATAAGGGATTTAGAGCTGGGAGGGACCTAAGAAGTTTTCTAGCTTACACCCTTCCTTTAACAGATGAATTAACTAAGGTCCAGAGGTTGAATAACGTGCCGAGATTACATAGATGGTAACATAAGAATTCTGGTATTTATTATTGGTTTCTGTGACTCCACAACCAGTATTTCTTCCATCGTACCACCTCCCTTCCTCAGCTTTCCAATTTTGCTTCACTGACCTTTTCAGATTGTCTGTTTGGCTTTGTTTTATAAACTTTAGATTTACTGTCACTACACATAAATCTAGAATTTTTGTTCTGAAAGCCAAACTTTCTGGAAATGGTATGATTTTTATAGATTTACCTAATAATTGCAGAGTCTTCCTTTTTTATCACAAGCTACAGATATTAATATATTTACAAAAATGCTAGCTTAATCATTAGGACAATCTCGTTTTTCATGTGGCTACTTAATCAGCACAGTCTATGTACTATTTTCCCCCATATCACCCATTTGTTCCTTCTGTATCCTGAAAAACTAGTCTCTATGGATGCCTGAAAAGCCGAGTGACCTTGACTGTCATTTAGGGCTTCTTAATTGACATTGCCAAAGGTACCAATTAGTATTAATTGTTGTGGTGGTTTCTCTGATGTAAAAACTCATTCAGTGAAAATTATACCAAGTAATTTTGTACTGGGCCCTGAATGGTTGTCAGAAGGTAATAATATCTTGTCATCCCCATTATTTTCTATTCAAAGGGTACCAGAACCAACTACAGATCACAAAGACAGACATACTGATCTTGCAACTGCCCATCAAGCCTGCAATCTTAATTTAACAAATGAGATTCAAAACCTGGGGAGAGAATAGATGATGATTTTTAGAGAAAGATAAGTTGCAGCACTGAGTCTATGGTGATCAGAATGATTGATATGTTTGTGTATGTATACAAACACACACACACACTCCCCAAATCCAGTGATCCTCAAATGAAATAGGTGTTAGGGAGGGAAATATGCATTCTGTCATTTTCAATCATGTCTAACTCTTTGCCAAGAAAACCCCAAATGAGGTCACAGAGATACTAGAGTGGTTTGCCACTTCCTTCTCCAGTTCATTTTACAGATGTGGTTCCAAGGCAACCAAGGTTAGGTGACTTGCTCAGGGTCACATGGGTAGCAGGTGTCTGGGGCCAGATTTGAACTCAGAAAATTGAGTGGCTTTAGGTCTGGCATTCTATCCACTGTGCTACCTAGCTGCCTTGAGGGTGTGTGTGTGTGTGTGTGCAGATATATATATATGTATATTTCTATGTATATATATTTATATATATAAAAACATGGGTTAGATAGATATAGTTACTTTCATGACCAAGCAATATAGAACTATGACTAAGAAGTCTTAGATGCTGTTCCTAGCTTTAGCATTGATTATGTGGTCTTGAACAAGCACTAAGTCTATCATAGTGTCTCCTTCTCTTACGAGAAACTAGTAATACAAATGCTGCTTTTTTTTTTTTTTTTTTTGGAGTGGGAAGGCAAGGCAATTGGGGTTAAGTGAGTTGCCCAAGATCACACAGCTGGTAAGTGTCAAGAGTCTGAGTTTGGATTTGAACTCAGGTCCTTCTGACTCCAGGGCTGATGCTCTATTCACCACTCCACCTAGCGGGCCTCCTGCTTATTTTTTTGAAGAGTTGGTGTGGGGATCAGAACAGATTAGGTAGGTAAAAGTGTGTGTGTATTTTTTTAAGTATACATCACTCTGAAAATTAACGTACTATTAGGAGATATGGGACACCGAAGAGGCATCATGGAGAAAGAGTATAAAGACTATAGGGTTTGGAGGTCAGAAGGACCTTATTTAAAATCCTATCTCTGATGCTTACTAGCTGTGCAATCCCAGGCAAGTTACTCTTGGATTTATGCCTCCAGGGTTTCCTGGGCTTATGTACTATGTGACAGGTAGTTACTATTTGCATTCCATATTTACCTATGAGACAACAAGGTGGAATTCCTAAAGAGCATAATACTTATGTGAAAAAGAAAATGGACTAATGACTTCATTAATTCCCTTTGCCAATATGGGTCAGTGTGGAAGCTCCCGCCAATGTAATTCAGCTCCTCTGTCATTTCTAGTCTTAGTTACCTATAGCACTAAGGTAGTTAATAGTGAATTGTACAGGGTCAGACAGCCAGTATGCAGAAGAATTGTTTGAATCTGTCTTCCTGCCTCTGAGGCAAGCTTTCCATTTACTATATTTTTCTGCCAATGTAAAGTGAATAAAGGGGAAATTTATGAAGCCTATAATGTGAGAAAGAAAAAGAGAGAAATAATATCCTTAGATGCAACAAATACATGGAAAGAAACATAGTAGAAAAAGATTCATACACAATCAGAATTGGGGGATATAAACATGAAATTCAGCAGAGGACACTTTGTGCCCATGTTTAAATAGAATTTGGTACATGTTTTATATGTCATCATTAATACTCGAGAAAGCTAATCCCAAGTCTGTTAATATTTAATCAGGATACAGTAAGTCATATTTTCTTGATTCTGAGCTTTTCTGTGTGCCTGTGATGGAAACGTCTTGAACTCCTTACTGATACAAAAGAATTTTCTGGAAATAGGATCTTGTTCTTTTTCTTAGTATAAGAGTCCAGAGAGGCTTAGCTGGAAAAGAGGTCATACCTCCCAATAAACTGCCTCAGTGCCTAGGGCCTTCAAGCACATTAGGAACCGTCACAATAATTGTTTCTTTTTGAAAAAGTGTCTATGAAAGGTGATTCTTCAAGCAACAGTGTCAACATGCCAACCCTCCCTTCTTTGCCTCCTATTAACACTGAGATGGGCAACTCTAAAAAAATGACTAGGGCTTTGACAGTGGTGGTACAATTATATGGAATAATCTTAGCCCAAACTCCCCAGGATGGGAGGGAGAAACAAAACAATTCCTGAAGTAACTATGCACCTAGGATTTGGGACTAGTTTTGTCATTCTAGTCTTGTGGTTGATTTATTATTCCACAATAGGATATTATATTACTTAACTCTTTAGTGCTGTGTATTGCCAATCTATGAAACAGGAATAATAATATAACTTGTCTTCAGAGGGCCAGGACATAGTAGAAGTATCATGTTAGAATGTAAAGGATACTGCATATGGTGCCAGAGGACATGGGTTTCCAATTTTGATGCTGCTGCTTGCTTCCGTGTGACTTTGGGCAAGTCATGAACTTCCATATGGCCTGTTTCCTCATCTATAAAATGAGAGGGTTGACTTAGGTGGTTCTGATGTCCCTTTCTGCTCTATATCTATGGCCACATGATATTCACAAAAAGTAGCGAACAATCATTCTGCCACCTTTTATTAAGTGAGTACAGTGAGCAGAGTATTGTGTTAGGCAACGGGATGGAGAATACCCAGTTAGGATATCCTTCCAGAACTTGTAGTCTAGTAAAAGGAGTAGAGAAAAGTACATGAAGATGATTGTGTTAACTGATGTGACGGGATAAATGTCTCGGAGAGCAAAAAAGCTTGTTTGTTGTTGTTGTTGAGTTGTCTCTGACTCTTTAGGGTTTTCTTGGCAAAGATAGTAGAGTTGTTGACCAATTCCTTCTCCAGAGAATTTTACAGATGAAGAAACTGAGGCAAACAGTAACTTGCCCAGGGTCACACAACTGCTAAGTGTATGAGGTCAGATTTGAACTGCCCAGGGTCACACAACTGCTAAGTGTATGAGGTCATATTTGAACTGGAGAAGATGAGTCTTCCTGACTCCTGTCCCAACACTCTGTCTACTGCACCACCTAGATAGAAAATAAAATGTTGGTGAGGGAAGGCTGCTATTAACCTGGAGGAGAAAAGAGGGAAGGTGAAGGAAGGCTTCATGGGGGATATAAGATTGGAGCTATGTTTTAAAGGATGATTGGAATTAAACAGGTGAAAAGAAAAATGGAGGGAAGAATTCTACTCATGGGTAAACTATGTGAACAAAAGATTATGGGCTGGAGAGGCTATGTTTTGGAGACAAAGCATAGTGCAGTGTGCTTAAACACAAAGTCAATAAGACTAGAAAAGTAGATGTGTACCAGATTGTAGAGGGCCTTGAGTGCTAGGGTGAGAGGTGTGAATTTCTCACAAGGCAATAAAGTGTTACTCTTTTTTTTTTTTTGAGTGAAGACACCATATCTGTGCATGGGAAAGATTATTGCACCATTAATGTGAACGATAAATTGAAGTGGGAAGTAGAGGCAGGAAGAAATGTTGGAAGGCTGCTATTGCAAATGATAAAGAATAATTAGCTTCAGAAAAGAGGTTTGGGAAGACACTGTCTACTCCTCCAGCTTCTTTGCAGTGTTGGGGGTGTCCATGAGTATGGGACATTGTATATAATGTCAGATTTTTCAATGTCTTGATGAAAATCAGCTGAGAGAGCTCTTGACAAAAGACTTAGCTTACTCTTAAACAAAACATTCACTCAAATTTCTCTATTCATCTCTTAGCATAGCATCTACATTCTCCTTAATCTTGTGCATGTATATCACTTATGTGAATGAACACACATCTTTTTATTTGAATGATAATGGATTGCTTTTTGCTCTTCTATGTTCTAAAAATGACCTTAGTCACTTCCTGTTTTCCTGAATTACGATCCTTATGCTGAACTGACAATTCATGAAGTTTGCCATGACATAAACATCTTGTTGTTTGAAACATGAAGAGGATAAAGTGGATAGAGCACAGGGCCTGAAGTGAGGGAGATCTGAGTTTAAACATGGCAGGAGATCTGAGGTTAAACATGGCCCTACGCATTTACTGGCTTTGTGACCCTCAATAGGCCATTTCATCTCTGTCTCAGTCTCTTCATCTATGTTATAGGGATAATGACAGCACCTACCTCTCTCAGTTGTTGTGAGAATTCAGTGAGATAATAACTGTAAAGTGCTTAGGACGGCGCCTGGTACATGATGGGTGCTTTATAAATGTTGGATATAATTATTTTTATTATTATTACTATTCT
>CM053590.1:143972160-143996742 GCA_028646515.1 Pseudochirops corinnae | reverse complement strand
TTAGTTTAAAAACATTCTAAGACTTTTGTGACATCCTATGGAAAGATCATTGAATTTGGAATCAGAGAACCTGGGTTCAAATGTTCAGTTTGCCACTTATTGCTTTTGTGACCTTGGTCAGGTTACTTAACTTTGCTGGACCTCTGTTTTCTCATATGTAAAAGAAGATTGGCCTAGATGTCCTTCTAAGGTCCCTTCCAGTTCTAAATCTCTTATCCTAAGTAGATGAGGGGGTAGATATCTTTCATGATGAGAGTGTAGGATGTCTTTATATTGAATCTAGAGGAGTGTCAATACGATTCAGAATACAAATTCAGTGCCACAAATATGTATATTTTATGCACCTAGTACGTGCACAGCGTTGCACTAGATGCTGAGAGTACAATGAATTTTTTTTTTTAAGTGAACCTTGTCCTCAAGGAGTTTACATTTGGGAAAAAAGTGAGAATAAGGGAAGAAAGGACAGGAGTTGGCTGCCTGGATGCTATCCCTTGTTCCAATAAAGACAAGACAGCTAAGAATTTATTTAGTACAATTTTACTCTTTCATAAAATTAAGAAAAAAAATAGTCTATTTATCTTAACTGTTTTCCAAGTTGTTTGTTTTAAACTGAAGTGGATGTGATAGATCATTGGACTTGAAGGATGGTCTGAGTTCAGACCTCCCTCCAGTGTGTATGAACTGTGTGATCTTGGGCATATGCGTTAATCTCTCTGAACCTCAAAAGCTGAAACAGCACTCACGATTTCTCTGCTTAAAAAGTCTTCATAATTCTTTCTTGCTTCCTGAATAAAGTGTATACTCGCATATGTGGTATTGGTGGCTCTTCACAACCTGGTGTCACCTTAGCTTTTCAGTATTATCTCGTGGTGATCTTTTCAATGTATCTAATCATCCAACCACACTGAGTAACTTTAGGGAGTTGCATCTCCCAAACACATACTATACCCCCATAACTCCATGGCTTTGTTTAGACAATTCCTTTTACCTGGAATTTCCTCCCATTCTCCCCTTATTGAATGTCTACTCATGCTTTAAATCCAACATGAAATGCTATTTCTTTCAGGAAAACTTCCCTGCTCTCTGTTAAAAAAAAATAGACTAGTATAATACTTTATTTGGTAATTCTCTATTGCCCTTAAACAATATCATGTATTATAGCTATCTGTGTTGTCCCAATCCTCCACTTCATTAGCAATCTAACTAGTGAGCCCTGTAGAATGGGGACTAGAACTCTGTCTTATCAAAACTATCAACCACAGTGCTCTAAACAGAGTAGATGATTGATTATTATATTATTCCCCCAATTCTTCCTACTTTGAGCATTTCTGTTCCTTTTTATAGCCTAATAGAGACAGACTAGACTCACTAAATGTTCCTCTTCACAGTCCCCTCCTGCTTTTGCTTCATCTATTCATCAATTGACACAAAAGATTCCAAGGCCTTGGCATCATGACATACTGCAGCTAAAAGGGAACTCAGAGATCCTTTAGTATAAGGATTTTTTTTATCTTTATGGTGTCATAGACCTTTCTTGGCAATCTAGTGAAGCCTATTGACTCTTTAGGAAAATGACTAAAATGCATAAAATAAAATGCATAGATGTATAATGTAAACCAAAACCAAGTGAAAAAATAATTTAATTTTTTTCCCATCCTTAAAGTTAATGGCCTTCCTAAAATGTATCCACACATGTCTCTGGCTGTCCATGTACCCTGGATTAAGAACCCCTGATGTAATCCACCTCAGCCATTATACAGAGAAGGAAGGAAGATATCCTAAAGACTATATGACTTTGCTCAGTATAATTCTTTTTTTCCCCCACATTCATTTATAGACTTGCCTCCCCATTCTTAGCTGTCAATAATCTTATGTAGGCAGCTAGGTGGTATAGTGGCTATAGCATTGAACCTGGAGTCTGGAAGACTCATCTTCCTGAGTTCAAATCCAGCCTCAGACACTTAGAAGTGTGATCCTGACAAGTCACTTATGACTGTTTGCTTCAGTTTCCTCATCCATAAAATCAGCTGGAAAAAGAAATGGCAAACCACTCTAGTATCTTTGCCAAGAAAACCTTAAATGGGGTCATGATTAATCAGACATGACTAAAACAACTCAACAACAAAAAGTCACATTTTAATAGAATTTGAGAATCTATAGCAGCGGTTCTCAACCTTCCTAATGCCATGACCCTTTAATACAGTTCCTCATGTTGTGGTGACCCCCAACCATAAAATTATTTTCATTGCTACTTCATAACTGTAATTTTGCTACTGTTATGAATTGTAATGTAAATATCTGATATGCAGTATGTATTTTCATTGTTACAAATTGAACATAACCCACAGGTTGAGAACCGCAGTTCTATAGGATATTTACTAGGATCAATAAGTACACACAAACACACATATGGCAATGGGGATTGAACATATTACTACATTGGCAAAGTGAACCATACTGTGAAGAAACTCCCTCTGCCAACACAAACCAAAACTTTGTTTTAAACTTCATGGTTGTGCTACATTAGGTAGAGCTTTGGGCCTGAAGTTCAGAAGACCTGTATTCAAAACCTACCTCATACTCAAACTAGCTATATGACTGTCACTGCGTGACTTAGCCTCTTAGCCTCAGTTTCTTCATCTAAAATAGAGGCAATAATGGCAACTATGTGCTAGGTCTGCTGTGAGGACCAAATGAAATAATATTTGTAAAAGATTTGGCAAATCTTAAAGGTCTGTGCAAATGCTCTCATTGTTATTATCATAAACATCTAATGAGCTAACATCTTTAAAGCACTTTGCAAGCTTTTGATAATTATTATAGTTACTATTATTTTAGATTTCTCTGGGGCACAAAATGGTTCAGTGTGTTACTCCATGTCACACAGCTAGTGTGTGCCAGAAGAAAGGCTATTCAATACATCATGCTTCCTCTTAAACTTAGGCGTGTGCAAGCTTATGTCTACATGTATGAAAATATAATTCAGTATTCATTGTGGGTAATACATAATTAAAGCTTTGACTGAAATGTGGAAGAGATATTCGGAGTTTGGTAAAGTAAAAGGATATCCCACATTCTGACACAGGTTAAGACTCTGACCCAGCTCTCCAGCTACCTTTGGGTATTGTCCAGAACTTCGGCCCTCGGGGTTAGTATTTGAACATTGTCAATGAAAATAATCTGTGTCTAATATAGGGGAGGGAAATATTTCTTTCAAGAAATCTGAAAGTTATTCACCATGAGTAAGGAATCATATGAGAGTTCGTGAAGTGTCTCGATGAAAGAAACCACCACTAGCAGCCAGTCAACACTTTGTGTCCCACATTATATATGATGCTTCTGGAAAAGAGAAAGGAAGTAGCACATTTGGTCTCTGCCTTTGAAGAATTTGTAATCCATTTGAGTGATCTTGAAAAATTGTTTGTGAATTCCTTTCTGTGGAAGTGTAGTGACTGGTCCTAGCAAACTCAAAGAGAAATGTCACAGTTTGAAGCTGATATACACCAAAGGGAAAAAAGTTAGATTATATTCAGCAAATGTTTTTTTGTTTTGTTTTGTTTTTGCTTTTTGGAGGGCAACTGGGGTTAAGTGACTTGCCCAAAGTCACACGGCTAGTAAGTGTGTCAAGTGTCTGAGGCCAGATTTGAACTCAGGTCTTCCTGACTCCAGGGCTGGTGCTCCATTCACTGCGCCACCTAGCCACACCTCAGCAAATGTTTTCTAAGCTCTTTCCCTGCATTGAACATTCTTAGTTCAACAGGTACTAAAGAAGTAGGCACCTAATGACTAGACTGACTTTGCCACTGGACAGAGTAGGTATACACTTCTGTGGTATAATCGAAGCGCCTGGACCCTACCCTTTCCTAGAAATATCTCTCTTTCAAGTTTGTCAAGAAATGGGAAATGCCTCCATTGTGAATGTGAGTGTCCCCTGTTTGAAATGCAGGTACCTCTGGGACTGGGTCCAGGGAAGCATCCAAATAGGAGGCTCCTTGGGCATTCTGCCACTGTTCACAAGATATCTTCTTTAAAAGCCTAGACCTTAGCCTTTTTCTCAAAATTTCTCTTTGGCCCAACTCCTTAGGGATGTCTCTTTTATATAACACACAGTCACTTTGTATTCAATTTACTATACTATTATGTATAGGTTATATTTTGGGGTACAAAACTATATTAAGCTAGGTAAATTGGAGCTGAATAGACTCCTCATTTAAATCAACAAGGAGAAGTATCATTCATTAATCAAGCTGCTAATCTTATTTTCACTTTCAAGTCAGCCAATTCATGTCCTTGGACCTAATCTTTGAGTGTCCCAAGTCTTTTTTAATATTCTTCAAGCTCTGTTACCCAATACCAGGTCAAAATGGCACTCACTTCTACTACCCAAACCCCAATTTAATGGTTCTGTTCTTTTCTGTAATTTTTCCTCTTTTTTAGAGTTCCTCTTCTACTTGCCCTTTCTCTCTAATAAGATTCCTTTTAGCATCTGTGACCACGTTCAGACTTTTTCTAGCTTGAATCTCCTCGTCAATTAATTTATTCACTTTTGCTGATATGCATAGATGTATAATGTAAACCAAAACCAAGTGAAAAAATAATTTAATTTTTTTCCCATCCTTAAAGTTAATGGCCTTCCTAAAATGTATCCACATTTAACCCAAATCAAATTAACCCAAATTTTAACCCAAAATTTGGGTTCTTTAACCCAAATCAAATCATTTCAGTTTTCCCCGTCCAGTAAGTTTTGCTCTCTCAATTCCCATACGCTTCTTTTTTTCTTTTTTTCTCTTTCTTTTTTCTTTTTTCGCTTTTTGGAGGGTAATTGGGGTTAAGTGACTTGCTCAAGGTCACAAGCCTAGTTTTTTGTGTTAAGTGTCTGAGGCTGGACTTGAACTCAGGTCCTCCTGACTCTAGGGCCAGTGCTCTATTCACTGAGCCACTTAGCCACCCCTCCCATATACTTTTCTAGTTGGTTCTTCTTTTACTTGTCTGATAACTTTTCCATTTCCTTTGTTGCATCTCCATCCTTATCCATCCTCCATCCCCCACAATTATGAATATCCCCCCAGATCTCTGCCCTGGACACTCTTTTCTCTTTACACCATCTCTGTTGAAATATACTCGATAACTAACTGGGGTTATTCCATTTCTTCATACCACATAGTACTATAAAATAAGTAGACTGTCCATATGTGTGAATTTGTATATTTTTGTCATATATGTAACTCTTTACATAAATAGCAAAGCACTCTATATACATTAAATCATTTGAGCCTCGCAACAGCCTACGAGATAGGAATTGTAGATGCAGTTATCCCCATTTATCAGTCAGGTAACTAAAGTCCAGAGAGATTAAGTGACTTCCCATGGTCACATAAACTAAAAAGTATAGAAGGTAAATTTTGAGCACAGGAATTTTGTTTGTTTTAAGTTATTTATTTTGACATTCTTTTTTAATAGTACCTTTTCCAAATTACATGTCACAACAACTTTTAGCATTCATTTTTACAAGATTTTGAATTCCAAATTTTTCTCCCTTCTCCCCTCCCCTTTCCTCTTCTGAAAATAGTAGGCAATTTGATATAGGTTACACATGTCAACACATAAAACATATTTCCATATTAGTCACAATTATGACAGAAACAGATCAAAAGGGGAGAAAAACCATGAAAAAATAAAGTGAAAAAATATGCTTCAACCCAAATTAAGAGTCTATCAGTTCTTTTTCTGGATTTGAAGAGTATTTTCTTTAGTGAGTCCTTTGTACTTGTCTTGGATCATTGTGTTGCTGAGAAGATCTGTCATTGATAGTTGGTCATCACACAGTGTTGCTGATATCGTGTACAGTTTTCCTGGTTCTGCTCATTTCACTTAGCATTAGTTGGTACAATTCATTACAGGTTTTTCTAAAAATCTGCCTGTTCATCATTTTTTATTGCACAATAGTATTCCATTACATTCATTTTTCACAGCTTGTTCAGTCATTCCCCAATTGATGGGCATCCCCTCAGTTCCCAATATTTTGCCACCAAGAGGAGGTCTCCTTTAAATATTTTTGCACAACTAGGTCCTTTTCCCTTTTTTGTGATCTCTTTGGGATACAGACTTAGTAGTGGTTTGCTGGGTCAAAAGGTATACACAGTTTGGTTGCCCTTTGGGTGTAGTTCCAAATTGTTCTCCAGAATAGTTGAATCAGTTCACAAGTGCACCAACAATGCATCAGTATCCCAATTTTCCCACATCCTCTCCAACATTTCTTATTTTCCTTTTTTGTCATATTAGCTAATCTGATAGGTGTGAAGTGATATTTGCATTTCTCTAATTAAAAGTGATTTAGAGGACTTCTTTCTATGCCTATAGATATCTTTGATTTCTTCATTTGAATAATTCCTGTTTATATCCTTTGACCATTTATCAATTGGGGAATGTCTTGTATTCTTATAAATTTGACTCAGTTCTCTGTAATATTTGAGAAATGAGGCTTTTATCAGAGATACTTGCAATAGATTATTTCCCAGTTTTCTGTTTTCCTTCTAATCTTGGTTGCATTGGTTTTGTATATACAAATCTTTTTATTTTAATATAATCAAAACTATCTATTTCATATTTTGTAATGCACTCACTCTCTCTTGTTTGGTCATGAATTCTTCCCCTCCTCATAATCGTGATAAACAGACTAGTCCTTGCTTTTCCTATTTGCTTATGGTGTCACCCTTTATGTCTAAATTGTACAGCCATTTTGACCTTATCTTTCTATATGGTGTGAGATGCTGGTCTATACCTAGTTTGTGTTCTATTGTTTTTTGCTTTTCCCAGCAGTTTTTGTTAAGTAGTGAGTTTTTATCACAAAAGCTACAGTCTTTGCATTTATTAAACACTGTGTCTTGTATACTTAATCTATTCCACTGATCCCCCACTCTATTTTTTAGCCAGTGCCAAATAGTTCGATAATTATTGCTTTATAATATAGTTTGAGATCTGATATTGCTAGGTCATCTGACTTTGCATTTTTTCATTAATTCCCTTGATATTCTTGACCTTTTGTTCTTCCAAATGAATATTGTTGTTATTTTTTCCTAGCTCTATCAAATCATTTTTTAGTAGTTTAAATGGTATGGCACTAAATATGTAAATTAGTTTAGGCAGCATTGTCATTTTTATTATATTGGCTTGGCCTACCCATGAACAATTGATGTTTTTCCAATTGTTTAGATCTGGTTTTATTTGTATGAAAAGTGTTTTGTGATTGAGTTCATATAGTTCCTAGGTTTGTCTTGGCAGGTAGATTGCCAAGCTGTTTTTTTTTAATATTGTTTACTTACTTTAAATGGAATTTCTCTTTCTAACTCACTGCTGGGCTTGATCATATAAAGAAATGCTGATGATTTATGTGGGTTTGTCTTATATCCTGCATCTTTGCTAAAGTTGTTAATTATTTCAAGTAGTTTTTTAGTTGATACTCTAGGGTTCCCTAAATATACCATCATATCATCTGCAAAGATTGATAGTTTTTGTTTCCTCATTGCCTATTCTACTTCCTTCAATTTCTTTTTCTTATACTATTGTTATAGCTAACATTTCTTGTACTATATTGAATAATAGTGATGATAATGAGTACCTTTGCTTCACCACTTATTTTATTTTCAAGACTTCTAGCTTGTCCCCATTACAGATGATGCTTGCTTATGGTTTTAGGTAGATATGCTTGTCATTTTAAGGAACACTTCCTTTATTCCTATGCTCTCCATTGTTTTTCATAGGAATGGGTGCTGTATTTTGTCACATGGTTTTTCAGCATCTGTTGAGAATATCATATGATTTCTGTTGATTTTGTTATTGATATGGTCATTTATGTTATTAGCTTTCCTAATATCAAACCAATCTTGCATTCCCATCTAGTCATAGTTTATAATCCCTCTGACATATTGATGTAATTGTCTTGCTAGTATTTTGTTCAACATTTTTGTATCCATATTCATTAGGGAAATTAGTCTATAGCTTTCTTTCTGTGTTTTAGCTCTTCCCAGTTTAGATATCAACACTGTAATTGTGCCATAAAAGGACGTTGGTAAGACTCCTTCACCAATTTTTCCAAATAATTCATATGGTATTGGAATTAATTGTTCTTTAAATGTTTGGTAGAATTCACTTGTGAACCCATCTGGTCCTGGAATTTTTTTCCTTAGAGAATGCATTAATGGTTTATTCAATTTCTTTTTCTAAGATGGTGTTATTTAGGCATCCTATTTCCTGATCTGTTAATTTGAGTAATTTACATTTTTGTAAATATTCATCAATTTCACTCATGTTGTCAGATTTTTGGGCAAAATATTTACTGATTGCTTAAATTTCTTCTTCAGTGGTGGTAATTTCATAATTTTAACACTGTGCATTTGGTTTTATCTATCTTATTGGCTTTTTTTTTTGCTTTTTTTTTTTTTTTCAAAAAACCTGCTCCTAGATTTATTTGCTCAATGTTTGTTGTTGTTGTTGTTAACTTTCAGTCTTATTAATCTCAATTTGATTTTCAGGATTTCCAATTTGGTACTGAATTGGGATTTAAAAATTATTCCATTTCTATTTTTTAATTTCATGTCCAATTCATTGATTTTGTTTGGTTTTTTTTTTGTTGTTAATTTAAGCATTTAAGGAAATAAAATTTCCTCTATGTACTGCTTTGGTTGCATTCCATAAAGTTTGGAATGTTGTCTCATTGTTGTCATTCTCTGTAATGAAATTTTTAACTGTTTCCATGATTTATTCTTTGACCCTCATGTTCTTTAGAAGTAGATTAATTAGTTTCCAATTAATTTTTAATCTATCTTCCTACTGCCCTTTATTAAATGTAATTTTTATTGCATTGTGATCTGAAAATAACACATTTAATATTTCTGTCTTTCTACATTTGATTCTGAGGTTTTTATGCCCTAATACATGGTCCCTTTTTGTGTAGATGTCATGTGCTTCTGAGTAAAGGTATATTCCTTTCTGTTCCCATTCAGTTTTCTCCAAAGATCTGACATCTAACATTTCTAATATTCTATTAACTAAATAGTTTCTTTCTTATTTATTTATGGTTGGATTTATCGAGTTCTGAGAGGGGACAGTTGATGTCCCACACTAGTATAGCTTTGCCTTCCTATAGCTCACTTAATTTCTTCTTCAAGAATTGGAATGCTAGAAAACTCGTTATCGTTCTCTTTCATGTCTGGTTTTGCTTTTTTTTTTTTTTCTTTTCCCAGTGATCACTCATTGGTTACAGCCCTTCTATATGACCAAACTATTGTACAATGTGAAAGTATTTGCAGATCCTATACATGATTGCACGCCACCATGGGGGGGGGGGAAGGGAGGGGAGAAAATCTGAAACTCAAGTCATTGTGGAACTGAATCTTGTAAATTAAAAGTAAATGAGTAAATAAAAATAAATAAATAAATAAATAAAGAATTGGAATGCTAGGAGAGCAGATCCAAGATGGTGGCTAAGGTCGAGCACAAGTCCATCCTGTGTGTGAAGCCCAAGATCAGCGTCTACTGCATCCCACCGTGCACCTCCAACTGCACCTACAGGGCATCTGACTGAAACTGGATCAGCCTGATTGGACTGGTTGCCTCCGAATCACTTCCAAAGGGAAGATTGCCTGTATCAAACTTGAAGACAAAGTATCAGGGGAACTATTTGCTCAGGTACCAATGGACCAATATCCTGGCATTGCTGTGGAGACAGTGACAGATTCTAGCTGATACTTTGTTATCTGGATTCAAGATGGCACTGGACATAGTGCTTTCATTGGTAACGGCTTCACAGATCAGGGTGATGCCTTTGACTTCAATGTTTCTCTGCAAGATCACTTCAAATGGGTAAAGCAGGAATCTGAGATCACCAAAGAATCTCAGGAAATGGACACTCGCCCCAAGTTGGATCTAGGCTTTAAGGAAGGACAAACTATCAAATTGAGTATTGGGAATATTACAAGAATTAGAATGCTATTGATATTGCCTCATTGTCTCTGGCATCTTTTAGCAAGATGTAGTTTCTTTCCTTATCTCTTATCTCTAGACCTGTTTTTGCTTTTACTTTGTCTGAGATCCAGGATTGTTACCCTTGCTTTTTTTATTCAGGTGAAATATAAGTAGATTCTGCTCCAGCCCCTTACCTTTACCTCTATATGTCTCTCTGTTTGAAGTGTAGTTCTTGTAAACAACACATTATAGGATTCTGGTTTTTGGTCCACTCTGCTATATACTTCCATTTTCAAAGAAAGTTCATCCCATTCATATTTACAGTTATGATTACTGTGTATTTCCTTCCATCCTGTTTTTTTTCCTCCTGTTCATCTTCTCCTTTCACCATTTCCCTCCTCACCATTGTTTAGCTTCTTTCTACCACCTCATGTGGTCTGCCCTCCCTTTTGTAAATCCCCACCTCCCCCTTTACTTAATCCCCTCCCTTCCTATTTCCTTGTCAGGTGAGATAGATTTCTATATTCAACTGATTGCACATATTATTCTCTCTTTGATGTACTACAGATGAGAGTAAAGTTTTAGCAATGCCCATCACCCGCCCTCTCTTCTTTCCCTCTACTGTAATAGGTCTTTCATGTCACTTCATGTGAAATAATTTAGCCCATTCTACTTCTTCCTTCCCTTAATTATTTCTTATATCATTCCCTCTAATACACCTCATACCCATACCCTCTGTCTATATATATTCCTTCTAGCTATTCTATTCGTGGTATAATTTTTAAGAATTACAAGTATCATCACCCTGCAAAGGGTTATAAATAGTTTAGCTCTATTTAATCCCTTGTGTTTTCTCTTCCCTTTTACTTGTTTAGACTTCTCTTTGGTCTTGATAATAGAGATCAGATTTTTTATTTAATTCTTGTCTTCTCCTTATGAAAACTTGAAATCCTTCTATTTCATTGAATAACCAATTTTTCCTTCGATGTAGGCGATTCTTGGTTGTAGTCCTAGCTCCTTTGCCTTTTGGAATATCATGTTCCACAATCTCCAGTACTTCAGTGTTGCAGCTGTTAAATCCTATATAATCCTGATTGTGGTTCCCCTGTATTTTAAGTGTTTCTATCTGGTCATTTGCAGTATTTTTTTCCTTGACCTGATAGTTCTGAAATTTGGCTACCATATTCCTTGAAGTTTTTATTTTGGGATCACTTTCCTGAAGTGATCAGTGGATTCTTTCAATGCCTATTTTGCCCTCTGGTTCTAGGAAATCAGGGCAATTTCCCTTGATAATTTCTTGAAAGAGGCTATCCAAGTCCTTCTTTAGATTATGGCTTTCAAGTATTCCAAAGATTATGACATCGTCTCTCCTCGATCTATTTTCCAGGTCAGTTTTTTTCCCATGAGGTATTTTACATTTTCTTCTATTTTCTTCCATTATTTTAAATGATTTTTAATGTTTCATAGAGGCATTAGTTGCCACTTGCCTGTTTTAAGGATTTGTTTTCTTCCATTAGAATTTCTATTTTTCTTTCTATTTGTCCAATTGTAGTTTTTAGGGAGTTGTTTTCTTCACTGGATTTTTGTATCTTCTTTTCCATTTGCCCAGTTATACTTTTTAAGCAGTTGTTTTCTTTTTCCAAGCTGCTGACTCTTTTTTCATAATACTCTTTTATCAGTCTCATTTCTTTTCCCAATTTTTCCTGCACTCTCTTATATGATTTTTATGCTCCTTTTTGAGCTCTTCCATGAATTCTTTCTGAACTTGAGACCACTCCCCATTTTTGTTTGGGGTTTTTCCCAAAAGTGTTTTGATATTTTTGTCCTCATCTGAGTTTGTGTCTTGATCTTCCATGTCACCACAATAACTTTCTATAGTTGGAATCTTTTTTGTTGTTGCTTTTTGCTCATTGCAGGGGTAGGGGGTTCCTTTACTTAAAATTTGAGCTCCGCTTCCAGGGTAGATGGCTTACTGTCTCAGGCTTCTTGTGCCAGGAACTGCAGACCCTGACTGTTTACCTGGTCCTGCACTGATGTTGCCCTGAGGCCCACAGGGGACCCTCATGTCTGCTGCTTTGCTAAGGGGGTGGGTTGGAGGTTATCTGGTACTGTTCCTTGAGGTCTCTTCTAATAGCTTACCTAGTGCTGAGCTGGGCTCCTAGTGATAGTGTCTGGCATGTGCTGAGGCCAGTGGTGTGTTTCTGCATTTCCCCAGGGCTCCACTGAAGCAGTTGGCAGTCATCAGAGCTGGAGTCTGTTGGCTCCCCTGGCTATGCTGAGGTTTTGACTTTTGCCTGCTTCACTGCACTGAGTCTTGGGATCTACCACTGGTTTGCTCAGGTGGGGCTTGCTGTTGGCTTGCTTCCTTTCCTGGACTGCATTCCCTTTTTACCTGGGTAAACAGACCTTTCCTGCTGATCTTCCAAGTTTCTTGGACTGAAAGATTATTTCATCCCATCTTTTTGCTGGTTGTGCTGCTCCAGGATTTGTTTGAGGACGCTGCTTTATGGTTGTTTGGAGATGAATATGGGAGAGTTACAGCAGTTTGATGCTTACTTTACTATCTTGGCTCCCCACACAGGTCTTTTTAATGCTAAGCCTAGCACTCTATTCTCCATGCTAAACTATCTTTCTATAACAATTTATTTTCCGAGTCCATCATATATCCTTACTGACTTCCCCACTGGTTGCAAATCTTTATTCTTTTAGGATAGACCTATTTTTAAAAAAATAGTCAGTAGTCATACAGAATCAGATATATATCTAATTATATATAACTGTAATATGCAGGTATTACATACATGTGTGCGTGTGTAATTTAGTTCCCTAACATTCTTGTTGTTCATTCGTTTCAATCTTATCTGACTCTTTGTGATGCCATTTGGGATTTTCTTGGCACAGGTACTAGAGTGTTGTTCCATTTCCTTCCCTAACTCATTTTACAGGTGAGGAACTGAAGTAGACAAGGTTAAGTGACACACAGCTAGTAAGTGAAAATGAGTCTTCCTGTGGGCAAGTCTGGCATTCTAGCCTCTCCCCACCAACCCGGCCCTTAGTTAGCTAATACTTATGGGCTAAAAAGCAGAATATAACTAAAAAGTACTCAGACCTTTTGCATGCTTCAAAACAAGATCTGTAGTATATTGTCATGATTATTATGAAGGATGGTATTAATTTGGGTGTGTGAATTTTGGTATGCTTTAATTTAAAAAATCATTGTTACTTTAAATGATACCTTCTCGCTTTGGGGAGGATAGTTTTCTCAATGGAAGGATATGATATTAGTCTCTTTTAACTCTTCAGTTTGAATTAGTTAATCAAATAAATGCCTTTGCAGCTTGACCGGTAGTCTCTTAGATGTGGAAAGCATAAGGTGTCATAGGTTTAAACTGAGATGCAAAATCAGGGATGTCCTCAACTGAGGAAATATAGCAATGGGCCAAGGGCAATGTGAAGCTATTAGAACCTGAGGGGATACAGGAATGTTTTACAGTAGGAAAAAGTATTCACTGGTTTTCCTCCATTTGGGACTTACTGACATTACACTATTTGTTCTCTGACTATAAGGTAAATGGATCACAAAATTCATGTTAGAGAGCACAAACTTGAAAGATGAAGTGCCTGATAGTGTGTTAGGCCAGAAACATCAGTTTCTTAGATGGGTAGACATTATCTAGAAATCTGTGGTTTGCTTTTACCAACAAACATGAATAAATCACTCTGAAGCAGTAATTAGTCTTCAGCAAGTTAGGATGCTAAAGGAAGATGAACCCATTTAGGAATTCATTCCATTTTGGATATGAGAAAGAGAAGGAGAAGGTTGATAGATACAGAAATAACAAGTTTTCTCCAACTAAGTATAAGTTTACTGGAATATTCTGCAAATCATATTAAAGTCAAATCTACAGCTCTTTAATAAGAAAAACTGGGAAATTTCATGGCATAGTGCTTTTTGTTCTTGCCCAGTGACCACATCTTTCTTGCTGTCCTTTACCATAAACAGGGACAGACCTAGTTAGAATTTGCCCTTACTGCATTCTCACTATCACTTTGTTCATGGGATTTTTAAATCTGGAAGAGAGATAAGGTATTTAACACAGCTTTCCATTTCTAGTTCAAGAAACTGAGGGCTGGGGAAAAGTGGCTCCCAGGGGCCTAGTAGTATTAGTTACAAAGCAGGGAGCAAAACACAGATATTTTCATTCATTTTTCCTTCCCACAAACATCTACCATGTTCTTTCTACTATAGCAAAATATAGCAGACCATTAGGAGTATTCCATGTCCTTTGTTAATGTCATTCTTAGATTTGCTCCATATTTCATATACTACCTCATATTCTGATGTTTTAGCATTGAGGTTTTTCAGGATTTTGATATATTGGAACAGATAAACACAAACAGAAACTTAGAACCATATAATATTAGAGCTAGAAGAAATTCTTACCTATCTGATGTAGCTTCCTCATTTTACGGATGAAGAAACTAAGGTCCAAAAAGGTTAAATCACATGCTGATTTTATCAAAAAGTTAAAAAAAAAACATATATGTGATAAAGAGTAACAAAACAGCATTGGAGTAGTTGACAGATTGTTAGACCTTTGTGGTCAAAATGATTTTTCTGTCGGCAATCTGTCTTACGAACCAGTTGTGCTTCCCATAACAAGTCACTCTAACTCTTGAGCTTTAGTATTCTCACCTATAAAATGATGGGAGTAACAATTATAGTATATGAGGATCATGGAATTTAGATTAAATATATGAAAAACTCTTTTCAAAACTTAAAACATTATATAAATGTCAGCTTTTATTATTAAAGAGAAACTTAGATCTGTGGTAACTAATAAGCCATGGAAATAGGGGTCTGGAATAATAATAATCATAATATATCATAATTAAACATTTTAAGGCTGTCTCGTCAAAGGCTATGAATATTATAATTTTTTCTTTCCTTTTCTCTTTTGTGCATTATTTAGGTAGTATGATAAAACAAACACAGTACAGTTTCTGCCTTTGGGAGGCAAAACTTGTCCTCTGTCATGCCATTTGTGTCTCTGTATTTGGGGGGGGGGGGGGAAATGAAGGAAATGTACTATCCAAAGTAAAGATGGGAATGTGGATGAAAAAGTACAAAAAAAATGCATTTAAAAACAATATCCTCATAGGGGTTAGGACTTGAATCTGTGGTTTCATTGATATGGGGAGCTAAGTCAAGAAATCCTCTCTATCAGTATAGGTAGGCATCTTCTCACACTCATAGTCTTAAAGAGTTGCCTAGGACACAGGGCAGAGTTAGTTGACTTGGGAAAAGTAACACAGATCTATGTACTAGCAATGAGATTGAAACCAGGTCCTCCTGGCTTCCAGACCAACTCGCCAGTCACTATGTAACACTGCCTCACCAATATTCACTTAAAATATATAAAGACCCCATGTCATAAAAAATGTCTAAAGCCTATCTTTGACTTGAGAAATTCTCCAACAAAAACTCTACCAAGTTTCCATGGAACCTTGGAAACCTTTTGAATCGTGTTTGAATAAAGAACTAGACTAACTATTCTGTGTTTCCAAGGACACTAGGTTAGTCAGGGGAGCTGGAAGTGTGGTAACACCAGATAAATGCAGAGAAAATACCTAGTAGAAGTTAGTTGTGGATGTATTCAGGATATATAACTTAAAACAAGGTCTTTGAAATTCCCCTGCCCAGGTGCCATGGTTTAAAATCTACCCAGTTTCCTTTTTACAAATACCTTTGGGTTATAATGTAATGTATGTTGTCTTCTAAGACAGGAAACACCCAGAGCATCAAAAGGAGAAAAAATGGTGTTAAACACAAGCTGTGTCTGTGTCTCTTTCACAAATCTGTTCCACCATTTTATCAAGAGTAGGTCCCTGTTCTTCAGATCTTACATACAAAAGAAAAACTTACACAGGAAATTGGGGTTCACTGCTTTGCATTTCAAAGGACTTTAGACAATATCATACTAAGTGCATCATAGATATGCCTTAATACTTCTAGAAACAGTTTTCTGAGTCACTGGCAGAATTAATTCTAGCTTTCTTTGAATGGATAACAGGGGCAGTTCAAATGACTTCAGGGGGAGGGGTGTCATAGTGTGAGTGAATGGAGGAGCTCTGAATATAAAGCATATTCTCCCAATTCATAATTCAGAGCTCTCACAGAGCAGCTCAAGCTGTCTTTCCCCTACATTTTTCAGTCTAGGTCTCAGTATAAATCTTAATTGAGTAAATCTTAGAGAGAAAAAAATTTTTTTTCTCAATTTTGCAATTGCAAAGTCAACCCTTGGGGGTATAGCTGATGTTATAACCCAATTAGTGGTTTGTTGATTTATCTCAAGAAATGGTTCCTTGGAGCATTAAGGTACACTTCTGAGGTGCTCATCAGAATCTGTGGAGCCCTTAGCAATGGAGCTGACTAATGCTTGCACTTATTGCTGAAACTGGGCTGATGTGTCATTCATCCTGTTGAATGATTAACATAATTGAGGGAGGGGGATGCCACAGCATCTGGGAGAAGCTTTAGGATCCATGTTTCCTTATCAGTTCCAATAGATTTTCCTAAATACTTGCTCAAATTTTGAAAATTTCTGCCAATCAAGAAAGTAAGATTTCCTTTTAAATGGAACTTCTAAGAGACTGAGGTATACCCTGTCCCAGATGAAAACATACCTGATAATTCTTAAGGTGTTAGTTTAAAAAAAAAAGCTGAATAGACTTTAGTCCATGGCACCTGGTTCGAGGAATTTCTTTCTTTGTCTTTCTTTTTTTCTTTGTCTTTGTTTTTTCCTTTTTCTTTCTTTCTTTCTTTCTTTCTTTCTTTCTTTCTTTTGTTCTTTCTTTCTTTCTTTCTTTCTTTCTCCCTTCCTTCCTTCCTTCTTTCCCCCCTCCATCCCTTTCTTCCTTCCTTCCTTCCTTCCTTCCTTCCTTCAATGAATCTTCCTATATACCTTAGGCTTTAAAGGGAAGTGCCACTCACAAGACTGATGAAACTATTCATCAGGTTAGGAGCTATCCTATCTATACCTATCTATAGCTATCCTACTACAGCTCAGAACTGCCATACTTGTCCCATTACATCCCAGAACCCCTGAGCTTATAACATCCACCAGTCTCAGTATCCTTGGTGGCTGAGATCACAGGCATGTATCTTTACTTTTCTATCCTTACTTTTGAGCCCTGGGTCTATCCCTCTTTTAAATCTTTCCTCTGCTAGTGCTCAAGCCTGGCCTGTTAAAGAATGATTTATATTCATATGTGGCATGTTTCATGTTGTTTGAAAATAAGCTTTTCATTTTCACAATTGTGGATATTCTTTTTTTTGTGACAGACAGTCTCTTAGATTAGTATTTGTGTCAGTCAAGGCAACAGCTGGGGGGGAGGAAATATGAGAAATCATTATGTTTATTAAATCTGTTATACTATTATTAAATTTAATAACATAATTATATAATTTTCAAGAATTCATATCTGATTAAAGATACTGTTCAAAAGTCATTTTTGGTAGCTCTTTCAGTCTTCAAAAAATATTTCTAAATTGAACATATGCATCTTCAAAGTATTCCCAAAGTGGATTCATTCAAGGCAATGAATAAAGTTCCTTAGGCAGATCTGGGAAATTTCTCTTCCAAAGGAAAGTTAGTTTGAGCTTTTATTACTTAAGTTACTTAAGGTGATCTTTGATCCAACCCTTTGTGCTTTCCTCTTAAGGCAAAAATTTCTGCCCGTCAATCCTTCTCTCTCTGTGGATTTTCATCATAGGTCTTATTCTGACTCTTTTAATATCTCAGAAATACTGATGTAGTTCTCAGACTATCCATTTAAAGTTTCTTTTTTATATTTATATTTTGATTAAGACACATGATTTCATAAGTTTAGGAAACTCAGCTAGGTGGAGCAGTGGATAGAGCACAAGATCTGTAATTAGGAAAACCTAAATACAAAGTGAACCTCAGACACTTGCTAGTTTTTGTGACCCTTGGCAAGTCACTTAACCCTGCTTCCCTTAGTTTCCTCCTCTGTAAAATGTACTGGAGAAGGAAATGGGAAACCACTGCAGTATCTTTGCCAAGAAAACCCCAAATAGGGTCACAAAGAGTCAGACACAATTGAAACAACTGAACAATAACATGGATAGTTGTTGTTGTTTGCAGAGACTAGCAGAGAAAATAATCACTCAGCAAGCAATTGCTTAGCATGTGTCAGATACCATTCTAGGTGCTGGGGGAAAAGCCAAATAATGAAACACTCCCTGTTCTCTAAAAGTGTATTTTCAAGGTCTAAACAATGTACAACAGCCTTAGAGGTGGGTTAAGAGGTAATGCATTTCCTCAATGGAAGACGATTGTGCAAAAAACATAAAGTGGAGGGATGGAAGAACAGGAAGTAGTCCCATAATGTCTGGAGCTGTTCAGGCGCTGAAGAGAATCTAAGGGAGTAGATCATTGACCTTGGGCTCAGGAAGACTCTGTTACTTACTAGCTATGTGACCCTGAGCAAGTCATTTTACTTATATGTATTTGAGGCAACTCCTTAGGATTTGCCCATTGAGATGTGGAGGGATAGCAAATGTGAGTGAGCCTCAGAAGAAAGGAAAGGAGAAACTTTTGGATCCTCACTATACCTTTAAGAAAGTTTGTTCTGTAGAGATGAGATGACTTATCTCCATACTTTACTAATCTATTACTCATCTTTGGCACTGTTCCTTATATTGTGATACTGTTCTAGGTTTAAGTAATATCTCTGTTTCACTGGTGGCTCCTTCTTCTTCTTCAGCTTACTTTATGCTCTAGAATCCAACATAAGCAAGTTAATAGAACTGCTTATGAAATCTCATGATGAAACCTTATAGAACATAGATGCTGGAATCCTAGATTTCATCACAGAAATGTTCCTGTTCTTTAATACCAATAACAACAGTCTTTATTTCATGTATGTTCATGTTTTAATCAAAGATTTATATTAAATACTTATTCTGTGCCAGGCCCTAGGCTTACTGCTCAACTGCAAAAATAAAAGCCAAAGAGTCCCTCCCTACCCTCACTGAATTTGCCATCTAATGAAGGAGAAAGTATGCATGTAAATAGGCAAATAGAAACCACACACAAGTACATCCATGGTTAAGTGTGGAGTTGGGAGTGGGGAAGCAAAGGGGAGCTGGAGCTATCTGATAAGACTCCAGAGAGCTATTGTTGATATTCACTGTAAGCGTTTATACCTTGGAAATCACTAAACACTAAGAAACAGGGCTGGATGTATTGTTTTATTGATTGTCTAGATTTAAGGAAGTGATGGAAAAATATTAATGCAGATTAAACTTACAAGGGTGCTGTGGGTATATATATATATATATATATATATATATATATATGTTTGGTTTTTTTTTCCCCAGAAGGGTCATTGTTAAACTTCTGGAGAATTTTAGAGAGAGGAAAGGTACTATCACTGAGAGGAACATGCAGCAGGTGGCCCTTATGCTGAGTCTTGAAGGAAATCAGGAATTCCAAAAGGCAGAGATAGAAAGACATTCCAGGAATGGGAAAAAGTCAATATCAAGGCACGGAAAGAAGATATAGAGTGTTGTGCATGATGTCTAGTAGTAAGACTTGCCTGATTGGACCATAGATTGGGCCATATGTGGAGAGCAGTGATATATAATAAGGCTAGAAAGTTCAGATGGGGCAAGGGAGCCCCAATACAATATAAAGACCAAGAAAGGTCAGAAAGAGACATTTAAACAGTAACAGGGAAACCAAATTCGGAAATGATGTTTCTAATTCAGACCCACACAACATACAGCCCATGCCCACCAAAGGATTTCGGGAAGCCCACAAAAACATAGGGTTGCCACTGTTCACTCTCCTGTTTGTCACGTGACCTGGGTTAATCAGCCATCCTCAGTCTGTCTCTAGTCTAGCCTGAGACCCAAAGAGAATTAGCCTAGTTTAATTTTGACCTCTACTTTTTCGGAAGTTTTGCAGCTCTATTCTTATAGATTCTTGATCCTTTCAAGGAAGACACAAATATTTTTACAGTTAACATCTAAGCTTTGTTCAGAATGTTCTTTCTGAATAGATGTTTGTGAATACAGGGGGAAAGTGTGTCATCTAGCATTTTATCCATTGAGAATATCTAGAACCAGCACTTTTTACTTTCACTCTCAAGGCTCTGAGTATAATTTCCTTGAAACCAGAAGCTAAGGCAGCTACAAAGAACTACAAAGAAAATTGCCAGTTATTTATTTCATCTTTTGCTCTTGGCAACAAAAAAAAACATAAGTATAGGTCAAACAGGATTTTGGCCAACAGTGGTGATTTACATGTGCAGATTTATCCATTTACAAGTAGAGCAGACAAGAAGAAGAGAAACAATTGAGAAAGAACATCTAAGGGAAAAGAGAACTTTCTCTAATTACCTAATGGCCCATCTTCTCCACCATGCTAAATAAAAAGCTTTTACTATGTATATGTAAGTATAAATTTGGAAAGATGAGTTAGATATGCAGGGTTGTCTATTGCTGGTGCTAATAAGGGAGAAAATCTGAAAGATGTGCATCCAATTGTCTTGAATGATGAAAAGAACTCTGGGCAGCTAAAGGAAAGTTCAATGCTGTTTCTCATATGGGAAACAGATTGAGCAAAGACTTGGGTAGAAAAGGAAGGTAAGATGGTTATGCAAATAAACAAGAAAATCCTACCCTCTGTTTTGTTAGCCCCATTTTGATAACATTGTGATATATAAAATATTCCCATTGTTCTTTAACATTCTCAAGTCTTCTACCCTCTTAAGTAAAGCAGTCATTATTAGGCAAATTTAAAATTTTGCTTCAGTGCCAGATTGCCCTTGGCCCTCTTTTCCTTGAAGAAGTTGAGGAATATGGTTGTGGAATGTTACATATATTATCGGATATAGTTGCTGTAAGAGGTGGTTTCTGTACCAATGTCAATTGGGTTTTTTTCAAATATTTTTTTTTTCTTTCCAAAGGAGGCTGAGAGGGGGAAGGAGGTATCTTTGGAGTTGTTGTAAAAACCAAAGGCAACAATAAATATTTTAAAATCCTCAGCCGAACAGACTACCCATGGGAAAATGGGAAGGCATTGTTTTCCCCAGAAAAAATGAAGGACATTAACAATGAATTGATGAAATATTAGCTAAATACTTATTATGTCCCAAGTTCCATACTAGATGTTGAGAATTCAAAGATAAAAGAAGAAAAAAGGCCCTGCCTTCAAGGAACTTCTAATTTTTTCACAGCGAACTTGAGAGGGCTCACAGCATCCAGATTTTAAATTAAATTATAAGAAATTATTTTGGGGGAGGAAGGTAAAGAGATGTATACATGTCTTCTTAACATTTTTTCTTAGAGTTGGAATAAAATACATATAGCTATTAAAAATTCAATATATTCAAAACAAACATCATCTTCCCTCTCCAGCTCCCTCTTTTCCTGATGTCCTTTTTAATATCCAGAGCACCACCACCATCATCATCCCAGTCATAGATTTCATCCTCAGTCATACTGGACTTCAGTCTTCACTCATCACCATTTCTGATCACTTGGCTGGTTCTGTCTTTTCAACCTCCTTAAATACCCATAAATATCTCCTTACCCTTTACTCCCTCCAATTAATACTTCTTACTTCTTTTTTTAAATTAATTGTTTATTTACTTTTAGTTTACAAGATTCAGTTCCACAGTCCCTTGAGTTTCAAATTTTCTCCCCTCTCTCTTCCCCTCCACCCCCGCCATGGCGGCATGCAATCAAGTATAGAATCTGCAAATACTTTCACACTGGACATTAGTTTTGTTGTATAAAAGGGCTGCAACCAATGGAATACTCCTTACTTCTTGCTTCAGCATCTCTTGCTACAACTATTACAATAGCATTCTAATTGAATTGAATTATGTGCACATGAGCAGAGCTTATCATTGATGTAGAATTGGAACTGTTCTTATATGTCATCTTTTCCAAATTCTTTATTTTTTTTTTCCAGAAAAGATTGCTAAGGCTCGGGGGGGCAGTGTTAATAATTCAGGGCTAAACAGGTAATAAATGGCAGGGTCATGAATCGAACCCAGTTCCTCTGACTCCAAATCCAGCACTTTCCCTGTTTTAGAAACATGTCTGATTTGATAACTTCAAATATGGAAATGGTGAGGGGAATGGTGATATCAATTTTTTAAAAAATTTTTTTGCAGGAAGGAAGACAAGGCAGTTGGGGTTAAATGACCAGCTAATAAGTGTTAAGTGTCTGAGGCTGGATTTGAACTCAGGTCCTCCTGACTCCAGGGCTGGTGGACATCAATTTCTGAGTGACCAAAATGCAATAGAACATTTATGTTGATTAGAGAGGGATGACATTTTTCAAAACTATTTCAAAAACATACCTAAGATAATCATCAGATTCATCATCCTAAAATCAGAATTTTACTAATTTTTCTTATTTAAAACTACCAGTCATTCCTGTCCAAGAGTAACGGTTAAAACCAGAACTCAACTTCAGTTTAGTTTCATGATTTAGCCTGAGTTTCATAATTGCTTTTGCTGCCCAGGGGTGGGGGTAGGTGGGGGGTACAGATTGTCAAATAAGGCTATTTGCTACTGGGGACACAAACAAAGGTTTTGACTATTCTACAGTATACGTTCAAGTTTCTGCTTAGACTTGTCAACATAATTAGACACATAACCTTTTTTCAGAAGGTGTTTTATAGGATTACATGAAGAAAAGAAATACATATTTTACAGATATGTACTCATATCTGATATCTTTTTTTGTCATAAATTAATGTAGCGTAGTGGGAATAGCATTGAATTAAAAGTCAGAGTAACAAAATTGTAATTCTACCTCTGCAACTTAGTGGATATGACCTTAGTCAAGTCTCATGAGCTATCTGAATTTCAGTTTCCTCTTTTGCAAAATTGAGAGTTTGCACTCCATTTGGAGGTCCTTTTTTTTAAAAATAAATTAATTTATTTATTTTCTTGTTTACATCACTCATTTCCACGAGATTTTGAGTGACAAATTTTCTCCCCATCTTCCCCTACCCACCACCTCAAAACAGCCATCCCACTGTATAGCCCCCACCCCAATCTGCTCCCTCCTATGTCCTCCCCCATCACTCCTCTGACTTTCCGGTAGGGCAGGATAGGTCTCCCTACCACAGTGCCTGTATATCTTGATTCCCAGTTGCATGTAGTTAATACTAATAACAATATATATACATATATATTTTTAACATTGATTATAGAACTTTAAATCCTAGATTCATTCCCTTCCTCCCTCATCACCCACCCCCACTGGAAGGACAAGGAATTCAATATAGGCTGTTCATGTGTAATTATGCAGGACATCTCCACAGCAGGCATATTGTGGAAGACTGATTATATATCCCTCCTTCCTATCCCTCCCCACCCTTGTTCTATTCTCTACCCTGTTCCTGTCACCTTACATAAGTGTGTTCTTCCAGCAATCCTCCTCCCCTCACTGCCCTCCCCTTCTTCATCCCACCTCTCATCCCCATTCCCCCTACTCTCCTGTGTGACAAGATACTCAGTTCAGGGTTTATGTCATTCCTTCCCTAAGCCAAATTCAATGAGAGTAAGGTTGACCCTTTCTGTTTTGCCTTCCTGTTCTTCCACTCCATTGTAACAATTATCCTTTGCCTCTTCTTTGAGATGATTAACCCCATTCTATCTCTCCCTATCTCCTCTCATTCTAATCCTCTCCCACGTCAGAATTTCACCCCTTAAAGTATCATCCCTGCCTATTCAATTGATCCTGTACCCTCTATGTACACATATATACACAAACTCAGATATGTGTTCATATGCATATATAAACCCTCCTATATAGACAAATGTGTCTGTATACATACATATACATTTATATTCCTTTCACCTATCCTCATACTGAGAAAAGTTTCATAAGTTACAATTATCATTTTTCCATGTTGGTATGTAAATAGTTCAGCTTTGAAAAGTTCCTTATGATTTCTTTTCCATGTTTACCTTCTCATGCTTCTTGTATTTGAGTGTCAGATTTTCTTTTCACTTCTGGTTTTTTCAGCGAGAATGTTTGAAAGTCCTCCACCTCACTGAATGACCACATTTTCCCCTGGAACATTATACTCAATTTTGCTGGATAGATGATTCTGGGTTTTAATCCTAGCTCCCTTGATCTCCAGAATATCATATTCCAGGCTTTTCGATCCCTTGATGTAGAAGCTGCCAAATCCTGGGTTATCCTAATTGTGTTTCCACAGTATTCAAATTGTTTCTTCTTGGCAGCTTGTAATATTTTCTCCTTGATCTGAGGACTCCGGAACCTGTCTATAACATTCCTAGGAGTTTTCTTTTTGGGATCTTTTTCAAGAGGTGATTGGTGAATTCTTTCAAGTTCTTTGCCCTCTGGTTCTAAAACATCAGGGCAATTTTCCTTGAGAATTTCTTGAAGGATGCTTTCTATGTTCTTTTTTTGATCATGGCTTTCAGGTAGTCCAATAATTTTTAAATTGTCTCTCTTGGATCTATTTTTCCAGATCAGTGGTTTTTTTCAAGGAAATATTTCACATTGCTTTCTATTTTTTCATTTGTTTGGATCTGTT
>CM053590.1:143952563-143971660 GCA_028646515.1 Pseudochirops corinnae | reverse complement strand
TTTCCCAGTGATCACTCATTGGTTACAGCCCTTCTATATGACCAAACTATTGTACAATGTGAAAGTATTTGCAGATCCTATACATGATTGCACGCCACCATGGGGGGGGGGGGGAAGGGAGGGGAGAAAATCTGAAACTCAAGTGATTGTGGAACTGAATCTTGTAAATTAAAAGTAAATGAGTAAATAAAAAAAAAAAAGGAAGTGAAAAAAAAAAAAGAGTTCCTTATACCAAGGAAATCCCTTTCACTATCCAAGAAAAGAGAATTTTCAAATATCTGGAGTTTTTTTTGGGGGGGAGAGGCATACAATTCTTTATCACTAAAAGGAGGCAGTTGGCAAGATGATAACTCCCTGCAAGAAATTCACTTTTAGGGTTGGCTACGTGGCCCAGTGAACAGAGTACGGACCCTGGAGTCAGGAGGACCTAAGTTCAAATCCGGCCTCAGATGCTTGACACTTACTAGCCGTGTGACTTTGGGCAAGTCGCTTAACCCCCATTTCCCTGCTTTCCTCCCTCCAAAAAGGAAAAAAAAAAGACACAAAGATGAGTCATACATAGACTCTGTCCCCAAAACCTTTAAAATCTAGTAGAAAAGATAAGCCAAGGACACAAATGAAATGTTTGAAAAATATTTTGCAAACCATCATGCACGTATTTAAATGCTAGCCTTGTTGTTGTTGTTAGAATGATTGTACAAGGCAGCATGTTGTATATATCATAATCAAAATACAAAGTATGGGGCAGCTAGGTGGTGCAGTGAATAGAACACTGGCCCTGGAGTCAGGAGGACCTGAGTTCAAATCAAACCTCAGACACTTGACACACTTACTAGCTGCATGACCTTGGGCAAGTCATTTAACCCCAATTGCCCTGCCTTCCCCCTCCAAAAAAAAAAGAAGTCCTTGAGGATGCAGAACCTGTTTAGAGGGCAGCTAGGTGGCGCAGTGAATAGAGCACTGACCCTGGAGTCAAGAAGACCTGAGTTCAAATGCGGCCTCAGATGCTTGACATGTTTACTAGCCGTGTGATTTTGAGTACGTTACTTAACCCCAGTTGCTCTCCAAAAAGAAAAAAACAAACAAACAAAAATAGAAATTATACTTCAGATTCTGTAGATTGGGCACAGAATATTGCTATTCTTTAAATGGAAGGTTAAATTGTTAAGTTTTTGTTGTTCTTGTTTTTGAGGGGAGTAAGACAAGGCAATTGGGGTTAAGTGGTTTGCCCGAGGACACATGGCTAGTATGTGTATCAAGTATCTGAGGACAAATTTGAACTCAGGTCCTCCTCACTCCAAGGCTGGTGCTCTAGTCACTGCACCACCTAGCTGCCCCCTGTTGGACTTTTTTTGGCAGACATCAATGCAGCACTGAAGGTTTGTTAAATAGCTGTTTTTCAGTCATTTTCAGTCACATCCAGCTCTTTGTGACCCCACTGGTGTCTTCTTGGCAGACATACTGGAACAGTTTTCCATTTCTGTCTCCAACTCATTTGACAAATGAGAGAATGAGGCAAACAGGCTTAAGTGACTTGCTCAGGATCACACAACTAGTAAGTGAGGTCAGATTTGAACTCAGGAAGCTGAGTCTTCTTGACTCTAGGCCCAGTCCTCTATCCACTGTGCCAATTCACTCTTCTAACTATAGGAATGAAATAATTGTAGCTCTGGATGATATATCTAGCAGCAATATTCAAGGTAGACTGGAGGGAATGGAGTTTGGAAAAGGACATAGACATTTATTAAGTGCCTACTCTGTGCTAACTACTGCTTTGCAGATATCTCATTTCACTTTCATGACAACCATATGAAATAGGTGCTATCATCATCTGCATTTTACTCTCAAGAAAACTGAAACAGACATCAGTTAGGTGACTTTTTCAAAACTGCATGGCTAATAAGTGTCTGAGACCAGAACCAAACTCAGATTTTCCTGAATACAGGTCTAGCAAAATGAGGTAATGTAAGCATTTGAATTTTGATGGTAGAAGTGGTAATGGGATGAAAAGGACAGATGCTAGAAGAATTGCAAAGGAAAAATCCACAAGAATTGGTAACTGGATGGAGATGAAGGTTAAGTAGAGGGCAGGTATCAAAGATTACTTATGATGAAGAGCTTGGGTAAATACGAGAATGGCAACTTCTATGAGAAAAATAGGGGAGCTAGGAGTGAGAATTGACCTTTGGGGGGAGTGAATTTTATTTTAGACATGTTGCATTTGAGGAGTTGATGGAGAATCCAGATGGAAATAGGCACTAGACAATTAACTCTTGGAAAAGAGGTTGAGGCTAAAGATTTAGATTAAGTGGTGGCTTAAGCAGCCTTGTGAACAGATTAACTTTTGGAGGTAGTAGGAAGAAGAGGGAGGAAGTGTTGGTAGGGAGAGAAGGGATTTGTAAATGATTGAGAATAGAAGGAAAAAAGATAGATACACTCACCCCAAGGAGACAGAAAGAGGAGGAAGAAAATAGAAAAGGAGAAATAGAAGGAACAGTAGCCAAAGGGGTATGAGGAAAAAGCAGAAACATGAAGGCTGAGGATAAAGAGAATTTTAAAAAGAGCATAAATACTCAGGTGCACAATGAGCTATGCTGTTCTTGTGATGAGAAGATTAGATGTTGAAAACTGAAGTGGCTTGGACAAATTAGGTCCCAGGAAAATATTACCACTTGATTTAAAATAATGAGTTTCCAAAAGTGGGTGGGCCAGATTAGATGTTCTCTAAGGTCTTTTCCAGATTTAATATTATATGAGTGTCTGACTTAAATCTCTTACTATGCCTTAAGTAACAAATTGATGGTTTTAAGTTCATATGTTGGTAAGCCACAGACAAGAAGATGTACACTGTTATTTTTTATTTTGAATTCCTGCACAGATGGTGATAACAGATGTCTCCTGCCAACAGACCTTGAAAATCACAATTTCTCTCTGAAGTTTAGAACATAAATATGTGCAGACTTTGTAGTTATTTGGCACACCCTTGTTTATAAAAATAGGCCTACAACCTCAATGCATTTGGCGTATGCCCCTTGGTAGGTCTGGATTGTGCATCATAATATACTTTATAATTATTGGTAATGTAGACTGACTCCATCAGTGGTGGCCTTTATTCTGTTTTTTGTGCTTTAGCAGTAGGCGAGTAGCATGAGGTCTTAGGAATCAACCAAGGTCTTAAAATAATATGAGATATGGTGGTGGAAAGATAAAATTTCTTTCTTTTTTACTTTCTCTATCTGTCTCTGTCTTTCTTTTCTTTCTCTTTTTTCTCACTCTTTCCTATTCTCTCTTTTCCTTCTTCATTTCCTCCTTCCCTTCTTTCCTCCTTCCTACCTTTCTTTCTCTCCTTTTTTTCCTTTCCTTCCTCTCCTTTCTATCCCTTTTCCTCCTCTCATTCTCTCTTTCTTTGCAGACTTAAAAAGTTTTAAGTTCAAATTTAGTTCTTGACTTGTTTAAATATTTTATTTTCTCAAAAGTGCTTTACCAACTTATTAGACAAATATTTAGCCACATAGTGTACTGACTTTGAGAACATCATTTATGTAACAGATCATTTAAAATCTGTTGTATAACTGTACATATTTTGAAGATGCTTTCTCTCTTTTTTTAAAGTTTATTTTTGATCTAGTAGATATCACTCCAGCTGTTACTGCCTTCACAGTAAGGGGTTTCTCTCCTCTTGATGTATCCCTATCTCCTACTCAGGCAACAACCCAAAGGAAATATTTATAGGAGAAGTCAATCTGTTGAAGAAACTAAGTCACTACTTCTTACTTCTATAGAGAGGTAATACTTGATAGTTTTAAAGATAAGAAGTGTGCGTGCGTGTATGTGTGTGTGTGCGTGTGTGTGTGTGAATTTGGATGTCCTTGCAACAGGTTCTTTATGACCAGGATAACCTGGGGCCTAGGAGAAATGGGACTGGGTAGGCTAGCCTAAGACTGGACTTGGAATATGAGGAGGAGTCTAGGAATTCTTATTTATTTTTATTCCTCTTGAGTCTTAGGGTCATGACCAATACTTCTGTTGAGGGACGTGTGTAGAGTGTGTGTGTGTGCGTGTGTGTGTGTCTGTGTCTGTGTCTGTGTGTGTACCACCAAAGATGCCCTTACTCATAGTTTCTTTTTGCCTCATTCTCTTCAATGGCCAGTCTACATTTCAAGAATTTGTGATTCAGATCCAGGCACATTTTAGGAATGAATGAGTAAAGCTTTTATTGAGCATTTACTCTACGCCAAGTATTCCTATTACAGGGAGGACATAAATAAGTTGTACTATGACTGGGATGGAACTGAAGGAGCTGTGGGGTAATTGGTGTTTTGTCATTCAGTCATTTTTCAGTTGTGTCCAACTCTTCCTAACACCATTTGGTGTTTTCTTGTCAAAGATACTGGAGTAATTCTCTATGTCCTTCTCCAGCTTATTTTACAGATGAGGAAACTGAGGCAGAAAGGGTTAAATGACTTGCCCAGGGTCACACAGCTAGTAAGTGTATGAGGCCAGATTTGAATTTGGAAAAATGAGTCTTCCTCATTACAGACCTGGTGTTCTGTCCTCTGCGCCACCTAGCAACTCAGATTATGATTGGCCTAAAGACTATTTAGGAAGGCTATGATAACAGTTTTTCAAGTATATGAAAGTTTTTATGTGGAAGAACCATTACACTTGTTCCGCTTGACTCTTATGGTTAGAACAAAGAGTAGTAACTGAGAGTTGCAGCAAGTTGGGTTTTGGATTGGTTTAATACCAATTCCCGCCCCTCACCCCAAATCCTAAGAATTAGAGCTATTCTAAAGTGGAATAGACTCTTTTGGGAAGTAGTGGGACCTCTCTTCCATGAAGGTCTTCAAATTCTAGTCAATAATTTTAACAACTGTCTCCCCTTCCTGACTGCACCAGGATACTTATTATCTGCACTATGCATATTAGCTCTTGATTATAGTTAACCTAGCACTTTGTCATCAAATCATCCAGTCAATATTGTGTCAGGCAGTGTACTAAGTGCTAGGGATGCAAAGAAAGGAACAGATCATCAGTCCAGCTCTCAAGAAGTTCGCATGTATTTGTTTGTTGTATGTGAATGCATTTTTATCTCATAAGTTAGATTGTAAGATCCTAGAGGGCAAAGGTTTTCAATACATAATCATATATACATTGTCCCATAAAGAAGATATATCTTTGATGACTTCATGCACATTAATGACCATTCTAACATTTTGACTTCCCAGTTCATCAATGCCTTCAACTCTTATAACCTTCTATCTCCTTTCTACCTCAGCCAGACTTTATCATCACCAAAATTTCTTCTACTTCCAAGACAGTATTTTCACATTCTATAATCCTTTCATGTCTCCAGTGCTTCATTCTCCCCAGTCCTCCTCTTTGCCACTCAGTCCTTCTATGTTCACTCAACAATACCTTTGTTCTTGTATCTTCTTTTCCTAAACATTATTTTTCCTTTTGGACTAGACCTGAGATTTCATCAGTATAGGGAAATCCTAGTGTGAAATTTCCTCTATTATTACAAATGAGCTCCTCTCCATGGCACAGGAACTACACTTCCTATAGAAATAACTCTTATAGTATTTCCGGATACAAGTGCTACCAAGAACAAATCTTCCTACTTGTCTCTTTGCCTTAAATATAGAACATGACCACTTCCTTGTTCTAAGAACTTTGCAAGAACCAATGCCAATCACTTAAACACAGCCCTCCCAGGGTCCCTGTTTCAAAACACTTCTTGTTGTGCATTCTAAGATTGTTATGCCAAGACCAGGCTCTCAAGACCAACCTAACTATATGTCTCATTTTATCTAACCAGACTGAAATGTAAACTCTTTAAGATCAATGCCAAATGGTTTTTGAATAATCTCTGTGTTCCCTCCCTAGCTCTTAGTATTTTACAAAGAATGCAGTGCACATGTCATGGTTAGTATGCGTTTTCTTTGTGTACTCCATTTAAGAAATTCTTAATGATTTGTACTTGACACTTTCCTGTAGTTTTGATAATGGTTATCATTTTTTAAAATGTTCTCAATGAAATACTCCTATTATCATGTGAGAAGTATTTTCAGTTTGGCTGAGCTGTCATAAATCACCTCTTGATCTGTCTGCCTTCTGAATCATGCACAACACATTTGGATTGAATTCCAGAATTGCTTTGCCTCTCACTCATTCCATTTCCAAGCTTCCTTCCCCTGCCATCAGTCAGCTTATGTGCTCAGGGAATCACAAATATTTTAACAGTAACTCACAGAAAAGATTATTGGATAATTTTTTTTCAAAATGTCATATTCTACAGGTACTTTAAATTTTTATTTATTCTGTGTTTCCTGAAGAAAGAGTCAAACCAACTTTCATCTATATTATTTTCTTTTACACAGTTAAATTTTTATTCTGCAAATTTTCAAGTTTTTGTCCTGATTCACAGAGAAATGTGTCTTTTACATTAACAATCAGTCAATTTAAAAACTTGTTGAAGAAGGTTATGACTTTATAGGGGTATAATTGATACATAATATAGAAACTAGAGTGAAATACTTTTGTTTTAAAAGTCAATTACTTTAGATGCTCTTAAAATTAGTATTTGCCATTTCCAGAAGCTTTTAGAAATTGGAGAATTTTTTATTTCAAGTCATTTGGGGACAAGGGCAAATGAAGAGTAAAATGTTCTGACAGGTTGAAGGATGACTGCACATCCTAATCTTGTTATTTCTGCTGTCTGAAAGAGGAAATATAAAATGCTAGAGATGTGCAAATACAGCTATTTTGTGATTCCTCGTATCTTTGTATTTATTTTTCAAAATATACAGAAAAGCTTCAACTTTTTCAACAGTCAAGTTATTGCCATTTTAAGTACATGTACTCTCTTAATATTTAAAAAAACAATCTTTTAGATACAATTTGACAGTGGCAATGACACTAAACTTGATGTGGATTTGAATCTTTGTCCTACTGCTAACTACCTATGTGACCCGGGGAAATAATTTAAACTCTCTGGGCCACACAGCCTTTTTATTTTATGATGAGATACTTAAAGAACTACAAGACCTCTAATGTCTAATGTATTATCAAGCTGTTTGTTGGAGGGTTTGTGAAATACATAGTGAAGCCATTATAGTCGAAGGACCATATGTTTATAATAAGGGAACTTTAAAGGTTATATAGTCCAACTTCCACTTTTTCAGGATGAGAAAACTGATTTACAGAGAAATGAAACAAATTACCTGAGACAGTAGAGACAATAAGTATTAAAACTGGCATAATTATAAGTATTTAAGTACATAATAGGAGTATATAATAAGTATAAAAATTTCCACTGATTTCCCATTATTCTAAATCTAGTGTTCTTTCCGTTATACCACATTGCCTCATGAATTGATTCCTGATGGTCAAACAAGAAAATCAGAAAATATTTTAAAGCTAACTTCAAACTCTATGGAAATCACTGATTTAAAAGGCCCTATATATTAAAAAATATATATTTATACTTGTGTGTGTGTCAGAGAGAGAGAGAGAGAGATCAAAGAATGGGCACAGTAAATACCCATCAATTGGAGAATGACTAGACCAATGGAGGTGGTACCTGTACTAATGGCTTATTCTTCTGAAAGAAACAGTAAATATGATGAATATGGAGATGCATGGAAAGATTTTGGTGAATTATGCAAAGTTAGCAGAGCCAAGAAAACAATATACACCATGAATAAAACAATGTAAAGGGAAAGAACAATGATCACAAATGAATATTGCAAAATTTAAAAGAAATTCCTGGCCCCAAAGAAGAGTTATGAAAAGATAACTCCTCCCACCCCTTTGCAAAGGTGGAGGTTCCCTGGTGGTGAAACATTGCATATATTGTCTGATTGTGGTTTTAATGTATCACTCAGGTTTTCTGATTTTTTTCCCCCTATTTGTCATTTTCATTTAAATATTTCATTTAAAATATCATTTATTATATAGAATAGGTCACTGGGAGGAAGAGGAATGCAGGAAAAAAATTGGGAGAAGTAAAAACAAAAGATATCAATATATTTAAAGATAAGGAATAATCTTAAAAAGGTAAAATATTTTTTTTCTATTCAATTTCTTTTATCAATATATCCCACCCCCAAGATGGTATATTCACAGTATATTATCCCTTGTAATAAGAACAAAAAAAGAAAGATAAAAAAAGGAGTTCAGCAAAATCAAACAACAGATCAACTTAGCTGAAAAATATTTGTGATGTTACAAACCCTCCCTACATCTGCAAAGAAGGGAGGAAGTTACATTATAAGGGCTTTTTTAAAGTACTTATAATATTCTAGACTTTATAGTAATATGTTCCTTTAGATGAGGATGAGGAAGGATAAGAATGAAGAAGATATTTTCTTAGAAGTTGGACAGTATGTTTAATGTTTTATGATGACAGGGCTTGTTGATTGTGAGTTTCTGGTGATGGTGTTTACTTTGACAAATATATATTCAGTACCTATCATTTTCACAGTACTTTTATTCCCCCCCCCATTTATTTATTTATTTTTAGTTTTTAACATACATTTGCACAAGATTTTGAGTTATAGATGTTTCTCCCCATCTTTCCCCTACTCCCTACTTCGAAATAGTGAGCCTACTGAATACCCCTTCCTCCAATCTCTTCTCTCTTATATCCTCCCTTATCCCCGCCCCCCCAACTTCTAGTAGGGCAAGAAGGATTTCTATACCCCAGTGCCTGTATGTCTTATTTCCTAGTTGCATGTAAAAAAGCAGTTTTTTTAAACATTTGTTTTTAAAACTTTGAGTTCCAGATTTTTTCCCTTCTTCCCTCCTCCCCCCTCCCCTCCACTGGGAAGATAAGCAATTCAATATAGGTTGTACATGTGTAGTTATGCAAAACATTTCCATAGTAGTTGTATTGTGAAAGAACAACTAGAATTCCCTCCATCCTATCCTGCCCCCACTTATTCTGTCCTCTCCTTTGACCCTGTTACTTCTAACCACTCTCTCCCCCAATCTGCCCTCCCTTATATCATCCTGCCTCTTATCCCCTTCCCCGCTACTTTCCTGTAGGGTAAGATACCCAGTTGGGTGTGTGTGATATTCCCTCCCTAAGTCAAATTCAATGAGAGTAAGGTTGACCCATTCCTTTTCACCTTCTTGCTATTCCCCTGCACTGTGACAGTTTTCTCTTGGCTCTTTTATGTGAAATAATTTACCCCAATCTAGCTCTCCCTTTCTCCCTCTCCCAATATATTCCTCCCTCACCTCCTAATTTTATTTAGATATCATCCCTTCATATTAAATTCATCCTGTGCCCTCTGTCTATGTATACATGTACATACATATGCACACACTCACACAAACACATACATATATGTATTTATATACATATACATCCTCCTATACATACATATACATTTGTATACATATGTATACATACATACATACATATATATATATATATATATATACACACACACACACACACATATATACGTATATGTTCCCTTCAACTATCCTCATACTGAGAAAAGTCTAATGAGTTTCAATTATCATTTTTCCATGGAGGAGTGTATATAGTTCAACTTTAATAAGTTCCTTATGGTTTCTTTTTCCTGTTTACCTTCTCATTCCTCTCTTGCTCCTTGTATTTGAAAGTCAAATTTTCTGTTCAGCTCTGGTTTTTTCATTAAAAATTCATGAAAATCCTCTATTTCATTGAATGACCATATTTTTCCCTGAAATGCTATGCTCAGTTTTGTTGGGTAGGTGATTCTTGGTTTTAAACCTAGCTCCTTTGACCTCTGGAATATCATATTCTAAGCCCTTTGATCCCTTAATGTAGAAACTACTAGATCCTGTGTTATCCTGATTGTGTTTCTACAATATTCAAATTGTTTCTTCTTGACTGTTGGCAGTATTTTCTCCTTAACCTGGGAACTCTGGAATTTGGCTATAATATTGCTAGGAGTTCTTTTGAGTATCTTTTTCCAGAGGTGATCGGTGAATGCTTTCAATTTTTATTTTGCCTTCTAGTTCTAGAATATCAGGGCAGTTTTGCTCAAGAATTTCTTGAAGCATGAATTCTAGGCTCCTTTTTTGGTCATGGCTTTCAGACTGTCCAATAATTTTTAAATTTTCTCTCCTGGATCTATTTTTCAAGTCAGTGGTTTTTCCAGAGAGATATTTCACATTGCCTTCCATTTTTTTTATTTGTTTAGATCTGTTTTATAGTATCTTGATTTCTCATAAAGTCATTAGCTTCCATTTGCTCCAATCTAATTTTTAAGGAATTATTCTCTTCAGTGAGTTTTTGAAATTCTTTTTCCATCTGGCAAATTAAACTTTTTAAGGCATTTTTCTCCTCATTGGCTTTTTGGGCCTCTTTTGCCATTTGAGTTAGTCTATTTTTTTAAGGTGTTATTTCTTCATTAATTTTTTGAATCTCCTTTAGCAGGTTGTTGAATTTCTTTTCATGATTTTCTTGCTACATTCTCATTTCACTTCCCAAGTTTTCCTCTACTTCTCTTACTTGATTTTCAAAATCCTTCTTGAGCTCCTCCACGGTCTGTAAGCAGTTCATATTTTTCTTGGAAGTTTTTGATGGAGGGGTTCTGACTTCATTGTCTTCCTCCTGGTCCATGCTTTGGTCCTTTTTGTCCCCAAAAAAGGATTCTATGGTCTGTTTTTAATTCCTCTGCTTGCTCAAATTACCAACCTATTACTTGACTTTTGATCTCTTTGCCAGGGTAGAACTGTGCTTCCAGATTGCAGAGAGCTATGTCCCAAATTGCTGGGGTTTTCATAGCTACCAGAGCTATTAGGAGAGCACCTTCTATGTAGCCCCCGTGAGCTCTGGCACACTGGCCACACACCCCAGGACCACCACCCAAGACCACAATCCAGATACAAGCAGGTTAAATGAAGAGTGATTATCCTCTGAATTTTTGCTTGGTCCCCCTATGTTCTACAGGCCAGCTGCTCCTGAGGCAGCCACACCTCTGCCACTTCTCACCTGGCAGCAGGGGCCAGATACAGCTCTTCTCTACCTACTACCAACAGAGTTCCTGACTTTTACTTTGTGTTTGGCTTTTATGGGTTGAGAAGTATGGAAACCACCACAGCTGCTGGTGATTCATTGTCCTGAAGACTGCTCTGGCCACTGCTGGTTGGGGCTGCCCCAGGACCAGAACCACGTAACTCACAAGAGACTGTGCTCGGCTCCCAGCGTCCTGATGTAGACCTTTCCTGTCAACCTGCCGGGCTGCCTTCAGTGGGAGATTTGTTTCTCTCTGTCACTTTGTGGGTTCTGTAGCTCTAAAGTTTGTTGAGAGTAATTTTTTTTACATGTATTGGTGGTGGTGGGAACCAGAGCCTCACGGAAGTCCTGTTTCTTCTCCACCGTCTTGGCTCCCCATAGTACTTTTCTAAGCATGTAGTACCTAGTAAGGAAGATCTTGTCTTTCTTAAAATCCGCATGACTTCCAGGAAATTGAACTGTCTTAGAAATAATCATAATAAATAATAGCTAACCTTTATATAGTGTTCATTATGTGCCAGGCAGTGCGCTAAGAGCCTTACAATTATTGTTTCAGTTTATCCTCATAGTAGCCTTAGGAGATAGATGCTATTGTTGTTCTTATTATACAGATCAGGAAACTGAGGCACACAGTTTCAATGACTTGCAAAAGGTCACACAACTTAGTTGGAATTCAGGTCTTCCTGACTTCTGGCTTGGCACTCTACTACCCACTATGTCACCTGACTGCCTAAGAATGTAGTGGGTTCCCCAACACTTGAGTTTTTCAAGTGGAGGCTGAATGACTTTTGGTTGGGAATGTTGTAGAAGCATTTACTGTCCAGTTGAGGGTTGAGTTGATAACTTTTTTGTAATTTAGTCTCACCTAAGGTGTAAAAACATAGTTAAGAGAATGGTCTCCTTAGTGTTTTCCCTTCAGGGAAAGTAAGATGAGTCAGTCCTGGCAATATTCTATTCTGATATAATATGCTGGAGTTGTGAGCATTATAAAGAAACACTGTGTGCTCTTCCACAAATGTCTAGTTTGATAACTCAGAAGGAGAAATCCACTAGATGGGAGCAAACGAGGCAGCAGTACCATCTAAATACAAAGCAGATGTCTCATTTTGAAAGAGAAGCCTACAAATCACCAAAGAGAAAAAAGAAAGCAGCAATGGAAAATAATGTTGAGTTCAATCATCATTGCTCTTCAGCATCACCTAAAGATATAATGAGTATTCTTCCTTCCCAAATTCATTGCCTTTTCCAATTAATATTTTAGCAAATCAAGCCACAAACATGATAAATACAGGGATACACTTGATTTCCCAAAAACATGATGACTGTGTTATTCTCTCCTGCTATAGGGACATGGACCTGAGAGAAGAGCTAGAGAAAGAAGCTGAAATATTTTTTTTTTAAAAGAGAGAGAAATAGTTTATTCACAGCTGTGTGGGAGGAGTAGGTGAATTCTCCATAAGCATTTCATCCAGAAATTGGTGGGATATGAGAAAAAAATGCTGAATAGAGAAATTTTACCCATTAAAATGACTAGAGTAGGAGGCCAAGTTTTTCTATGATACGGTCTTGGAAATGTTTTGACAGACATAGAGTAAAAGAGAAGGACAGTGGTGAATAATATAAGGCATGACTGGAAAATTGAGGAATTGGAGTGTATTAAATTTCAGTGGAATGAGCCTAGTAACAATATTCATTAATCCAGGGGTAAGGTAACAGAAGCTATAGGAACAACTTAAAAAGGAGTCACAAAAATGAAGTCTTTTGGTTTCATATTGCCTTCATTTCCTTGTACATTGGTGGTCAGATTGTAAATTCCTTAGTAGCTCATATTCTTTTTGTGGATAGAGTTTTCTCCCCAATGTGTAAAGATATTTAAATATTTTTAAATAATCTAATGTCTCTTTCATAAATCAACATAGCCCCAGCAAAAAAATAAACGAACAAACATGATATGTCTGTGGAAGTCTTATCCTTTTTTTACATTGAAGGATTTATTGTACTGACATTTGTATTCTATACTCTCCCTTTGATGTGTTAAATCATGCATATTACAAGTAGAAATATTTATTGAATTTTGGGTTTATGTTTTGTTCTGGATCTATGATTTCATCTATGAAGAGAACTACCAATTTGGAAAATCTCTCCATCACCTTGGTTCTAACTTAGAGTAGTAAAGAGTTGCCTGGGGACACTGGGAGGATAAATGATTTGTCCTTGGGAAAATAATCAGTATTTGTCAGAGACCAATGTTGAGCCTAGGTTGACTCCAAGGCCAACAAGCCATTTAACCATAAATTCTCAGATAGATTGACCTGATAATCTTCTCCTTTTTGGTTATGTTCCTCTAGAATTGACATTCTTCAGGTTATACACAGTATATAATATTTTACCCACCTCCTAATCTGATCATATGATAACAGTTCATTTTTGAAGAACTTTCACTGTCTTGTAATTAATGGCATGTTGACTTTTCTTTAATTGAATAGTAGTGGTAAACTGCGTTAATTTTAGACATAGAACAGCTATTAAGCCCTTTCTATGACCAGACACTGTATGAAGGAGGACATCCTAGGGTTGAAGGCATTGTTAGTGTGAGAAGGCTGCTGGGGCAAAAGTGAAGAAGCTTTTCAGGATATTATGGGCTGATCTGGGTTTGAAGTTTGCATGCGTGCTATGGATCCTTCCTCAAATCGAGGTTTTTTAGAGAAACTCACCAACTGAGGAAAGGACTTGGGGTAGAGGCTTTGCCATTGTGAGAAATCTGCTGGAATATCCATGGAAAAGTTGTGCAGGGATTCATGGGCTTAGCTGACTTTGAAGTAAGAAATCTCTCTGGTGATGTTTGCAAATGTTTTAAATTCTTAAAACTGAGTCAGGTAGATTTTCTGGAAACCTACTTGAAGATAGAGGAAAAGCAACTCTGCTGATTATTCATTGCCCTTCATATTCCTCATTATAAAGGGAATTTTGTACTTTGTCCACAGGTTTATCCTTCACTTTCCCTTTAGACCTTAACATTTTGCCAGTCCCTTGATTCTTTCCAATTTTTACCCCATCTTCATCATTTTCTGTTTCCTGATACTTCTATATTCCTGATATAAGAATCCAGGCTAATTTATGCTTATCTCCCTTTCCCTATTTGTATGTCATCACTCACTCAAAGGTATCTTATATCTCCTGTATTTTAGACTGCACTGTTATTACTAGTTCAATAACCAGGGACACAAGCTTCTCCACCTTGGCTCAGTGTAGATACCTGTTTTATTTTCACATGATGCAAATATGAAACTGAAGCACTCTCATCACAAGTGGCTATACTCTTAGTCTTTTTTATGAGAAGTAAAAGCTGGGATGAACAGGGCATTTCCAGTCAGGACGTGATTATTACTTATTTTATAACAGCATTAGAAACCTAGATGTGTTGTTTAAAGCAATGATATGTTTTTCCTGTAGTTGGTTAGCTGTTCCATTCTTCATGTCCCTTTTATCATCACCAGCCTGTGATGAGAGTCCATTCATTTCTTTTTGTGTTTGGGCTGTGCTTTATTCCTCTTTCAGAGGTTGAAGAATTAACCTCTCCTCTTCTAGGCCTCCAGCTTACTCCAATTTATCTGGCTGTCATGTTTGTTGAGTGTTGTTTCAGGGTTTCACTGTAGAGGGAGTACAGACATTCATTTCAAGATAATGTCGAATCACACCTTTCTCACTTCTTACTTGTGAAGTTAATCTCTTAGACCCAAGTAAAAGGTTTTTTTTTTAAAAAAAAACATTTTTCTTTGTTAAATTTCATCTCATTAGTTTCAGCACAATATTCTTTTTTTTATTAAATTAAATTTTTATTTTATTTTTGTTTACATCATTCATTTCCATGAAATTTTGAGTTACAAATTTTCTCCCCATCTTTCCCCTACCCACCACCCCAAAACAGCCATCCCAGTGTATCCCCCCTCCATCATTCTATTCTCTCCTATGTCTTCCCCCCTCACCCCTCTGACTTTTCAGTAGGGCAGGATGGATCTCCCAACCACAGCAGCACAATATTCTTTATAGATATTGCCTCATTTGATCCTTGCAGCAACCCTGTGAGGTAGGTGCTATTATTATCTCCATTTTATGGATGAGGGACTGAAGCAAACGCATGTCAAGTGACTTGCCCAGGGTTGCATAGCTAATAAGTATCTAAGGCTGGATTTGAACTCAGATCTTTCTGACTCCAAGCTCAATGCTGTATCCTCTCTGTCACCTTACTCCCTACAAAGATCTCTGACAACGCTCATGCAGGACCTGCTAGTTCTTTTAATACCTAAGGATGTGGTTCATTTGGATCAGGGGTCTTGAGCTCATTGAGAGTGGTTGGATGATCTCTTACTATCACTTTGCTTATCTTCACTATCAATTCCCTATCAGCCAATATTTGTTCATTCCTTTCCAGTCCAAGGATCACTGTCCTTGGTAGAGAAAACAGAAATAAAATAAGAATTTAGCAGCTCTACCTTCTCTTTATTTATCCTCGGTGCATATATACTGAATAGCATCCCTGTCCCTCCTTTGGTCTTCTTTTCTTTTAATATAAGGGGGAAAGCTTTGTTATTATTCCGTTTGACTTCCTTCACCAGCCTTAACTCATTCTGTACTTTAGCAATCCTTCCTTACACTTTTCTTTCATAACCATGACATAGTTCATTGTCTCTTACTTATCCTCATGTCCATTTTTATATCTTAAAAAAAATTGAGTGAATTCCTTGTATCCCACTAAAATTTCTTCAAAGAACTCTTTTGTCACCTTATCAAAATTGTTCCCCTTTATGTGTACAGAATATCTTTCTTGAGAGCTTCTTTGTTCCCCTTGAATTGTAAAATTTAAATTCATGTGATCTTAATTACCCTTCCTCAGAACCCCTGGAAATCTCATCACACAAAATCTAGCATACAAGTCACATCATTTAAAATTTTTTATTCCTATATGCATTGCTTAGCACAATGCTTAGCATATACTAGGTGCATAATAAATGTGTATTGATTAACTGATAACCTAAGTGCTATGGGGGGAGGGGTCACTTATTTTCAAGATTTCTATCATTTATGCCTGAGAAACTAGTTCTTCTTTGTGGGTAAGAATCAGGTCTATACCAGAATTTCCTTTCACTGTTTTTTCCCTTTGAAAGATATAATTATCATTAAGGCAAATCGAGAAGTATTTGCTGTTGTACTTTAGTCAGAGAAACTGAGCTATGCCAGATTTATGAATAATTGAAGTCCTCTCTCATTACTGTATCCTTCCTCTGTGCCAAGTGTTTGATTTGTTTACTGAACTCAACTGTTTCTTCTTTCTGTCCCCAAGTTCCATTTTTTGCCTCCCAGGATCCATATCCAAATGCTCTCCACCACTGCTCCTACCTCCTGGCTCTGGGATCCTTCATAGAAGTATACCTTATTAGTATACTTTATTAATGTACTCTGTTAACCGCCTCCCCTCGTATCCATCCTGTTTATTTTGAAAAGGTATATCCAACCAGATTCTGAGGAATACCTATGCATTCTAATTCACCTTCTTCTAGTAGAACTTCAATTTACTTTATTTCTTGTAATGTGTGTGTATATATATCTATATGTGTGTATATATAATAGATAGATAGACAGACAGAGAGATAGACAAACAGACATTTGAAGACATGGATTTTACTTTTCATGGCTTTCTTGGTTTTTGTCTCTTGAAATTTCTGGTGTTTCATTCTACATTATGGCTATTTTACATAGCCTCTTCTTTGTTATATATCCATAAGGATTTTATTTATCTTTTTCAGTTTACAAATCTTTTTAATTAGATTTTCAAGAAGCAAATAAGTTATTGTTGAATATACTCCGTCTCTGGCCAGGAGCCTGTCCTTCCTAAATATCATGCTATGGTCTAGAAATCAGAAGATAACTGAATTGAGCATTGAAGGGAAGATAAAGATCCTCAGAGGCAGAGGAGAGGAAGAAATCTAGTAAAAACATGATTTAGAAGTATTTGTAATTTCTGTCATGGCTGTATTCCCTTCATTAAATCACACCACAACCCTTCCATATCTTAACAGGCAGGCTCTGTGAATTGTCAGGTCCATGGGATCACACAGAATTGTTCACCCAAGGTCCAACATTCCAGTAATCAGTTCTCCAAATTTAGATAGGCTGATACTTCATGTACTGTATTGCCAGGTCTATATTCAAAGCTTAATGGAACATGTTGGGGCTTTGAGAACCCATTGTGAACTCTAGGATACAATGAACATTGGTGTTGGGCTATAATGCAGTGACACAAGAAATACTAAAATCAGAAATATATTTAGCTTCCTTGAAGGTTTGTGGTAAAGAAAGTCATGTGTAAATGATGAAGTATTATATGAATCTTACAAAAATAAATAAATAAATTTATTGATAGTAATATAATGATAGTAGTGAAGATGAAGATACCATTTCTAAAGAGATATATTGTGATATAGTGAGAAGAATATCAGAGTCAGGGGTGCTTTGGTTTGCATCTAATCTCATATGCTTACTAATTGTGTGACCATGCAGAAATAACCATTCTGAATCTTAGTTTCATCATGTGCAAAATGGAAGAATAATATCATCTGTGTTCCAACATAGGGCTATTATCAAGATCAGGTGAAAGAAGTAAAATCCTGTGCAAGCTTAAAAACACTATATAAATGTCATTGGCGTCCATATTTCAAAGGGTTTTGTACCCTAGTGCCAGGGGAATACTAGCCAGAATGACAGCCTTGTACCTAAAAAGTTAGTCACTTCATGGTCTGTCTAAGTTCCTCAGCAGGTGCTCTGCAAAGGTGAAGGAAGGAACCATGAATTCTAGACATTGAAGGAATAGTGATGAGTCAAGGGAGGGGAAATCTGACATCTGTTTAAGATGTTTCTATCTCCTGTTACATCAAGGGTAAAGAAACTTTTTTTCAAGCATCCTTATCAGGGTGTAAGCTTATGCTGACCACAGAAATATTATCCCAAGGGATTAATAAAAATCTAGCCAAGGACCAGAGATTCTCCAAACTTAGTCTGTGATGTTAGAGGAGACTAGCCAGAAAATGGTGGAGGTTGGAAACTGATTTATAGTGACTGACAGGCCATTCTTCAAGTAGGAACTAGATTACCTCTTCTATTGCCTCTTTAAGTTGGAGTCTGACAGGCTTCACTACATCAGGGTTTATTTGTAAAGTATGACAGACAATTGCCCTAACCTCATAGGAAGCAAGAGTGCTAAGTTGCCTCTCACTGCAGGGCATTAGCAATGTACAGAATGCCTGAATCCTCAGTGAAGTCACAATAGGTCACAGGTTTTCAGCAACAGGAAAAATTTTGGAAGTCAAGAACCCAAGTTGTTTGATTCGGTTTATACCAAAAAAAGAAGAGAGGAAAGAGTGAGGTGACCATGTGGAACTAACTATGACAGAAGAGGTATAGATATTGGAGTTGACAATCTGGTCCCAAGGTCAACAGTGCAGCCCTATAATTAAGGAGGCAAACCATATAATATTTCATAGGACATTAGGACAGAAAAGTATGTACCAGAAGAGTATTGGCTGTGGAGTCAGAGACTCTGGGTTCAAATCATGTCTCTAGTATCTGACTTTAGAGAAATCATTTAACTTCCTTGAATTTCTTCATTTGTAAAATGATTAGACTGGAAGACCTCTGAGGTCCCTTCCAGCTCTAAATTTGATGTAATCTAATGATTATATGACATAATCCATGATATATTCTAACTTAGGGCTGGGGAATCTGCTGGCCCAAGGTTATATGTAGCCTTCTAGGTCCTTGGCTATGGCCTTTTGACTGATCCAAGTTTTACACAACAAATCATTTTATTAAAGGGATTTGTTCTGTGAAGTTTGAATTCAGTCAAAGGGCCACACTTGAGAACCTAGAAGGCTATGTGTGGTCTCAAGGTAACCAGGTTCCCCACCTCTGAACTTTTTCTTTCCTTTCCTTTTCCTTTCCTTTTCCTTTCCTTTTCCTTTCCTTTTCCTTTCCTTTTCCTTTCCTTTTCCTTTCCTTTTCCTTTCCTTTTCCTTTCCTTTTC
>CM053590.1:143928403-143952063 GCA_028646515.1 Pseudochirops corinnae | reverse complement strand
TCCTCTCTTCTCCTTTTTTGGCTTTTTGGAGGGGAGAAGGCAGGGCAATTGGGGTTAAGTTACTTGTCCAAGGTCACATGGCTAGTTTTGTGTGACCTTGTCTGAGGCCAGATTTGAACTCAGGTCCTTCTGACTCCAGGGCCAGTGCTCTATTAATTGCACCACCTAGCCACCCCTGAATTTTTTATTTTCTTGTGAAATTAAATATTCATCAAATCTGTACCAAAGTGTTGTCCAAAGTCCAGAGTTCCACAGCACAGATTTGGTTATGGAGAATTTGGAGGCAGTTAAAATATGGATTTGAAAAGGACTGAGTGAAAAGACCTTAGGAAGAAAGTTCTTAGGATCATAGAATTTGAAGTTTGCATGTGCTTTCACCTAGAACTTTCATTTTACAGATGGCAAGACTGAGGCTCAGAAAGTTAAATGATTTATCCAAGGTCACACAGAGCTGATAAGCAACAGTGTGGAAATTCAGACCTAAGGTCTTCTAACTCCAAATGCTAACTCTTTTTAAAGAATCTTCACTTATTCAGCTTACATACACAAGCAGACTTTGTGAGTTATCAAAAATATATGCAGTGGGACAATAAAGTAATGACTTGAAGAAGAGTAACTACTGTAGGAACTCATGTATCCTAATGAGAGCTGTTCACTTCAAAATAGTTCCTTTGGGATCAAATTACTCCAGCCATACTATCATATTCCATGAACCTGTGATCTCATCAAACTGGGTATTCCTGCCACTGATGCAGACCACAACACTAAGTAAACTTCCCATCTTGTGAGACTTTTGTCCATGACTTACCATAAATCTACCAGGGAGGATTCACCTAACTTACTGGGGGCCCTTTCTCTCATTCTCTTCACTTTTCAGGGATTCCAGTGGAATGTATAGACTAGAATGGCATGATACCAAACTATACTGCTATTTTAACAGATAATAATGATGATGGTTTAGGCATTCATTCTGCTTCGGGAATTGCCTTCAGAGATGATAGTATATTGTTTTCAATATTATTAGTGTTGTTAAACATCTCTCTTTGAGAGTAGATTTGATTTATGGATCAAAAGTCATACAGAGTCAAGTATGCTGTTGTATAGTGGATTGAGCACTGGTTCTAGAGTCTAAAGACCTAAGTTCAAATTTTACCTATGATGATAAATACATTTGTAATATTGGGAAAGACACTTAACTTATCTGGGTACCAGTTTCCTCATTTGTAAAATGAGAGAGTTGAACCCGAAAGTATCTTCCAAGGGAAATTCTGTGTTATAGTTCTTTGATCCTTTGTTCCTAAAAATAGCATGGGCAAACACCTCATTTAGTAATAATAATAATAAAGAAGATTAGAAGCTGGAGTGTGGAAACTTTATAGTTATAAAATAATAAAAAGGTTTATTTCTTATATAGTTTCACTTATTTTTTTCAGTAAACTTTTGCTAATTTCCTATTATGTGCCAATTATGGTATTAGACATTGGTGGTATAAAGACAAGAACCCAATAGCCTCTGTCCTCCAGGAGCTTATACTCTATAGAAGCAGTTCTCAGCCTGTGGGTCGCAACCCCTTTGGGGGTTGAACGACCTTTTCACAGGGGTTGCCTAAGACCATCGGAAAACACATATTTCCTATGGTCTTAGGAACCAAGACACCACTCCTCTATCCATCTCCAGGTGGGCCCACTCACATGCAGATATGCCCACATATGAGTGTTAAAGGATCATGGCATTAGGAAGGTTGAGAACCACTGCTCTATAGGCAGTGGACTGGAGGGGGACTTATACACATAACTAGAAAAATTAAATCAGATATACACACAGACATACATATACACTACTGCAGGAGTCACACTGTATCAAAAAGGGGGAATGAATATTAAATCATATGTGTATATATATATATATATATATACAGAGAGAGAGAGATATGTGTGTATGTATGTATAGTTACACAGTACACAGTAACCCTTACCCCCCAGTACACTGTTCACTCATAATTTTTATCATGGAGATGGAGCATGGAAACATAACACAGAGATAGTTGATTAAACCTGACTCTGGATTTACTGACAGTTTTTTTTCTTTTTTTTTTTCTTTTTGCAATTATGATAGTACTCATATTTAAGAAAATTTGAAAAAAGCAGAGAAAAAAAACCCGTGCATTTTTTTCAGCTCTATTTGGTGGGGTGAGTGGAGTGCAGAGGGAGAAAGGGAGCTTGGTAGTGCAGTGACCTGGAATCAGGGAGACTCATCTTGTTGAGTATAGATCTGACCTTGGACACTTGTTAGCTGTGTGACCCTGGCCAAGTCACTTAATCTTGTTTGCCTCAGTTGCCTCATCTATAAATGTTTCCTCCAGTTTCTTTGCCAAGAAAATCTCACATGGGATCATGAAGAAAAAGGTTAGTTGTCCTTCCTTCCAGAAGAGAACCAAAATAACAACCCTATGTTAGAGTCAAGTTATAATGCATCCTATTGTGGCTGATCAGACCAGTAAGAGCTCAGAATTCTCCACTACAGGTTGGGCACAAGTAGTCTATATGAACTTTTGGGGGTGGATTCTCTAGATTTGTGCATCTCAAGTTTCCTTTGAGCTACTTCCATTCTGCTTCACTCGTAGAGCACAGCAATTTCTCTGATGAGGGCATGTCATGCTGGGCAGTCTTGTACCAGTGTTCCCATGTCACACAATCAATTCCAAAGTTCTTAAGAGAAATCTTGAGACAGTGTCCTTGTATTGCTTCTTCTATCATCACTATGTGAGCGCTTGCCCTGTGTGAGTTTTCCATAAAATAGGCTTTTAGGGAAGTGAACACTTGGCATTCAAACAACATGGCCAGTCCATTGGAGTTATGCTTTGTAAAGCAGAGTTTGAGTGTTTGGCAGTCTAGTTTGAGAAAGGACATCTGGGCCTGGTATCTTATCCTGCCAGGTGATCTTCAAAATCTTCGTAAGACAATTCAAATGGAAGAGATTCAGTTTCCTGGCATGGCGCCAGTAGACTGTCCAGATTTCACAGGCATACAACAACGGGATCAGCACATTGGCTCTGTATACCTTCAGTTTAGTAGTCAGTCTAATACCCCTTCTTTCCCACACTTTCCTTTGGAGCCTCCCAAATACTGAGCTAGCTCTGGCAATGCAGGTGTCAACCTCATTATCAACGTGTACATCTCTAGAAATATGACTGAACAGCAAGAACAACAAAGTTGGAAAAGAGAACTGAATTTATTTTCAAATTTAGGAGCTTTTCACTTTGCTTTCCCATTCTTGTATGACACAAATGACTTCAAGAGACTAATATATGATGCTTTAAAGGTTTGTAAAATACTTCACATATATTACATCATTTGATCTTGATGACAACCTTGTATGATAGATTTTATCTTCATTTTACGAATAAGGAAATAGGATGAGAGAAATCAATTGATTTGCCTAATGTACACAATCATACTTATTTAATGTAATTCTTCTATACTTTCTCATCTTTTGTGACTCTCTTCTGTGTTTTTCTCTATATCCTTCACAGGGAGTCCAAGCAGTATTCTGTGGGCTGTCCTTTGTATGTCCAATATATGGAGTGCCAGGGCCACCTTTCTTTTAACTCTTGCTCTTGCTGAATAATAGACCCTTTGGTAGTGAATCATTTCTAAGATATCTTTTCTCTTACCACTTCTCTTGAGTACATCTTCATTGTTAATGTGGTACAACCTATTCACGCCCACCATGTGTCTCTCTCTTCATTGTCCTATAATTTTCTGAAGATTGGACATCCGCATTTCATAATCATCCAACACCCCCAAAAGAATGCTAAGAGGCTGAATGCCTGGTGATTGATTATTTGACTATGACAATCTATGAGAAAGAACTGTAATACCTTAAGGAATCATAGAAGGAAGAGCAACATAACCTTCCTGGGGCAGGAACTGTCATTTTCATATTTGTATCCACAGAGCATACTACAGTAGCTGGCACATAGTCAGCAGGAACTTAATAATTGCTTTTAGGTTGGTTGATTACTAATAAACACTTTGGGACTTTAGGTAGAAAAACTTTAATGCAACACAAACATAAACAGCAGATAGGATCCAAATAGATAAGTAGATAGATAGATAGATAGATAGATAGATAGATAGATAGATAGGGAGATAGATAGATAGATAGATAGATAGATAGATAGATAGATAGATAGGTAGGTAGATAGGTAGATAAGTGATAGCCTTGAGAAGTACTGAAAAAGAACAGATGGGCTTGGAGTTTGGAAAATAAGATTGTTGTGGGGCTCAAATGAGTGATATTAATATGTACGAAGCATTTTATAAAATTAAGGCATTATGTGTTAACTATCTTCATTATTAACTTTAAAAAACCTCCCCAATTTGAGTGAGCATTTGTAAATTCAAGATTTTAGTTCCTGTCATAGGTATTTTCTGGTTTTGGGGCAACATATAATGGAAAACCATTCCAATCTCATGGTCAAGAAAACCAAAATTGGGGTCACAAAGAGTCAGACACAACTGAACAACAATAAAAAAATAACACTAAGCAAAAGAAAAAGGTTCAGAATATTATCTATAGTGACTGGAATCTTTATTGAAAATGTCACAGAATAGCTTTTTGGAAAAAGATCAAGAGAATGAATGAATAGAACTTTCTTTTGATTTAACTGTTTATACTTCATGGACTATAGATCATTTATTTTAGAAAACAAAGCAATTGTGGCAACAAATGTTTATAAAGGACTCCCCTCATAGTGTGTTTTGTCGTAGGAGAAATAAGATTTGATTTTCTTGTTCAAGGTAAGAAGCCATGTTGTGGCCATCAAAAAATTTCTGATGTTTTTAGAAGTGGAAGAGATTTGATGAATGTGATCATGCAGAAAAAAACAATCTACCACAATTTGAAAAATAAATCTGGGTGGACATAAAGAGAATTAGGCAGTGGGCCTTAAAAAAAAAAATTAAGCTACAATTTCAACCTTTTCCTGCCCTTTTTGACTTTCTTTTTATGCTAAATACACTTTGTTAAGCACGTTTGTCTTAACCTATTTGGTTGTCTTAATTTGGATTTTTGTTTTTAACCAGTGTAATGCTTTCTAAGTACTCTTGCTTCAGTATTTATGAATTGTGTAACGTTGGGCAAGTCCCTTAACATCTCTCAACTAATTTGTTCATCTGGAGATAAGAATACATGCCTTACCCACTTCATACAATTACTATGAAAAGTAAGTTCCAAAGCTTCAAATGCTGTAGCGACGTGACATAGTTATTTGACTTTTAAGGTGCTGGTTGTATTGCCTGAGCATAATATTATGGCCAGCTAAGAAGGAGAAGTGGTGCATTATAGACTAACACTCTAGGCAGCTAAGTGCAGATCTCACCAGGCAACTTGAATATTAACAGAAAAGGAGTTATTAAAAAAAAATTGCAAGATGATTTTAATATGATTCTCTCCATTTTTGCTGAAATTTATTGAATGAATAAATTAGTGAAATATTTTTGATTGATTGAATGAAACTTCTATTATAATTATCTGCATCTGAATCTTATTCCCCTCTTAGAGCATTAGCTTCATGAGGATAGGTCTATTCCTGAAAGCCCAGTGCCTCTCATTGTTCTCTGCTCACCGTAGATACTTTATTAGTGCTTAGAAAATGAATAATCATAGTGTTTTTTTTTTTCTTCTGCTCTGAATTAGTTCCCCAGGGTGTCAGATGCTCCAACTAGTTCAAGAGTTCGTGTCTTTGGGTCCATGGTTTTCTGCATTCAACTACTTTCTAAACCTTCACCAGAAGCACCAAGCTTCCTGACTAGTCTATGAGCCTGCTAGGTTTCCTGGGTACACAATTCTGGATGTAGTAATGATATTGAAAAATTTCAAGCATAAGTTGGATAACCTCTTGTTTGGAAATTTGTAAATAGGATGTCTATCAGGTACTATTAAACTAGATGACTTCTAAGGTCCCTTCCAGATCTGAGGATTTGTTTTCCTGTGATCCCTTGGGTATTCCCTAGGTCAGAGTAAATGGAAAAACCTCTTTAAATAGTAATCTTTGTTTATAAACACACATATCTACAATTTGTACGAGCCATATGGCATGAAAAGTTTTAGGAGATATGTAGGGAAGAATTTTTTCTCCCCAGTGACAGAATGGTTAGTGACAGCAGTGGCTGAGAAATATTTAAATAAAGAGTATGTTGTATAGATTAATATTGTGAAACCCATTGCCAGACTAAGGTGAAGAGCCATCACATTCCCAAATTAGACAAAACCTGAGAAAAAGTACTCGAGGAAGGGCATATATTTATGCGTGTGTTTGGAAGAGGGGACATTACTGACTAAAAGATATTCTTAGAAAAATATGGGGAAGATGGAACTTTTCTTGCTTTTGAATGATTGGACTGGCAAGGGGAGAGAGGTGGTTGGCAATGGTCACCTTCCTATCTTATTGTTTTTTTCTCTCTCCTTTCTCCTGCCTGCTTCCTTATTCCTTTTCTTACCCTTTCCTTGTCCTCTCCTCTCCCAGTCTCTCTGTCTCTCCATCTCTCCCTCTTTTTCTCTCCTTCTCCCCCCTTTCTCTCTTCTGTTTCTCCATTCTTTCTCTCTCTCCCAATCTCCCCCTCTTCTTTATATTCCACTTTCTGCTCCCAGGCTCCATCTTCCTTTAACAAGGTCTTTTTCCTTCACCTGTCTTCTTTTTCCCCTCCCCCTCTATTTTTACTTCCTTCTACTTTTCATTTGCTCCTATAACTCCTTCTCTTGATCATCTTTCTTTTTTCTTCTAAAGATGAGAAGAAAATGTTCCTTCTCTGTTTCTTCTGAATTCTTTGATGCAACTTGCACTTACCATGTGTGTCCACATACATATACATGGATACATATATGGATATATATGTATATGCATGCATGTATGTGTATTATATATTTATAATTTACAGAGATTAGAGACTCCTGTCCTGTCCTGTCCTGTCCTGTCTTATCCCATCCCATCCCATCCCATCCCATCCCATCCCATCCTATCCTATCCCATCCCATCCCATCCTATCCCATCCCATCCTATCCCATCCCATCCCATCCCATCCCATCCCATCCCGTCCCATCCCATCCCATCCCATCCCATCCCATCCCATCCTATCCTATCCCATCCCATCCCATCCTATCCCATCCCATCCTATCTTATCCTGTCATAGAATTCCCTTATTTTACAGTTAAGAAAACAGATGCCAAGGGATCTTAAGTGAAATGCTCAATTTCACACCCTTAGGAAATAGCAGAACTGAAGTTCAAATTCATTTATATTGTAATTTATATTGTTAGATTGCAAGACTTCTCAAAATTCAAAAGTTACTAATAATAATTAGGATTTACATAGCACCTTAAAGTTTACAAAGGACTTTATATAGTAATCTCATTAGATCCTCATTAAATCCTACCCTGGGGAATTAAGTGCTATTATTATCCTAATTTTTCAAATGAGTAAACAGACTGACAAATTAAGTTACGTTTCCACAGTCACAAAGCTAGTAAGTGTCATCCTACATATACTGCTCTAATCACTACTTCATCAGGGAAATAAAGGTTTGAGACTTTTATCCCGTTATTTGTGTGTTCAAAAACCAAATCAAATATCCCAGAAAAGGATTATATGTTACTACGAAGGAAAGTTGTTTACTCAAACTTTAGTTAATAGACTTAGGACATGTTTAACCTTCAACATAGCCCTGAAGTCCTATGTTAGAGCAGTTGGTGGTGTATTCTAAATTTTTTGTCACACTGATTTTTCATTTCTATGTCCCATCAAATCTTCTGTAGCAATTGGAAATTGTGTATGTCTGTTTGTTGTCTCCCTCTCCTCTCTTCTCCTCCCCTTTCCTTCCTCCTTCTCTCTCCTTCCTTTTTCTCCTCCTCTTTCCTCTCTTTCCCTCTTCCCACTCTCTCTCCCACCACCTCTTTAGGAAATTGATACTTATAATAAAAATAAAGAATGAGTAAAAAACTTGTGACCATACTGCAGAGTTCTGAGGATAAAATCCAGTGTATGGCAGTATTTAATGTCCCTTCCACCTCTCCGTGTAAATCAGAGCTAGATGGTTTCTGTAGTTCCTTCTAGTTGCTAAAAACAAAACAAACAAACTTATTTTATCAGTAGGAAGGAGTAATGAATATTTGTTTTTATTTAGAATAGGAACTTGATTTGTTCACTATTATAGGGAACTCCTAGAGGAAGACAATCCTTTTACCAATGCTGATCAGCATCTTTTCTCCAGCTCTTAGAGCATATCCCAGGGACCTGAGAAGTTAAATGATGTCCCAGAGTCACAAAGGTAATATGTGTCAGAGATGAGATTTGAATCAAAGTCTTCCCTGATGCTTATGTCAGCTTTTTATCTAATACCCCATATAACCTCTTCATTGTTTTCATGAAAAATATAAAATGATCATATACTTTAAGGTTTTATAAACTCAAGTCTAAAACTTTGCACAAAGTGATACTTTATTTTAAATTTTTAAATGTCCATCCAAATATATTTGCATTAACCACTTGTCTAATTTTTTTTTCATTATCCTGCCTTCATATGTTTGAAGTATACCTGATGTTCTCAAAATTGAATATACTTTTATATTCCATTCCAGTTCTCATTAGTGTTATATTTGAGTTATTGGTAATATTAATACAGTGTTAACATATTAGTGGTCAAAATCACTGGCCAGGAATAGAGTCATCAAAGACAAAAATCTGAAAATAGAAACAAAACAGAGTTGATGGATCCTGTTTCCTTCCAAGTCTGAAATAATTTCCGACTTTGTCCACTAGATGGTAGTATCTTTGAACGGTATCCAGTTTGCCATCAATTTCACAGTGCATACTTTCTTAAGCCACTTGATGGCATCTCTCCGTTGTTTTCCAGCCATTTTTTGACCTATAAAAATAGATTTCTTAGTATTTCCCTGTCTATAGAGCATCTGAAAGAAAAGGAATTATTTTCTTCTTTGTGAAGACTGATGTATGCAATATCAATTGTATTTAAGGCTTTTTGCATGTAGTAGAAATTCTTTTGAAGGTCACTATTCTTTAATAATTTCTTTCAATTGTGTAATATTCTGTTAAAAGCAGGGGGGCATTTGTTATACTCTGTAATGGGAATGATACAAGATTGAGAATTATTAATCTTCCATAAATATATGTGTATATATACTTCTTCTATACATATACGCATATGTATATATTTATACATGTATACTACGCTTCAGTGGAAAAAATACATATGGAATGGTAAGAGTGTATTTTAGGGCTTTATGGTTAGAGTGGAATAATGGATACAAAATGCAATACTATGGTTCTTTGCTATGGCTGAGAATTTATAGTATCACCCTCTTTGTAGTAATTGGCAATTTATTCTCCTTTCTATTCGCCATCACTAGATCAGTTGAAAACTAGGGTAAAATTCCCTAGTGGCTTTAAAAATGTGTCCCCTATGCAGAATTTCTCTGTGCTGCAAATCATATTTACAGGTAACTTGCACAAATAATTTTGCTTTCTTTGGAATCAAGAATTGCTTTTGTTGAGTTATAGTTGAAAGCAAGCTGCCTGCATCGCTTGCCAATGTCCTCAGTAATTTGATTGACTTGACCTTCTAATAGAGTCCTTACCTGGCCTTTTATTTAACCAAGCTTTTAAGTGTTCACACTTCACTTTTTCATAGAATTGTAAAAATGCACCATATGAGGTTTGCTATTATCAAGATGCAAATGAAACCAGTGAGTTTTACAAGTTTTATTTTTAAGCTGGGAGCACATACTAATCTCCCCTCCCTCCCCCCTCCCCCCCTGCCAAATGCTCACTATTTTCATTACTTATTCTGTGAAAGAAAATTATAGTGATCCAGAAACTCATTACCAATGTTACTTGCAATAAAGGCTTTTTTATCTAGTAGCATATTATACTGCTAGGTAGCATTTTGCTTATACTTACTGGGGAGGTGAATGAAGTCTCCATACATGGCATGGGATTCAGTGCCAGGAGTAGAGGTATTCATGTAACACAAACCTTCTCTCCCTCCCTTATTTTTACCTTTGTATACTACACACATCTTTTTTTTTTTTTTTTTTTTTTTTTTGCTTTTTGGGAGGGTGGATGGGAGGGCAATTGGGGTTAAGTGACTTGCCCAAGGTCACACAGGTAGTAGGTGTTAAATGTCTGAGGTTGGATTTGAGCTCAGGTCCTCCTGACTGCAGGGCCAGTGTTCTATTCACAACACTACCTAGCCACCCTCATACTACACACATCTTCTTTCCTTCTTTCCTTCCTTCCTTCCTTCCTTCCTTCCTTCCTTCCTTCCTTCCTTTCTTCCTTCCTTCCTTCCTTCCTTCCCTCCTTCCTTCCTGCCTTCCTTTCTTCCTTCCTGCCTTCCTTCCTTCTTTTCTTCCTCTGTAAATGCATATATATGTACATGTGTATGTGTGTATCTTTGCATAAACATATGTGCACATATAGATATAGATATATCTATATCTTCTCTATATATATGTATATTTACATAGAGAGATATCCAGAGAGGGGGGCGGGGAAGGAAGGATTGATTAATTGAAATTGTTTGGGGATGGACCACATTCTATGGTCTTTATATCTCTTACTTTGGACCAATTTAGGAAGCATTCCCAAGGTGTTTGGTGACTTTCCAAGGGAAGCCTACTCATCATCCTACTGTCCCATCTTAGCCCAAGGCCATCTTACATCACAAACTTGAGTGCTTCATACTTTTGAAAAAGTGTATTCCCAACCAGCTCAATATCCCTTACCTTTAATGCTACCTGAATGCAGACAGAGATAACACACTAAAATTGTTTTACATGTTAGAGAGCTGATGAGCACAATGGGTTATGGTAGATAGTTGTTTACTGACCATAAGAAGCCAGAAGGGTTTACTGCTTACATATCAAAGAGAAGACAGTTCATTAGCACCTTCCCCTTTTCCTGGGGGGGAGGTAGATTCTCTATTGAAGCACTGCCTCATCTTAACCAGATTCATTTCTCAGCACAGAATTGTACCCCCTATGTCTTCACCTCCACAACTGGTGGTTCTCACAGTCTATCTTAATGTAATCATTGGTATGGAAAGAAGGTGCCATTTAGTCTTAGGATGGAGCATCTGTTCACTTCTCTTGAATATCCACCATTTCCTTTTCCCTTCCTTTCCTCCATTTCTCTTCTCCCCCTTTTCCTTTTCCCTTCATCTTCTTCCCTGAAGTCTCTGGGAATCAACTCAAGTCACCTAAACACACACACACACACACACACACACACACACACACACACACACACACACTCTCTCTCTCTCTCTCTCTCTCTCTCTCTCTCTCTCTCTCTCTCTCTTTCTCTCTCTCTCTCTCAACCTCCCAAAGTTTCTCTCCAAAACACGTGGTACTCTGGTACTGTGGATTCTGGAATAACTGGGCTTTGTAAACCAGGGCTGCCTTCCATATACCATGGAAAGTTTCCCTTTCTTTTTAGGAAATAAACACTGCCAGGGAAGAGATGATTTATTCTTTTTGCTAATCATTCATTTCTTCTCCACATACTCTTGTCTTGCCAACCTCAAGTTATGAATACTTGTTCTACTAAGGAAGTTCTGTGACATTTTGTTGGTGATATCTACAAGTAGGAAAATAATGAAAAACTTAATAGAATCCTAGTACTCAGTACTTTAGGGCTCTGTGACTCCATAAGTATAGGTTATTCTACTTTTTTCAGATCACAAACCTTCTACAACTTTTTATGCACTCTTCAAAAGTAGTTATAGTAGATAAAATAAAAATAATAGTTACATTAACTTAATTAACAGTATGTATTTAATAATGGAAATGAAACTAAGGAATATTGTCCCCCAAAATTTACAACTTTGTGGTTATGCTCTAACAAGCTATGATGTCTTTTCATCAGATTTGCAGCTGAAAAGTCTTAAATGTGTTGTGTCCCTATATTAAAAAATGAGTTCATGAGCAGAGATTTTGAGCTTTTCTGTTCGAATCCCTAGTACTTAATGATTTTTTTTTAATTCATCCATTCCTCTGAAGTTACCTGGTAAGGAACCCCTTTCCAAACTTAGTTGGTCTTGTCTTCAGAAAATAGACATATTATTCATCATTGGTACAATACTATAAATCGTTTCCATCTTTGTAAGACTATCTAGCACTTGTGTTATGCTGGCATAACTTTTAAGAATCCACCACTACCTGCACTTAATGATGAGGAATCCGAGTAGTACTTTTTAAAAGGACGTGATTGTTTTCAAGTACAACCACAGGTCAGACTTCATTTCCAGTGTCAACCCCTCACAGAGTTTGTTGTAAAAAAAAAAAAAAAAAAAAAAAAAAGAAAGAAACAAAGAAACAAAGATTTAGGTTGTGTGTCCACATTTAATTTCTCTCACAAGCTGACTTACAAGCTCTCATGCATGATGTGGGAGTTACAGACCAGAAATGACTCAATTTGGGATTTGAGGGTACAGAGTTATATGCCCTTCGAAGAGTAGGTGTTTCCAAGGGATGCCAATCAACCCTCATTGGTCAACACACTGGGAGGTGGGCTATCTACTATAGCTACTAATCTACTAATCTACTATATCTACTATAACTACTACCTAATCTACTATAACTACTTTTGAAGAGTGCCTAAAATGAGGGTCTTGAATATATGATTTAGGTAATTTAATCCTGGTACAATACCTTTTCAACATGGGCTGATATCACCCTGCCATCAACCATCAGCCATCATTCTACCTCTGAACAGGCGAAATATCTATTCTCTCAGACCATCCCCACCATACCAGACCACTACCAGGACTGTCTAGGCAGAAGAATCTGTCTCCACCCAAGCCTGAATAGGATAAAATCAATTCAGGCATGGGTCTGGTTTGACCAGGATAAGAAGATGCAGTGCAATCTCATTATCAGCAATGTCCTGCTGAAGAACTTTGGAGTAGAAGGCTGGAGGCCAGGGGAATGGGAGCTGGAGCTCTAAGGCTCCAAGAAAGAAAAAAAAAATCATTTTTAAACCAGAAATAGAACCATTATGTTGGTCTTGAATGTGGAAAGAGTACTATATTTATAGTCAGAGGATCTGGGTTCAAATCCTGCCTCTGGCACTTAAGCAATTTGCCTAAGGATATGCAAATTTTAACTCTTATGGCCTCAATCATCTAATCTAAACAAAGAATAGAATTGTAGTAGATAATCTCTAGGATCCTTTTGTTGCTCATTCCTTTAGTAATGTCTGACTCTTCCTGACCCTATGAACCATAGTATGCCAGGTCCTTCTATCCTCTATTATCTCCTGAAGTCTGTTGAAGCTCATGTTCATTGTTTCTGTGATGCTACCTATCCATCCCATCCTCTGCCGTCCCCCTCTCCCTTTGCCTTCAGTCTTTACCAACAACAAGGTCTCTTCTAATGAGTCCTAGTTCTCATTACATGGCCAAAGTATTTAAACTTCAACTTCAGTAGTTGTCCTTTCAGTGCCCTTTCAACTACTCTCTGAATTGATTTAAGTATAAACTAATTTGTTTTCTTTGTTGTCTAATGTACTCTCAAAAGTCTTCTCCCGCACCACAGCTTGAAAGCATTGATTCTGTGGTGCTCAATTTTCCCTATAGTCCAACTCTCACAGCCATACATAGCCACTGGAAAAATCATAGTTTTGACTATATGAACCTTTGTCAGCAAGGTGATGTCTCTGCTTTTTAGTCTACTGCCCAAATTTTCTGTTACTTTCCTTTCCTTTCTGTTACTTTCCTGCATGACTGCAGTTACCGTCTACAGTGAACGTTGAGCCTAAGAATATAAAAGATGTTGCTTCCATTTTTTTTCTCCCTCTATTTTCTGGGAATGATGGGACCAGTTGTGATGATTTTAGATTTTTTTTTTTAATGTTAAACTTCAAGCCAACTTATACACTCTCCTCTTTCACTCTCAACAAGGGTCTTCTGAATTCTCCACTGTCTGCCATCAGAGTGGCATTATCTGCATATCAGAAATTATTGATATTTCTTCTTACGATCTCAATTCTGGGTTTTGATTCATCTATTCTGGCATTTCACATGATGTATTCTGCATATAAATTGTTTAAACAAAGTGTCAGTTTAAAGCGTCATCATACTCCTTTCCCTATCTTAAACCAATCAGTTATTCCAAGTTTGGTTCTAACTGTTGTTTCTTGACCCACATTGCAGGTCCTTCAGTAGACAAGGAAGATGATCTGGTACGCCCATCTTTTTGAGGGCATACCAAATTTTGTTCAGATCCAAACAAAGGCTTTGGTGTAGTCAATGAAATAGAAGTGGATGTTTTTATGGAACTCCTTTGCTTTTTCTATAATCCAACAAATGTTGGCAATTTGCTGTCTAGTTCCTATGCCTTTGAAAACCAGCCTGAACTTCTAGTAATTCTGGGTTCACATATTGTTGAAGTCTCTCTTGCAGAATCTTTAGCATAAACTTGCTGGTACGAGCAACTGTTTGGTAATTTGAACACTCTTTGGCATTGATCTTCCTTAGGACTGGGGCATAAACTGACCTTTTCCAATCCAGTGGCCTCTTCTGAGTTTTCCAAATTTGCTGGCGTATTGAGTGCAACATTTTAAAATGATTATCTTTTAGGCTTTTAAATAACTCAGCTGGAATTCCATTACCTATACAAGCCATATTGTTAGCAATGCTTCCTCAGGCTCACTTGATTTCATTCTCCAGGATGCATGGATCTTTCTTGTATAGTTCTGTATATTCTCACCACCTCTGCTTAATCTCTTCTACTTCTGTTAAATCCCTTCCATTTTTTACAGGGAACATTCCATCAATACCTCTAATTTTCATGAAGACGTCTCTTGTCTTTTCAAATCTATTGTTTTCTTCTATTTCTTTGCATTGCTGATTCAATAAAATCTTATTTCTCCTTGCTCTTCTCTGCAATTCTGCATTCATTTTGGTTCTGTCTTTCCCTTTTACTTTCCTTCTTCCCTCAGCTATTTGTAAAGCCTCATCAGATAGCCATTTAGTTTTCTGAATCTTCTTTGTCTTTGGGATATTTTTTGTTACCGCCCTCTATATGCTATTGTAATCCCCTGTCTATAGTCCTTCAGGCACTCTACCTACCAGATCTAATCCCTTAAAGCTATTCATCACTTCTATTTCATATTCATAAGGTATTTTATTTTGGTCATAACTATGTGGTCTGATGGTTTCCCTTACTTTCGGTAATTTAAATCTGAATTTTGTGATAAGAAGCTCATTATCTGAATCCCAGTCAACTTCAGATCTTGCTTTAAATGACTTGATAGAGCTTCTCCACCTTTGACTGCAAAGTATATAATAATTTGATCCATACAAGCTCTAAATTGTATTATGACATTGTTAACTTACCTTGAGCGTGTGGTCCACTGAAACTACTAGAAATCTTTCCAATTGTGATCTGGATAATCCTCTGACCATCTCATATTTTTGAAGTTGACATAAGAACAAAAGACATCTTGAGAAATTATTTCTGAATATATCCAACTGTGAAGCCCACAAACTTTGCAATCCAGTGACACTGATATCATTTCTGTTCTTCACACAAGAAGTGCTATTGCCAGGCACTGGGAATTTTTACTGGTTCTTCCTCAAGTCTGGAATGTTCTTTCTCCTTTACTCTGCCTTCTGCTCTTCCTGGATTTCTTCACTTCCCAGATAAAATCCCGTATTGATGAGATGCCTCTTCTGATCCTCTTTAATGGTCGTTTCCTTCTCACTATTGATCATCTCTAATTTTACCCTGTGTGGATCTTGTCTGTATAGAGTTGTTTTCATGTTGTCTCCTCCATCAGACTGTGAGATTCTAGGAAGCAGGGGCTGCTTTGCTCTTCTTTGTGTACCCCAGCACTTAACACAGGCACACAGAGGAAAGCAAAACAGGCCTTGCTTTCTAGAACCTCATAGTCTAATGGAGAAGACATGCTTAATAAATGTGTATTAATTGACCAAAACCAATTTTTAAAAAACTCAAGCATAAGGATTTTCAGTTTTCTCTATTTTTTTTTTAAAACATTGAGCCCAGAATTCTAGACTGACACTTTTTTTCCCTATCAGACTTTTATAATGTGTTGACTGTCTCTTCTAACTTTGTGTCATTTACAAATCTGGTGTCCTTGCCTTTATTTATGACTGATAAAACAGAACCAAGTGTAAAATCCTTGAGGCACTTCACTAAAGGCATCCTTTCAATTCAGCATTGAATTCTGATATATGCCTATTCCTTGGATCTGGTCATCCATACAGTTTAAAATCCTCTTTACAGGATGATTATCTAGTCCACGACTCTCCATCTTTCCTATAAGAATAGCATGAAAGGCTTTGTCATATTCTTTATGAAGTCTAGATAAATTTTATCTATAACTTTGCCCTTATCTACCAGTCTGGATACCACTTTTTAAAAAATTTAATTTATTCATTTGCTTTTCATTTACATTCATTTCCACAATCCCTTTAGCCCCAAATTTTCTCCCCCCTTACCTCATCCCCTCCCATGGTGGCATGCAGTCCCATATAAGTTCCACAAATACCTTCACATTAAATGTTAGTCAAGTTGTGGATACTACTTTTAAAAGAAGAGATGAAGGTAGACTGGCATGACTTTTTGGGATCACTGATTGCTTTTCTAGTTGTTTTCTGTTACTTGGATAATCCATTTTAGAATTATTTTAGTAATTCATGTCAAACTATCGACTCACTAATATTTAGAGATTCATTTTCCCATAAAAATGAGATACCCTTTGACTTTCTTAATTTCTTTGGTAGTTGTCCCATTATCCATCTCTTTCAATGATAAGTATAAGTAGCAAATGGCAGTGGTTCAGTGATCTCAAATATAAAATATATACATATATATGTAATACACACACACACACACACACACACACACACACACATATCAGTTCTTTCAGTACCCTAGGATGAAGTTCATCTGGGCCTCATGATTTGACCTCATCATAGACCACTAAGTCCTTTCTTTTAAATCTTTCTACTAATGTTGGGTATCCTTTTTCAGCAGTAGACTAACTTGTTCATGTCTATTTTTTCACACACACACACACACACACACACACACAAGTATCAAGTTGCATCACCATTGAAGGAAGGGCTTCAAAAATATTCATATCAGAAAGCCATGATGGTTTTAAATATTTCTTTTTTTTCTCTTTATTTTAGACTTAAATACTAAAACAAATACACAATAAGAATAGACAAAGAAACTTATTATAAACTTAAACGCTAAAACTGAAATACAAAATAAGAAAAGGAAAAAAAAACTATCATATGCATAGCTGAATGTAAAAGAGGATTGAAAACAGATAGCAAGAAATTTCCATTTCAAGGAAGCCTATATAATAAATAGTATGATTTGGGTTGAGAGCTGTCCATCTTTTCTTTGCTTCTTTGTAAGTTTTCTTTTGTTCTCTGCTGTGTTCTTTTTACTTTGTTCTCCCCTCCTCCTTTCCTGTCCCCTCCCTGCCCAGGCTACAATTGAACATGGATATATTTAGATATAGACATATAGATACACATGTACATATATACACATACATACATGCCCAGATACATATATTAATATATACTTTTCCTAACAAATTTTGCTCCTGATCTTTGTTATGTTTGTGTTGACCTCTTATTTCCTATTCCTCCTGACTCCTCTACTTTACTTCTACCTACTACCTTGCCCTCCTATTACTTAACTTGCTGTCCCTCGAAGGATTCCTCCCTTGTCTTCCCCATTCTTATTAATCTAAACACACTTCTATACCCCCCATTGACCCATTCCCTCACTGTCCCCTCTAAAGATACCTCCCTTATCCTCTTCCTACTCAATTTATATATATAGTTCCCTCTTGAACCTCTTCCTGATGAAAGTAGGGTTCCAGAACTAATAGCCCTCCTCCCCCATCTAATTCCTCTGTGTCAGTTCTTCCTCTCACATCTCATTTGTATGAGATAATTGCTGGTTTTTCTTTTAAAGTCATATCATACTCAGGTCTACCCAAATCTTTCTTAGGAACTACCTGATTACTAATAACAATCTCAGACATACATTTTGTGTACGTAAAAGGTAAACACTCTGGCCTTATTTATTCCCTTGTAATTAGTCTTTGGTATGTACCTTATATTTCTCTTGGCTCTTGCATGTCAAATCTTCTATGAAGCTTAGGTTGTTGTTTTTTTTAACAAAATCCTAAAAGTCTGAAAGTTTATCAAATGTTCATTTTTTCATTCAGGATTATGCTTAGCTTTGTTGGGTAAGATATTTTTGGCTAGAACCCCAGTTCTTTTGCTCTTCAATATATAGTATTCCAAGATCTGTGGTCTTTTAATGTCATTGCTGCTAGGTCTTGTGTGATTCTAATTGTGCCCCCCCCCATTTAATTTTTTTCCTTATATATTGTCTTGTTCATAATATTTTATCTTTGACCTGGGATTTTCAGAATTTGATTATAATATTCCTGTGGTTTTTCCTCATAGGATCACTTTCAGGTGGTGATTGGTAGATTTTCTCTCTTTCTACTTTCTCCTCATGTTCTCCTGCTTCTGGACAATCTAATTATTTCTTGTATTATTGTATCAAGATTACTTTTTTGATCATAGCTTTTAAGTAGTCTGATTATTGATTATGTTTTCTTGATCTGTTCTTCAGATCAGTTTTTTTCTTATGAGATTTTTCACATTATTTTCTACTCATTATTTTTATTTTGTTTTGTTTTTTTTATTTCTTGATCTCTTTTAACTTCACTGGCTTGCCCAGTTCTGATTTGCGAGGAGTTGTTTTCTTCCTTAAGATTCTGGATCTCCTTTTCTAGTTCACTGACTTTCTTTTCATAATCTTCTTGTTTTTCTTGGATTGTTCTTTTTTTTTCAGTTTTTTTTTCTCAATATCTCTCATTTGATTTTTTAAAAGTCTTTTTTAAAGTTCTCCTATGAATTCTTTTGGGGCAGGTGACTATTTGATATTACCCTTTTGGATTTCTTTGGGAGGGTTTCTTTGCTTCAATATCTGTAAAGCCAATCACAAGTAGCTCTCCTGAGGACTGCTGCTGTGAATAACTTTAAGGATCTAATCACAAAGTATAGTGAACTCTCTGTTCAGCAATAAACTAAAGCATAACATTCAAGAAACCAAAGTGCAACATTCACAACAATATGACAAAACAACTTATCACTAAAGTGGCCATATAGTCTTAAACAAAACATATGCTTCTGTAATTTACAATCTCCTCAATCAGTACAGAGTGTCCAAATAATGTCTGTGTTCATCTTGACTGGAGACTGGTTTTTAATCATCCTTAAGCCAATCATCCTTAAGGGGTAGTAGAAAGAGCAAACACCAGCCACCCCTAGGTCACAATAAGTCACAATCTCATCAGCCAATATGGAGTACCCAAATAAAGTTCTCTTTCATCTTGACTGGAGGCTTAGTTCCAAACGCCATGGCTCCTCCTCCATGGGCTGACTGCTTCCAGCTCTTGCCTGGATTCACACTTAGGCAGCAATCCCAGCTCTTGCCTGGTTTCACCTGACTCTTGCCTGGACTCACACTTAAGCAGCTCTCTACTCCTGTTTCAAACCTCGGCTTATGGGAACTGCTCCACTCCAAGCTCTTCAAAGTTTCTGTTTCTAGGAAGACAAAGCTTAACAGAGCTACAATATTTACACACATTGCCATTACTATCATCTCAATTAACTTTCTGTCTGAGAAATCAAATATAAATCAACAGTAAGGTCCCAGGACTTCTGTAAAAACAGTAAAGTCCTCTTTCAGGGCTTCTATAGCAGCAGGAAAGTCCTCTTTCAGGACTTCTGTCTAAGAACAACAGACAGCGTGCTTTTGTCTAATACAACAACAGTGCTACAAAATGCTGAAATCACAAGCATTCTCTCTCTCAGTTCTACTTGGTCCCAGCTGTGCTCTAACTTTTCCCAGCTCTGCTCCTTCCTGTTCTGCTCTTTCAGCAAACTCCTCCCACTGTGGACTCCATGTGATGACTTTAGGCCTATTAATGGCAGGGAAGGTCTCCAAATTCCCTTAGGCCTATTAAGGGCAACACAGGGTATACTGTTTCCATAAAAAGATTTGACACAACCAAAGGTGAGGCCCAAAAGCACTTGAAAAGCTGAAACAAGGGGCAAAGTACCACTTTACTTGCCATTACAGTATCCTCTGAAGATGGACCCTGGTCTTCTGTATTTCCCACCTCTGGACTGGATCTTTCTTCTTTGCCTGTGCATTATTTTTTCTTCTTAGGAGCTTAATTTTTGTAATCACCTTTAGTCCTGGGCTGTGGGGAAATTGTGCCTCTGACCTCTGGTCCTCTTCAGTTCTCCTCTCTGGCCTGGAGCTGCAACCAAGACCTCCAGCCTCCTGTAAGTGCCCACAGTCAATTGCATCTCTGCCCCATTGCTTCTGCACTCACTTGCATGTGCTAGTTCCTTGTCACCCTGGCTGAGTTTCCATAGCACAACTGGGTCTGGTGTTCCTTATCAGCAGAGGTCCCCTCAATCTTCCCTGGTTCTGATGTCCAACTTCCCTCACTATTGGGGAGGGGCAGCAGATGGGGAGGGAGAGGTAAAAGTTCCTGTACTGAGGCCAAGGCAGCCTCCCAATCTACGTAACCCCAGGGCTTACTGCTTTTGGTTTAAGCAAACTTAGCCTGGAGATGTTGGTCTGATACTGGTCACAGGGACTAAACCTTGTCTTAGAATTTTTCTTGATATCTTCTCCAATTGTCCCAGGAAAACACCTATTCTTCCCCTACTCTTACTTATTTTTACTGATCTATGTTTGCCAGGAGACATTATTTTATCTTTTTTGTGGGGAGAAATTTTGAGAGCTTGGAATTTTCTGACACTCTGCCATCTTCCCAGAATCCTACTTAACTATTTCCTAAAGTGGGGGTTTTGAGTGAGAAGATAATGGTAAAAATACAAACAAATTCGATAAAAATTTGTTGACCATTTCTTGTGTAAATAAATACTTAATAGATTTATGCAACAATGGAGCTAGATGCTATCTTAAAGATCAGTTGTCTAGTAGTTTTAAACTGATATCTATGAACTTTTTGCTGTTGTGTTACATTGTGATTGCTAGCTTTTGCTTTTTAAATTTTGACAACTAAATTTCAAAGTAATTGGTTTTCTTTGCAATCCTGTATGTGGCATGGGCTAACCCCTCACATATGGCATGAGGGTGTCATTGTGTCACTTAAAGGGAGGTAGAATAGACATCTGTAGCCCCTTCTCTCTCCAAACTTTTTCTAACTCCTTTAACTTCTGCCATGTCGAAACTAGAGATTGGGGCCAGAAGCTTGGCCATCGTACTCCTTAGAGAGAGTCTGTTAGGCTATAACTGTAGCTGTCTGCTCCCTTAAATATTTTTAACCTAAAGGATGTGGTTTTCAGGTTCATTATAACTTTGAATCATGGTTTCATTAATTGGGTGGGAGGAGCATGCTCCAGGCTTTATATCCAAGTCTTGACTCCCACCAACTACTAGTTCCAAAATGCAGGTAGCAAAGAATCACATTTCCTCAAGTCCAGAGCAAATAGAAAATCAAAGAATATATGCATAGGAGAATATATACTAGACAATATAGAATGAAGGAGCGCTCCCTTTAGGAGCAAGGTAACTCAGCTCAACCATGAGAGATTTCTCAGTTTCACACAGGCACAGGGAATTGATCTCTACCACTGAAGAGAGACTTAAGTTACATAGGTATTTTACTCTATGTTTTTAAATACATTGTTCAGAGAAGCAATCCATTGCCTTCATCAAACTACTGAAGAGTTTCTTCATATTCACACATTAAGAAATCCTGAATTATTTCTGTTTTGTTAAGTAAGGGAACTAAGCCCTAAGAAGGTGAAATTACTTGCCCAGGGCATTATGACTAGACAATAAAAGAGGCAGAAGTGGAATTCAGACATCTCCATATCTTTTTTTTGGGGGGGGGGGGGCTTTTTGGAGGGAGGAAGGTAAGGCAGTTGGGGTTAAGTGACTTGCCCAAGGTCACAAGGATAGTTTTTGTGTTAAGTGTCTGAGGTCGCATTTGAACTCAGGTCCTCCTGACTCCAAGGCTGGTGTTCTATTCACTGCACCACCTAGCCACCCCAACATCTTGATACCTTGTCTATTGTCCTTTCTAAGATAGCCCATAGGAGGTATATCTTAGCAGCTGAGGTGTGGAGTCAGTTTTGGACCTAGAATTCATGATATTTAAGCCCAAGTAATAAGGTTCCTGTTTTCTGTCAGTTAAAGTGATTTCAACCTAAACTCTTAATTAGTAGATCATAGAATGGTACCTCAACACTTCTCTCAGAATTGTTTCAGTTCTTCATGTACCCCAACCTGAGCTCCCTATTTCAAGGTCTTACTTAAAATATATTAAATATATATTTAAAAGTAAAATATATTACAATATATTAAATATTGAAATATATCTTTTAGTTTATTCTTTATGTATATAAAATGTTCTAGGGCGCAATTTTATGATAATCTGTATTAGCGTCACAGAAAATTAGAACTAAGTTGTGCATATTGTAGACCTGAAGTCACTAAAATGGCATTAACTAACTATTGCATGTAAAGCATTAATTAAAACGTCTCAGAACAAAATCTTGATATTAGGGTAGATAATTTTAAAAGCTACAGACTAAAAGAGTCCAATTGTGAAATGCCAAAATGAATCACATTATCAAGTGAGTGCCAGTCGTTTTTGTGAAGCTAGTTATTTATGTGAATGGCTATTGAATAAGGCAATTTCAAGTTCGGGAGGCTGTATGTTGACATTGTCGCCTACTCTTTTATTTTTAGTTTAATTAAAATCTGTATCAGTCCAAAATTAAAGCTATAGCCAAACCTTACAGACTTGGTAAAATGTCTGTTTATCCTTTCCCAGATTTTTGTGCTAAAGTTTGATAAAGCTCTACCATAAAAAATTGTGTTTGGACATGAAATTCTGTTTTTTCTACTATTATTTTCAATCATGTGCTTGCTCACAAGTCAAAAAATGAGATCACCTACATGTAAAATGTTTGGATAATTCATTTTCCATTAAAAAAATTATGGCTTGCTATTGTGCCAGTGACAAATGCAAAAACAATATCTACATTGAAAACATATCTGACAGGGTTCATTCTGGTGAATAAACTCCCTAGTACACCAGTGGATAAACAAAAAAGAGTAAATCCAGCCAATGAATGATCATCCATGACTAAGACCCCAAGATTGTCAAGCCAGAACAAATTTGGTTGTTTCATAGAAATTGTTTTTTTGTTTGTTTGTTTGTTTTAATTTTTTTATTTACTCATTTACTTTTAATTTACAAGATTCAGTTCCACAATCACTTGAGTTTCAGATTTTCTCCCCTCCCTTCCCCTCCCATGGTGGCCTGCAATCATGTATAGGATCCGCAAATACTTTCACATTGTACAATAGTTTGGTCATATAGAAGGGCTGTAACCAATGAGTGATCACTGGGAAAAGGAAAAAAAAAAAAGCAAAACCAGACATGAAAGAGAACGATAACATGTTTTGCTTCAATCTCCATTTAAACTATAGTCTTTCTATATCTTTCTCTGAGTTTA
>CM053590.1:143897969-143927903 GCA_028646515.1 Pseudochirops corinnae | reverse complement strand
CATGATTTTCTTGCATCATTCTCATTTCTCTCCCCAATTTTTCCTCCACTTCTCTTATTTGGTTTTCAAAATCCTTCTTAAGCTGACCTATGGCTAGTAGGCAAGTCTTCATGTTTCTTGGAAGCTTTTGGTGTGAGAGTTCTGACTGTGTTGTCTTCCTCCGGTTCCATGTTTTGATCCTTTTTGTCCCCAGAAAAGGAATCTAGAGTTCAATTGCTGTTCTTACTTTGCTTCCCCCCACCCCACCCATGCCGCCAGTCAATTACTTAATTTTTTAGCTCTTTGGAACTTTGCTTCCAGAGGGGAAAGCTGTGCCCCAAAATGCTGGGGTTTTTGCAGCTGCCGGAGCAATTGGGAGGCTGCTACAGCCCCTGCCAGTTTTAGCTCACTGAAAACTCACCCCAGGACCACCACCCAAGACCATGATCTGGATCCAGGCCGCTCAACACAAGAGCAGTTAACCTCTGAACTATCGCTTGGCCCCCCTGCAGTCTGCAGGCTGGGAGCTCTGAAGCAGCCATGTAGAGGCGGCTGCAGGGCCACTGCTTCTGCTTCTTCCTTGCCCTGGAGGCTGTTTGCCAGACTGCTTTTCTCCCCCAAGTTTACCTGAGTTCCACTAACCTTTCACTTAGTCCTTGTTTCTTATGGCTTGATAATTCTGGAAACTGCCACAGCTGCTGCTGATCCACTCTCCTAAAGGCTCCAGCTGCAGCTTGTCCTGGCCACCCCAGGGCCAAGCTGCATTTTCAGGCTGGGCTGGTTTCAGCTCCCAGTGTGTTGCAATGAGCCCTTCCTGCCAAGTTGCCTTCAACAGGAGATGTGTTTTTCTGTATTTTTGTGAGTTTTAGAGCCTAAAATTTGTTTAGAGTCATATTTTATGGGTACTTGAGGTGTCTATGTGGGAGCTGCGGAACCTCGTTGCTTCTGTACTGCCATCTTGGCTCTGCCCCCATTTGGGGGTCCTTAAATTATTGTCTATGTTGCATGGTAGATAGAGTATTGAATCTAATTGGAATGAGAAAGTCCACCATTTAAATTGGTCTTCAGTTACTTACTAGTTGTGTGACTCCAGGTAAGTTATTTAACTTTACTGTGACTCAGTTTACTCATTTATAAAATTGGGATAATGTTGGCACCTATCCCAGTTTGGGACTCCCCAAATCGTTGGAAGTATCAAGTGAAATAGTATTTGTAGAGTACTTTTTGTAAACTTTAAAATGCTATATAAATGCTAGCCTTCATTATTATTTCTTCACTTTTGACAAATATTTAAATATATTTATAAATATATTTAGTTTTCTTTATCATCCTATGTATTTTTATGTACTTACATGTATTGTTCTGAGAAGGGGTCCATAGGTTAAACCAGAGTGTCAAAGGGGTCTATGACAAAAAAAGGTTAAAGACCCCAGAACCGAAAGTCACATAAGTCAGCTCTAAAATCTATGATAATAAAATAAAGATTATTGGTACTTTTAGATTATGTATGGCATTAACAAATATAAAAATTGTTTGGGGGAAATTCATATTTCTGAAAATCTGGAGTTCTGTTTTAAAATAGATCAGATATATAACAAACAGATTGATTTTAAAGTTTCCAGATTAAGGTAAGTCTCTGACTCTGGATCTTATATAGAATAATGAAATTTCAGAGCTGGACGAGACCTTAGACATTACGTGTAGTTCAGTCCCTACTTTTTGTACATGATGAAGTAGAGGTGTAGAGAGAAATGACTTCTCTAAGGTCACAGGGCTGAAAGAACCAGGAATGTCATCAGTATTTTTTAACTTCCACTTAAACACTACCCATGATATTGGGGTCAGAGTTGGGAGAGCTGGTTCAGTTTTTGAAAGAATTCACTCAGATCTTCTCTTTAGCCAATGGGAACTTTATTGACACAAAAAGCATATGGGCCCGAGACTTAGCAAGGAGCTAAACAAAGGCACTGATATAGGAAAAGGACCAGATTTATATACAAAGAAACCTATACAGTGTATAGGATGATGATAGAATTTTAGGGTTTCTAATGGGGGTTGGAGATTTAGGGACAGGATGAGGAAGATGGATGATACAAGATAAGAGAGACGGGAAATTTTGTGACCCAGGATGGAGGTAGACAAGGAATATTATGGTCCAAGACAAGGGGGACGTTTTATGGTATTTCAAGATAAGGGAAGATACTCTAGGATGCCCTCAGGCTCAGGAGGACCTCACAAAGTACTGAAAAAGCAACCCTTAATATTAAGGACACCTTTGTATCCTCATCAATGACACCATGTTATTCTCTTCCTCTCTCTACTCTCAGCACACACATATACAACATCTACTGTGTGACTTTTTACAATGGCAATTCCTTTTGAATGACCTCCCTAATTGGTATTTTTTTTAAAGCAAGTAATTTTATCAGCTTTTTCCAGGTAGTGAAGAAGTGTTCAAATTTTAAAAACAAGTTGATGAACTCCTTTAAAAGCTACTTCCTGGTTTTTGATCACTGCTTCCCAATTGTAAGAGCACTGAACATAAGCATAATGTAATTTATGCAAAGAGTGCCACTGGATTGTGAAGGGTTTTTTTTTTTTTGGCATAGATTGAATTTGAGGATAAGCTATGCAACATCTGTGTGATTTGGAAAATTCATAGCAGGGTTGATTTTGACAGATATGAGAAACAGCAGAGAAGTGTTATTGAAATTTCTTCTTCAGTGGCAAAGCCGGAAGTCAATCAAAATGCTATCAGTTCAGTATAATGTGAGTTCAGTATATTTTCAAGGGTAGCTTTCTTGTGAATAGGTAGCTCCCATGCCACCATTTTTAAACAACTTACAGAAAATATTTTCCTCTTGGTGGAAAGGAGTATGGGCAAAGGAAGTATGTATGAAACTGAGTTCCAGGACCACTAGAGGGATGAGAGGTGAAAGGACATTATTTTTCGTCTCACCAAAGTGCTGTTTATACAGTAAGTACCAAAAGTCTTAGTGCAGTTTTGAGCATTAATAGATTTAAAAGGGAGTCATCATACTTTGCTCTAGTGATTTTGCTGATGAGAAGGCATTGATATTAATTGAACTCATAAAACCCATGACAGGCAGGCTACTAATCTAGCATTTGAAATATTGGATTGAATGGCATTTAGATTTTGAATTGTAATAGAGTGAAAAGAGTATTGTATTTTGAGTCAGAGAACCAGGGATTTAATCCTATTACTGTACATTATTAGCCATGAGAACTTGAGAAAATTACTTAGCCTCTCTGGGCCTCAATTGACTTCATCTGTAAAATATCAGGCAGACCTAGGTTTTTCAAGACCCTTTTAGCTCTGATACTTTGAGTCTATTAATACTTTGAGGCCCTTGAAAAGTACCAAGGCAAAGAATTATGGGTGTTCCAGTATAAGACTTGTTAACTTTAGACAGATTTCCTTATTGACTTGCTGACTTGATTTCTGTTGTATTCATAATAGAGCTAATTGTCTTTAAGAGCTGAGTTCTACATTAATTAAAGAAATAGTTCTTGGAAGCAATCATCTTGTCTATAAAATACTCCTTTCTTTAGATTGTAATAATTATAATACCATCACTAAGGGAGCACCAGTTGTCTTTAAAATGATCAGAAATAATTTGGAGAGAAGGCTATGGAGAGACCCACCTACAGACTTTATAAGCCTCTTCGTAGGTTAACTCAATCACAAAATACACATTTTATCCACATTGCCTGCCAACTGAAACCCTGATTTTTTTTTGTTTGTTTTGAGAATTAATTCACAGTAACCACAAAAACAATGAGGTAGTTGTAAGCTAAGTTTTGAAAGAGGAAAGTGCCAGTGTTATAGTATTTAATCCACCGTTAAAATTTATCATAATCCCATTGTTTAGGATAGATGAGAAAACATACTGCCCTTCTTTCAGCATTAAGATGGTGAACTGTGGGCAAAGAATATCTCATATACTGTTATACTTGTCACCATATCAATTGCTGTTTCTGCTTAACTACTTTTCTTTGTTAAAAGGTAGGGTTCGCTCCTTTTGGTACCATGGGAAATCTTCATCTAGCAATGGTTATGATCTAAGGTAAAGATAAATGACATCAATAAAGCTTAGTTTTGACCTTTTTTTCATGGGTTACATTTACTACAACATATTTCAAAACTTTTTCAAAACAGACACAGAATGATGTCATCAGAGTATTGTAGATCTTCAGCTGGAAGGGATTCCAGAGATCATCTAGGCTATTAACCTTTCCTTTCCCCTTACCTGAGGGTTTTCTGCCCAAAGGAAGGTACCTAGTTAACTTGGGGTTTAGTGGCTAGATTTCTTTCTCAAAGACCAAGTCTTAAACTCAATCCACTCTAGATCTCATAGATTGGACAATAGATCTCTGTCCAAACACCAATTAATGGTTATTTTGGGGGCCCTTCTGGCTCAGAGTGAACATCAATAGTAACTGTTTCTCTTTTGGCCAGAAATCCTGAGGGTCTTTCTCTCCCAGTTTGATTTTTTTTTTTTAATTAAAGGGGCCATACTTTGATTCCCTTCTTAAAGATGTCTATTCACTGGGACATTGATTCATTCAAAATGAGAACCTCAAAAGGCCTTAGCTTAAAAGGGTCAAGGTCTCCCACTGCCTCCTGGGTCATCTCCAATCAACCTGATGAATATCTGGCCACTGGACCCAGATGTCTCTGTAGAAGAAAGTGAGAATGGTGACATTGCATAGCCTTCCCTCCCTCAAATCAAAGTCAATTGCAAGTCATGTCATCATCTAGCTGATATAATGGTCTTTTTCAAGAACAAAATACACACAACCACAAGTCCAGTAACCTTATTTTATGGAAGAGGGAACTTAGGCAAAAGGATTTGTTCTGTGAAGTTTGGATTCAGTCAAGACTTCACACTTGAGAACCTAGGGGGCCACATTTGGCCTTGAGTCCTGCAGGTTCCCTGCTCCTGAGAAAGAGCAATGTTTAATAAGGTTGGATAAGAAGCCTGGGGCCAGGCTTTAAAGGCATTAGAAGTCAGTCAAAAGAACTTATTTATGCTCCTACATGCAGTAAACTGCTGTAACAACAAGCACCCTAGCATACCCAGGATGGCTACTAGCACAGGTTCTTTGATCTGCTTTTCTAAAGGAAAGCAACTCAAAAAGGGTTAACCATCTTACTTTAACCATACATATATATCATTCACTTAGTTTAGGGGGAAAAGTCAGCACCATGAACTTCAGAAAATACAAACAGAAATTACAAGCAGATAAAAAAATACAGAGAAAATAACACAATTCAACAGACCAACAGACAGGGCTTCTAGCTGTCTGACTATTACATACATACATAGTTACCAGAGAGAGAAGCCCCAACATTTCGGTTTTCAGAGCCAGGGGTCTCAATGACTACCCAGAGTCTCATCTGGTCAAATCACTCAACTCTTCCTATAAGTGAACCCTAAAGCAAAACCTCACCTCAGAGTGTAAGTAGCCTTCTCCAGGGTCAGAGGGCACCACAACTTTTATGACCCACTGCCTAATTACAAAGTAACAAAAGGTATGGGCCTTCCTGAAAAACAAGCCTCCCCTAAGCAAGCTTCTCTTGTTGGGCTCCAAGTAAGGCCCATTAAGGGACAGGGGAGATCTTCAAATTCCCTTCCCATTACAACAGCCATTAGAGTTTACTGAGTAGAGAAGTGACATGATCATACTTAAAAATTTAGAGAAATCATTTTGATGGCTGTGTAGAATATGTATTAGACACAGGAGAGACCTGAAACAAGGAGATCAGGAAGAGTCTATTGCATTATTTCAGACAAGAGGTGATGAAAGCTTGAATCAAGGTGGTCACCATGTGAGTAGAGAAAAGGAAATGAACAGAAGAAGTGTGAGAGGACAAATTGAAATGTAGGGTAAAAGAAGGTGAGCGATCAAGGATGGTACTAATGTTGCAAACCTGGGTGACTAGAAAGATGCTGGTAGCTTTGACAGGAATAGGAAAGTTCAAGAGGGTGTTTGGAGAGAAGATAATGAGTTCTGTCTTGGACATATTGAGTTTTGTATAACTAAAATACATCTAATTAAAACATCACATGGGTAGTTGTAAATACCTGAGTGGAACTTGGGATAAAAATGAAGACTAATATCTGGGAATAATCTGCCTGGAAATTACTATACAGCTAACACATAGTAAGTGTGTAATAAATGCTTGTTGAATGAATTTTAACTGAGGTCATAATTAAACCCAAAGAGATAAAGTCAACAAATGAAAACATGAAGAGAGAATATTAAATGGATGGGGGGATGGGAATGGCAGGACAGAACCTTGTGAAATACCTATAGTTAGATGACATAATAAGAATAATGAACCTGAAAAGAAGGCAAAGAAGAAACCATCAGACGTGTAGGAAGAGAACCAAAATACATCAGTGTCCCAAAAGCCCAGAGTGAGTTTCTAGAAGGAAAAAGTGGTCATGAAAGTCAAATGCTGCACAGTTATAAGAACTGAGGAAAGGTCATTAGGTCTGGCAGTTAACAGATCTTTGATAACTTTGGAGAGAATACTTTCAGTTGAGTGATGAGGTTGGAAGCCAGATTCTAAATATCTGAGAAGTAAGTGAGAAGAGATATATTAGAAGCAAGGGTACAGATAGCTTCCTCCCCCCCCAAGTAATTTGTGAAATAGAAGAGAGAAATAAAATGATAGCTTCAAGGGATGGTAAAATCTAGTGAAGCCCTCTCCCACCCCACCCTATCCCCCACCAAAAAAATAAATAAAAAGGCATGAAAGGCTTAAAATTATATGTAGGCAGTAGGAAAGGAACCAATAGCTAGAGGTTAAGGATTATAGGAAGAGCAGGAATGATTGTCAAGACAATCCCGTGGAGAAGATGGAAGAAAATGGGATTGAGTTATGCAGAGGAAACCTTAGAGAATGGAATTACCTTTTCATGAAAGTATGGAGTAAAGAGAAGAGAATTAAGAGGGCTATCAAAGGATTTTAAGATTTAGAGAAGGGGAGATGAGGGAACTAATGAATCAAGTAGTCTGTTTGCTTAATGAAGTAGAAGGTCAGATCCTTAGCTAAGAAAAAGGAGGTAAGTCAAGGTGGGTGATTTAAGGAGAGATGAAAAGGTTTGGAGCAACATCCAAGGGGAGTGGGTTATGGTATCAATTAGAGAAGAGTGAAAAGATTGTCTTCTCTCAGTGAGGAACCACTTGAAGTCAGATAAGAGAAAATTGTAGTATACTTTGTTGTCCCAATTGTGCAGTTTTCTCCATTTTCAGCAGCATATGAATAAGAATAAAGAAGGCAGAAGGTAAAAATGATCTCATACTGGAATTTGGCAAGGAATGAGTAGCATTAGAACAAAGAGGTCAGTGGATTCAAGAATAGTGCAATTGAACTGGTTATCTATAAATTGGAGTTTGGGAAAGAAGGAAATAAGATTAGACTCTGATACAATAATATTAGGAGATAGAGAGCTTAAACATCCTAAGGAAGATATAGACTAGGCTTAGGAAAGTTAAGACACACAAAGAGGTGGAATGCTAAGAAGGTTATTTATAAAAATGATTTCAGAATTTTTGACCATGGAATGGGAGCACTTGAACATGACAGTGTGGTCAAGAGTGGAATTGTTGGTTCTCAAGTTGGAGTGAAAGTATATGTCATGGGATCTCAAGGTCTCTTTAAAGTCTGAAGTACTGGGGATGGCTAGGTGGCGCAGTGAATAGAGCACTGGCCCTGGAGTCAGGAGGACCTGAGTTCAAATGCAGCCTCCGACACTTAACGCAAAAACTAGCTGTGTGACCTTGGGCAAGTCACTTAACTCCAATTGCCCTCCAAAAAGCAAAAAAATAAAATGCGTTCTAAAAAATAAATAAATAAAGTCTGAAGTATTGTGAGTTTGTAAAAAGAACTGAAGGTCAGGAACAACAGTAAAAATAAGGTCTTCCTAAGAGTACCATGAAGCTTTGAATGTAGCAGGAGTCTTTCTAGATATACTTTGAAGAATAGCCACCGATTTTTTTATTTAGGACATTAAAAGCCCTTTAAAATACAACTATGGAAGGGTTAATAATAATAATAATAATAATAAATAGCTATCATTTCTATAGTAGCTTTACTCAGTCTTTTTTCAGTCATGTCTGACTCTGTGTCCCCATTTGGGGTTTTCTTGGCAAAGATATTAAAGTGGTTTGCGTCTCCTTCTCCAATTCACATTGCAGATGAGAAAACTAAGTCAAACAAAGTTAAGTGACTTGCCCAGGGTTACCAGCTAATGAGTTTTTGAGGTCAGATTTGAACTCAGGTCTTCCTATTTTCCACTCTTGACTCCTTTTTGCATTTTGACTGTATTCAATGGAGTTGTGTGTCCTGAGGGCACGCACAGTGCAGAGTGTGCATGCCTTGTGTTCAGAACCAAGGCTGCAGTGAAGTTGCACCACGCTGGGAAGTGCTGCCAGAAACATTTCATATTCATTATGTCTTTGATTTTTAATTAATTTTTGGTCATCATGTGTTCAGAAACCTTTAAATAGTGCCTTCAGGCAGGCATGCACAACCCATGCCCCACACCCCATGGACAGCCCACCCCTCACTTTCACTCCACCAAAGGATCTTGAGTGGCTTGTGAAAAATGTAGAGGACATAAAACAGGCCCGCACAGGATACTGTTCATGGGTCACTGTGGCAAGCTGGAAGTAGCCCATAAACCTTATGTTGTACAGGCCTGTCACGAATTGTAATGAGAAGCACTGCTGTATCCTACAGGGCCACCTAGCTGCCCTGATGGCAGCAAAGCGTTGACAAAGTGTTTTTTGTATACATTATCTCGTTTGTTTGGGGTTCTTTTGCTTTTTGGAGGGAGGAAGGTAGGGCATTTAGAGTTAAGTGACTTGCCCAAGGTCACAGTGTTAAGTGTGAGTCTGGATTTGAACTCTGGTCCTCCTGACTCCAGGGCTGGTGCTCTATTCATTGTACCACCTAGCCTCCTCTGTATACATTTTCTGGACAAAAATCCTATTAGAACAACAATTTCAAGTTTTGTATTCCTCATTTTACAGATCAAGAAGCTGAGTTTGGGAGGAAGCAAGTGATTTACCCTAGGTCACACAGCTAATAAGGGAAGACACAAAGATATAATTAAAAGAATATTGTATGAGGCGGCTAGGTGGCACGGTGAATAGAGAACCACCCCTGGAGTCAAGAGGATCTGAGTTTAAATCCAGCTTCAGACACTCAACACAAAAAACTAGCCGGGCAAGTCACTTAACCCCAATTGCCATACCTTAGCCCTCCAAAAAGCAAAAACCAAAAATCAAACAAAAACAAAAAAAGAATATTGTACTTGGTCAGAAGAAGTAGATTTGAGTCCCGATGCATTCCACCTCTCTTGTCTTCAGTTACTCCTCTGTAGAGGTGGACAGTTGGACACAATGATTTCTGCTAAAGCTTCTTCTAATTCTACTTTTCTGTGCCTGAATTGGGTTGGAGACCCACGCCTTCTAGCTCTCAGTTCAGGAATTGTTGGATTCTCTGTAATCTGCTTGTTGAATTAATACTTTAAGCCTTTGATATTATATCATCTGAGGAATATTGGTTTATCAGGAAGGAAAGGGGTCTTGTGTTAGTCAGCTTTCATGAAGTTTAGGGGAAAAAGAAGAAAGCAAGAAAGGTCTTCCAAGGAGCATGGGCCTGGTTGAAGAGCCCTGAGCATTCAGGTCTATATGAGAATACTAGAGTTCTGCTGGAGGTGGTGAGGGAAGGGTTAAAGAGAAAGGAGGAAAGGGGCAGGAAGAATTGTGATCAGCCATGAAAATGGAAAAGAAAAGGCCTTGAAACCAGACTTTAAAGACCTGGCAATTTTGCTCAGAGCTGGCCTTAGGCAACACCTAACTACTTTTTCTTCCAACATCGTTCCATGACCCATCTGTCACATATTCTTACCTTCTCTATCCTTCTTTATTGTTCCAGAATCTCCTGGGCTTCAGTACACGTTAATGCTATCCCCTTCTTCCCTTGAATGCAGAAATGTTTAGAAAAAGATTATGACAAATGTACCTTATTTGGAATCAAGAGAAAATTCTTCAGCAATTATTGAGCAAGTAAAGACATTAGGGATCAGGGAGAGCAGTCATGCAACTTCCATAACATCAGGAATTGAATTTAAGAAGTCTATACATTGACTAGAATTTTAAATCACATTAATGTTGTCTAAGAAACAGGCATATTACACTGCAGGCAAATGTTCCAGATTTGTTGTTCAACCTTGATTTTTGAGTCGTTCTAGTAAAAAAGCCTAATGTGAAGAATTATGTTCAAAGTCCAATTTTGCTACTTATTTACATGTTGCTGAAGCTCTCGGGGTTTGAGGGGCCACAGCCTCTCAGGCCCCTTCCAGAATGAGGTCAGCTCATAAACAGACAACATTACTAATATGGAAATATGTTTTACATGATTGCACATATATAACCTATATCAAATTTCTTACCATCTTAGGGAGGGAGGAAGTGTGGAAGGGAGAGAAAAAACTTGGAACTCGAAAGTTTTTTTAAAAAATAAATGCTACAAATTGTCTTTACATGCAATTGAGGAAAAATAAAATATTATTTTAAAAAAAGAAAGAAAGAATAAAAGTTCCCCAGAGCACTGAAAGGTTATGTGACTTATCAAGGTCATATAGTCAGTATGTGTCAGAGACCTTAAACCCAGCTCTTTTAGCTTCAAGGCTACTTTGCCGTGCTGTCTCATATAGTCTAGTTTTGGTATTCAAGTTAATTGCTTAATTCATTCTTTGTTGCCAGACCATCTGTGAAATCATCTGCCCAGAGAACTGTGTCTCTTTGAAATGAATACATTTCATAGTACTATATATTTTAATAAGGCATCTATAAAGATGCACTGTCCTGTTATGTAATTTTGTAAGGCACAAAGTATTATGTGGATTATACTCCTTAGATGTGAAAATGGATGAGGAATAGCTACAGGCATAAGGCACAAAGAAGACAGCCCCATTAAGAACAATTGAAAATGGTCCCCCTCCAGCAGTATTGAAGAAAACAGACATTTAAAGATTCTATTGCTGATGTATTATACAATGTTTATATACGTAATTCTTCTTGACCAAGTCTTATTCAACTATGATTAATTTAAACTTTAATCTCAATTATATATGAGTCCAAGATTTTAATGGTCTTTTTTTTTTCCCCAGGGCCTTAGGTGGTTTCCACAATTTTTTTGTGTGTGTATGTGTGTGGCACTGAATTGTACCAGAATGATAAAGCCTCTGAAAATGAATGTTTGTGATGGAAATTTTTTTCCAGAATGCTTCATAACTTGTAATAAATCATCACTGTAAATTTTAGTTTCATTTTATCTATCTGAGGAAGGGTTGGGCAGCTAGGAGGAAGTGTTAATGGATATTATGCCATCTTACTGATAAAGCTCTTTATTTCCTTTAAAAATACAATTCTCTTGTGAGACATTTAAGAAGGGAAATTGTTAGTAATTAGATTTCTATTACATTAATAAAAAAGTAGCTTAAGTCACATTAAGAATCATTTTTTAAAATTGCTGACTTTGGAGGCAGGTAGATGGTGGGAAAACCAGAGTATGAATCCTGACTCAGACTCTTAATGGCTGTATACTCTAAACCTGCAAGCAAATTGCACATCTTCCCTTAGCCTCAGTTTCTTCATCTTCAAAATGGTAATTTTGAAAATTGGTAGCAATTACTTCAAAATGAGTTAATTATTGTTAATTTCTAAAATGGCATATCTTTGAGTATATGTAGCTCAAAATTCTTGTCAGTGACATGAAGCCTTTGAAAACTGACAGTATAGGTTATCTCTATGAGAAGACCAAGTAGACATTCAGGTTTTGCTGTACCAATGAAGAGATAAGATAACTTCATATGAGCCTTCTCAAGAATCCTGACGGCCCTAAAGACTTGTTTAACCTGACTAACTTCTTCTAATTCATATCAGATAAATTATGCCATCAGAAGGAATCAAGAAAACAGCATTGGGGATTGAACAGTCCTGGGGAAGAAACTGATCATCTTTGGGGAACAGACAATTTCCACCACTACTACCAACTGAATGTAGGGGCTTAGAAAGGCAGGTTTGGGAAATAAATGACTAGATAAGAAAGAAGATGGTATCTAAGAGTTTGGTTTGAATTTCTGGACAATAGATAAAAATATAATGAAAATACCTCTTCTGAAGATCAAAAGTAGTTTCTATGGAGTAAGAAAAGAGATAGAAGGATAAGAGTGTATGGTTGAAAAGTAGAATGTGTAAAGTTTCATCTCTTTAAGGTAGAATTATTCTAAGACTGGTGAAGTAAAAGATTTTATCATTACTTTGTGAAGTTGAAAAGTGAGATATGTCAGTGGGCTCCAAACTTTTATTATTGTATACACCTATCCAAAAAAAATGTGCACATATTACTATTATTCCCAAACTAATAATTATATAGTCTTTAACAATGTAAAATACAAATTATTAAAGATAAGATAAAAATAAGAATTGACCTAATATTAATGTCAGTAGGGAACCATTTGTTGAGTAGGGAAGTGATATAGTCAGTTTGACAGTCATGTGGAAGCTAAATTGTAGAGGGGAGAAACTTGCAGTGGAGAGACCAAGTGACACTATTACAACAGTCCAGGCAAGAAGTGATGAAGACCTTAAAAAAAGTGGTGGTTATATGAGTCAAGAGAAGTAGAAAGATGTTAGAGATATTGTAGAGCCAGAAATGACAAGATTTGGCAATTGTTGGTTATGTGGGGTGCGACAAAAGGTGGAATTAAGCATGACTCAGTGATTGGAAATCTCAGGAATTGGAAGGATGGTGACACTCTTAACAGTAACATGAAATTTTTGAAGGATAGTTTGGGGGTAGAAAAATAAATATGTTATAAAAATATTATGAAGATCACAACTAACCCATCCATACCTCTTCATCCAATGTGACTCACTCTTCTCCATCCAAAAAGAGAAGTGAGAGACAGGGTTCTTATTGACTCTAATGTTAATAGAATAGGAAGATCTTCCCTGTCCATTAATAAGCCTATGTGACCACATGTGTCCCTTTTTCCCTTGGAACAAGAGCTGTGTTCCCCGTCTAAAGGTACACAGGTATTTCAATCACGGATGTCTTGCTGCTTTCAGAAGTGCAATACATCCTGAGTCACATAGAGCCCATTTGGGGAGGAACTGGCCTAAAGAGGAGCTTGCTTAGGGGAGGCTTGCTTACACTGAGGCTTGCTTGTAGGAAGGCTTTCACACCTTTTGGTACTAAGCTAATTAGGCACTAAGTCACCAGGGTTGTGGTGTCTTCTGGTTCTGAGAATATTAGTTGTAAGCTGTATATAGTGGAAAGTTGACATTTTACTTTTGGGGTTCGCTTATGAGAAGGATCTTTTGATTCCCTGGACAGGACTCTAAGTAGTCATTTGTAATGAGCCCCCTGGCTACTCAAGAGATTTGTACTCTCCTACTCAGGTGGTATATGTAGGTGGTTGTATTACTTTGTTCAGAGAGTAGAGCCCTGTCTGATGAATCTCTGTGCTAATTTCTCTGCTTGTATTTTCTACTTATCTGTAATTAAAGTTAGATTGTTGACCCCTTAAAAGTTGTCTTTCCTTTAGCAAAGCAGATCAAAGAACCTGTTCTAACAGGTTATCCTGGGTGTACTAGGGTGCTTGCTATTACACTGGCCCAAAATACATGTCTGTTCTGTAAGAGGTGCCCCCTATAGCCATAAGGTGATTTAGAGAACAGAAGGTCATCATACTGACAGAAATTTTAAATAATGTCACCTCCTGATATAAGTGCTTCTCCACTAGATTTTGAATTACTCTGGGCTCAGGAGGGAGGAGATTAAAAGTTTGTACATCAGAGAAAGAGAATAGAGACAATGTTGAAGGGAAATGAGTAAAGGATAAGTGGGGTTTTCTTGGAGATAAGCACCATTTCTTTTCCACTTCAAGGGAAAACAGAATGTCATGCACATTACCCTCTTTCAGTTGTTTGATCACATACCCTTTAGGGTTGTAGCACCAATGCAATATTCACAATGTCCATGATCACTATAAATATACCTGCATGGTGCTTAATCATAAAATATAACAGACTCTCCATATAGAAGACAGAAGCAAAAACATTTATTCAGACACCAGAAAACCACATCCCAACAGCAGGAAACCAAATCCATCATAGCAATACCACAGCATAGCAGAGAGTCACACCATCTTTTAGCCTTCCCACAAACCAACACAAACCAACTCCTGACTCCAAGTATGGCATTTGTTCACTATACTGTGTTCCTCTACACTAGTGGTTCTCAACCTTCCTAATGCCATGACCCTTTAATACTCGTATGTGGGCATATCTGAATGTGGGCGGACCCTCCTGGAGATGGATAGAGGAGCGGTGTCTTGGTTCCTAAGACCATTGGAAATATGTGTCCCCATGGTCTTAGGTGACCCTCAAAGGGGTCGCGACCCACAGGTTGAGAACCACTGCTCTGAACAAACTGCATGGACTTTGAAAGGAAAAAAAAATTCTAAATGATGCAGTTAGAGGCATAATTGGGAAGTGGAGAGAGGGAGGGAAGAAGAGCAGGAAATGTACAAAGTCATCTTCCTGACCCTGTGAGTCAAGAGAAGTGGGGAGATTTAGCCTTTAGAGGAGAGGATTGCAAGAGATGTGGTGTTCAGAACAAAGACAATTTTAATTTTTGGAGAGTGGGTAGTAATACCATTTGAAAAAATTAATGATATAGGTTGTAAGTTCATTGAGAATAGAACATGGGTTCTAAAGAACACAGTAGAATGACTAGGCAATGGGAAAACCAGTTTAGAGTATAATTGGGAAAGAAGAAAATGGTTGTTAAAATAATAGTGAAGTTTCTTGAGGAGAAAATTTGAAGATACTGCTTGTATCTAAGGCCATGAATCTGGATGACCAGAACTGGGGAACCAATATGATGGAAGGTAGCTTAGAGTAGCAAACTCAGCTAGCAGGACAATGATAGCAAGAGACCCCTCAAGTCAATTTTCTGCTATTTGCAGTTAATAGAATTATTCATACAATTTCCTTTTGTGTCCTACCCTTATAATCTCTGTTCTCATATCTTACTTGCTGAATATGCAAGTGAAAATTACATTGCATTTTTATAAAAATATAAGAGAAATTATTATTGACTTCCATGAAAAGTCAAGAAAAGAAAACCAAAGTGCAGAGAATCCAAATTTAATTTAAATAAAGAAACACTTAAGTAAATTGTTATTAATGTACTATACAAAACTCTATCAATAATATTAAATATTTCAACCAGCAGGCATGGACAAATTCTAAAATATATTTTCATGTTACCTGTGATAGAATTTACTGAATTACAGTAGGGTTATTTTTATGTTAACACCTAAATTGCTGAACTAGAAATTTTATGATTACATACAAATTCTTACCATTGTGAGACCTGTCAAGGAAGTCTGAGCCAATTGGAAGATTTCGTTGACATATTCTGTGGTGTTCTGCTAGCTGTGTCAAATCCACAGGGTTGCTGACACTTGAAAATTCAGGAGGAGAAGTCAGTTTTTGAAATACCTGACCCAAACAAACCATGCCCCAGCAATGCTTGCAAGTTACTTGACCTCAACTCAGAGCTCTTTGTACATTCAGATGAGGTTGAGGCTTAGGCAATACCTAAAAAATAGTTTCTAAGGTAGTTGAGCCAACTAGTTATTGTAAATTATGAGAAACTCAAATATAAAATGTTACCCATTTTTATTCTCCTTGAAAATTTCATCACTCTGGGATGTGGATTGATAATAAAGCCTTTTCAATGAGATGTTCGACTATGAGAAAAAAGGTGATTCCTTTTATTTCCCCTGGGATGCTTTCATGCCAGCACAGTGCTATTTTTCTAACAACTTGTCCATTCCAATGTCAGATGAAATATCAATGTCATTCTCATGAGATGAGGGGTGAAAAGAGGTTAACTTGGGGGGAATTTGGGATTTCAGAGCCTGTGGGTAGTTAGTAAGTGATTCACTGATGCTCTCAGTGGGAAAAATGAATGACTTAATGAATTTTCACAATGAAAGAATTCACATAATAGAATTTCATTATTTATGTTTTTACCAAAAAAGACCCTTAACAATTCAAAACATTATTTTGCCCTAGTCCTGAAATATGTTGAAAAATGCCTCTTATTCAGCTAATTTTTTTTTCCTTTCAAATAATGTTATGACTTAATATGGCAGGGAAGGTGGAATACAGAGGGGGGAAAGAGTCTCTTTCTCTAAGGAAACCCAAGAGCCTCAGTTTACAATCTATTTTCAAGGCCTTAGATATTTCCTAATACCAACTTATTTAGGGCCTTTATTATTTTTTAAATTTTTTTGAGGGGGGACGGCAGGACAATTGGAGTTAAGTGACTTGCCCAAGATCACATGGCTAGTAAGTGCCAAATGTCTGAGATCGGATTTGAACTCAGGTCCTCCTGACTCCAGGGCTGGTACTCTATTCACTGTACCACCGAGCTGCCTTGGGCCTTTTTCTTAGTGTTTCTTTTTTTCCCACCAAAACTGATTTATGTGTGGATTAGTAACAATTATTTGATAAATGCAGATTGAGAATTTATCCTTTATTGTCATTTTTAAAATACGAATTTTTCTCCTACTCATAGTCAGTATAAAAACCCATCACTAAACCTGTAATGCTTTTCAGAAGTGTTGGCCAGTCATTTTTGTAGAATGGTGTATCATATAGTATAAAAAAAAAAAAAGCCTGACTTGTAAATTTAGACCACATGTCTGTGATTTGAAAATAACTCATTTCTCCTCTAACTGGCACGTAACAGAGGTTTGGGACTATGAGTAGGGAATACTTCATACATTGTCAGATATTGTCAATATCCTGGTTAGTTTTGGTGAGCTACCATTTCTCTCTCTCTCTCTTTCTCTCTCTGTCTCTTTCTTTCTCTCTCTCTCTCTCTCTCTCTCTCTCTCTCTCTCTCTCTCTCGTTATAAGTGATAGCTTTCTGGGTATAGAAAGGGAGAAAGATATTTGAATCACAGAATCAACTGCATGAATAAATACAGTTAATCTATGAAATTTTAGTGGGCCATATGTTCATTATGAGCATTTTTTTTATTTGGCAATCAAAAATTTAATGTGATTTTAGGTTGCATTAAGAGAAATAGTATCTATAACAAGATATGGAATACCAACTCAGACAGATGACTGTTAAATTTTCTTTGTGAACATTTACGTATCAGGAAGTGGCATACACTACAAATTAGGGCTTTCATTTATGGTTTGTTTGGTTTTCAGATTGATTGGTGGTCTACTAGTTGATATTTTAAGCTAAGAAAGTGATGGATAAAATGTTAATATTGCAGATTTCAAATGAAAGTATATCATGCCTATTAAAATTCAAAACGTGATACACTTGTTAAATATTCGTCAGCACATCCATGAAAGGGAGTGATGGTTGTCCTTTGTTCTGGTCAGAACATATCTGCAGTATTATGTTCACTTTGGGGTACCACATGTTAGAAAGGATATTGAGAAAGTAGAATGCAAATGGAAGCAGAGAAGGCGGGAAGATGAGGGGCCTGGATACCATGGTCTACCAGGATTAATTGAAGGAAATGACAAAGGTTTAGCCTGAGGAAAAAGCATCATTTCTTACTCTACCTAGGGACATGTATTAGATATCTTTAACTGTTTAAAAAATGGAATCTTACTGAAGGATTCGGCTTTTCCAGCTTGGCTCTAGAGGGCAGTGCGATATAGTGGGAAAAGCATTGAACTTGGCGTCTTAAGACCATGATCACTGACTTTGTGACTTAGTATCTCTGTGACCTTGGGTAAGTCACTTAACATCTTGGGTCCTCAGGTTACGTGTCCTACTGTTGACCTAGATGAACTTTAAGATCCTTGTCAGCTCTTAATTAAGATATGGATAATAGTAGCTAGCATTTGTGAAACATTGTAAAGTTTGCAAAGTACTTTTCAAATACTTTCTCATTGAATCCCCCCCAAAGCCTGGGAAGATAGGGGCTATTATCATGCACATTTTTCAAATGATGAAACTGAGCCAGACGTTGTTTAAGTGACTTAGTTCACATCCTAGACACCTAACTCTCTCTCATTCTCTTGCCAAAACCTGTAGATTTTGCCTTTGCAACATCTCTCAAATATTCCTCTCTTCTGACACTGCTGCCCCTCTAGTTAAGACCCTCATCACCCTACCCCTGGATTGTTACAATAACCTGCTGGTAGCTCTACCTGTTTCAAGTTTCTTCCTATTCCAATCCATTCTCCATTCAGTCACTGAAATGGTATTCCTAAAGCCTAGATTCCATCCTCCATAAACTGTATTGGCTCCCTACAACCTTATAGGAGAGATAGTGTTAGGCATTCAAAACCCCTCATAAACTAGTCCTTTCCTACTTTTCCAGTATCCTTACACCTTACTGTCTGCCACATATTCTTCTCTCCTGTGACTCTGGCCTCCTGGCTGATAAAAAAAGATTATAAAAAAAGAAATTACATCTCTTGACTCTCCAGAATTTTCACGGGCTGTCCCTGATGCCTGGTACACACTCTCTCCTTTTCCTCCTGACCTCCTTGGATTCCTTTAATTCCCAATTAAAGTCTCACACTTTACTGAAAGTCTACCCTAACTCTTCTCAATTCTAGCACCTTCCTTCTGTTAATTATTTCCTATTTATCCTATATATGGCTTGTTTCATATATATATATATATCTGCATGTTGCTTTTCCCATTGGATTGTAAGCTCCATGAGGACGAGGACTGTCTTTTGCCTCTTTTTGTACCCCCAGAGTTTTGTACAAGTCTGACACATCTTGAGCACTTAATAACTGTTTATTGGTTGAGTGAATGACTACACAGTTCTTGAGGGCACAGGTAATCGTTTGGTCCTGACCCTCTTGCATAATGCTTTATTTGCACAAAGATCCAAAATCAGTCTTCATGTGTGATGTGATGACCATTACCATGATGAATGTCTTGATCAGGGTTTGACTTAATAATATCACCAGAGTCAGTCCAAAGTTTCCCTTTAGGAAATTAGAATCCTTCCCCTTCTCCCCTTTCTCTTTAGCCCAAAGCCTCTGATCTTGTAATTCTTTGCAATATCTCTTTTACCACTCTCTCCTCATTTCCCCAAGATCCTCATAGTTGGGCCTTCCAATTGCAAACGCCAACCCCTCTACATGTGCCCTTAATCCCATCTTCTTCCATTTTTCCCACCACTTCTCTGCAATCTTCAACCTCTCCCTATTTGCTAGTTCATTCCCTTCTTCCTTCAAACATGTCCAAATCTCCCCTTTCTTAAAGAAAACTAGATTCTACCATTCCCTCTGATTATCATCCTATATCTGTCCCCTTTCTCAGCTAAACTCCTGGGATGGGGGTAAACTATGAACATTTTATGCCTCCTTTTCTTCTCCTTTAACTGCTCATCCTTTTACATATTAGCTTCTGACTTCATCCCTCAACTGTAACTACTCTTTCAAAAGTAATCTTTTAATTGCCAAATGTTATGGTTGGAAGATCCTCAGTCCTCAACCTAAGTGACCTCTCTGCTGAATTTGGCACTGTTGACCACCTTCTCCTCCTAGAAAATTTCTCCTCTTTGGGATTTCGTGACCCTTCTCTTTCCTGGTTCTTCTGTCCATCTAACCAAGCCTTCTAAGTCTCCTCTTCTGGCTCCTCTTCTGTAACATACCATCTAGCTGGCAGGTGTTCCCCAACTCTACGCCCTGTGCCCCTATTCTTCTCTCTCTCTACATGCTCTTAGTGACCTCCAGCTCCCATGGGTTTAACTGTCATCTCTATGAGAATGAAATATCTAACCCATCGCTCTTCTTAACTTCAGTTCCACATCAGCAACTCCCTATTGGGCATTTCAGATTGGCTGTCCCAGAGACATTTCAAATTGAACATGTCTAAAATAGAACTTGTATCCCTTTTCCCTCAAAAACACTACCTTTATTCTAAATTTCCCTATTTCTCTTGAAAAGTTTCTTAGGGTCATAACCTTGGCATCACTCCAACTCTTCATTCTCTCACTCCACATAGCAAGTCAACCCCTTCTCCTTACTCATGTAATTACCACCTTAGATCAGACCCTCATTACTTCTCACTTAAATTTATTGAAACAATCTCCTAATTGGCTTCCCTTAAATCTTTCTGCCTTCCAGTTTTTCCTCCATGCTTCTTCTGAAATAAATTTCCTTAAGCATGGATAAGACCATGACTCTCCCCTTCTCAATAAACTGCAGTGGTTCTCTGTTGCTTCCAGAATAAAGTATGAACTCCTCCATTTAGATTTTAAAATCCTTTGAAATTTGGACTGAACTTATTTTTCTAACTTCACTGCATACTACTCCCCATTTCCGTAATCTTTGGGTTAGCCAGACTAATTTTCCTTTTGTTCCTCACACATAAAGTTACATCTCCCCTTTATTCTGGCCATCCCCATGCGTGAAATATACTTTCTTCTTGCCTCTGCCTCATAGAATCTCTCTGTTATTGAAGGAGCACCTTCTATATAACATCTTTTCTAATCCTCCAGTTACCACTGCTTTATATTTATTTCCTCTCAATTTATTCTGTATGCATCTATAAATGAACTGGTTTCCCACTAAAATATAATTTCCTTGTGAGTAGGGATTGTTTCATTTTGGGCATTTGTATTCCTGTCCCCTAGCATACAGCTTGGCATATAATAGATGCTTCATAAATGCTTGTCAGCTGACTATTTTTAAATGTCAATCATATTCATAAAGCACTCTTGGGACAAGTTTAATAAAGACGTAGAATTTAGAAGGCATCTAGGAGATCTCCAATCTCATTTTGCCAGAGAGGTCTAGAGTTGATACAATTCAAATCAACTAGCATTTATCAACTAGCCATTACTCTGTGCCACTGGGGCTACAAAAACAGTACCTGCCCTCAAAGAGGTTACAGTCTAATCAGGAAACACTATGCCAACAGCTGTGCACCAAACAGTTGTAGAGGGGACAAATTAGAGATAACCAAAAGAGATGGAAGTCATTAAGATTCAGAAGGACTTAGAAGGGCTTGCTGCATAGGTGGCAAAGGAGCAAAGCAAGGCTTTGAATCTAGTTTCTCTCAATCCAAATTCCCATTTCATGACCACTCTTTCCATTTCATCTCACTGCTAAGATGATCTCTGAAGTTGGTGGTGGTGGTCATTTGTTTCTGTCTTGTTGGACTTTTTATGACTCCATTTGGGGTTTTCATGGTAAAGATGCTGGAGTGTTTTGCCATTTCCTTCTCGAGCTCATTTTACGTATGAGGAAACTGAGGCAAATAGAGTTAAGTCGTTTGCCTAGGGTCTTACAGCCAGTAAGTATCAGAGGCAGCATTTGAACTCAGATTTTTCTGAATGCAAGCCTGGATCTCTATCCACTGTGTTACTTAGCTACCCAGATCTCTAGCTCTAAAATTCTAAAATAGCATTGTTTCATTTTACCCGTACCATAACCCCTTCATGTTATGAAGGCAACTATTACATTTTTTAATGTTGAAAAGTGGAGACATTAAGTAGCTAGATGACATGTCCAGAGTTAGTTAACTAGCTTAAGAGTGGGAATAAAGCCCAGCTCTCCTGGTTGCTGATCAGGTGCTATATTACTAATACATAGAAGTCCCAGGAGAAACCAGAGAGGGCCTCACAAGACAGGTACAGTCGGTTTAATATCTTTTGTCTTTGTGGCATAATGGTCAGATTCTTTGCTCCCCCAAAACATTAACTACTTGTTGTAATATGAACAGTGGAAGAAATAGATAAATGCTATAAGAACCTGTATTCCTGCCTAGACACTTACTTCTGTATCTGTAGACCAATGTTAGTCTTTACTCTAGGGTATTGTTTAGGCATTCAGTTGACATTAATACTCTCAAAAACGCAGTGGATTCCAAGTTTTAATTTCTGTCTCTCTCAAGGATTAATTTCTTGGTATTTGTCAATAGCACTCAAATAGCATTTTGTGTTTCAGGTATCTTGTCTCATTTTCACTTTCATTCCTGGACCTCTGGGCAATTTCAATAATCCCCATGACCATAACAGATTTCAATGAACACCCTAGAGCAGTCCGTTTTTCTAATCCGTCATAACGTTTGAAGGAAAGAACAAGGGAAGGGAAGATTTTATTCACTTCCAGTGTCTTCTATAAACCTTTTTTTTTTTCCTGACTTTAAGCCATTGCCTAACCAATTAAAATGGTTGGGAATATAATGCCATCTGCTGGTCAGGGGCAAGTAGGAATATTTGAATTAGGTTTCTAGGGAAGGCACTCAGTTTTCGAGGGAAGCTCAAATCTGACTCATCAAGGTTGTCTGTCAGATTTATATAGTTGAATCATCTGATGATATAATTTGGTTCATTTGCTTGCTGTGTTATAATTTAAAATGGAGGGCACTGTGACATAACAGAGAAAGCATTGTATTGGGAATCGGGAGACCAGGATTTTCTAATCCTGTATCTAACATCCAATAAACTATGTGCCCTTGGACAAATCACTGAACATCTTTGTCCTCTATTTCCTCATCAGTAAAAAGAAGTCTAAAGTTGTGTCTCCTACCAATTGGACAAGGGCATTGGGAGACATAAATGAGAATTCTTCCATAATATAAACTCTTCTATTAAATGTAAAATAATAGGTTTATTGCTATTTATTTTTGTTATAATTTTTATTCCTTCCCTTTTCTCCACTAAAATTGTTTCCTGTCTTTCCGTTATGTCAGAGTGGCTCTGGTATTTGGAAAGCTTTGCCAGTAGAGTGGAAACTGTGACAGGTCCTTTAAATGAACAAAAGTTTCAATCAAAGTTATTACTAGGGCAGGATAATTTGTAATGGATGTTCGCAGTACTTAGACTTCTTTAGTAGGTAGAAACAACTGAATTTAGCACCTAATCAGCAAGAATAATTAGTTTAAATAAGAAGCTACCAGATGACCCACTTCCTGCCTCATCTACCCCAAACAATACCATGATATGTTCTCCCCCCAACTTCAACTTCCCTAGCTGCTATGTCCTGGTGTATCTTGGGTTCTCTGATGTATCCCTCCCAAGTAGGTCCCACCCCTGTAGAGCCTTGTCTCTTGAGGTCTGAGGTCTTTCTCTACCCTCAAATGGGTTGCCCTGGTGTTACAAGTATAAGAGAAACAACGAGCATTGTGTTGGAAAATCAGTCTAACTACCTTTTCAGAGACTCATCATGAGAGGTTTAGCCAGCAGTGGATGATGTTTTCATGTTGTTGTTTGGTTGGTTGGTTTTTGTTGATTTTTTTTGTCTACAATTCATATTAACTATATATTAAAGCACCAAAGAGTTTTAATTCGAATCTCCAAAGGACCATAGACTTAGCACTGGAAGCCACCTTTGAGATCATCCAGTCCAGCCCCCTCATTTTACAGATGACTCAAAGTGAAGTAATTTTCCCAATTACTGTCACAGAGGTAGGGAAGGAGTAAATATTTCTGTAATACCTACTATGTGTCAGGCACCATGCCAAGTGAGTTTTACAAATATTATCTCACTTGATGCTTACAACAACCCTGTGAGGTAGACGTTATTATTACGCCCATTTTACAGATGAAGAAATTGAGACAATAGCTAAGTGATTTTCCCAGCATCACATAGCTAGTATCTGAGGCTGGATTAGAACTGAAGTCTTCTGAATTTCAGACCTAGCACTCTCTCCACTGTGCCACCTAGCTGCCTCAGGTAGTAAAGTAGAAGAGTAAGGATTTAAGCTGGAGAAGGAAATGGCAAAGTACTCTAGTATCTTTACCAAGAAAATCCCAAATGGGGTCTCAAAGAGTTAGACATGATTGAAAATGACTGAACAACAGCAAGTATTTGAACTTAGGTCATTGGATTCAAAATGCAAGTCATTTCCCTTGCCTCTTGTTGTGGAAGGAAAATCCTAGTGAAATCATGGATCTTTGGATGCAATAGAGCAATATTAATATTGTTATATAGTTGGTTTTTCTCAGAAGCTTCTCACACACCAAAATGGTCCAAGAAATGAATAGAACCAAGTGGTTGAAACATATTCAAATTGTTCTATGTACCACACTGGAGTAACTACTGAGCCAAATTTCCCTGGAAAAATAAAACCTTTGTAAAAGGTATCTCTTCTATTGTTTTAATCAATCCTTTTTGGTAGGTAGTAATAGAGAAAAATATTACCATCTTTTATTCATTAAAATAAGTTAATTTATCTCTAAATCATTACTAAACAAGTTCTTGTGGTTGCACTGATGCTCAATATCGTCTTTCTTATTTTTTTTAAGATGGATCAGCACATGGCTTAAAATGTTCTGATGGTAGAAGAGCTTTTTGCCAATGTTTTCTTTACCTGAGGCCCACAAATGTTCCATTGTACATGTTGCATTGGCTGACTGCAAAAGCACCATGTGAGAAATAACCTCTTTTGAGACCCATTCTCAATATGTTGGCAAAGAAAGTCTGAAACCACTTAGCTACACAATAATAACTAAAATCAAATAAAAATGAGCAAGCAATTTCCCGCTCCATTTTTCTAAATGAAATTTTTTCTCAACAGCAGAAAATCAGTACAGGAAGCTTTAGCCATGAGCTAAGTTGGAGGAGATGGTAATAATTCTGAAACCACTGGTTTTAGCAAGAAAATTGTGAATAAAGGAAACAATACTGGATCTTAATAACAGTATTTCTTTATGAACTTCTAAAGATGAAACCAATGATCCAGAGTCCTCTGGGAACTGTTTTATTCCTATTAGATTTCAAAACCTAGTATCTGTGAATATCCAGTCCATAAGATTTATAATCACTTTAAGATTTTAGAGCTAGAAGAGAACTCAGAGAGCATTTAGTCCAACTCCCTTATTTTACCAGAAGGGAAACTGAGGCCCAGAATAGTTAAGGGGCTTACCCAAATAGTAAAATAAAAGAACTAGGAAATGCATCCAGGTTCTCCAACTCCATTATTAGTTTGCTACCAGATATATATGGAACATAATCTATCCCCTTGACCACATGGACTTGGAAAGAGAAGGAAGGTTTAATAATGTATAGATTGAATCTCTACTTGTTATGAAATGACTGTAAAACAGAAGACAGTGAGAAAAATATGACTATGAAGATAATACTGCCACATTTGTGCTACACGTTAGAAAAATCATTTTTTAGCTTCTCATTGTCATCTATACCCTAAAAATCGGTAGTTTTGGTCACTCAAAAGGGAACTTTGGAATCACTTAGTCCAGTTTTATTGTGTAGGCAAGGAAAGTGAGACAAGAGGGCTCTATGACTTGCCTAAGGATTTGCTGATATTTTTATGTTTGGATCTTAAGACTAAAATCAAACATGAAGGGTGGAGAAATGCAAAACTCCATCATTTCAGACTTACATTCTCCTTTGCTTGACCTTCTTACTAGTGGTTTCTCACCTCCTCCCCATCACCAATTTCCTTCAGCATGAAGCAGGGGCAAATCAATCTTTAATTTGTATTCCTTATTATGAAGACTTATTTCATGCCATGCATTTGAAATTTAGTTCAATTTTTTGTTTTATTCAACATTACAAACTCAACCATTTTGTGTTTTTAAATACATTTTATCATCTTCCTTGCCTGTGTGAATCATTTATTTTAACATTTATTTTAATGAAACATTTTCAAAACTGTTTTTCCTTTGTTCATTTCCATATAGGCAAACATTTTACTACTCATATAAGTAAAAAGAAAGTACTACTTATATAATTATTTTACATATGAGATTGGTGTTTTATTCCTTATGTAAAATCGGGAAACCCTTCTAATCTTCTGTCACTCATATGGTACTGTTATTGTTCAGTCCTTTCAGTCATGTCTCATTCTTCATGACCCTATTTTGCAATTTTCTTGGCAAAGATACTACACCATTTTGTGATCTAGTGGATCTTTTTGTCAGGCAATTAGAGGTTAAGTGACATGCCCGGAGTCAAACAGATAGGAAGTATCTGAGGCTATATTTGAACCCAGATCTTCCTAACTCTAGGCCCAGTACTCTGTCCACTGCACCAACTGTCACATATACCTATTTGTTTTTCATATTTACATGTTTCTCTTGCTTCTATTGCTTCTATTGCCAATAGGCAATGGGAGTAATTTTCTTCTTTAAAAAAATAAATACTAGAATGTGAAGAGATCTAAGCAGAGAAAGACTTAAGGAGAAAGAGAATGGAATAAACTGTAGGGTGATGAGAAATGTTTTGTTTGTGGAAATGTGACCACAGCAATAAAAAAGGTGGAATCTATTGTGAAGACAGAAAAATGACATAAGACTGATCAGGAAATAGTAAAACAACATGAATAGAAACATTTTAAAATTTACATTTAATGTAGTAAGAAAAATCTTTGTATTGTAAGTGTTTTAAAGGCAAGAGTTGGCTCATATTGCATTTTTTAATTACCAGCATATAGCTATCTTACATACAGCAAGCATTTAATTGTCCACTTGAAAGAAAAACAAACCTGGTAGACTTTATTTTGGCAAGTTGTATTCAGTATTATGCTTCTTAATATAAAAAGTTCAAAAGGATATATTTCTTGTGACAAGTAATTTCTTGTAATTAAATCTTTTTTTTCTTTTTTTTTTTTGGTTCTGTGGGTGGGGGAAGAGATAGTTACTATACTTGTTATTTCAATAGTATAGGGAACTTCCTCTACCAGAGTAGCTCTGCACTTTAAATAGATTGCCCCAGGTCACATAGCTATTATGTGTAGAGGTTGGTCTTGAATGAGATATTTCTGGCTTTGAGGCCAGTTCTCTATCCTCATTTCTCATCTGGCCACACTACTCTGGGACATCTCTAACTTCTCTACTATGCCCCAAAAGTTCTTTGTTGGGAAAACATCATCATCTTGCAAGGTTCTATCAGCCTTAATATTCCACCTCATCACTACCCCTTCTGATTGAAATATTGAAGTGCAGAACCATGAATGCTGCAACCTTCATTTCTTATCTGGTTGTATTGCTCTGAGACTTCTCCCACTAGGTCTCTGTGTCTTAACTTTTTCAATTCGTTTTAAGTACCATCTTCCCCCATTAGATTATAAGCTCCTTGAAGAAAGGGAAACTTTCTTCTTTTTTCACATTTATATCTCCATAGTTTAGCATATATTTAATAAAGGTTTGTTCATTATTGACTACCTACTGCACCATGTTGTCTCTCACACCTTTTTTTTAAAATGAAAATATAGGCAACTCTAAGGTAGATGAATGCTTTGATCCCACATTCCTCCAAAGGACTTTTTTCCACAAGAAAACACCATTCACAGAAAATACTCCATTTTTCTTCATTTGGAAAATGATTCTGCTCTTGAGTCACAATAGATAACTTCATTTCATATTGGTATAGATTCAGATTAAGGCTCTTGTTGTATTAGTTGAAGGGCAATGGTTTGGCTGTTGCTATCCCTTGTTTTGAAAGGAACCCATTCTCATTTTGGCTGATGAAAAAATGAAAAGATTCCGTAGAAAGAATGGAATAGATTCTTTACAATTATAGAACAAAGGTACTAGAACAAATCAGATCCCAATCAATGAAATTAATTGACTACAGGAAGATTTTAATCACAGCAAAACCACAAATACAGAATAAATACTTAGGGAATGAAAAGATTATTTTAGATGTACCTTATCCTTCTTTCTCTGAATAAGGAATAAAATTTAGTCATATTCTTGTTCTTGGCAAAACCAAGTTATTAATATAGGGGAAAAAACTATACTGATGAAAATCATTACTATAGAATCTTACCAGTATTATGACTAACCACTTTTCTCTCATCAATAAAAGAACTTTATGTTGACCTTTCTTTTTTTCAATGTACTGTACTTACACTGCAAAGACATCAGTAGGGCCTGTATTTTGCATTTATTTTTTCTAAGAAGGAAGGAAATAAGTGTTAAGGTGTTCCATCTCATTCATATCATATATCATAAGTTATTCAGACAGACATTCCTTAATTGATGGACATCCCATTAGTTTCTTTTTGTTTTTATTGTTGCCTCCACAAAAAGAGTTGCTATAAATGTTTTAGTGAAAAAGGACCTTATCTTCTTTCTTTGGCTTCTTTGGGTATAGCAGTGATACAACTACTGATACTCTCACTGTTTATTATCTCCAAAACTGACAGAATGGTCATATTCTTTTATAGATCAGTGCAGAAATTTGTCTGTTTTCCTATAATTCTTTTATCACTTACCATTTTCTTTTATCCTTGCCTTTGACACTCTAATGAGTGTGAAATAGGATTAAAATTGTTTTATTTTGCATTTCTTTAATTAGTAGTGAATTGCAGCATTTTAAAAAATATGGTTATAGCGAGGATTTCTTCCCTTAAATACTGTTGTTTCATAACCTTAAATTGTTTATCTATTGGGGAATAGCTCTTTTTCTTATAAATTTGAAACAGTTCCTTTTATGTCTTAGAAATGATATGTTTTCATTAGAGAAACTTGCTACAAAAATTTCCCCACAGTTCAAAGTTTTCACTTTTATCTTTATTTATTTATTTATTTATTTAAATTAGATAAATTAATTTTATTTATTTTCTTGTTTACATCATTCATTTCCACAAGATTTTGAGTTACAAATTTTCTCCCCATATTTCCCCTACCCAACACCTCAAAATAGCTACCCCACTGTATAACCTTTCCCCCAATCTATTCTCTCCTATCTGTCCCCCTCACCCCTCTGAGTTTCCAGTAGGACAGGATGGATCTCCCTACCACAGTACCTGTATATCTTAATTCCCAGTTGGCAGTTGGATGTAGTTAATGATAATGATAATGATAATAATAATAATAATATACATATATATTTTTAACATTTGATTATAGAACTTTAAATTCTAGATTCTTTCCCTTCCTCCCTTGTCACCCACCCCCCCTGGAAGGACAAGCAATTAAATTGAGGCTGTACATGTGTAATTACACAGAACATCTCCACAGTGGGCATATTGTGAGAGACTGATTATATATCCCTCCTTCCTATCCCTCCCCATCCTTGTTCTATTCTCTACCCTGTCCCAGTCACTTTACAGAAGTGTGTGCTTCCAGCAACCCTGCCCCCCACCTTGTCCTCCCCCTCCATCATCCCACCTCTCATCCTCATTCCCCCTACTCTCCTGTGTGGAGTGATACCCAGTTTAGAGTTTGTCATTCCTTCCCTAATCCAAATTCAATGACAGTAAGGTTGACTCTTTCCCTTTTGCCTTCCTGTTCTTCCCCTTCACTGTAAGAATTATCCCTTGCCTCTCCTATATGAGATGATTAACCCCATTCTGTCTCTCCCTGTGTCCTCTTAGTCTAATCCTCTCCCACCTCAGAATTTCACCTTTTAGAGTATCATCTTGGGGCGGCTAGGTGGTGCAGTTAACAGAGCACCAGCCCTGGAGTCAGGAGGACCGGAGTCCAAATGTGGCCTCAGACATCCAACACACACACACACAAAAAACTAACTGTGTGACCCTGGGCAAGTCACCCAACCCCAATTGCCCTCCAAAAAGCAAAAAAAAAAAAAAATTAGAGTATCATCCCTTCCTATTCAATTGATTCTGTGCCCTCTATGTACTCATATATACACATACTCAGATGTGTGTTTGTATGCATATATAAATCCTCCTATATAGACATATGTGTATGTATAAGTATATATACTTTTGTATTCCCTTCACCTATCCTCATACTGAAAAAAATTTCATAAGTTACAATTATCATTTTTCCATGTTGGCATGTAAACTGTTCAACTTTGATAAGTTCATTATGATTTCTTTTCCATGTTTACCTTCTCATGCTTCCTGTATTTGAGTGTCAAATTTTCTTTTCAGTTCTGGTTTTTTCA
>CM053590.1:143863332-143897469 GCA_028646515.1 Pseudochirops corinnae | reverse complement strand
TTTTAATTGTCTCTCCTGGATCTATTTTCCAGGTCAGTGGTTTTTTCAAGGAGATATTTCATATTGTCTTCTATTTTTTCATTTGTTTGGATCTGTTTAATAGTATCTTGATTTCTCATAAAGTCATTTGCTTCCATTTGCTCCACTCTAATTCTGAAGGAATTATTCTCTTCAGAGTGCTTTTTAGATTCTTTTTCCAACTGGCAAATTTGACATTTTAAGGTATTCTTCTCCACATTGTCTTTTTGGGCCTCTTTTGCCAGTTGAATTAATCTATTTTTTAAGGTGTTATTTTCTTCAGTCAGGTTGTTGACTCTCTTTTCATGATTTTCTTGCATCATTCTCATTTCTCTTCCCAATTTTTCCTCCACTTCTCTTATTTGGTTTTCAAAATCCTTCTCAAGCTGCTCTATGGCTTGTAGGCAATCTTCATGTTTCTTGGAAGCTTTTGGTGTGGGCGTTCTGACTGTGTTGTCTTCTTCCTGTTCCATGCTCTGGTCCTTTTTTTCCCCCGAGAACGAATCTAGAGTTTGATTGCTGTTCTTACTTTCCTTCCTTTGCCTTCTTATGTTGTTGCCAGTCAGTTACTTGACTTTTTAGCTCTGTGGAACTCTGCTTCCAGAGGGGAAAGCTTTGTCCCAAATCGCTGGGGTTTTCACAAGCGCTGGAGCTATTAGGAGGCTGCCATTTTTTTGCAGCCCTCACCAGCTTTGGCTCACTGAAAATGCACCTCAGGACCACCACCCAAGACCATGATCTGGATCCAGGCCGCTCAACACAAGAGCACTTAGCCTCTGAACGGTCACTTGGCCTTCCTGCGGTCTGCAGGCCAGGAGCTCTGAAGCAGCCACGTGGAGGTGGCTACAGGGCTGCTGCTTCTGTTGCTTCCTTGCCCTGGAGGCAGTTCAGCTGGACTGCTTTTCTCCCCCAGATTTAGCTGAGTTCCACTGACCTTTCACTTTGTCTTTGTTTCTTATGGCTTGATAATTCTGGAAACTGCCACAGCTGCTGCTGATCCACTCTCCTGAAGGCTCCAGCTGCGGCTCGTCCTGGCCACCCTGGGGCCAAGCCACGGTTTCAGCCTGGGCTGATTTTGGCTCCCAGCATGCCCGTAATGAGCCCTTCCTGCCAAGCTTCCTTCAACAGGAGGTGTATTTTTGTGAGTTTTGGAGCCTAAAATTTGTTTAGAGTCATATTTTATAGGTATTTGAGGTGGCTATGGGGGAGCTGCGGAACTTTGTTGCTTCTATGCTGCCATGCTCAGCCCTCCCTCACTTTTATCTTAACATTAGATTTATTTGCACAAAAACTTCCCAATTTTATGTAATCAAAATGATCATTTTTTTCTTCTGTTATAAGCCCTAACCTTCCACAGCTGCTACCAGGGGGAAAGGAGACTTAGAAAGGGAGTGCTCACTTCAATATTGGTATCTGATTGACTGCTGGAGGTAACATAAGATCACTCATTGAAGAGAGCATAATGCATATTATACAGTATTTTGAAAACAAAGATCTCACACTCCATATTTCTTCTTCTTCTTTCAATTAATCAAAAATGAGACCTAAAGACATAATAGAAGGTTAAGCCAGATTTTCTTTAGACTAGAAACTGAAGCAAATTCTTTAAAAATCGTTATTTAATGACTATGTACAGGTATAATAAAAAAAATGTCACTTAAAAAAGATATTTTAAGTAGATTAGTATAAATGAGTTGAGTTCTTTTCCAAATCCCTAAATGCTAACTTAAAGGCATAACAAAACTTGCTGAGGTCAGTTAAACTAATAGCTAGTTCTTACTCTTCACCACAGTAATAGGAAACCTGAGGGTAATTGATGGGCCTCAAACCTGTTGATGAGTTAGAGGGACATCTACCTCAAGCATGTGAAGACTTCCTCAGGTGAAATGAGCAGACAAGAACATTTTTTTCTAATGGCCATGAAGGTGGCTGAAGCAGGCACTGTGGAGCTCTTAGAACTTGGTCAGAAATCAAAGATGCCAAGGTTATCCTTGGTCATTGCCAGTTTTTCTGACTTTTTGTCTTGCCACTGGACTTTGATGCCTCTGGAAAAGAGTGAGACTGATGATTTTGTGCAACTCTGCCTCACTTAAATCCAATTCACACATGAGTCAAGATGTCACTTCATGGCATGACTGTTCCTCTTTGAAAATCAAGGTTAAACAACACCAGGAAACCTAAAAAGATTAACTTCTGCTCTTCACATTATCATATGCATGCCATATATAACCAAAATACTGGGGATCTTGACTTGAGATTGGATTCTAGACCACTAGCACGGCCTAGAGTGATGTCACTCCCCTACTCAAGAACCTTGGGCGATTCCTGGTTGATTGTCCCTAGGCACAATCCTTCTTATTTTGATTTCTAAAGCCCTTTAAAGTCTTGTTCCAGCCTACCTTTCCAGGATTATTTCACATTCTTCTCCTTTATGCTCACTGTTTCAACCAACCTAGCCTCCTTACTGTTCCCTAAACTTAGAAATCTATCTCCCACTTCCACACTTTTCAGTCCCCTTGGTCTGGAATGTATTCTCTCTTCATCTCTGTCTCTTAGAATCCCAGGTTTCCCTAAAGGCTCAGTTCATGCATCACTTCCTACAAAAACTTTCTTGTTCCCTCCCTAAGGTGTTAGTTCTCTCTTCCTCATTACATTTTCTTTTTTTTGTGTTTTATTCCCTATTTGAATGCAAACTCCTTGTGACCAGAATTTTTTGTTTGTTTTGTCTTTATATTACTAGCACCTAGTATGATACTTTGTATGTAGTAAGCACTTAATGTTTGTTGGATTGAATTGAAGACTGCTCCTGAATCTATAAAAATCTTCTTGTATATTTTTTCATGATTAGATAGAAACACTGTCCACCATCTAAACTTGGAGACCTAAAAACAAGACTTTTACTTTCTTCCAGTTACCCTAACAATGTTTTTCATTATTCTTCTCTTGACATAAACAGATCTGCTCTGAGTATCTTCCTCCAGGTATTTGTGAATTGTGTTTATTAAATTGTAGGATATTAAATGTTTTTTCCATATGCTGTATACCTAATCTGTTCCACTGATTGAGCTCTCAATTTTAACCAAATTTTTTTTTTAATAATTACTGCTTTGTAGTATAGTTTGAGATCTGACACTGCTAGCCCCTTTTAGTTTTGTCTTGGGATTCTTGACTTTTTTTGTTCATGTGAATTTCATTATTATTTTTTCTAATTCTAGAAAGTACTACTTTGGTAGTTTGATTAGCATGGCATTGAATGAGTATACTAATTTATATAATATTGTTATTTTGTTACATTGTCTATCCTACCCTTGAGCAATCAGTATTTCTCAAATTATTTAAATTTATTTCTGTGAACATTTGTTTATAGTTGTATTTATACAGTTCTCATGCATATCTTGAAAAGTAGACTCTCAAGTATTTTGTACATTTTATAGTGATGTATGATGAAATTTCTCTGTCTCTTCCTGCTGGGTTTTATTGGTATTATATAGAAATATTTATTATTATTGATTTATATTCTATCCTGCCAGTTGACTGAAGTTATTAGCTGTTACTTTAATATTTAGTTGATTCATTAGAGCTCTTTAATACCATCATATCATGTGCAAATTGATCATTTTATTTCTTCTTTATCTCTGCCCATTCCTTTAATTTCTTTTTTTTATTGCTATAGCAAGCATTTTTAGCACTGTGTCTACGAAAATCAGTGCCAATGGACCATCCTTGTTTTACCCCTGAATCTATTCCAAAGGATTCTAATTAATCCCCTTACAAATAATAGTAGTTTGGGGGTTCAGATATGTATCATTTAAATTAAAGATCCTTTTATTCATATATTTCTGTTTTATAAGAGAAATCCATGTTGTAATTTGTCAAAAGCTTTTTCTGCATGTTTATATAATTCTGTGATTTTTTGTTGACTTTGTTATTAATGTGGTTAAGTTTGTAGTTTTCCAAATATTAAGTCAACCCTGCTTTCCTGATTTAAAAACAAGCTGGGGGGCAGCTAGGTGGTGCAATGAATACAGCATGGACCCTGGAGTCAGGAGGACCTGAGTTCAAATCCAGCCTCAGACACAGCACTTAACTAGCCATGTGACCTTGGGCAAGTCACTTAACCCCAATTGCCCTGCCCTCCCCCCTTCAAAAAAAAGCAAAAAAATAAAAACAACCTGGTTGGGGTGACTAGGTGGTGCAGTGAATAGAGCATGGACCCTGGAGTCAGCAGGACCTGAGTTCAAATCAGGCCTCAGACACTTAACATTTACTAGCCATGTGACCTTGGGCAAGCTACGTAACCCCAATTGCCTTGCCCTCCTCTCTCCAAAAATAAAAGCAAAAAAAAACCTAACCTGATCATAAAACATAATCTTTGTGATATGTTGTTTTAACCTTCTTGCTAATATTTTGTTTAAAAATTTTACATATATGTCCATCAGGACTATTGGTTCTATAGTTTTCTTTTTCTGTTTTGATTCTTTCTGGTTTATAGATCCAGACCACATCTATGTCACTGAATAATTAAATTCATATATATCATTATATAAATACATATATACACACATATACATATATAGGCATATACATACATATATATAGAGACATATACTTTCCCTGGCAAGTTAATCTTTGTTTCTATATTTGTGCATAACTTGTTTCCTATGCCCCAACTCCTTTACTTTACTTCTACCCACTACCTTGCCCTTCTATTACTTAGTCTACCCCCCTTCAAATATTCCTCCCACATCCTCCCATTCTCATAAATCTAAATACCCTTCTGTAGCCTCCTATAACCTATTCCTTCACTTTCTCCTCTACAAATCCCTCTCTTGTATTCTTCCCCCTCCCTATCCTCTTACCATTTTATTTCTTCTAAATTTAGAAGGCTTTTCTACTCTTCTAGATATATATATATATATGTATATATATATTGTTCCTTCTTAAAACTCATTCCCAATGAAAGTAGGTTACCTCCTTTTACCAGCCCTCCTCCCCCAGCTAATTCCTCTCTATTGATTCTTCCTCGTGCACCTCATTTGTATAAAAAAATTACTCTTTTTAGTTCCTAAATGGTTTTACTTTTTAAAGTCACATCATACTCAGATTTACCCTAGTCTTTCTTATGAAAGTTTTGTAGTCTTAGATGTATGTATATATACATTTTACACTTGGAAAAAGTAAACGGTCTGTTCTTATTGAATCCCTTGTAATTAGTCTTTAGTATGTACTTTATGTTTCTCTTTGCTCTTGTATGTTGAATCTTCTATTAAGTTTAGGTTTGGGTTTGTTTTTTTTATAAGACTTTGAAAATCTGACAGTTGATCAAATGTCTATTTTTTTTTTATTCTGGATTATGCTTAACTTCGCTGGGTATGGTATATTTGGTTGCAACCCCAGTTCTTTTGCTCTTCAATATATAGTGTTCCAAGACCTGTGGTCCTTTAGTGTCTCCACTGCTAGGTCTTGTGTGATTCTAATTGTGGCACCATCATATTTAAATTGATTCTTTCATGTTGCTGTTAATATTTTATCTTTAAGCTGGGTGTTTCATAATTTAACTATAATATTTCTATGTGCTTTCCTCATAGGCTCTCTTTCAAGTGATGGTCAATGGATTTTTTATTCTATTTCAATATTCCACCCTTATTCTAATGCATCAGGACAACTTTCTTTAATTATTTCTTGTATTATTGTATCAAGATTCTTTTTTGATCATAAGTTTCAGGTAGTCTAATTATTCTTACGTTTTCTCTTCTTGATCTGTTTTCTAGATTAGTCATTTTTTTATGTTTCACTTTCTTTTTAAGCTTAATATTTTACAAAATTATTTCTTGATCTCTTATAACTTTGATGTCTTTACCTTGACCAATTCTAATTTTCAGGGTGTCATTTTTTTCTGGATCTTCTAGGGGCAGCTAGGTGGCATAGTGAATAGACCTGAGTTCAAATCTGGCCTCAGACACTTAACACTTACTGGCTGTGTGACCTTGGGCAAGTCACTTAACCCCAATTGCCCTGCCTTCCCCCCTCCAAAAAAAGAAAGATTATGGATCTTCTTTTCTAATTGGTTGACTTTCTATTCATAATCTTTTTGTTTTTCTTGGATTGGTCTTTTCTTTTTTTAAAAGTTTTTTTCTCCATCTCTCTCATTTCATTTTTAAAGTCTTTTTTTTTTTAAGGTCTTCTATGAATTCTTTTTGGGCAGGTGACCATTTGATGTTACTCTTTGCGATAGAAGAGGTTTCTTTACAAGATGAACCGTGATCTTCTCTATTCCCATAATAACTTCCTATGATTGTATTCTTTCTCTTTTACCTGTGCATATTTTTTTGTAGTAATAGCTTAATTTTTATATTCTTCTCTAGTCCTGGGGTATGGAGAATGGTGCCTCTTGTCCCAGATCTCACTGAAAATGCACCTCAGGACCATCCCCCAAGACCATGATCCTGATCCAGGCAGGTCAAGGCAAGAGTACTTAGCCTCTGAATGGTCGCTTGGCCCCCCTGTAATCTGCAGGCTGGGAGCTCTGAAGCAGCCATGCGGAGGCAGCTGCAGGGCTGTCGCTTCTGCTGCTTTCTTGCCCTGGGGGGGGGGGGGGCAGATGACTGGACCTGCTCCTTTCCCTTAAATTGAGCTGAGTTCCACTGACCTTTCACTTAGTCCTTGTTTGTTATGGCTTGATAATTCTGGAAACTGCCACAGCTGCTGCTGATCCATTCTCCTGAGTGCTCCAGCTGTGGCTTGTCCTGGACACCCTGTGGCTAAAGCTATGGGTTCATGCAGGCTAGTCTCAGCTCCCAGCATGCTGTGATGAACCCTCCCTGTCCACCTGCCAGGCTGCCTTAAGAGGCAGATTTGTTTCTCTGTCATTTTGGCTCTAAAATTTGTTTAGAGTCATATTTTATAGGTATTTGAGGTGGTTGTGGGGGAAGCTCACGCAGTTCTCCTGCTTCTGTGCCACCATCTTGACTCTGCCCCCCCAATCAAAATTCGTTATAATGATTTATTTTTGTTCAATTATTTCAGTCATGTTTGACTTCATGATCCCATTTACCATTTCTTGGCAAAGATAGTAGAATGGTTTGTAATTTCTTTCTTCAACTAATTTTTACATATGAGGAAACTGAGGCAAACAGGGGTAAGTGAATTGACCAGGATTACACAGTTAGTAAGTGATTTGAATGATTTGAACTCTGGAAGTTGAGTCTTCCTGCCTCTAGACCCAGTGTTCTATCCACTATACCACCTAACTGCCCACATACAGTGATAGTTTTGCTATAATCCTTAATCAAATGACTTAGAGTATTGCATTCATTTCGGGGATCTATGCTTAGGAATGGATGTTAGCCAGCACAAAGTATTCAGAGGAAAGCACCCATAAGGGAGAACAGAAATTATACATTGTGAGAATTGATTAAAAGAACTTAGAGTACCTAGAAAAGAAATGTTCAAAAAGACAGAGGGTAGAGAATATAACTGTCTTCAAGTTTTTTAAATATTGGCATAGCAAAAAGGGATTAAGAATGTTTTTCTTGATCCCACTGGGCAACATCAGGTAGAAATTGTCAAAAAGAAGGTTTAGCATGAATATAAAGAAAAATTCCCTTGGATCAGAGAGCTACCCAGATGTAGAATGAGTGGCAACCAGAAATCAGAGGATGCTCATCCAGTGATCTTTAAGGAAAGCTTGCATAGCCACACATGTCAGAAAAGTTATAGAATGGATTCCTGTTTTATATGTGGGTTGGAGTTGGACTAGAGCAATAACTTTTGAATTCTCCTCCAGTGATGAGGGTCTTTTTTATTCTTTTTTTTATACTACTGTCCACACTAATAGACATTTGTTAACACCAGATGGTGACAGAGAGCAAGATGTAGGCTAAAGTTTCAAAACTTCAGAGATCATCCAGTTTAACCAATCCTTTAACTTTGTCCAGTGAGAAAATTGGAGCTTAGAGCTTTTAAATAACTGACCAGTTATCACACATTTTCTGTAATTATGACTATCACACCATTAAACATGTCACTAAGCAATGTCAACATCTTTAAAAAGCAAATGACAAATTACTATAACTCTTCTATATCTAAGTATGTTCAACAATATTTTTTAATTGAATGTTTTAATCTATCTCTTCACTTAATCTCCCTGGACTTTGATTTCCTCATCTTCAAAATCAATAAATTGAATTAGATGACCTCTATAATCCCTTCTTCCCTCAAAAAATATTATTCTGTGATCCCCTTGATTAATTTCATGTATTGTCCATGGATTTATTCAAATGCTTTTTTGTTTCATGCTAAATCACCCTTCACTTAGGTCATGTGAAATTCTCATCTGTCATCCAAGGCATTTTTCTTATACTCAAGGGATGTATCTCTTACTTCCAGGATCCTTTAATACTTACTTTATTCTTCAACTTCTCTCATAGCTTAAGGATTTACTCTTTTTTTTTCTTAATATTAAAAACCCTAGAAATTGACCCTCTAATATTATTTGTAGCATAAAGTAGAACTTGTTTATTCATCAAATTTGCTTGATTCACTTAATAAATCACAACTATTTATGATACCAGGGACTGCATAAAATACTGCAAAAAAAAATATTGGTAGAAAAGTGTGAGATTCTTTGCCCTTAGTGAGCTTACATTCTACTAAGACAAGAATTCTTCATGATTTGTGTGTCCTGGAACCTTTAGACAGTCCAGCAAAACTGATAGATGCCTTCTCAGAACAGTATTTTTAAATGAATAATATAAAATACATAGAACTATGAAAGAAACCAATTATATTGAAATTGAGAAATTGCCCTTTTTTTGCATACACAGAGCTCATTAAGAACCAGTTGGAAATGGAACAAATTCATACCCAAGTAAATATGAAATATTGTATATAAAAATACACAGTGATGGCAGGAGGGAACTCTTGCCACAAGGGAAAGGACTCTCAAAAGAAGTAGCACCTGAGCTGTGCCTCTAAATGAAATCCTCTAGGTAGAAAAGGGAGAGTGTGCTTGATATGGGGTACAGCCTAGGCAAAGGTACAGGAGAGGAAGATTTAATATTATATCCAGGGAACTGTAAATAGGCTAGTTTGGCTAGAGTAAGAAACAAAGGAACTATTTTAAATACACTTTAGAAAGATAAAGACAGATTATGAAAGATGATAAAATGTCAAATAGGGGAGTTTATATTTTATCCTAAAAGCAATTAAGTATATTAAGGCCTTTGCTTTGAGAATATTTCTTGGGCAGCTATGTGGAAAGTAGACTGGATAGAAGTGAATTTGGGTTCAAGAAGACCAGTTAGAACAGAGGTTCTCAATCTGTGGATTATGTTCAATTTGTAACAATGAAAATACATCCTGCATATTAGATATTTACATTACGATTCATAACAGTAGCAAAATTACAGTTATGAAGTAGCAACGAAAATAATTTTATGGTTGGGGGTCACCACAACATGACGAATGGTATTAAAGGGTCATGGCATTAGGAAGGTTGAGAATCACTGAGTTAGAAGGTTATTAGAGTAATCTAACCAAGAGACGATTAGGGTCTGGACTACTATTGTTTAGGAATGGACAGAAAGAAGGAGAAAGATTTTAGAAATATTGGGGAAAGATAATCAACAGAATCTAGCAACTAAATGAATAAAAAGTGGTAAGGGAATGGCAAGAACAGTAAGTGAAAGTAAGGAGGAGCCAAGGATGGTTCCTGGTGTACAAACCTGGGCAAGTGCAGAATGGTGGTAGAGACCTAGGGAAATTAAGACAAGGATCAACTTTAAGAGGAAAGATAATGTTTTTTATATTTTGGAGGGATTGAGTTCTATAGGTGCCCATAGACTATTCAGAGGGAAATGTCAAGCAAGTATTTATAAAACTAAAAATTTAAACAGAATATACTTTAAAAGAAACAGAAAAAGAATAGAAAGTTCTTAATTTGTTTCATCACAATGTAATTCATGTCCAGAAAAATTTAAGAATGATTGCCCTGGAAATGATTCCTTGTCAGAATCCAGGTCCTGGATTTGAAATATGATTTCATATTTTTGTATTAATATTCTATCATCCTCTAGTCCTGGAAATGAATGGTTGATTATTCATTCACAATTCTATTCCCAAATATGTGCATCTTTTTAAAGATAATATTAAATTTGTATTGTGTCTATGGGTTTTTTTTTTACATTTTAGTGGTATGTTATACTTTGAATTGGATTGACCTGTAACTTAGCTAATACAATTATCACTTAAGTAAATTTACTCTGAATCTAAACAGGGGACTAGAGACCTATAGAGACCTATATGGAAGTTACAGGGAGGCAAAATTTACCTTAACATATAAAAGACCCAAACAAGCAGTACAACTTAGTAGATAGGGAAACCAACTCAGAGTTAGGAAGACCTGATACATCATGTCTTTTTATCTTAGTAATACTTGTGATACATCAGAAAAATGTTGATAATTGCTAATAATGCCTTATTAGTCTGGGAGGGATACCTGATAGGATATACCTAAAAGAATCAGGATCCAAAAAAAACTCTTAAAATTTAGAATATTGGGCCAGATCTAATAATATAATATAATACTAATATAATAATAATATAAAATTTTATAGGAAGAAATTTGAAGTCCTACATTTGGATTTACACAATCAACTGGGTTAAGTACAGAATAGTTGAAATTTTAGTTCACTATGAGCTCAGTATGATCAAAAAATGTAGCAACAACTGCCAAAGAAAAAACTTATTACCATCTTACCAATTGTATTAAGAGATATAAATTGTTATAAGTAAGGGAAGTATCTGTCCTGTTGAATTCTGTCCAGTAAATATCAAGAATCATATCAATCTTGGGTGCCACATTTTAGGATGGACATTAACACTAAAATTCAATTCAATTCAATTAAAATTCCTCAAACAAAAATTTCAAGAGTGGGAGGCTTTGGAAGCCAATATGAGAATAAGCAAGAATAGAATGAGGAAATAGGAATCTTTTTTTGACCTTTTCTGCTTAAGAGCCAAAACAAATCTAGGAAAGTATGACTAGGAGAAGGGGACAAGAAAACATATGAGGATCACTTGGAGGAATTAAAGATATTTGTCATAGAAAAGATAAGACTTGAAAGCAAGAGAGTGACAGCTCTTGGTGTAATTGAAGGAAAGAGGAGGGAATCAATTTATTCAGCTTTAACCCCAAAGGGAAGAGCAAGGATCAATAGATAGGAGTTGCAGGGAGATAGATTTAGCCTAAATAGAAGGGTGTACTTCTCACAATTAGTGCTAACCAAAACTGTTCAGTTAGAGAGCTTTTCAGACAGAGACTGGATGATTGCTTGTAGAGGACGTCACTGAGGGGATTATCATTTAGGTATAGTTTGGATAGGATGTTCTCTAAGGCTCCTTCCACCTTAGAGAGTTAATGATATTCCCATTGTCAAATTTAAAAGCATCTCGTGAACAATTCCAGATAATTTATTACATGGGAAAGATGGCACTTGGAAAGCTAATGTCTAGCCTTCATTCAGGCATTAGAATGCTTCCTGAATGTCTTTTGTTTTTGTAATGGTGCTGACTCTTCATGAGCATGCAGATGTAATCCCCACAACCAAACTTGTCAGTCATCCTCACTGTTATAATGCCTTAGATTTGGGATAGATAGTAAAGCAAGTTCAAATCATTGTTGTGAGGGACAGGCCTGCTGATGCGCCAACCCTGTTGATGCCTGGAGTTCATTGTCTCTGCCTGATGACCCAAAGAGACAAGATCTGAAAATGTTAACATTTCCATGTAGGAAAGAGCTCTAAGAAACAAACTAACGTAACGTCATCTTTTCTTTGTACTGAGTTTGATTTTCTAATTCTTTCCTGGGAAAGTGTTCTAGCTATTATGGTCTTCTGCTAGTGAAGCATTGGTAATGAATGAATTACTCTCTTTACACTTATTCCTTACTACTCTTTTTCCAATTACAGCATGAAATCAGTAGAAAGTGTCAAGGTGAAAGGATCAGTACACTACCCCTTTCTGTTTGAATAGGTCAGGAACCAGGAATTTGTGTATCAAGTGTGCATTCCACATGCTGTGACAGTACCATTCTTTAAACTGGCAAAATATACCCAAAATGTTACCACGCCACCACTTACCCTGCCTTAAAATTTCCCATGGATTTTGGCCTCCAGGATAAGACATAAAGTTATCCGTTTATTATTTCAAGACCTCTCAAATCTGGCTCCTCCTTACTTTGCAATTTCATTTCATATTACTCTCCCCTCACACAGTCTCTACCCCTAAACTAGCTTTGTATTCCTTCCATGTTCTTCCATATAGTTCTTCTATCTCTTGCATCCATGTATTTGTATAAATGCATCTGGAACACACTTCTTCTTTACCTTTGCTTCATAGAATCCCTAGCTTCCTTCAAAGTTTAGTTCAGATGCCAACTCCTACTTAGCCTTAACGGATTCTCCTTCCTGTTCATTAGCATTCTCTCCCTCTTGAAATCACTTATTACTTTGTTTCTATCTTGAACTTATTATTTGTGTACGTGTTGTATCACCCCAATAAAATATATGTCCCTTGAGGGCAGATGCTTAATAAGCGTTAAGTGGAATTGAACTAATGGATGGATAAATGATCTTAAAATGACTTTTTCCCCCTAAGCCTAATAAAAGCAAATGGTACTGAGCTGCTAGTCCATATTTTTGTGTACCTACTTGTGGTGAATACTATCAAAAGTACTATGGGAAGGGGATCGCAAAGAGACACAATCTCAAAGTTGGAGGAACACCTGAGATGATACAGTTCAAACCATAACTGATCAAGATTCTTCTGGATGTAACCAACAGGTGGTCATATAGCTGATGAGCAAAGACCTAAAAGAAAGGGAACCTATTTCTTTCTGAGACAGCTCATTTTGCTTTTGGGTACTTTATTAGGCAGCTTTTCCTTATGTTTATTTCAACTTTTCATCTCTATGAATATCCACCCATTGTTCCAAATTCTGTTTAGAGCAATTCCCATTGTCCAAAGCAAAATAAGTCTAATCTCTTTTTTTACAGGAAACCCTTAAATACATTATGATTATCATGTCCCCTATCTTTTTCAGGCTATTCCTAGTTCCATCATAGGGTAGTTTCCAGTCCCTTTACCATCCTATTCCCTCTGATCTGGTTGCGCTCTTGTCAATATTTTCTTTACCATGTGGTATCTAGAACAGTATATAATACTTGAGATGTGATGACACCAATAAGGTGGAGTCCATTGAAACTAATGTTTCCCTTTCTCTACATGTTATGCTTTTCTTAATAGCACCTAATATCACCTTGTTGTCCCATATAGAAGTTGCAGTAAAACTATCTGGCCTGTTCCATGCAAAATATTATCTAACCATATCTTCTCCCTCCATTATACTCGTGCATTTAATTTTTTTAAGTCTCTTGATAATCAATCAGATGTTGAGAGTTGTGCAATACCAATGAGCATTATTAGCCTTATTATTAGCCTTCCTATAAATCTTTAACTTATTGGAATTAGGTACTATGTTTCTAGTTTGTACATTGCTTTAGAGCAGAAAAAGAAGTGGATTCATAGTCATAAAGCATGAGTTCAAATCCCAACTCAAACACAAACTATGTAACTTTGGGTAAATAAATAATTTAACTTTTTTGAGTAGATCACAGAGGATCAAATAAGTTAGTAGACATAATAATACCTGCCTTGCTCAACATAGCACAGTTGATCCCTTGGGTTCAAATGAGAAAATAGACATAAAATGTGTTAGAAGGTACAAAATCCTATGAGCTGTCATTATTGTTATTAAATTTGTTTCATTATTGGCTAGAAAGGTTTTTTTATTCAAATAATGAGAGAAACTTCTTTGGAAAATGCCATATATTTGACTGATCAGACAGGTCCTTAATATTCTAGCTTTGGGGTTCCTTTACTATGTGATCCCAAGGAAAGGATGTTAGATGGCTTGATCTAAGACAAAATAAATGTCTACCTATTGATTTAACCATCCTGTGTAACTATTAGCCAGTAAACAATGGCTGCGCAAGCCAGTCAGTCTCTCACACATGTTTTCCTTAATTTTGCCCATTAAGCAAAACATTTAGACAATAGATCTAAGGTTGTTTGGGTGTGGAAAATTCATTTCAATTTACCAGAGCCATTATATTTAACCAGAGTATGTGAAAATATAAACAAACAAAATGACCAAACCTATAAGATATGAAATCGTTTAAAGCTCTAGTGTGGTTTAGGAAATTTATGTTGCTTAGAGAAACTAGTTAATTAAGTTCAAATCAGCCAATATTTACTGTGTTTTTATTAGATTTGAGGCAATAAGGATGCAAAGACAAATACAATACTGTTCATATTCTCAAAGAGATTGTGGAGATATAAAACATACAGAAATTGAAGACAATGAGAGGAGAAAGTAGTAACAAGTGGGGGGATCAGAAGAGTTTCACAGAGGAGGTGACCCCTGAGTTGAGCCTCAAAAGAAGATAGGCATTCTAAGAATTGAATGAGGAAGAAAGGAACTATTTTTTAAAGTGAATAGTTTCTGAAAATTAGTGATAGCCTTGTTAGTGTATATAACAGAGGTGAAAAACCAAAGACTAAGAGAAAACCATTTACCAGAGGTTAGGATGTCTATTGATCTTAAGCATAGTGATTTAGAAGTATCATCAAAGTAAAAGGTTTGGAGAACTATGAATTTTTGCCTGACAGATTTGTCGATGGTTAGGAATTTGCTTGCAATTTGTTGTGTTACCTTGACAAGAAATAGATAACAATCCCTTACAGTTTCACCATTTATATAATCCATAAATTGCTACCCCTTAAACATTAGAAATTCCCAGTGTCTTGAGTTCAATCACTTGGATAATATCTGCATATTTTATGTGACTTCTAGACAAAAGAAAATTACCTTGAGAATATCCTACGTATTCTGCAACCCAAATTTTCTGAAACTCTTTTGGCTTCTTTGGACAAAAGATTGTTCCACTTACCAGAAAGATTTACATATTTAGCATGTACATTTTTGAAAATGGGAACACACACACACACACACAGAGTAACCTGTTTGAATTTTTTTTTTTTACATAAGCTTAGTGAGTCACCTAATTGAGTATCTTCTGGGGCCCATTATCTGACAATTTCCATTGCACCCTTTGGGGTATTTTCATGGAGGCTTTTTGCCCAGTGAAACCAGGCTTTTTCTGCAGACATTTGAAGTCAGGTAAAGATCTCATATATGGAACATGCAGCTGTCCTTGAGCTTCACTGAAGCTATTCTTACTTCACTTCTCTTTGACTGAAGAACTGTTGATGGAATGAAGGAGGTAGAAAGTCAAAGATATTATAAGTACCTTATGTGTGATGTCCCACATCTGTCAGCATTGTGAGTTACCACTAAGAGGATGCACAGAGTACTTGGGTTTGCATGTCATCAACAACTTTTTTGGATTCCTTAAGCACTCTTAGGGACAAAGAGGTGGTACGGCAGAAAGGGTGCTATATTTCTCATTCTAGTTCCAAGGATCAAACACTGTCTCCTGGGCTCACTGTCTTGTGACCTTGGATAAGAATCTTCATTTCTCTAGGTCTCAGTTTTCTCATCTGTAAAGTGAAGAAGTTGGACTAGAGGACATTTGAGGACTTTTACAGCCCTCAAGTCTCTGATCCGATTATCTCTGATAATCTATGCTAAGTGCTTTGTAAATGTTAAAGCACTATACAGATGTCAGCTTTTTCCTTTCATATTTCTCTTAGAAAATGCATTTTATTGATACTTTTTGTTTTTATGTCTTCTACATTCTCCCTCCTGATTCCAAAAAAGTAATCTCTTGTAACAAAGAATAATGGGGGGAGAAGGGGAAGGATGTAGAGATACTTCAGCAAAACTAATCAACGTATCAAAAAATTCTGACATTATATATTCAGTATTTCCACAATCATAGTCTACAAATAATCTAGGGGAGTTATATTCTTACATTTCTTCTTTGGGGACCAATTTTGTTATTACAACTTCTCAGCATTCTTTTTTGTTATTTTGTTGTTAATATTCTTTCCATTTACATTGTCGAAGTCATTGTGTATATTGTTTTCTTGGTTCTGCTAACTTTGCTTTCTATTTTTTTTTCATTTCTTCCCATAATTCCCTATCTTCAACATATTCATCATTTCATCATATTCACATATGTTAGGGAAAGTTTGACTCAGACCAATTCCTGGTAATTCAGCATTGATATTGAGATAAAATGAGAAACTTATTGGTCATTTAATAGTTAACAAAAGGTTTCTTTAGACCCAGCATAGAAAGGCTCTTCAAAAAGAATACCACAACACTTAGTTTAGGTTAGAACCCTTTTCTTTCCATATGGCAAAGCAGAAAGTGGTTATTCATGAGACCTTGAGATGTCCCCCAAGTGAAGGGCCAGACTCCATATGACTAGACCTTTCCATACTCTTGAGTGACCAAGAAGAGATATCTCTAAGTCAGAAGTTACTAAAAAGCTTCGTTGAGGGGGACACAGCTTGTGCCTCAACCATCCCTGTGGTAATCATGTCCTAGGCACAGCTATTTGGGCATTAAAGACAAAACTAACCTAGTTTGCTTAAGGGAAAGAGTTAAGATGTCATTCCTCTCCCCCCCCAACATACTACAGTTTATTTAGTCAAACTTAATGAGAATCTACTCTGTTTCCAGTTCTTCAGTACTGCAAAAATTGTCATGTGAATTTTGTATGTGGTGTCTTTCTTTTTGGCATTGTCCTCTTTGGGGTTTATGCCTAGTCATAGAATCTCTAGGTCAGAGAATATGGACAATTTAATCATTTTCCTCCCATAATTCCAGGTTGCTGCCCAGAATGCTTGAAATGATTCTTTGCTCTACCAACAATTAATGTGTTTGTCTTTTCATAACCTCTCCAACATTGAAAATTCCCATCTTTCTCATGTTTGCCAGTTTGCTGGTTATGAGGTGAAACCTCAGAGTTGATTTGATCTGCATTTCTGTTATTTGTGATTTAGAGCATTCTTTTCATATGCTTGCTAATAGTTTGTAATTCTTCTTCTGAGGAACTATTTGTTCTCATCTTTTGACCACTTACCTCAAATGTCAGTAATTAATGTAAATGGAAAGAACACAGAAATTAAACAGAAGACTGTGAAATTATAATGACCACACTTAATTCCAGAAAGAGTTGAGAAAATGCATTCTTCTTCTTTTCAGAAAAGGGTAAATAAATGCTGTCAGAATGGGTGATTGTGTTGCTTAGTTTTACTGAATTGCTTTTTTTTTCTTTTTTATTCTTTTATGAGGGAAGATTCTTTGACTAGGAAGTGATATATCTGGAAATTGAGGTAATGTAAAAACATAAGGTAACTAAAATTGTCTTCTTTTTTTGTTTATTTTTTTGTTTACAACATTCATTTCCACAAGATTTTGAGGTACACATTTTCTCAGTGTCTTTCTCCTACCCACCACCCCAAAACAGCGATCCCACTGAATACCCCCTCCCCCAGTCTGTTTTCTCCTATATCCTCCCCCATTCCTCCTCTGACTTTCCAGTAGGGCAAGATGGATCTCCATACCCCAGTGCCTGTATATCTTATTTACCAGTTGCATGTAAACTAATAATAATAACAATAAATTTTTTAAACATTTGATTTTAAAACTTTGAATTCCTGATTCTTTCCCTTCTTCCCTTGTCACCCACCATTACTGGGAAGATAAGAAATTCAATATAGGTTGTACATGTATAGTTACACAAAACATTTCCATAGTGGATATATTGTGAAAGACTAACTATATTTCCTTCCATCCTATCCCGCTGCCATTTGTTCTATTTTCTACTTTGACCCTGTCCCTTTTCAAAAGTGTATGCTTCTAACTACTCTCCCCCATAAGCTGTCCTCCCATCTATCATCCCCCTCTCTTATCCCTTTCCCACTACTTTCCTGTAGGGTAAGATACCCAATTTAGTGTGTATGTTGTTCCCTCCTCAAGCCAAATTCATTGAGAGTAAGGTTGACCAATTTCCTTTTGTCTTCCTTCTCTTCCCCTCCATTGTAACAGTTTTTTCTTGCCTCTTTTGTATGAGATAATTTGCCCTAATCTGTCTCTCTCTATCTCCTCTCATTATATTCCTCTCTCACCTCTTAATTTTATTTTTTATATATCATCCCTTCCTATTCAACTGATCCTGTGCCCTGTATCTATGTATATATGTCTACATATATACACACACTCACATATGTATTTGTACACACATATACCCTCCTCTATAAACATATATATGTATGTATACTTGTTATATATAACTGTTGTCTTAAAGATTCCATCTGTGTCATCTCTCTTCTTTCCCCTAGTAATTTTGCCTCCTCTTCTCTATTTCCCCCTAGTAACAACCTAATAAATTTAGACCCTTATTTTACCACTCTTAGAATAGTGAGTTTATTTATAATGCAATAGCTTTCTTAATTCAAACTTAATTCAAGTCAAAATTAAAACAAATGCCCCTACTCTCAGAGGTAAAGAACTCTGAACCAAGAAATATGGAATCTGAATTCAAATAATAGCTCTGACATTTACTAGTTGTGTAGTCACTGAGTAGGTTACTTCATCTCTAAATATCAGTTTCCCTAGAAGCTCTTTGTAAAGCTTGAAGATCTGTGTATAAGCATGAGCTATTATTTTTCTACCGGAGAGATCAGTAACATTCTTCTATTCTTAGTGCTGCAGTGTGATATCTAAGTCTTTGTTTAAGTGATTGGACTGTTATGCTAAAGAGACATTATTTTAATGAAATAAGCAGAGCTATAAGATTGCCTCTTGAAATAAATAGCTACCTGGTACTGCTGCCATTTTATAAATGTAAAAGTGACATGGAAAATGGACTATGGAAAAATGTTAAGTGACATGGAAATGTGTGTTTTAATTATGAAAGAAGTAGAGTTTACAGTTCAGGGAAGGATAAAGTGTACCTAATTAATGATGACACACAATAATATTTGACAAGTATACCAGAGAGGTACAAAATAAAGTATTAAAGGCAGTCTTGGTTATCATGATGAGGGCATAGTCATCAACAGGAATGCCAACGGATGGCACCATGTGAGTTGGAATTTAAAGAATGGATAGGAATTCCACATTGTATATTACAGTCAGGAAGAAGGTAGTTGAGGTCATCCTAGTCATTGTGAAAAGCATAAGTAAAAGCAAAGGGCAGGAAAATGGAAGGCGTGTCTCAGGCAATATTTCTTGCTTGATCAGCAGTTCCCATTGAGACTAGATATTAATGGGTATTCTTTATCTATAGGGTTGTGGCAGATCCCTGTCTTCCTGTATAGCCTTTGAGCCAGGCCATGTAAATCAGCTACTTTAAGAAAAGCACTCAACCCACCCACTTACCCACCTCCCTTGAGATGGGAAAGGTGCACAATGCAAACCTTCTCCCAGCTCAGCTGCCTGTGACATATATGTAAGGCCAGGTTAATCCTTGAAACACGTTAAGAGATGAGGCTAAAAAGGTTGACTGGTACCAAATTGTGAGGGCCCTCAAATGCCAAGAAAAGGACTTTGGATGTTACTTGATAGGCATTAGGGAGCCCTTGAAGGTTTCTGATGAGTGGAGCAAGATAGCCAGATATAAGCACTGGGAGAATCATTGGATAGTGGTATGAAAGATAGATTAGAATGCAGAGTGGAAATAGGTTATTGAAATGGTCCTGGCAACAAAGGACTATAAAAATGTGCATACCATTTGACCCAGAAATACCACTTCTAGGACTGTATCCCAAAGAGATCATTCAAATGGGAAAAAACCATACAAAAAGACCCCCATGTACCAAAATTATTTTTAGCAGCTCTTTTTGTGATGGCAAAGAATTAGAAGTTGAGAGGATGCCCATCAATTGGGGAATGACTTAACAAGCTGTGGTATATAAATGTAATTAAATACTATTGTGCTATAAGAAATGAGGAGCAGGCAGATTTCAGAAAAAACCTGAAAGGACTTACATGAACTGATGCTGAGTGAGGGGAGCAGAACCAGGAGAACATTGTACACAGTTATAGCCTCATTGTGCAATGACTAACTTTGATAGACTTGGCTCTTCTCTGCAATGCAAGGTTCTAAGATAACTCCCAAAGGATCATGATGGAAAATGCTATCCACATCCAGAGAAAGAATTATAGAGTCTGAATGTAGATCGAAACATACTATTTGCTCTCTCTTTTTAGTTTTGTTTTGCTTTGTTTCTTCTTTCTCGTGGTTCATTCCATTGGTTATAATTCTTCTTTACAACATGACTAATGTGGGAATATGTTTAATATGAATGTATATGTAGAGCCTATTTCAGGTTGCATGGCATCTAGGGGAGGCAGGAGGGAAGAAGGGGGAGAAAATTTAAAACTCAAAAGTTTGTAAAACTGAAAGTTGTAAATTAAAAATAAAGAAATAAATTATAAAAAATAATATTATCAGTGATCTCTAAAAAAAAGAAAACAGTTCTGGCAGGTGATGATGAGGGCTGACATTCATGTGATAACAGTGGGAATAAAGAGGAGAGGGTAAATGTGAGATGGCAAAGCAAGAATCACTATGGCTAAGGAACTAATTAATTGGATGCAAAGGGTGAGAGCAAGAGAAGAATCAAAGATAACACTGAGAAACTCAGCATGAAAGACTAAGTAAATGATAATGCTACTGAAAGAAATAGTTACATGAGAAAGGGCTGGGGGCAAATTTAGAATCCTTCAGTTGATCAGTAAATATTTATTAAATATCTAGCATGTCCCAGGCACTGATGGCATCAGCTGATCCACAGAGGGTAGAGTAGTCCTGTGAACTCATTGAGCTAAAACTCTGGAACTAAGGACTAAGGGTTTGAACAAGAAAGTAGTTATTAAATGAGACAGAGGAAAAACAGTGGCAGAGGTCAAAGTAAAACCAACAGTATGCAATTTTTCTGAAACAAAGCTTGGGGAGAATAGCAGAATCCATCAAAATATTTGGAAGTATCACATGCTGCAGAGGGACTGAGGAGGACAAGGACTGAACAATGCCATTTTTTTTTATGTTTAGGGTATTGATAACGACATTCCAGAGAGAAATTTCATCAAAGTCGATGGAAGCCAGATTACTTGTTTGTGCTTTGGTTTTTATGTAATAGCATGGCCCTTGTTTCTAACACAGAAATTCTTCAACAAAAAAAGTCTGTCAATAATAGACAATGCTTTTGTTTCTCTATTCAGTACTAAAAAGCACTAATTTCTATTCATTTCATCAGGTTGAGAAACCCAATGTGGAAGTTACCTCAAATGATGCATATTAGCAATTGTAACTTACAGTCTTGGAGAGTTGATCAAGCCATGGATGGTTGAAGTAACATGCCCAAGTTTATATGGTTAATGTGTCAATAGAAAGTTGAACCTACATCTTCCTGACTGCAAGGCTGACCCTCTATCCATTATAACATGTGATCTCTTCTTTAGAGTCAGCCCTCCCATGATCCAATTGATGGAAAGTTATCCTGGGAGGAGAGGCAATTTCATTTGTGGAAAGACATATAAGCATCACTGGGGGTGGGGAGAGAGAGGAGGATAGGAGCACCCCATTCCAGCCTCAGTGAAATTGTATGCACAAAAGCAATGGAACAGGAGCAGACAGGAAAGGAATGTGGAGTGGAAACTAGTCTTTGGCTAGAATGCAGAGTAGGTAGAGGAGAGAAGTATAAGATCAGACTGAATAGGGAGGTTGGAAGCAAATGTGGAAGGTCTTGACTGTGAATGTAATGAGCTTTGAGACAGGCATCTATAGGCAAAAAGAAGTGACAAAGGCCTATCTGTATGAGTTATGGGAGATGCATCTTGAAGGAGACAAAGTTGTCTTCAACCCTGGAAGAAATTGGTGAGTCTCTTGGGAAAGATGCTTGGAGACAACTTGGGAATGTTGAGCTGAACATTGAGATGTCCTGTAGGTGGCAGTGGCAGGCATAACTGGTGGTAAAGACATGCTATGAAGAAAAGAGGAGCTCTGGGATATGCTGATTGCAAAGGATACTGGTAGTAAGCAAGCACAGATTCCATCAAGACAATGATTGCATTCATCCATCAAGGCAATTGAAATGGAATATTTGTTACTTGAGGATGGGTAATGTCCTTTTCTATGGTCAAGAATTCAAATAGTAAATGGTGTTCCATTTCCCCACCTCCTTTATTCTCATTCCTCTCTATCTTTTCAGATGGATGTTTAAATCTAGAGTTTTCTGGGTTTTTTAAAAATTTGTTTGCTTGCTGCATTAGTTAATATCACAGTGAACCCATTTGATACAAATGATCAAACTCAATTGCTTTTGCGCTATATATTTCCTTATTTTTAAGGAAAGAGTCTATAACAGAGAAGAACAGTGTTTGGATTGGTATACAGAGAGGTTCAAGGTTAGAACCTGGTCAAAATATGCTGGGCTTTTTCCTGGCTAGGGGCTGAGATAAATAGAGAGAATCATATATTCTTTGAGATCAATACTTTTTAATAAACCTCTGGAAAGACAGAAGCTTGAAAATTTTTCTTTTAACCTAGGCTCAAAGTATGTCGAGCTATATTTTGCTATCTGGGACAAGACTGGATTATTGACTTAGATTTTGTCATTCTGACCTTCACCTTTCCCCCTCCCACTTCCACACTCCACACACAGAGGAAGTTCTTTATAAAAGTCAAGGGAGTTTACAAAGGGATAGAAACCACCCTTGTTGGGGGACAGGGAGAAAAGATATGGCCAGACCTGGCTAGGAATACCCATATTCCAAAGATTTGGACCAGAGAAGTGAATAGTCCACTTTCTGCTATACTAAAATCAGGAATTTGTTGTTTTTTACAATGGAGGAAACTGAGGCCTGAAAGTCACTTGACATGCCACACAAGTCAGACTTGTAGAAAATTCCAACACAAACTACTGTGTGATCCAAAGAAGAGGTATATAAGACAACATGGAGCTACTGAATGTTTTGGGGTGGGAGAATGAGGTGTTTTAAGAACACTGCTCCTGTAGTGGTGGAGAAAATTCACTGTAAAGGAATTATATTGGAAAAAACTTCGAAACCAAGAGTTAAGACAAAAAACAAACAAACAAACCCAAAACCAACACTAGGTACTTGAACAAGAGTAGTAATATAAAATATATCAAACTACCTAGTCAGTAAGCATTTTGGCCAAATAAAAACTAGAAATGTTCCCCATTTGCCAAATTCCTGAAGCTCAAAGAGACTGCAAAAAGTTATCTAATCACTCAGTCAGTCAACATTTATTACATGCCTACTATGTGGTAGGTACTGTGCTAAGTGATAAGGATACAAAGAAGGGAAAACATAGTCCTGGCCTCAAGAAGCTCACAGTGTAATGAAGAGACAATATGCAAATTGTTTTTCAGTCATTTTCAGTTGTGTGTGCCTTTTCATGACCGCATTTGGGGTTTTCTTAGCAAAGATACTAGAGTGGTTTGCAGTTCCCTGCTCTCTAACTCATTTTACAGATGAGGAAACTGAAGCAAACAGGGTTAAGTGACTTGCCAGGGTCACACAGCTGGTAAGTGTCTGAGGCCAGGTTTGAACTCAGGAAGATGAATCTTCCTGATTCCAGACCCTGTGCTCTATCCCCTGTACTACCTAGCTACCCCAATATGCAAATAACTTCTAGTTCTTTCTCTCTGTTGATCATTTCCAGTTTATCCTTTGTATATCTTGTTTGTAGCATGCAAATAACTGTACAAACAAGATATATGCATGATAAATTGGAAATAATTAACAGAAAGAAAGAAACAGGAAAAACTTCCTGTAGAAGATGTGATTCGAGCCAGAACTTGAAGGAAATCTGGGAAGCCAGGAGGTAGAAATGAAGAGTAAGAAGGTGGCTCCCCAGGGGTTGGTGAAATGAGCCCTTGTGTACCCTGCTCTGTAAAAGCCAGAGGAGCATGAGAGTGGGTTTGTAGGTTCTTTCAGGTCAGTGAAAATAAGGGGTTAAAGGAACTTTGCACTGATGTCCTTTGTAGGCTTTTGGCCATATGCTCCATATGATACTATCATTCTATCCCATAATCTCCTTTGCAATACTATAAATGCTATTTTAGGAAAGTGAACCAAAATCTTTACTTAGATACTAAAGATAACTGCTAAAAGACTCTTGTGTAACTAATGTTTATAGGGGTTTTTTGGTGATAAAATTAATCTCATTGCTTGATTTTCCTCTAATTAAAAAAAAAAAGCTATTACCTTCACACGTGCTAGTCTTTTAATTTTTCCATTGCTTGTATTTTTCTCATTAATCTTTCTTCATTTTGAATTTTTTTTTAACTTTCTTTGTCTCTTTTTTATCCTAGTACATTTTTGATGGTCGGTAGGGAAAAAAAAAAAAAACAACACTGAATTTGAAGTCAGAGGACCTAGATTAGGAGCCTATTTCTACCACTTACAGGAATATGTGATTTCAAAGAAAATCTCAGTCATGAGACCTAGTATCCTCAAATATTCAGATCAATATTTTCATATTTTCTTCCTTCTTAATACAGATGTCCATTTCTCTAATAAATAGCACTATTTAAAAAAGATCAGTTTCCCAAAACATTCACATAAACTGCTTTTTTTTTATACCATCTTATGGTGGTGGTTAGTAGGTGTGTCTTCTCCTTTGATAAATGCAGAAGCTGAGGAGCAGAACATTTTAAAGCTTTCCCAAGATCACAGTCATTAGCAGAGCATAGAATATAAAACATGCCTTTATCAGAGAAACTTGTTTCAATATTTTTTTACAGTTACTGTGGCTAGCTATATTTCCCTCCATCTTATTCCCCTCCCCCAGTTTTTTCTATTCTCTCTCTCTTTTTACCCTGTCCCTCTTCAAAAGTGTTTTACTTATGACTACCCCCTTCCCAATTAAATCCTATCCTAATATCCTTGAGTCTAAATTGCTTGGATCCTACCTGTGTCACAGATTGAAGAGAGAAAAGCATTTGATAAAACTTAAAATACTATGGAAAATAGTTATTTTTGTTATTACTGTTTTATTTCTCAACAGTTTCTTTCTACAAAATTATTTCTTCTTAATTGGAACCAGAATTTTTGTTGACATGGAATACTGCCCTAAAACAAGGTTCAGTGTGATAGAGACAAAGAAGCTCTAGACAGTATTCTGGGAAAATTCAAGAAGGAAGACATCAATTTAAGCAGGGAAAATCTGGGAGAGCTACAAGGAAAAGATGGCTTCTAACATGAGCCTTAAAGGAAGATTCTGAATAATTACACTGAGAAGGGAATGGTTCTTTGGATCCTAGAATAACAGACCTGGAGTTGGAAGGAACTTCAGAGGTCCCTCATTCTACAGATGAGAATTCTGAGAATTGAAGTTAGATGACTTGCCCAAGATCATACAGTAAGATGAAGGGGTTCATTTGAACCCCAGACTTCTGACTCTTGAAACAATATTCTTGTCATTGTGCCACCAGAGGCATGGGAGGTAGTTTATGCTAATGCATGGGAATATGTTTAGATCACTTGACATGGCAAGGTGAGCAGCAAGTAAGATGAGAAGTATTATTAAGCACTTATGCTGTGCCAAGCATTGTGCTAAGTTCTAGGGGTACAAATACAAGCCAGAAGAATGATAATTCTTGTCTTCATAGACCTTACATTCTAATGGGGAAAATAATGCATAAAAAGAAACTGGAAAGTTTGAGGGCAGGATATAAAAGTGCCAATGAGGAGACATAGTTGAAAATTTGTAGCGTCAGAAACACAAGCAAGAGGAAAATTAGTATGACCAGCTTGGAGGTCCCAAAAGAAACTCATGAATGGGAGAAGGGGCCAGCATGGCAGAGGGATAGAATGAGAAGATCTCGGGAACTGAAGGAAGATCCCAGTTAAGCAAGTAGCCAAGTAATGCCAAAGTCCTTTGAGTTTGAAGCACATCCTGAAGGAGAGCAGATAATCCATTTTGACTGGAAAGTAAAGTTTATGAAGTGGATTAACATAAAATAAAACAGGAATTCCAAATTAAGTTTTTATGTTTTTTCCTTTAGGCAGTATGGAACTATTGAATATTTTCAAGAAGGCGAATGACATGGTCAAGCCTATGCATTAAAGAAGATTATTTTGGAAACTGTATGAAGAATAGGAGTTTTTGTTGGTGGGGAGAGATGGAAGATTAGAGGCAGAGAGAGTTTCTGTAGGAGGCTTCCATGACAAGTTAGGACAGAGATGATGAGAGGTATATCTTTTTCAGCAACACTGCCCTGCATTTTGTGGTATTATACTCAGGAATGAGATAAATCTCTCTACTCATATCTTATTCTTTACAACATATATTTGTGGATTCATTTCATGTTATGACATCAGTGGGATCTCTGGGGTTAAAAGTAGCTTATTAGAAATGAACTTCTCATTTAGACAAAAGATTTCCCCTAAATCATTCATTCCATGTTTTCTCTCCATCAGCTCTCCAATCGATTTCAGATTTTGATCAGTTTTCCCTACTAATTTCTAGTTGCTTCAAAAGTGGTTGAATTTAGGGAAATCAAGCATATCTTTCATGAGTGTTTTCTTTTCATCTTATTGTGAGCTGCTTAATGAGCATTTAGTTTTAATGTCCTGGGATGCCAGATAAAGATTTTCTGTGTACTGCTATCTCCAGATGTTGTTCAAGCAGGGGCATCCCCAGAGCTTGTGAAATGCCAGTAATCTTTGTTAGTGCTTTTTTTCTTCTTCCTTAATTTCTCTTAAAGATTGCCTGTTTAATTACCACTGTCTGGACAACTTTAACCTTGCTACCTTGCTATTAATTTAATTGCTTTGTCCTTTCTTGTTAAGCCCAAGAGTTCCCATTAATGTTAGTGATACTGAGCTTGTGGGCCACAAATGAGAAGACTTTGCTACCATGCTATCACCATTTAAAACCTATCATTCATTTGATCTCATAATTCATTAGCATACTGTGCCTGAATCTTATATTTGATGAATTTAATCAAATCCCTCTGACTGGATAAACATACCGACAAATTACTCACTTTTTGCCTATAGAAATTTAAGTGAGTGGGAATCACTTTTCTACATAAAAGTCACACTAGCTATTAGCATGCTGGTACATTGACTTTATTCTTCTCTGTCAAGTACAAAATCTGTCCTCTGAACTAGAGGAATTGATTTTCTTACTATATAAAGCTCCTAATTTATACACCAATCTCTCAAGTCACTTCATTGTTTTCCTTCTTTTTTTAAGTAACAGACTTTTAATCAAAATTGTTCCTTTCCAAAGAATATTTAAGAAAATGTTAGGCTTTTATTGATAAGAATTAAAATTTCTTATTAGACAATTAATATCTGATCACTTCTGATCACAATGGACACTTCTAAGTGTTTTTCGTTGTTCCTTTGTGATTTAAACTATTCATTGTCCCTGTCTATTCCCAATTAATTGACTACTGCGGTTTCATCTTAATGCAAACACATGGACCCAGTTCTCTTGCTTTTACTATTTCTCCTTTTGTTTGTAGAATACAAAGTAAATTAGACCTCTGACATTTTTTCTGGTTAATTATAATCAGTAAATGTGGCCAAAATGGGTCATTTATTTATTTTATTTTTTAAAGTATTTTATTTTTCCCCAATTACACGTAAAAACAATTTTTAACATTTGTTTTTAAAACTTAGAGTTCCCAGTTCTCTCCCATCTTCCTTCCCTACTCCTCCCTCACTGAGAAGGCAAGCAATTCAGTATAGGTTATACATGTGTGGTCATGCAAAACATTTCCATAATAGTCATGTTGTAAAAGAAAACATAGACAAAAAAAATCTCAAGAAACATAAACTTAAAAAAAAAAAAGTATGTTTCAATTTGTTCTCAGATACCATCAATTCTTTCTCTGGGGATGGATAGCATTTTTCATCATATGTTCTTCAGAGTTGTCTTAGATTATTATGTTCCTGAGAATAGCTGTCATTCATAGCTGACCATCTTACAATGTTACTGTTACTTTGTACACAGTACTTTTCATTTTGTATCATCTCATGTAGGTCTTTCCAGATTTTTTTGAGAGTACCCTGGTTATCGTTTCTTATAGCACAAAAGTATTCCCTCACAATCACATAGCACAATTTGTTCAGTCATTTCCCAATTTATGGGTATCTCATCAATTTCCGATTCTTTGCCACCAGAAAAGAGCTGTTATAAATATTTTTGTATGTATGGGTCCTTTTCCTTCTTTTTTTTTTTTTAATCTGTTTTGGCATATAGACATAATAGTGGTATTGCTAAGTCAAAGGATATGCATGGTTTATAGTCCTTTGGACATGGTTCCAAATTGCTTTACAGAATGGTTGAGTCAGTTCACAACTCCAACAATGCCTTAATGTCTCATTTTTTCCATGTCTCCTTCAATATTTGTCATTTTCCATTTCTGGTCTATTATCCAATTAGCCAAGGTATACTATTTTAAATTTGTATTCCTTCAATCAATAGTGAGTTAGAGTATTTGTTCCTATGGCTATAGACAGCCTTGATTACTTCACCTGAAAACTTTTAAATAAAGTAAAAGGTGCACAGCAGAGGACAAAAGAAAATATATAAGGATATGAAGACAAGATAGCCAGCTTTGAATGTATTCATTAATATATAGGCTTTCTTGAGGGAAATTTATTGCTTTAGTTGAATCCTCTCATGTTCTCTGCATACACGGCAATATTTTTTTTTTCCTATTTTGTATTTTAGTGTAAAATAAATTTTAAAATTTAAAAAAGAAAACTGTTAATATCTTTTGACCATTTATAAATTGTGGAACAGCTCTTATTTTTATTAATTTGATTCAGTTCTCTATATGTTTGAGAAATGAGGCTTTTATCAGAGAAACTTGCTTCAATATTTTTTTTCCACAGTTACTATGACTAGCTGTATTTCCCTCCATCTTATTCCCCCTGCCATTTTATTCTATTCTCTCTCTCTTTTTACCTTGTCCCTTTTCAAAAGTGTTTTTATTACAACTACCTCCTTCCCAACCTATCCTCCCTTCTATGATATTCCCCTTCTTATCCTCTTCCCCTCCTATTCCCCTTTCCTGTATCGTAAGACAGATTTCTATACCCGACTGAGTTTATATGTTCTTCCCTCTTTGACCCAGCTCTGATGAGAATAAGGTTCACTTACTCTCCCTCACCTCCTCTCTCTTCCCCTCCACTGTAAAAGCATTTCCTTGACTCTTTTATGTGAGATAATTTAACCCATTCTACCTGTCCTTTTCCCTTTCTCCTGGTATATCCTCGCTCTCATTCCTTAATTTTATTTTTAGATATCATCCCTTCATATTCAACTCCCACCTGTGTCCTCTGTCTATGTATACTCCTTATAACTACCTTAATAATGAGAAAATTCTTGTGAGTTACAAGTATCATCTTCCCATGTAGGAATGTAAATTGTTTGATCTTATTGAATCCTTTATAATTTCTCTTACCTATTTATCTTTTTATGCTTCTCTTGAGTCTTGAATCTGAAAGTCAGATTTTCTATTTAGTTCTGGTCTTTTCATTAAGAATACTTGGAAGTCTTCTATTTCATTGAATGTCCATTTTTCCTCCTGAAGGATTATACTCAGTTTTGCAGGGGAGGTGATTCATGATTGTAATCCTAGATCCTTTGCCCTCTGGAATATTATATTACAAGCTCTCTAATCTCTTAATGTAGAAGCTGCTAAATCTTAAATTAGCCTGACTGTGGCTCCATGATACTTGAATTGTTTCTTTCTGGCTGCTTACAATATTTTCTCCTTCTCTGAAAGATCTAGAATTTGACTATAATATTCCTGGGAGTTTTCATTTGGAAATCTCTTTCAGGAAGTGATCGGTAGATTCCTTATTTTCTATTTTACCCTTTGGTTCTAGAATATCAGGGCAGTTTTTCTTGAAAGATGATGGCTAGGCTCTTTTTTAAAAATCATGGCTTTCAGGTAATCCAATCATTTTAAAATTATCTCTCCTGTATCTATTTTCCAGATCAGTTGTTTTTTCAATGAGTTATTTCACAATGTCTTCTATTTTTTCATTTTTTTAAGTTTTGTTGTATTGTTTCTTGATTTTCTCATAAAGTCATTAGCTTCCACTTAATTAATTCTAATTTTAAAGACATTTTCTTCAGCAAGCTTTTGTACCTCCTTTTCCATTCAGCCAATTCTACTTATAAGGAGTTTTTTTTTCTTCATTGAATTTTTGTTCCTCTTTTTCCATTTGGCCAGTTATGCTTTTAAAAGCATTTTTCTCCTCATTTGTTTTTTTATACCTCTTTTACATTTGGTCTAGTTAGTTTTTAAAGCGTTATTTTCTTTAGCATTTTTTGTATCTCTTTAACCAAGTTGCTAACTCTTTTTTCATGATTCTCTTCCATCACTCTTATTTCTCTTCCCAGTTTTCCCTCTGTCTCTCTTACTTGATTTCAAATTCCTTCTTCAGCTCTTCCATGGCCTGAAACCAATTCATCTTTTTCTTGGACGTAGGAGCTTTGACTTTATCTTCTTTATCTTTATCTTCTTCTGAATTTCTGTTTTGATCTTCCTTCTCGCCATATTAACCTTCTATAGTCAGAGACTGTTTTTCTGTTGTTTGCTTATATTTCCAGCCTATTATCTGACTTTTAACTCTTCTTTAGGGTTTTACTTCCAGGGTTGAGGGCATCAGCGGTTTTGTGCGTCTGTTTTCAGAGATACTTCTAGTGACCTATTATTTTTCAATTCTTCCAAGTTGGTATGGTCCAACTGTTGTGCAGAGAATAAGAGCTAGCCAAGACCTGGGCTCAAGATAAATTTAGGTGTTGATTTATTAAGCAAGTACGCGACTACCAGAGTGGGTCACTCAAATTGGTAATAATTTTCTGGGGGGGCACAGACTTGATTATATAGGCCAAAACCACAAAAACCACAATCAGGGAGGGGAGCTAGCAGAAGCCATGACATGCAGAAGCAAAAAAAAAAAACAACAGCCATTGGTTAGATCTATAGCTCAGGGCTAATTTGGGAATATGGCACAAGGGTACAAAGGTGCAACCTTCCTGTGACATGGGGGTCCCTCCTAGAACAGGGTGGAGGGCCCAGGGTGGAGGGCCATAGTCAGTGCTTTCCAGAGCAGGGTGGAGGGTCATGGGGTGAAGGGGACTGGAATTCCCCAGAACAGACTAGGGTCATGGGGTGAAGAGGGTGAGGGTCCTGCTTGGTCAGTGGAACAGGACTGGGTGGTCCCTAGATAAGATCTTTGCACCATAATAAACCTCATACACTACAATAATTCAAAGAGAATACATAAAATACTAATTAGGGAAGGAGGGGTTAAGGAAACTATGCCTTGAGTAATATGCCCAGTCATGCCTTAAGCAGTTTTCAAGCTATGACAAAAAGGGGCTTAATGGTGGGCCACAAATCAGGTGGTATGTGATGACCTGGGATTTGAGTTTGCATACAACATAAGGAGAGATGTTTGATATTTTCATGGCCTGTGCTGTGGTCTATGAATCTTTTCTTCCTTAGAACTGTGATAAGGCTCCCCCCTTTACTGTGGCTACAAGCTCTGGTGTGGTAATGCTCCTTCACCCCGGGACTGCTGTCCAGGACTGCAGCCCAGATTTGAGTATGGACAAAACAACAGAGCCCTGCCTTAATGCTAGCAAAGAGACCCCTGTAATCTCCTTCTGATCATTTGTTCTACCCCTTTATCATCTGTGGGCTGAGAGCTCTGGAAGCAGTTAGTATAGCTGCTGGTTGAGTGGCTCCCAATTGGTTTGCTGGGTCTGATTCTGTGCTGGTGCAGCCTGCACTGGACTGTGTTCCACTCTCACCGCAGTGCAACAGACTTTTCCTGCTAACCTTCCAGATTGTCTTGGGCTGGAAAATTATTTCACCCCATCATTTAGTGTGGGTTCTGATGCTCCAGGAATTGTTTTATGGCATTATTTCAAGGTATTCAGAGGGATTTAGGGGAGAGCTCAGGTAAGTTGCTCCCTTTTCTCTGTCATCTTGGCTCCCTGGATCATTTATAACATCATAGTATCAAAGGTTTAGAGTTTAAAGGGACTTCTCTAGGTCATTTGGTCCCATTCCTCTTATTTTATAGATGAAGAAGAAACTAAGAGACAAAGAGAAATGACTTGCTCAAAGTCATACAAATAATAAGGGGCTGAACTGGAATTTAGATTGAAGTCTATTTATTCTAGATCCAGACCCCAAAAAAGTCATTTTGAACATGTAAAGTGAAAAAGTTGGTCTATTGGAATAGAATGCTGGAGCTGGAGTCAAGAAGTCCTGAGTTCACATTCAGCCTCCCTGGGCATGTCACTTATCTTCATCTGCTGTCATTTCCTTGTCTGTAAAATAATAATAATGGGATCTGTTTTTCTGGGTTGTTTGAAAGAGGGAAAAAAAAGAGAAAATATTTGTAAAGTACCTTATAAACCTGGAAGTGTTATAAAATACTTGTTATTACTAGTATTATATAATAATAATATATTACTATTATTAAATTAGTCTAATAATTTTAATAATTTCCACTTCATTTTGTACAGGATCAATATGCAACAAGTAGCTACAGTAAGTCACTGAAGAGTAAAAAACTCAAGGAAATACCCCAAATTGTTTGGGCTACACATGCTACTTTGACTGGTTTTTCCCTCTAGGAAATTAGTCATTTTGACATCATGAAAATTCTGTTTATATGCTATCTACATTAACAACTACTTATACTACAGTTTGCAAGGTGGAAGGATTTTATGATTTGCCACTGATGTGCTCTTTAACTTAGCTTTCTATCCTGTATTCTCTGGATCATCCTTCCACTCATCTTCCTTTTTAAAAAAAACCTTTGAAGGATTCATGTTAATCCCTGATTATTTTCCTCATGACCTGTGCCGTTTTAGTGGATGAGATTCCTTTCTGATTCACTACACTATTCTCTGGTCTGACACGGTTGACCAGAAAATCGCACTTTGTCCCAGTGGTTTCATTTGACTCTCTTTGATGACTCATGTGCCTTCCTTCACAGCTTGGTATTTTCTAATAGCAAACTTGACATCTCTTCTGGACAATTTTCTTCTCTGGCTATGGTTCTTAGTTTCTTGGGCATGGGATGAACTTTGAGAATTCAGTGACCTATGCAGTCTAGCATAGTACTCTCTTCTCACAAGACAGGAAAATCATTTCAGTTACTGCAACTACTGTCTTTATATAAAATAAAGCCTAATTTCAAATTCTAAAAAAAATTAACATGGCACAAGATAAAGTCATTCAAAAGTGACCTTCATAGTATAAAAATAATTATTAATGCTCCCCTGATTGTACCTCAAGACCCATCTGGTCAGAACACCCCAATGATGTTTGTCTGAGAGAATGGTTTCTTCCATTCCTAGTAAATCAACAAGCATTCATTAAATGCCTACTGTGTTCTAGGTACTATGTTAAGTAGTGAAGATTCAAAGAAAGGCAAAAGCACAACCAGTCTCTGCTCTCAAGGAGCTCATTGTCTAAGCAACAAATAGTAATAAATGACATTTAATGGTACTCTGAAATTTGCATATTACTTTTACAGTCATTATCTGATTTAAGCCTCACAACAACCTTGTGAAGCATTTAGACAGGTATTTTTATCCCCATTATAGTTAGGAAAATTGAAGCACTGAGACTACATGTGGCTTATCTCTCAAGATTTGTACCCATTTCTTCCTAACTCTAAGTCCAAAACTCTGTTGGTTTCTTCCACAAAGTATCTCATCTGTGTTAGATATAATTTGGTGTAGAAAATAAGAATTGAGTGTCTATAGGAATATTTCTTTAAAATGGGAGAGCTTCTCCCAAAATTACCTTAACTTTTCACTTGAGCTTCTGCATTGGAGCCCATGTGAAAATACCAGCTAGTTTGTGCACAGATCTGTCTACTTGGAAATGAGCTCTTCAGCCCTGTCTAGACTTAGATATGTCAACATGTTTTGAGGTTTCTTGGTGATTCAGTAACTTTGCTTGCATTTGAAAATGACATCATCCATGGAACTAAAGGGCATTTTTTTTTCTGTTTTATATTCCCCCCCCCCGTAACATTCAATGACT
>CM053590.1:143833916-143863232 GCA_028646515.1 Pseudochirops corinnae | reverse complement strand
TGGTTTTCTAAGTCAACATGCAGCCTGAATCAGCTCCTATGTATGGTTTATGGGGCCCAGTTCCTATTTGAATGGCCTAGAGTCAGGGATGGAAACCTGGAGACGTGCCCCCGGTAGTTGTCAAATATAGTCAAGGAGAATGAGGCTGAAATGCCCTCCCTAAAAGCATTGCTGTATAACAAAGAGGAAAATGGAAGCAATGGAAAATTGGAGCCCTGGACTGAATTCATCTGTAGTCCCAACCTTATTACTAATTAGCTATATGAATTTAAGAAAATTATTTCAACTCTCTGACCCTCAGTTCCCTCATCTGCAAAATAAAGGTTGGTGAACTTGAATGATATTGTGAGGTCCCATCTGGCTTTTAAAGAACTATGATTCTTTGAGCCATCACATATGATTCTGTTCTTTTGGGCCATACCCAAGCACCCCTTGTTGTGTTGCACTGAAAACAGTGTTTGTCTATTTTGGAGCCTTTCTTTATCTGCCAGATTGCTACATTTCTTAAATGTCATATCTATTCATGCAATTAATGTTTATAAAATACCTATTATATACAGGGTATTGTTCTAAATGTTAGGCAATGCAAACCAAAAATTAAATAATCCCTCATTTCAAGGAAATTTTATTCTAATGGGAAGATGCAACATGTACAAAGATAAACAATTGCAAAGTATTTTAAATGTCGTACAGCTTACCTTGAGGGGGATAACACAACCTAGCAGGATTCAGGATTTATAGGAAGTGACCCTTGAGCTATGCCTTTGAAGGAAGATAGGGTTTCCAAGAGACCAAAGCAATGAAGAAGAACATTTTGGTCATTGGGGGAGAAACTTCTGAAAAGACATGGAGGATGGAGATGAAATGTCATATATAGGGAACAAAAAGCAAGCCATTGGGCTGGAAATCACAGTGTGTGATTGGGAAAATTTATGAATTTCTGGAAAAGTAGGCTAGAACCAGGTAGAAAAAGATTTAAATTCCAAAGAAAAGAATTCATATTTTATTCTATTGGCAATAGAGACTCACTCTAGTTTCTCGAGCAGTGGAATTATGTGGTAAAAGTATAGGAACCAAAGAGTAGGAACATTCTGGTAGCTGGGCAGAGCATGGATCAGACAATTAAAAAAAACTATTGTGATAGTCCAATCAAGAAAGCCTGGACTAGGGTATTAGCTTTGTGAATAGAGAGAAGGGAAGATGGGAGATCTTTTGTTTTGTGAAAGTAGAATTGACAACACTGGGGAAATGAATGGATATCTAGGGAGTGAAAGAAAGTGATGAGGCAAGAATGATTCTGAGATTATAAGTCAAGGAATATTGAAAAGATGGTGTTGCCTTTAATAGGAACAGGGAAGTTTAGAAGAGGAATTAGATAATAAAGAGGGAAAGGCACTTTCCAAAAAGGGGGGGGGGGGCAGCCAGCCCTGGAGTAAGGAGGACCTGAGTTCAAATCCAACCTCAGACACTTGAGACTTAACTAGTAGTGTGACCTTGGGCAAGTCACTTAACCCCAATTGCCTTGCTTTCCCACCTCCAAAAAAAAGGAGTTAAAGATAATGATGTGTTTGGGATATGTTGAGTTAAAGCTAAATATGGGTCATCTGCATAGGTGGGACCATGGATGGAATGCCAGCCTGGAATCAGGATGACCTGAGCTCAAATATGATCTCAGATACTTCCTACCTGTGTGAACCTGGACAAGTCACTTAACCCAGTTTGCCTCAGTTTCCTCATCTGTAAAATGGGAATGATAATAATAATAATACTTCCCAGAGTTGTTGTGAGTACTGAATGAAATATTAATTGCAAAGTGCTTTTAGTACAATGCCTGGCACATAGTTAGTATGGCATAAATGTTGTTGTTGTCAATTATGTGGAGATGTTTAGAAGGCCATTGGCAATGCAGGACTGACCCTCAAGACAGAGAGAATGTATGCAAATGATCACAATACGGATGATAGGACAGGAAACAGAAGGTAGATATGAAAGATATAAAAAGAGAACCAAGAGAGAAAAGTGTTAGAAAACCCAGAGGAAAGAGTATCCAGGAATACAAAGATCGAGAAATCTGTAGGAAGATGTAGGCTGAGAAGAGGCTTTCAGATTTGACAGTCATCATTCAAGTTGCTTTCAGCTCTGAATTCTATCTTCAACATTTCATGTATAGCAGTAGTTCTCAACCTTCCTAATGCCACGACCCTTTAATACACTTCCTCATGTTGTGGTGACCCCCAACCGTAAAATTATTTTCGTTGCTACTTCATAAATGTAATTTTGCTACTGTTATCAATCATAATGTAAATATCTGATATGCAGGATTTATTTCCATTGTTACAAATTGAACATAACACATAGGTTGAGAACCGCTGATGTATAGGCTATTACAGTGGCCTTCTGCTTCAGCTTTCTCCCCACTCCTGTCCATCCTCTTGTAAACTTGACTTTAGATTCCACCTCTGGTACTTGGGTATTTTGTTTTTTCATCTCTTCAGCTGATTACAGTGTTGTTCAAAGTATGTTGTAAAGAAGTTGTACCATTTTCCCCCTAGATTTTCCACATGTTCTGGTCTCCTGTGATCTCCTACAAATCCCCCAAACTATTCCATTTCCTAGGCTCTGGTGACCACTTGTACCACAAAAGAGAAATTATCTATTAAATGAACTCTGTAGCACTTAGAACATTACAGTTTTGGGAATTTTCCATTGGCATGAACTTGTACTTTGTCAGTAATATTTTTATCCTCTTTTCAAATAATTAAGAGTCTTAGGATATTATGCATGAGACTTTTTTTTCCAGCGTTCCAGCCCCCCGCCCCCTTTTTTTAGAGGAAAGAAAAAGAATCCTTTGATGTGAAGGTTTTTTTTGATGTAATCCTTTCTAATATTAAGCTTTTCCACTCTGTGTCAATCTTTAATTACTGCTAGTCTTTTAATCTGGCCAAGTCTGTTTTTTTTTCCCCCTGTTTGCTACTATGGTAACATGATCTAGTTGTATGAGTTATCTCAAAGTAAATAAGAGAACTGGGGCTCTCCACTTCCAGGTCTTGTCAGCACACCCCAGAAATAAATTTTGTCAGAATTCTAGAGAATACCCTGAGTTAGCTAAATTGTCTCTGGTGATAAATTCACCCTATATCCAGTAACACACGTAGTAGAACTCCATTTCATGAGATGGCTGCTCAGCCTTCCTACCATGAGGACCTACTTTCAGTGACCTCATCTATCAGGGTGTTGTCCACCCTCTAGGACAATGGTTCTCAACCATCCTAATGCCACGACCCTTTAATACTTACATGTGGGTGTATCTGCATGTGGGCAGACCTGCCTGGAGATGGATAGAGGAGAGGTGTCTTGAATCCTAAGACCATCAGAAACATGCGTTTTCTGATGGTTTTAGGAGACCCCCAAAGGGGTGGCAACCCACAGGTTGAGAACCACTGCTCTAGACAATTTAAGGCAGCTAGGTTATGCAGCAGATAGAATGCTGAACCTGGAGTCAGGAAGACCTGAGTTCAGATGTTGCCTCAGACATTTACTAGCTCTGTGACTCTCGGTAAGTCACTTAATCTCTACTTTATTTTTTTAACTATAAAGTAGGTATAATAGTATATATTTCAAGGATATAAATTGCTACTTCCCTTTGGGGATAATAATTATTAGATATGATGATGGCAGTGATATAAAGATAAAAACCTTTTAAATAATTATAATCCACATTTATAATACACTTTAAGTGTTTTCCTCATAACCTTGTAAAGGAGTTGGTTGAACAGAGACATGCAGATTTTTTTCTTTTCCTTTTTTTTTTTTTAACAAGTGAGAAAACTGAAGTCTTGAGTGGTTAGATTACCTAAGTTACCAGATATTTAACATTAGAACTAGAAAGTACCTGATTTTTTTGCCCTTCCGAAAGCTTTAACTCCTCAATGACTTTTAAGTGTTTTTAATCTCCACTTTTCATTTGGAAAATCCAAGGCACAGAAATTTTGGGTGATCTTCCCAAATTTACACAACCTGCAGTGTTATACAAACAAGCTATAATACTCTTGATTCACAGTCTAATTCTCTGTTACCAAATCAGAGGGAGAGCAATAGAGCTATAAGAAGAGGAAGGCAGTAGTTACTTCCAAATAACCTGACCAGCTCATCATCATCTTTCTCATTCTGAAGCTACCTTTACTTAGTATATAAAGACAGAGACAGCTCAAACCCTTTGATTGTTCTTCTGATAGTGAGCCCTTAAATTGTTGCAATGTCGCTAATTGAAAAGATTGAAGGAGGGAAAGAATGATAGTGAAATGAGATTCCATCATGGCAAAGATTTTCATCTCTGGACATCATGATTAGTATGGTTTTCCTTGCATATTTGTTTATGTTTCATTTCATTTCATTATTAATGTCACTGGGAGAATTCTGGAAAACTGGGCTGTGCTATAAACTGCTTGAAGTCTTATGTCAAGATCTCACTAGGATCTGGCAGTCAACTGTTGAAGCACTCTGATATGTTCTCAGAGGCTACATTGCCTTAGGGAATTTAGATTACAGAATTGGGGAGGATGGAAATATCTTAAGTGCCTTTGTTAATATCAACCAAGTTGACATTACTTGGTTTTGATGGAGAATTTTACTTGGAAGTTGTTTCTTGTTAACCATTCAGAAAATATTAATTGAATGATGTCATTTGATGTAATGAATATCATAAGTGTTAAGTATTTAGTGAATTATATATTCCATTGCACTAGAAACCAAGAGATCATGTAATAAACCCCAAACTTTACATATATGGGTGTATGTATGTATATATGTATCTATGCATGCATGCATGTATGTATGTAACTCTTTACTCTGGCCTTGAAGTCAAGAAGAAATGGTTTAAGTCCTACTTCTGCCATACTGGCCATGTGATCCTCAGCAAATCCCTTATTTTCTCAGTGTTCTAGGTAGCTTCATGTCGAAGAGAAGGAACCAATCTGCACCTTGTCTAAAGAGTTTCCTTGCCTGGGAGTTCTCTCTGCCAATGAAATCATAAGTGCAGTCTTATCCCTAGTCACCCAAACTCTGAGCAGGGTGATGGGTGCCATCAATGCCATCTTGTGGCTAGGAGTTTTTCATGGTACCAGCTGAGGTCAAAGTCACCAGGATTACCAAAGAGATCAAGACAAGGAATGACTTCAGAATCTGTAAATGACTGACTATAATCAAGGGAGGGTCATACAAGTGAAGGAATCAGTTACTAGATTTGCCCATCTGAATGCAGGAAAGAAGTCAGAGACAAGAAACCTGTCTTTATAAAGGAATAAAGTCATCCGTAATGAGTGAGCTGAGTACGAGGGGCAGGTGAAATCTATAGTTTAAGGCCTTCTAAAGGTCAGTTCAGTATTCTCAAGTTATGAAAAAGAATCTGAGCTTGAGAAAAGTTTTTCACATTTTGTCATTCTCCGTGAGCTAAGAGCCCCTGCTGACTTTTAAGCTGGGATATGAAGGACTAGCATCACCCTACTCATTTTCTAAATAAGCTGTAGCCCATGAGCTTCCACCGAAATGTAGAAAGTCCCCTGTATTCTCCATTGCTTCCTAAATGAGAGGGAACTTTGTTTAGATGGTAGCAAATATGCCTCTCTAAAGTCAACAAGCATTTGTTAAATCTTTACTATATGTAAAGTGAATACTTTAGCCCATTTGTATTTTCTCAGTATTATTATCTCCTGTTGCAGTCCCAAAGTTTTAGAAGTAAAACCCATATTCCCAAACTGACCCCTTAGGAGTTCTTCTTTTCTTTCCTTTGCCCTACTAAGGTCTTCAAATACCTTTCCAAAGAAAATCCTTAACATATGCCTCTAGGTTATATTACCTTCCAACAGATGTAATAATGGTCATTTTAATGGACAGGTAAAAGGTGGCTGTTAGTTTGGATCAAAAAGAAAGTTATGAAGCTATGACTTAGGAGGAAAGGGAAAGCTATGTGACTTCCTCAGTCTTCTCTCTTTGAGGAAATATTTTTCCTTTCTGGAAACTGATAGCATCATTTCTCAGAGTGAAGCAAGCTATCAGCCTTAGAGAACCCAACTTTTCTCTCCCATTGTCTTCTGGACTAACACCCACCCTAAGCAAGCTGAGGAGATCATAGCATCCGGAGAGATAATTAATCTCTTTGGTATAAATTAATGATATTATATATTTATATATGTATATTCATATACAAATGTACATATATAATAAATATACATACATACATATGTAAACATATATGTTGTTTATTGTTGTTCAGGTGTTTCAGTCACATCCTATTCTTTGTGACCCCAATTGGGATTTTCTTGGCAAAGAAACTGGAGAAGTTACTATTTCCTTCTCTAGCTTATTTTATAGCAGAGAAAACTAAGGCAAACAGGGTTAAATCACTTGCCCAAGGTCACACAGTTAATAAGTATCTGAGGCCAGAATTAAAAACAGAGGGATGAGTCCCTTACTTCAGGCCTGCCACTCTATCCACTGTGCCATCTAGATGCCCGCCTAAGCTAGATATGATGATGTCATGTGTAAATATTTTTTTAAAAAGAAGTTTCCTAAGGAATAGGAGAAATAGCTCCAATCGTTAAAATGTAGACATGATATTCTGACAACTCTAGTAGTACCGAAGATGACTAATATTATAAATCAACAAAGAAAGTGAGAAAGCACACAAAAGCTGAAGGCAAAATCTTCCTGATATCTTGACAAAAACAGATATCAGACCCTGGTCATACAAACAGGAAAATCCCAAGAACAGTGATTTTGTAATATGTCTATATTCCCAGTTTTCTAATTAGACAGTGTCTTTGTATCCAGTATCCAGTGACATTAGTAGTGGTACTAGACCTCTAAGAATCTTCTTTGTAACTAGTTCAGTGAGAAGTAAATGATGGCTCTTAATGCTGATATCACAGAGAGGGGGAGAGAGGGAGGGATGGAGGGAAAGGGAGAGACGGGAGGGAGGAAGGGAGGGAAAGACAGAGACAGAGAGAGAGAGAGAGAGGCAGAGAGAAAGAGAGAGAGACAGAGAGAGACAGAGACAGAGAGAGAATGAATATACACACTCAGTACATGTTGTATACCACCAGGAGCCCGTTTTTCTTTACCAGCTCATGTTAGCCACAAAACTGAAAAAATCTGACCAAACTCCTTTTTGCTGAGGAATAGGGAGCTGATAATTGTCTCCTTTAAAAAGGATGGGATAAGTACTGTGCAAGAAGAAAAAATAGAGAGATAGGTTAATTATTTTTCCTCCCCCCACCCCCGCCCCCACCCCATGTTTGAGACTGTCTCCTGCTAAGGCAGCGCACAATAAGGTATGGCTGAGTAAAGTAACCCTTCACATATATAGAGCCTCATAATGGTAATGACTTGGTGATGTTCACATCTAGTTAATGTGCCCTCTTTTGGCTCCGTGGAGCCTGTGAAAGCCTGTGCCAGAGGTAATTAAAGAATGGTTCAAGTGGCATTCTGTAGGGCTTTGAATAGATCCGTGGGAAATAGATTGCTCATTTCTTCATTACCTTAGTAATGTATTAGAAGTGACATTAGATTTTTTTTTTTTAAAGCTCATCTTTCTAGTCCACTAGACAAATTAGAGCATTCACACTTGTCAACTCATGGTTGCACAATTCTTAGGAGTATTTTTCTTGGTATAATGGCTTCAGGGAAACATTCACAGGACTTGGGAAACTCTTCACAAATCAGGCTTCTGCCAAATGAAAGGCTGGGTGCATGTCTGTGTGTCATATGAAGAAGTAATGGAAGGAGGGAAGGAAGGGAGGAAGGGAGGGAGGAAAGAAGGAAAGAAGGAAGGAAGGGAGGGAAGAAGAAAGGGAGGGAAGGACAAAGGGAAGAAGGAAGGAAGGGAGGGAAGGAAGAAGGAGGGAAGGGAGGGAAGGAGGAAGGGAAGAAGGAAGGGAGGGAGGGAAGGAGGAAGGAAGGAAGGAAGGGAGGGAGGGAAGGAGGAAGGAAGGAAGGAAGGAACGAAGGAACGAAGGAACGAAGGAACGAAGGAAATCAGTCTTTTATGGTGGAACATGAGTCAGATACAGAGAATGGAAATGTTTTAAAAACAGGTGTCAAAAGACATTTTTTTAAAAGTGTGATTTGCACAGGCTGATCCATTTCCCAAAGTGAAGCTTCAGTAAGAACCACATCTACTGGGCCAAAAACTTTGTAGATACCTGACAGAGAAAAATGTTTTGCTTTGTTTTGAGGTTTTTCGTTTGTTTGTTATCATGTCAGATCTGTAGGGAACTACTGCTCTGTAATAATTCAGAGAAAGAAGCCATTTATGTTGGCATAAATGTCACTGTACAAAATCTTACTACTAAATCTGTATCATATTCCCATTCAAATGTATACTCTGATTCTATAAAAATGGAAAATAAAACTTGATATTTAGCAGTCCAGCAGCATTTCTCACTACCTCTATAGAATTTCTAGGGAGAGGTGATTGTCCAAGGTTCTTTTACTAATCGTCCTTTAGAAGTAGAGTTTAAACGACTAGCAGCAATTTGAAGTTAATATTTTTTTTTGTAAAGAAACAATTGACTCAAGTAAGACGTTTTCAAAAGTTAAACACTTTCATTTTTCTTTTGATTATTTCATTATTGATAGAGATGAGAGGCCCATGTGGTTGCAAGATTCAAAATGATATCACTAGGGACTGAAAGAATGATTATATTTTATTTTTAATAATTAAAATAATCATATTTGTTATATTATCTAATTATAGTAATATAATAATAGTCATATATAATAATTATATGATAATATATAATAATCATTAAATTATTATAGAGATGGAATATAGTATAGCATATAGAGAACTGACCTTGGAATCAGGAAGACCTTCTGACATGTATTGGCTGTGTGACCTTGTTCAAGTCACATAATTTCTTAGTGTTCTGACAGCTTTATAAGACTATAACACGATGCCAGGTTGCCTTAGTACAGAGAGTATTCTCAAGCGAGTTCCCTCTACAACTGAAATCACAGGTTCAATTCCTATTGTTATTATTTTATTACTACTCCTAATAACATTAAAAAGAGCATTTATATAGCCCTTCAGGTTTGCATAGTGCTTTATAGATAGGCATTTTCACATGAAATGGAAATTAATGACCACATAAATGATCTGAGCATGGTTTTTAGAAATGGTTTCTTCCTCACTGAGGCAGAAACCAAGGTAGCTCCAGAGTAGGATTTAGAACTGGAATAGGCCTTAGATGTCATCCTGTCCACAACGTTTCACTGTAGCTATGAGCGAACCATGGTCCGTAGAGTTTCAGCAATTTTGTCATAAAAATGTATAGCAATACTACGTACAAAGAGAGAAGTGACTTTAAGAGAAAAAACTACACACACACACATATCCATAGATATTTTAAGGTTTTGTTTTTCATGTTTTAGGGATAATGCATGATCGATCCTTCATGGCATTCAGGCTATTTCTTGGACATTGTGATACCATGTTTCCTCCTTCCATTTAAGACCATCATTTAATTCCCTTCCACTTCCAGAGCAAAGTACTTTGTAAATAAGAAAAGACTTCAAAAAGCAAACAGAAGACAACCTCAAACAAGGTTGGGGCGGAGAGAAGAATTATTCTCTTTTTTTTTCTTGTGCAGAATCCCATCCTTTTTAGGGTAGGCCAAAAGCAAAAAAGAGTTTGGTCAGATTTTTTTTTTCTGTTTTGTAGCCAACATGAGCTAGTTAAGATAAATGGGCTCCTGGTTTTATACAATATGCCCTAAGGCCATGAGGCAAACCTGGTAAAAGAGAGACAAGCTAATTGTAGCAAATTGCTAGAATTATTAAACACCTAACATGGTAATCACTAAAAGCTCCTTGTTTTTGTAGGGTTTTCCTTTGTTAGGATTTCAGCAAAGATGGTGATGGAGTACATACTGTAACTTTGGAGAATCCCTGTTTTCAAAGATAACTTAAGGGGACTATGCAATGCTGCTAAAGCCGCGATTTTCAACCTGTGGGTCGCAACCCCTTTGGGGGTCACCTAAGACCATCAGAAAACACATATTTCCTATGGTCTTAGGAACTGAGACACCGCTCTTCTATCCGTCTCTAGGCGGATCTGCCCACATGCAGATACACCCACATACAAGTATTAAAGGGTTGCAGAATTAGGAAGGTTGAGAACCGCTGTGCTAAAGCGTCAGAAATAGATTGATGGGAATGAAACCCTAAATCCTTTCTGTGTTGGGGATCTGTATTTATTTAACTTCTGGTGGTTGTTTTAAAAGTTACCTCAAAAGTGTTTAATCCTTTTCATTTCTAGTGTACATGTAGTTTAATTTTAACTTGATTATTCTCTTTGGTCAGTGGCTTCCATTTTATGTGTCCTAAACATTATTGTCATACTATGAATGTAGGACCAATGCCAAGAACATGAAAATAATAGCTAACATTTATGTGGTGTATTACAGTTTGCAAAGTGACAGAGAGAAAGGGAGTGATGTAGGGAGGGAGGGGGAGAGAGAGGGAGGGAGAGAGAAAGGGAGGGAGACAGAGACAGACAGAGAGAGACAGACAGAGAGAGGCAGAGAGACAGAGAGAGAGAAATGGAGAGATGGATGGATGAGTGGATACAACAAACCATGCTATTATTATCCCCACTTTTCAGATGAGGGAACTAATTTATGAGAAGTTCATTTACTTGGTTAGGGTTTCAAAAAGAGTAAGTGTCCAAGTTAATATTTTAATTTAGGTCTTTCTGTTTCAAAATCAAGCACTTTTTCTATATCAAGCTGCCCCAGTGGAGTGTAAGCATCATGATGGCCAAGTTTTCTTTGGTTTTAGATCTATAAAATCTGAACCTAGCATGGAGTCTTACTGATTTGCTGGAAATGGGCTGTACCAGACCAATGATTTAATTGGTATGGCAGCTCCCAAAGAGTCAGTTCCTGCCAGTGTAGATCACTGACTACAATGTGAGTCACAGTCTTAGGAAGTATCCTGGAGCAATGTGATGTTATGTTACCAGTAGTTCCACAACCAGCTTGTGTCATAGGCAGAGTTCCAACATGCCCAGGTCTCCTCGACTCTGAGGCTGTCTCTGTATCCACTAAGCCGTACATCCTCTCTAAATGTTTGTTAAATTGAATTGATGTGATGAGTTGACCTGAATATTACTTAAATTCATTTCCCAACTACTGAGGAAAAGAGACTGAGGAGAGCCTCCTAGGATATTAGCAGGAGCAAGACCTTAGATAAGGGAATCCCAACCCCAGTTCTGTCTCTATCTCAGAGGCTGACAAAATGCTCCAAAAAACTTTAACTTCATTTTTTTTTTAATGCATGTCCATTTAGCACCTATCAGAAGACGTAAAAAAGGAGATTATAATGGAAAATTCTGAAATTTATAGATGTTTTAACTATCCTTCTGTCCAAAGATTTTATTTACATAAAATGTAGGCCCCTCCACGAGACTATCAAAAGGAAGGAGCTACTGCCCTGCAGGCCACAGTGAGAACCTTTGCAAAGTTTATGCTGATGCGACTTTCTTTGCTGCTCCTGCTGCCTCCCTCAAACTGCTGTACTCAGCACTTTCTCAGATGAATAGTTAATGCTTTGGGGCATATTTTCAGCATGGCTAGATTACCCTTTAGAGAAATTAGGCCTTTGTCTAGTTAGCTTGTGGACCAACCTGCTCTTCACTGAACTTACCCAAGGGCAAGAGGGATGGTCAGAAAGCCTCAGAAATGCAACTTCATGGCCTGGCAGCATGGGAATTTGCCTAGTTTATCCCTGGTTCTTCAGCAGACAAACCAGAGAGATCATTGCAAACTGCACTGAAAGGTAGAGAATCCTTAGGTATCATTTTATCATTAATATCATTACTGTTAGTAATTTAAAAGTATCCTCCTGATCATGTATGTGTGCATGTGTACACATACATACAAATGTATTTTTAAAATTTTAATCAATAGAGCTGGTTTCTGTGAGGTGATCATTGAGAAAAAAAGGTGGGAAGGGGAGGTAACAGGCAGAATATGAAGCTTACTTTAAAGAGACTGGAGCTGAGGAAGAAAATAGTACGGCTTTAGCTGGGAGTATGGTATAGTGACTACAAGAGAGGAAGTAGTGTTTTCTTCAAGGATTAGTGATTCCTGATAGATAAAATGAAATCAAAGTTTTCAAGTGGGGAGCGAAAAGAGGAGAAAAAAGTGTGTGTATATAATGTGTGTACCTCTGTACACACATATGATACATAAGCATAGCCATGTAGTCCTTGTGTCAGAGACTGTCTCTCACAAAGGACCCTCAAAAATTTGAGAAGACGGAGTATCTCACTTTTCTAGGTTCATTATACTGTGCCTCACTAGTTGCAAATATATTCAGGGCAATTTTATGAAGCTAAATTTTACTGAAATTATGAGAATAAGATATTTCTTTAGTTGAGCATACAGAATCTTGGTTATATCTGTTCATTAATGTACATGCTGAGTGTGTCACTTATAGTTCAAAGCAGGAAGATTCATCCTCACATTCCAAAAGTCTTGGTTTCATCTACTGATTTCTGCTGGTTGATCAAGAGAGTAGGAAAGAGAAAGGGGAAGGAGAGGATTTTTTTTTTATTTGTTTCCTACTGTTCCTGCTCCAGCACAGCTGGAATTCTAGTTCCTAGAGCAAATCATGTGGATGGGAATTGAAGAAAGGGCAGACAAAGAATTGGGTAGTGTTATATCCAAGGTTGAAGTCCATTCTCCCCAATCAGTTAGCAACTCTCATAATTTGGCATACCCCCTTCCCCACTTCTCAGTCCTTGAAAGCTGGGAGAATGGAAGGACAGTTACTCATTTGCAGGGCAGGACCCCTTAGATGGCCAACTGCCAGGGTGTCAAAAATTACCACATTCTTTCAATATAGGCACCTTATGTCTATGCCTTGGTCATCCTGTTTTATTTACAAATTTTCTCTCTGGGTTGTTAACAGGGCCATCCATTTGGCTTCCCCTGCCCTACCCTACCCTACTCCCAACCACCAGCAATCAACAGATGAAGATATGGTCTGGGTGTATATAAATCTAGGAATTCTTGAGATTAATGGGTATTTGACAAAGGTAGTTTCCTTTTGCTTTCTGTAGCCTTTCAAAAAATGTTCAATAGTATGAATTTTGTGTTTGCTAGTTGTAATGTTAATAGGATTTAAGATCTTCCCTGCCCGTTAATAGGCCTCATGTGGAGCCTATTAAGGGAAGCTTGCTTAGGGGAGGTTTGCTTGTAGGAAAGTTTTCAAAACTTTTCGCATTGAGTCACAGAAGGTTGCTATGCCTTCTGGCTCTGGAAGTGTATATATACTCTGAGTTGGTATTTTGCTTTGGGGGTTCTCTCAATCTAGGGATGTGTGTAAAGTATATAATCAAAGTAGGTAGTCAGCACCCTGTCTGTTATTCTTTATTTCTCTGCTTGTATTTTCTTTAAAGTTCAGGTTGCTAACTTTTCCCCTGAACTAGTGATTGTAATAAAAAAAATTGTTGACCCCTTAAATAGCTCTTTCCTAGTAAAGCAGATCCAAGAACCTGTGCTAGCAGCCATCCTGGGTGTGCCAGTGTGGTTGCCGCTACACCAGTCAGGAGCCAGGCTCAGTGTACAGGATAGTACCATGCATAAACTGGTTTGGGGCAGATCCTATGTATGAGAGGAGGTGATGTGGGAAGAACTGAATCTTTTTCTTGTCTGGCCAGTTACCACTCACTGTGTATTATGCCACAGCCATGTATGTGCAAGAGCCAGCTCAAACCAGCTAACTGGGGCTGATTGTTTTCTTTTCACTGAAATCATTTATGCCTTAGGAACTGAAAAACACTACAAATCTGGACTTCATTTATTGTTTTGTTGGTTGTCTAGAATTAAGATAGTAAATGTTAAGATAGAGAAAATAGTAAGAAACAGATTAAACTTTAAGTTTAGTGTGTCTTGTGTACATTTTTTTTCCTGGAGAGGTGGTTGTTAAACATTTACCAACATACTCATTCATGCCCCCTTAAACACCCCTGTCTATTTTTTGAGTCTATAAGCCTATTCCCTTTGCCACCATTCCCACATTTTTACCTAATAATGAACCTTTCTCCGTGCCATCCTGTCTTTAACAAGCAGGCTTGACAAGTACACCTGAAGGCCATTAACATGGTCCAGTGACAACTCAGAGAAGGAAAATGAGGACAGAGTGAATGTCCAAAACAAATCCTTTTGAATGAATAATGCCGAATAAAAAGTAAATGTGTAAAATATATTTAGCCTCCAGCTTCCACCATGTTTTCAGTATTACAATATTTATCATCATCATTATTATCAATAGGTGTTCATCAGGTGTTTGGTATGTACCAGGTGTTGTCAAGTCGTGTCCAATATTTTGTGACCCCATTAGGGATTTTCCCAGGAAAGATACAGGCATGGCTTGCCATTTCCTTTTCCAGTTCATTTTTATAGATGAAGAAACTGAGACAAATAGGATCAAGTGACTTGACCAGGGTCACACAACTTGTAAGTATCTGAGGCCAGATTTGAACTCAGCAACATGATCTTCCTGACTTCAAGCTTGACACTTTGTGCACTATGGTGCCACCTAGCCGTCACTATGTTCCAGACCCCGTGTTAATCCCTGGAAATTCAAAGAAAGGCATTTCTTGTTACTGAACAGAGCGTGTCCATCCAAAGAGCCTGCTTTTCTACTTCACACTCTTTAGATTTTAAAGTAGCATACCAGATTGCAGTACAGGCGACAGACTTTTTGTCATGATCTGGGTTTGATGTTACCTTGGGTAGTCACGTCTTGTGTCCTTCAGGATTCTTGTCCTTGTCATTAATTCAACCCTGTGAACAAATACCTATCTCTACATACATGCTGTGTTAGTCTTAGGGCACACAAAAATAGTCAGAGAAAGAATCTGGAAAAATTGAGCTAGTTTGTGATCAGAATTTGGCTTGCTGTCAAAAATTTAAAAAAATAATGATATCAATACTAGCTAATATTATTATAGTGTTTACTGTATGCTAGGCACAAAGAATATACAGGTATTCTCTCTGTCTTCTATTCTTAGTACTTCAGGGGAGGGGGTTGTCCAGGGTAGAGTAGCAAAACCTGAAGTAAAACCATAGGATTCTAAATCTCAAAACTGCAAGGATCCCATCAAAGTCTAATCCATAGCTGAATAAGAAACCCATTACTTTAGTAAGAAAGTCAAACAGCCACTTCTTGAAGACCTTGAATCATGAGAAAAGCATTCTCTTGTGATATTACTCATTCCACTTTTGGACAGCTCTAATTGTTAGACAGTTTTTCACCACATCAAAGCTAGATCTCCCTCTTTGGGATTTCTATCCCCTTGATCCTAATTATTCCCTTTGATTTTCAGTCAGAACCAGTCCATGAGTGAATAAACATAGGGTAATCCCTGAGGGAAGGCAGTGGGACCAAGGCAACTAGATATGAAAGTTGAAGGGAGTTGGGGAAATTAAGACATTAAGAAGTACAAGTCATGAAAGAAAGCATCATAGGCATGCAGCACATCTAATGCGATGGGAAATAGAGGGGAGAGAGACTACCTTATGAAAGAAAGAGCAACTGGTTCAATGCAATTGAAGGGGAGGAGGACAATATAAGAAGACTGAAAGGGTAGGAAAGGGCCCTGTGATGAAAATCTCTGAATGCTAAACATTGGTTACATATACAATGATAAACAGTGAAGTGTATTGAGTGGGGTGGGGCATATTGGCAGTTACACATTTTTTAAAATTACTTTAGTATTTGAGTTCATTTATTGTTTAAAGTAAGAAGAGACTTGAAGTAGAAAGACTAATTAGGCTATTGCAATAGTCTGGATGAAATCATGAAGGCCTGAACTATAGTGGTGGCTATTTGGGTAAAGAGGGGGAAAAAAAACTCTTATGAAAGTAGGAATTTTTTTAAATGGTAGCTGATTGGATATGTGGGATAAGAGTGAGGAATCAAAAATAACACCAAGTTTGCAAGCCTGGGTTACTTTGAAAATGGTGGTGCTCTTGATGGTAGTAGCAAGGTTCAAAAGACAGGGGAGTTTGGGTAATGGGGCAGTGAATATAATAAGTTATATCTTGAACGTGTTTAGTTTTAGATGTTCATGGAGCATCCAGTTTAAGAAGTTCAAAAGGCAGTTAGTGATGCAGTACTGGAGGTCAAGAAAAAGATGAGGGCTCCATATATAAATCTGGGAATTATTTGCATATGCATAAGAGCTGGATCATTTGAAGTTGATGAGATCACTAAGTGGTCTATAAGTAGTAAGGTATGAAAAGAGAAAAGGGCTTAGGACAGAGCCTTGAAGGACAACAATCTTTAGTCAGCATGACATGGGTAGAGAACCAAGAGACTGAGGAGCCATCAGACAGTAGGTGGAGGACCAGGAAAGAGAAGTTTCATGAAAACTTAGGATGCAGAGAATTTGAGAGCAAAAGATGATCAGTATTGCTAATGGCTGGGGAGATGTTAAGAAAGTCAAAGATTGAAAAAAAAAAAGGCCATTCAATTCAGGAACAGAGAGGTCATTGGAAACCTTTGGTGAAAATAGTTTCATTTGAATGAATGTAATCTCACTCTCAACTATCAGTTTCAAAATATAGAAAAACATAGCAGGATCACAAAGTCATGTATCCTCAGAATCCACCTGGTCCAACCTCCCTCATTTTACTAATAAGGATGCTGAGGTCCATGGAAGTTAAGTGACTTGCCTGAGGTCATACAGGTAGTATCAGAGGTATAATTTGAACCCAAGCTTTATGCATGAATAGAGCTATAAGGTACTCTCTGCACCTCTTCTTCAGGCTAAATATGTCCATTTCCTTCCATTGTTCCTAGCAAAGTTCCTTCTCCAGTTCCTTCAAATCATCTTCATTAAAATCAGAGTGTCAGAGTTGGAAGGGACATAATCAGTCAGTAAACATTTATTAAGTACCTGCTAAGTGTCAGACACTGTGCTAAGCAATTTAATTTAGAAATTATCTCACAAAATCGCTGGACTTGAGAACAGAATCACTGGGTTCAATTCCTGGTTTTGCAGTTTTTATCTATAAGGCTTTGAACAAGTCTCTGTGTTTTAACTTTTTCTTCTATAAAACATTATTGGGCTAGATGACTTTAAAGTCCCTAAAAGCTGTAAATCCTATCTGTGATCCTAAGAAAAGAGATAAACCTGTGATTTATATCTAGCTTTTCAGATTCCAAGTTCATTGTTCTTTATACCTTGAAAGAGAAGGCTCTTAGAACAATGGAGGCTGTATTTTCTTTTTCATTATGAATTCAATAATAATTAACAAGCACATCACAATATATCAGAACAAAAGGAATTATATAGGAAACCACAAACTTGTTACATAATGTTTTTTATTTATATTCTATTGAGCAGGGAAGTAATGAGATTGCTATGTTTGTATCACTTTCCAATCTATTTGTTATGTACTGCATAGTATTTTCATCTTTTATTGATGTTATTTCTCCTTTGGGAGCACCTCAATCCCTTTCACTAACTCACTCTCTCTCTTCCACACAAATAAAAGTCCTTTTTAACAATAAGTACAGTCAGGAAAAGGAAATCGCCATATCAACCATATCTAAAAATGCACCCTGCATTTTGTACCTCTAATCTATCACCTCTATGTTAAGAAATGGAAAGCATGCTTTCTCATCAGTCTTCTGAAATCATGATTGGTTACTGTGTTGATCAGAGTTCTGAATTCTTTCAATATTGGGTTGGGTTTTTTTTTTCATATTATTGTGTTTATCATGTAAATTATTCTAATGCTTCTACTCATTTACTCTACAGTTCAGATAAATCTTTCCAAGTTTCTCTGAATTCCTTATATTTGTCATTAGCTTTATCCATGTACCATAATTTTTACAGCTATTAACAAACTGCTGAGCACCTGCATTATTTTCAGTTGCTTGCTACAACAAAATACTTTTTCTAGAAATACTCTTGTTACATACAATCAGCAAAGAGGACTCCAGAATAATTTTAATCTTGTAGACATTATTAAATGATTAAATGAATGAATGAATGAACAAGTGATCACGAAAATATAGTATCACTATCATAGTACATAGGAAAGAGCAAAGAGTTTTGAGGAAGAGAATATAACTTTGAATCCTAATTCTGCTCCTTACTACCTGTGTGCCCTTGGTTAAGTCACTTAACCTCTAAGAATGTCAATTTCTTTATCCGTAAAATGACTAGATGATCTGTAAGGTCCCTTCCTGTTTTAAATCTTTAGTTTTTGTGAAATAACTTTACAATTGACCCCGACCTAGTTGGGAACAATCTCAGAAGAGAAATTTATAAAGTACATGCTATTAGCTTACATGAAAAATGCCTGAATGAAAGCCAAACAAACAAGTCTAAGTCAAAGTTGCTCTTATAGTATATGACTATAATCCTATTTGAACAAAATGGAAAAAGCATCAGACCTGGAGTAAAAAGATGTGAGTTTAAATTTCTGCTCTTCCACTTAATAGTGTCTGTGTGTCTGTCTTTTTACCTTCCCCCTCTCACATACCCTTCTATCTCTGTCTGTCTGGCTCACTCAAACACACACACACACACACACACACACACACACACACACATATACACCCATACTATATATACACATATATCAGTAATAATATATATAGATAACATTTGTGTAGCAATTTGTATATTATTTATAGAGTCTTTTACAAATAATATCTCATTTTACCCTCATCACCCTGAGAGGTAGGTGCTTTTATTATCTCTTTTATAGATGAAGAAATTGAGGCAGAAAGAAATTATGTGATTTGCCTAGGATCCCATAGCTAGTAAGGGTCTATGGCTAAATTTGCACTTAAGTCTTCCTGACTCCAAGCCCAGGTCTCCATCTAACTCTACCACATAGTATAGAGCTATTGTCTATGTTTTTATGTTTTCCCCTTATTAAAATTTGAGTTTCTTGATGATAGGAAGTGTTTTTGTCTTTTTTTAATCTCTTGGAACGTTGCATGTTGCCCAGCACATATTACCTCTTTAATAAATGCTTCATAATTAACTGATCTCTCTTTCGAGGTCTCCCCAACCAATCTCCCTTATACGTGAAATACATATTTGGATGTCATAAAGGATAGTTCAATACAAAGTTATGGAAATTCAAGTTCTTCTCTGCTCTTTATTGGGGACCATCTATAGAAATGATGGTCTAGAGGATCCACAGCTATGTGAGGTTGCTTATTAGTAGAAAGAAGAGAAATAATTGTTTTGCTTAGCCTTCTTTTGCTGAGAGAGATCAAGAAATTAAACCAACTAATCCACTTCTCTGGATTGTACTTAACGGAATCTAAGTGTCTTCAATTATCAACAGCTTAATAAAGTCACTAAATCTTCATTAAATGAATTCTTTCATGAATCACATTGAAACAAGAGTTACATAATGATCTGCTGGACCTGGTGCCATTACCCGCTGTGAATGGTGAATGGAATGTACTGTATAATCAAATTCCATGACTTTTAACACTTAGAAAGAGCCTGAGCCTTGCAAGTCACGAGTTATGTGTTCTGCTGTTAGGTGTGTTCATATGATCTCTTTTTTTAATTCAAATCAAATTGGCATTATAAGCATATGCCAAAACAGGAATGTAATTTAAAACTTCTTAAATGTTGCCCCCCTTTGAGCCCACTAACACGTACTGTCTATACCTCGAGAAAACTGATTCTGCCTTTTTCATGGACTCTGTGTATTCTAGATCCACAAGACATTATAACAGAAACAAAGCATTTTCTGAGTTTCAAGTCAAATGTGAAAGGAAGAGTTGGAGCTGGAGGTGCCTAGGGATATCTAGTCTTGTATCTTCATAGTACAGAAGAAAAAATGAGTCCCAGAGTTGTTAAATAGCTTACCCAGACTCACTGGGGCATATGAAGTAGCAGAGCTAGTATCAAACCCAAGGCCTCTGTCCACATCTGGGACTTATTGTACCCGACTGCTTATTGTTTGTATGAGGCAGACTACTACATCATGAGGATAACTATTGCTTTCTGTCATTCCATCTTCTTCAGTTATATCTGGGACTACATACCCCAATTTTGGGTTTTCTTGGCAAAGATACTAGAGTGGTTTGCCATTTCCTTTTCCAGCTCATTTTACAGATGAGGAAACTGAGGTAAATAGGTTTAAGTGACTTGCCAAACAAAGGTCACACAGCAAGTGTCTGGGACTGGATTTGAACTCAGAAAGATGAGTTTTCCTGTCTCCAGGCCCAGTTCTCTATCCACTGTGCACCCTTGCTACCCAATCATTACTTATAATTATGCAATAGTTTTCTTAAGAAATTTGGAATTCTGAATAAATTGCTCATGTCTCTGGGATGTAGAGGAAAGATAGATGATTCTTTGCCCAATTCATACGTTGGAAAATTGAGTAAATTGATTGTTTTTTCTCAAATTTCAGTGATCAATATATTCTGGATGGTAGTCCTATTTTCTTAAACTACTCAAACAATGTAAATCAGGACACACAATCCAAGATTAGTTTGTCAGAATTAACATACTCCTTATTTTGTGTGTCTCTGCTTGGTAGTGACTTGTTCAACTAAGAATTCCTGTTAGCATCTTCTTAACTTGGTCTTTGCCTGTAATGAAATGCTATAATTTATTTGTTGTCAAATATAGCATTACAGATGAGTGTAAAACTTTTACAAGTAAGTTGGACAATACAGTTCACTAATTTCTTCTCTCTTCTACATAGGACTGAATCATTTAACTTTGTCAAAGTTGTATAGATATCCCATAGTCTACAGTCCTTCCCTGCACTGACCTCCCTTTGGGCAGTTTCCTTTAAAATATTTCATAAATACAGAAAACACAGAGTTTTGTAAGAATAAAGTAAATTCTAAAGGAAAAGAAACATTTAAAATCAGCCTGAGGAACAAAAGTTCTAGTTTTTAAATGCTATTTTGGACTATGCTGAGTTAAAGTATTTTTCAAATAATGAAATATTTTGCATCAGCTTATCTCTTCTAAAAAGCTTGAAGGAAATGGGCAAAGAGGAGGTGTAAGGTGGAATTTAAATTAGGTGGAAAACACTAATTGACCTATAATTATATTTTTGACAAAGGAGTGTATTTAAATAATGACATGAAGTGAAAATAAGAAATGCTTGCCCCCCCAAAAAGTTTTTATGAGCCAGAAGTTTTTTTTTCCCTGACACTTTTCCCCTATATCATTAAATATTCAAAGGTATTGTCATTCAAGAAATTCCACCAATTCTGCAGAGTTTCAGATGCATAAAACCATAGATAGATGATAGATGAGAGGAGATACTTTTTATGTTTGTCCTTTATGAATACATGGGACACGTAAAGATGAATTTGTTTGTGTGAACTGGGGATTAAGAATATATGGCAATGAGAAATTCATAGCCCATGTCTATGAGATAGCAAAATACTCGATCACCTCAATCAAAAGCAAATATATCTAAACAGTTATTCCTTTTTTATATACTTCAGTCTTTTATTTTTTAATTTATTTTATTTATTTTATTTACTTTTAGTTTACAAGATTCAATTCCACAGTGCCTTGAGTTTCAAATTTTCTCCCTTCCCTCCCCCCTCCCATGTTGGCGTGCAATCATGTATGGGATATGCAAATACTTTCACATTGTACAACAGTCTGGTTGTATAGAAGGGTTGTAACCTATGAGTGATCACTGGGAAAAAAAAGCAAAACCAGACATGAAAAAGAACGATAGCATGTTTTGCTTCAGTCTCCATTTAAACTCTAGTCTTTCTAGATCTTTCTCTGAGTTTAGATATCTCCTTCTATCCTGAGGCTTGTAGAGTTGTCTTTTAGCTGTGCGTTGTTAAGGATAGTCCAGTTTATCAAGGTTGGTCATCACACTAAACAATTATTCCAACATCATGAAATCCCAAGAAGAAAACAGGAAAAAAAGCAATTACTTAACAGGATTTATTTTTCTTTTCATCTAGTGGTAGTGGCTTTATGTAGATCTTGACATGTGACTATGACAAAATGGAGCTAAGACTGGGTCAAAAGATGATTTAAATAAATTACTTCAATTGAAACAATCTATAAGATGTTGTGACTTAAATCCAAGATTAATAATAGTTCCTAAATGTGAAAACCATGAAAGGATCTCAGATTTTGAGTTGGAAAGGGCCCTAAAAGTCATATAGTCCTACCCCCTCATTTTACAGATAAGGAACCTGAGGTTTAGTTAGGCTGAGTCACTGATTTAAGACTAAGTGGACTTGTGGTTTAAATCCAAACTTTGACACTTTTAACATCTTTAAGATCCTGGAAACCATTTTACTTCCTGTAAGCCTTAGTTCCCTTGTCTATAAAATGGAAATGATGATACTCATATCAAGACAAAGACTTATTAGCTTGGGTTGAAACTCAGTGTTATCTAGGGAAGATCCAGGGTCGTTATGAATAGTCTTGAGATGTGAATGTACTTATGGCCCCAAGCTGGCAACTCAAGCACATATGTTTTTGAGCATTTCCTCTATCTGTTTCACATTTTCAAAAAAGTTGCAATCAAAGAATCATGAAGTGTTTGTGGTGGAATTGACAATCAGAATTGTCCAGTTTCAACTCCCTAATTTGATGGATGGGAAATAACCTATTTAATGTGTAAGGGGTAAAGGCCTTGAGGGGAGAAAGTGTCTATCAGAGAATCATACAGTTGGATCATGTAAAGGTGTAGTTGGCACATTTGTACTCTATTGCATCCTGATCCATTTTTATACTTCTTTATAGATATTAAGGGGGGAAATGGTGACCAATCTAAAAATATTTTAAAACTTTTATTGGTGATTTGTTTTATCATAGACTTTTCAGTTCCATTTTCTCTACCACAGAACCCTCCCTTGTAACAAAGAAAACGCAAAACTAATTGTTGTAGTTGTTGGCACAAGAAAACCTGAGTTTAGCTATGGGCTCTGCCACATTAGCTGTGTGACATGGGACAACTCATTTGTTGAGCCCCAGTAACAATATATCTATTTAAAATGAAAATTATAATAATTGTACTGTCTACCTCTATAGGGCAGTTATGAGGAAAGTGCCTTGTAAACTCTAAAGTGTTATTTATTTTCCTTACTTCAGTTTACCCTTTGTCCTAATAAATTATTGTCGCTAGTATTCATTTATGTTACCTGCAGTCTATTATCTAAATCTATCACATGAATGTGTGTATTTATTTATACATATAGTTATATGTATACATATATACGTGTGTGTGTGTGTCCTGCAGCTTTCAAAGTCACTATTTTGATATTAGAGTAAGCTAAGTTAGTTGTCATTTTTCCTTAATGTATGGTGCAACTTTAGATCTATTGTTTTTCATTCATTCATTCATTCATTTCATTCATTCATTCATGCATTCAATATTCAGTGATATTGTTCATTGAATTATATCACAGAACTTTAATGCAGGGAAGGACCCTTGTAATATTCTCTTCTATCCCAACCCTCTCATTTTACTAATGAGAAAACTAAGGTCAAGAGAGGTAAAGAGACTGGACCAAGTTCACACATTGCTAGTGTTAGATCTGGGACTAAACTCCTTGTCTTCTCCCTCACAGTCGATTTTATTTTTCTGATTCTGTACAGCAGAGGTGTCATACATATGGCCCACACACCACATACCACCTGTACCACTTCCAAGTGCAGCCCAAACTAGATTATGATATTCCTATCAGATTTAAATGTGTTGGTATATTAATAAAAATGAAATATATAGACATATGCAATTGTATAACTCAATATGTGGCCCACAGAGATCTTTATATATGGTTTAGTAGCTCTATTTCTATTCAAGTTTGACACCACTGCTGTACAGTATAATCAAGACTGACAGCCAAATCAATCTAGGTGAACAATTTTGAAACGATTTATTGGTGTTACTTGTAAACTTCTCTAGTACAACTCTCAGCTAAAGTGTTGGGATTTTATTTTTCCCTTTTTTCTTTTTAGTAGCACAGTAATTGGATTGGGATAATTTACTTGATCATACAAAGGTAGAGCCACCATGCTGTTGGCCCAAGACCATCCTAAAGAGAACACAGTTTTGTTTCCCTTCCATAATCTGAATGTCTATGTAGCTGGAAGTTAGGTGAGGAAAGATGCAGGAAGGATGAGGATGCATTTAGTAGAATATTATAACAATGTAAGGAATGATGAGAGAGAATTATTCAGAGCTCATCTGGATAACTTCCCAGGTGTGTGGTTTTTCTGACTGCTGCTCTGCTCACGTTCTTTTGGTAGGAAAGGGCTTGTTAAATTTTTTAAAAAGCTCACCTTTAAGCACACATGAGCCTCTTTTCTTCATCTTATTAACCATGAAAAAATATTTTCCTGTTGCTGCTGATTTCTTGGTTCTCAATCTCACAGAATGGATATAGTTATTAAAATTGTGTGCCACTATTTTTCTCTAAAGCATGGCTTTCATGTGCACATATATTGCAAAAGTTAAGTATCATTGCCATAAGACTTGATGAAAAAATAATGAGACAGTAACATAACAACTCTGCACTTTTTTTTTTCAGCTATGGCTTGTCATTTCAGAAGTGTTCACTTTAATGGCTAACCACCAATCTCCAGCTAAAACTGCCTTGAAGAACAATTAGAAAATTCACTAACTGAGATTTATTCTCAGGGATCGTTGATGCCCTGTCTAAGAGCTCTGCCTTATTAGATTGAGCATATAAAAGTGTTTGCTCAACCTGTCCCTCTAGGACAGTGGTTCTCAACCTTCCTAATGCCGCAACCCTTTAATACTTGTGGGCATATCTGCATGTGGGTGAACCCGCTTGGAGACAGGTAGAGGATCGGTGCCTCAGTTCCTGAGACCATCAGAAATATGTATTTTCCAATGGTCTTAGGCGAACCCTGTGAAAGGGTCATTCGATCCCCAAAGGGGTCGTGACCCACAGGTTGAGAATCACTGCTCCAGGATGACATGATGAAAAGATTTTCCCAAGGGTTCTATAACTGAAGCACAAGCTTTTGTTTATACAGACAGTTAACCTTAGGAGTAGCAGTTAGTAACTATAAGCACAATTTGTGAATTTCAAAACACTCTTCCCTTGCCATGATTGCTAAGTATGTATATATGTTAGTTGGGGCCATTTCATTAATTTGTCAGCTTGTGACTCAGTTATTATTGTTGCCTACATATATTTCTCATCTTCCTTAATAGACTGTAAGCTCTTTAAAGTCAAGGAATATTTTTTATTTAATATTTGTATTTCCCAAAGCAAGATGTTTTTTCTGTAGTAGGCACCTAAAATGTTTTTTGAAATGTTAGCCAATAGTTATATAATACTTTGTGGTTTGTGAAATATATTACATAATTTTTCTCATTTGAGCCTTACAAAACCCTGTGAGATAGATGGTAAGTGATGGTTTTATCCCATTTTATAGATAAGAAAGATATGGCTTGGACACTTTTCTATATTCTCACAGATACTTAGTGTCAAAGGCAGGATTTGAACCCAGAATTTCCTGAGTCTAAATTCAGTACTTTACCTACTACATATTCCTCACATGTTGGTTACAACAATGCATTATATTACTGGGGACAGAAAAACAAAAAATAAAATACTGGTAAAGTAATATAAATGTAGCTTTTCTGTGGCATGAGTCATCAAGAACAATATTGTAGTAAAACAATGGAATTCTAGGCCAAAAATAAGATGTCACAGGGATAGGAGCTGTCAATGTTGTCTTTCATGATTCTCCCACTGGTGCTGAGTGATATCAAAAACACCTTTATTTTTTTTTTTTCTGAACATCACTTTTCTTTATTTAAAATAAACTTTTTTTGAAGTAGAAAATCAACAAACGTGAATATTTCAAAATATATACAGAGAAGGCCAGAACATGAGATTATATGTGAAATACTGAATCCATTACATGCAGCTTATTTTCTAAAATACATATTAAGTTCATCATTATAGTATCAACATTGTCCTGCTTGTCTGTATTCCTTTCCAAATTTCCTTCTGTGTTATTTTAAAAATGTTTTATTGTTAATCTTTTTTTTTTCTTTTTTGAGTATCCTTATGACTACACTCCTCTTAACCTAATCCCCCCAACCTTCCACTCCCCCTAAAAAAAAGCCCTTCATTTTAACAAGTATATGTCTAGTTTTGGATTTACAATCCATTACTTTCCTACCAAGGGATAAGAGGCAGGCATGCTTCCTCATCTGGAGTAGTGATTGATCATTTAAAAACACCTTTATTAAATGAAATGCTTACAATAAGGCCTTCCATTATGGTGACTGGAAAAACCAGTGAGGCAGCTAGGGGATGCAGTGGATAGAAAACTGGGCCTGGAGTCTGGAAGACCTAAGTTCAAATCCAGCCTCAGACACTTACTAGCTGCATGACCTGGACAAGTCACTTAGATTTTGTTTGCTTCAGTTTGCTCATCTGTAAGATGGGAATAATAATACCTGCCTCCAACAATTGTTATGAGAATAAAATAAAATAATTGTGTTTAGCACAGTGCCTGGCACACAGTGAATGGTACATCATAATTGTTATTGGTATATAGTTATTGTTGTTCAGTCATTCAATTGCATTTGAGTCCATATGACCCCATCTATGTGACCCCATGGACTATGTTGTCCATGGATTTTTCTTGTCAGAGATACTGGAGCAGTTTGCCGTTTCCTTCTCCAGAGAGTTAAGGCAAAGAGAGGTTAAGTGACTTGCCCTGGGTCACACAGCTAGTAAGTGTCTGAGTCTGGATTTGAACTTAGGTCTTCCTGACTCCAGGTCCAACACTCTACCCACTGAGCCATCTAGCTGCCCCCATATAAATATTAGCTATTAGTAGGAGTAGTAAATGTGTAACACATTTATTTTAATATTCTGTCTCATAGCTTTTTGTGTTGATATTTTATTTTCACACTGTACTTGAAAACATAATTTCCTTTTTGAACTCTGTATCTCTCTCAGAGGCTAACCTGCTTAGTAAGCAGTAAGTGTTTTAGTAAGTGCTTAGTTAATTTGTGTATCCAGGTCTGGATAGCTTTCCTGATGACTAAGGGACAAATTTTCTAGATTTCTTCCAATTTTTTATTCAGGATTCAGATTTTTAGGATATTTGACCTCTATCCCTTGCTTTCCTACTAAATAGTAACATGATTTAATACCATAAAGTCTGTTTTACTCAGTTTTAAACCTCTAGTTTTATGGAGAGGTAAACAAAGGTAACTAGATATGTCAGTCTAGGGTAAGTAAACTCTAGGCATCTTTGAGTAATCTAATCATAAGTAGGGTGTTGTATTTCCAAGGCAATATTCACAGCACTGATGGCAACTATGAATATGATGGCATAGTTCTGAATCACAAAATATAACAGACTTTCCATTTAGAAGACACCAGAAAGCCAAATCCCAACACCAGAAAAATTAATCCATCATAACAACAAAGAAATTAATACACATTATCACTGCAGGGAACAACACCATCCCAAAGTCTTCCCCCTGCTTTGGCCTTCCCACAAACAAACACTCACAATCTTAGCTGTCTGCTTGCCTACGTCCCCTCTCTCCCTCGGCTCTAATTGTTCTGACTTATTTCCTGCTCCACCCCCTCCTGCTCTACCAGTTCAGCAAACTCCTCCCACCACAGGCTATATGTGATTACATTAGGCCTATTAAGAGGTAGGGAAGATCTTCAAATTCCTTTAGCCTAATTTAGGGGCAGGGAAGATCTTCAAATTCCTATTACCATTACAGGTGTATATGACTCAACATTAAGATTGGTAGATATCCTTTATAGACAAGAGATGTACTTATGAATGTTCATCTTCAATAACAGGATGAAAGATTTGATTCTGGAAGGGATCTTTGAGGCCATTTCCTACCCCCCAAAAAAAGCCCTCATTCCAGTTTCAATTAAGGAATCTGAGATTCAGAGAGGTTATAATTTTTCTATAGTCATGCAAGAAGTAGTAGTGCCAATTCTAACATACAACGTCTGAATCTGCGTATTCCTCCTCATACCTTTGGATGAAGGGCGCTAATCAACAAGCCTCCTGAGTCAACAGAAGTCATATTACCAGGAGCGTGATGGACAGGCAAGAAGTTACACTACATTATTGTAGGTTTATTCTAATCATCAAGTTAAACTACATTATTGTAGGTTTATTATAACCATCATCAATTATATACATAACATATTACATGTAGAGTTCTATATTTTAAAAGTCAAGATGGAAAAATGTAGTCATGAATCACTGGGGACGTGAGTATCATTTGACTATGTCCATCAAAAATGAATCTCCAAAATTATGTCCTGCTCATACCACTGCCATTTTAGAACATTAAGACTTTTAGCTCAAAAGTTAGCATATAAGGAGAGTAGATAGTTTTAATCATGAGTAGTTTGCAACAATAATTCTTAATTCCTTCTACTTCCATGCCTAACTCAGAAGAGTTGGGGTGTATGAAGATTTGCAAACATGAGAACTAAGGACATCTTGACCAAATTAGATCACAACCATTTTATTATTGTTTCATTCCTTGGCCATCAAATGGTTGGCCATCAAGCATGGGTTTTGTATTACATAAAAGATTGTAAAGGGGGACAGTAGGGAATAGGGAGGAAATGTACTAGTCCTTTAAAACACCAAACGAGAACCAATTATAATTTTTGTTCTATGATCTGAAGTTTGTAATACCTACTTGCCCCATTTTCTGCTTTTTCCTTGTTTTCATTTTTATTTAGTTTTACATACATAGGATCACATATTTGGAGCTATTAGGAACCTTAGAGTTCATCTAGTCCCAGCTGTTCATTTTTACAGTTGAGAAAACTGAGGACCAGAGGGATTAAGTTACTGTCCCAATCAAGGTCACCCCAGGGAGGAAATAACAGAGACATGATTTTAACTCAGGTTCTTGTGCTCCAAATCTATCCACTGTACCAGGAACCTTGTTTCTGTGAGCCATTTTTATATACTGCAGCAACTGCAACAAGAGCATTTACCTTTGAATTGAGTCACATAGTTCTGTCATTCACTGTGTCATTTAGCTCTACGTACATGGGCACTTCTCTGTGCTTCAGTTTCCTCATTAGTTAGATGGAGGTATTCACACCTGTCATACCTCCCTCACAGAGCTACTGTGGAAATCAAATGAAATAATGTGTGTGAAAGCTTTTTGTACAACTGCAAAGCACTACAAAAAAATGTTATTCTTGTTTGTCATAAAATTCATCCCATTGCATGATCTGATTTGTTGAAGATACACGTAT
>CM053590.1:143816598-143833416 GCA_028646515.1 Pseudochirops corinnae | reverse complement strand
ACATTACCTTCAGGCTACTGTTTATAGTATGTGGGCTCTTAAGCTGCAGTAAGGACATGTCAGGTGAAAACCATATCAAATCAGATAATATCAGATCTACAATGTCCTGTTACTTAATCCAGTTCCACCCCAAATTCCACTCATATCAGGCTTTCATATGCCTTTTCTTTTTGCCTTCTTGGCTCTTCATATCACTATCTTCCTCCCACATCCTAAACTACTTTTTATTTTTCTCTCTATTTCTGAGGCATTATGGTTCTTTTCCTCTGCCTTCCAGGCCCAACCCATCCCTCCCAGGCAGAAATTGCCTCTCCTCAAAGTCACAAAATCTTCCCTCGTTCGTTTCCCTGGATATTGCCCACAAAATTTCCCAGATACTTTTCATGCTCCTTCTCCTTTGAAAAAAAGCAAGAAAGGAAATGTGCATTTTTTTCATGTCTACCTGTTAGGTATTGTGCTAAGTGCTTTACAAATAATGTCTCGTTCGATCTTCATAACAATCCTGGAAGGTAGGTGCCGTTATTGTACCATTTTATAGTTAAGGGAACTGATGAAGGGGTGACTTGCCAGGATCACAGAGCTGGGAAATATCTGAAAGCAGATTTTAATTCAGGTCTTCTTTACCCCAGGCCCTTCTTTACCCCAGAATATTCCATTCACTGCACCACCAAGCTGCCCCATTGACTTCCCTTCTTCCTGCAACAGCCAGATTCCTTAAGCTGTCCCTCCTTTTCAGTTTTCCTATTTCTAAACTCAGTTATGTTTAAATTGGTCTTTGTTCTCACTGACCCAATGATGCAGACTCAAGCCTGTCCATGCTGTATTTCCATTGTCCATATCTTCCCATAAATTCTTCATTGGGGGCCCACACAACGTTCTGAGGACCTTCCCAATAGATTGCTTTACATTATGGATTCCAGTCAAACACATGAGCTATCTGTGAGTCATCCCCGACTCTGTTTCTCCAAATATCCCAACATTTCTCATAATGACATTTTGACCCAGAACTTCCAAGCCCTAAATGTGGTTGTTCTTTCTTCCACAAAAGGGAGTTACTTTGTCTCAACTCCTTGATTGTTGTCTGGTAGTAGTTCTGATGAACATAAACATTAGTCTGTGTGTAATCCAATTACATTTTCATTACTCTAATTCCAACTCAACCCATATCACTGTAAATCTATATGGTTTAGAGAAAGGTGATTTTGCTTTCTAAATCTCAATTTTTCAGTAGACAAGTGCACATATCTTATTCACAACAACCTGACTTAGAAATCCTTTGATGCTTTCGTGGCCTTCTATATTTGCTTTGTTTTGTTAATCAATGATTTGGTTAAATATCAAAGAGAGGGAGAAATGTTAACCCCATTGGAATCAGAATTTTGGAACTGGTAGTAGAATTCAGAGATCAATTTGTTGAACCCCCTTATTTTGCAGATGAGACAACCGAACCCCTACAAACTTAAGTGAATTGCTGAAGGTCACACATCAAGATTCACTCTCAGACCAGCGTTCTTTTCATTGTAACATGTTACTTCCTTAATGGTGCCATACCTAGAAATGAGGGGAAGAAAATTTTGAGTCTATCATAGGTAATAATGAGGGGAAGATATTTTTTTTGGAGGAGGAAAGGCAAGGCAATTGGGGTTAAGTGACTTGCCAAAGGTCACTCAGCTAGTAAGTGTGTCAAGTGTCTGAGGTCAAATCTGAACTCAGGTCCTCCTGACTCCAGGGCTGATGCTCTATTCATTGCACCACCTAGCTGCCCTGGAAGATATTTCTGAAAATAGTTACTGATGCAAACAAAGATATCACACACTTAATATAATTTCCTAGTTTCAAAACTGGTTTCACTTTTTGACTTCAAATTTTATTGAAACTTTGATTTTTTGATGTGTTTTGGAATTTTCAACTAATAGTAGCAAGATGTAGGAGCCAGAAGAGATCTGAGTTCAGATACCTAAACAGAAATCAGATCCAGCAAAAAAGTAAAATAAAATAAAATAAAATAAAATAAAATAAAATCTTACCTCTGATACATACCTCAGTAATATGGCCATAAACAGGTAACTTCAGTTTTGTCATCTGAACATGGGAATAATATTACTTAAATTATTAACCATTCAGAGATATACTATCAAATGTTATAAATCATTTTGGCAATGTACTCTCTAAATGCTTGCTCTTATTGCTCTACCATTGTACAAAAATATTAATGAACAAAATGACTCCATCTTCTTCGGATTGCCTTTTCCTTGTGGTTTCTTCTTTGTACTATTAAGATTATCATCTTGCCTTTAAATTGCTCTAGATAACTGGCAGGGAGCCCTGCTTGGCAATTTTCTTGTTGGGTAATGCACAAGGAATTAAGCAAGGTCCACATAGACAGTGTGGCCAGGAGCTATAACATCTCTCTGGAATTAATTACTCAACTCCTAATGCAAACTAACCTAAAATCATTCACAGTTTCACATGGAGCTAAGATAAATGGCTGACATGTTAACTTTGGCTTCAAACTAAGTTCCCCTTGGATGAGCAGCCAAGGGCCTTTGGTCTCAGTATTTCAGTCCACAGTATAAAGTGAATTACAGGTTCTTCAAGATCTGTTTCTTGCTGAATATTTATCTTTGTGGTAGAAAAAATGCTGAATTGAGAGAATAGAGTGACAAATTTAGTATCCAAACGATATCCAAATGCCTCAATTTTCTTTGACTATGGTTAAAAACAAGGTGGGTGAATGCATGAAGTAGGAGACAAAAGAAGATTGATTTAAAGTCAGCTCTTTTGGAAACTTATCCAAAACTCACTTAGGTTTACACACAGCTTCTGAAATCCATCTTTCTCCACATTCCTGATTTCCATTTCCCTTCTTTTTGTCTCTTTCCAGTAATGATAAACCCTTCTGTAGTTTTCCCTAATTTAACCCTGGCACTTTCCTTTCCAAAGACTTCTTTTGAGCCCCCAAATCTTTTAGCTCCCTATTTCCCTTAACATCATACTACACATTCTTGAGTCACATTGATAAAGCCAACTTGTGAGGATATTCAGGGAGGGATTATACAATTAAAAATATAAATAAAATTCCACTGAGCCAAGAGCCAGAATGATTTTTTCTTTAGTCCAGGCACCTTGCTTCCCAATGTGTTTATGGTAATTGCAGCAAACACAGCAATTAAGTGCATGGATTTTCTAACTTCAGTCTTCAAAGGAATGCCCTTTATATACATTCACCATAAGTTCATTAAAAATACACATTATTCTTGTTCATATATGACATTGTCTTGTAGTTCTTCACCAGCTAACAAATTCCATTCTCATTGACGATAAAAGGTGCATAGAATTTTTTATCTGAAACAGAACTTTCTAGGCCTTTACTGGAATAGGAAAGAAGGGGAAAGATTTCGCACTGAATTGGTAGGTTGATGTTTGTTCTTGTTCTCTCTCTCTCCTTCTTTCTCTCTCTCTCTCTCTCTCTCCCTCTCACTGTCTCTCTCCCTCTCCTTCTCCTTCTCTCCCTCTCCTTCTCCCTCTCTCCCCTTCTGCCAAAGTTTGGTCTGTTGTCCTTTTGAAAACTTGGATACTGAAATACCCCTTAAAGTGAAAGTTACCAGATAATGTGTTATTCTTCAGCCTCTAAGGAAATATTAGAACTAGAAAGACTGGAAAACTTCAGGAAGTTGTAAGGTAAATCCACTTAGGCTTGAAATCAATCCTGGAAACAGTCAAAGGACAAGGAGAAGGCCAGGTGTATCTGAGAGTTTGAAACAAGAAGGAATTGTTCCATTATTATCATAGTGTGCATAATAGGTACCCAAAAGCAGACCTAGTAGGTACAGTGGATAGAAATTGCAAAGAGACAATTTTTTCTAACACAAAAATTCAGTTAAGAAATAGTTCAAGGACCTGTAATTACTTTTGTTCTATGCAAAAAAATGTAGGTTCAATTTAAGGCAAAACTGCTAATAATGAGAGCTATCCTCAAATGGAATGGGCTGACTTAAAAGGTAGTAGATTCCCACTCACTGGAGGTCTTCAGGTTTCTTGATGACCACTTTTCAAGTATATCATAAAGGTGCATGGAATACTGTTTCAAGTGTGGGTTGGCTAGCATCAGACATATCATGGGCATTAAATAAATACCTCCATAATTGGATTGGATTATATAGGTGACAGCAAGTAGGTCCCTTCTAAGTTCTGAAATTCTCTGAGTCTTTGATTTCATGAATAAAGAAATAGAAATACAAAAGAAAGAAATAGGAGGTAATAGGAGGTTCCTGCTCTTAAATAGATTATACTTAAGTGTAAGAGTGATATGGGTCTTTTAAATTCAAATTCCAACACTCCAGTTTATTCCAAGTGTTAATTTAGGCAAGATTCCTCAAGTCTTCACATAGAGCCTAGGTTTTGGAGTCAGGGAAACTTGAGTTTGGATCATCCCTCAGACACTTACTAGCTATGTGACCCTGGACCAGGCACTTAATTGCTCTTGGCTCAGTTTTCTTATCTGTGAAATGGGCATAGTGATAGTTCCTACCTCTCAGGTATGTTGTGAGAATCCGCTGAGTTCCTTTATGGAAAGTGCTTTGCCAGCCTTAGCCATATAAGTTCTGCTAGCTATATTAAGAATGCTTCATAAATAAATTAGTAACATTAAGTCTTTAGAAACTATGGATGTCCACGTGTACAAATTAAAATAGTTCTCTGGACTGGATGAGATTTTGATAGGGGATAGGAATGGTGACTAATTTCATTAGATATAGGGAATTCACAAGGACAATCCCTTTGCCAGTGCAGGTCAGCACATTCTCTGCACTTGATAACCCTAGAGTTATAACCCTGAGGCTTCTTAGCCTTAGGACCACAAATGGGATTTCAGCCTCTGTGGGTGAATTTGAATGGGAAAAATATCACATCTTTATTTTCACTAAACTTTCATGTGCTTTGTAATTCTATGTACTTTATCTTATGCATTTAAAAACTTTATTTAAAGAAGTGATCCCTAGGCTTCATCAATTGCCAAAGGGATCCATGACATAATAGAAAGTTAAGGAATCTGTCCTAGAGAGCTGCCTAGTGCAACTTGAGTGACTTGGTTAGGGCCACACAGCCAGTGAGTGTCAGAAGCAGTACTTGAAAGTGGGGCTTCTTGACCTCCCTCCCTCCCAGGTGACTTCTTGAAATTTGATGTGATTCTATCCCCCCCTCCCCCCCACCCTTTCCAAACATCTTCACTTAACTGGATCATTGAATAAACACTGGTTTTGATTGCAAAATTTACACTTGGGTAATAATTTTAAGAGTCATTTCTACGGGAATGACAGACAGGTTCCAAACTGAAGAAACAAATAGCAAAGTACAGTTAATCTTTAATACATGGAAAGTTATAGTAAAGGGGGGAAGAGGGTCACTGTTTTCTCAGCTTTCATGAGAAAACAGAGAAACTAGGTCTATAATTCTGCGTTTGAGATTCTTGGGGCAGGATGGGGTGGAGGCGGGGTGAAGATCCATTATCTACAGTTTAGGGATTGTGGCGAAGCTGCCAGATGCAACTTGGTTCTGCCTGGATTCTGGTGGAGTATCTGGAATATACTGGAGCACTTTGAGCAGTTTCTCTTTAAGGACACCCTCAATTCATCCTTTGGAGATTAACAATGCCCTCTTGTGTGCTCAGGCCCTTCCAGCATCAATACACTGTTTCTTTTGAAGGATTTTCTTTCCAGAGTTGAACTTTCAGAACTCAGAACACCTTATCACACTTTCACAAGCCTTCTCTCTGAAAATGGGGGTGGGAGGGGAGAGGGGAGAGCTTGTCAGGGCTTGTGCCAGTTAAATCCCAACTCTCAGGGGATTTGTTTTTCTTTTGGCGTCAGATTAGATGTTCAAATCAGGCAGTGTTTGGGGGCTGCAAGAGATGTCTACAGAACTCTTAATGAGGCTAATCCCAAGGCAGTACATTCCTAGTAACTAATGGGCGCAAGTTCATTGCTTACTTGGGTGAAGGGCAGAGCTGGGACTGGGGGGTGAAGGACTTTTTTAGTGGGCAATCATGAATACATTATTAACAGAATGAGCAGCCATAGCAAAAATGTGGACAGCATAAGCTACTGGGACCTTCCTTGACATCACCCAAATCTGATGCTCAGGTAAAAATATTTGTTTTTTCCCCTACCTTTCCCCCCTGTCTTTCAGCAGCAGTCTAGTGTCTCTGGTGGGCTGAATGTGGACTAAAAGGAAAACCTAAAGAATAATAAGGAAAAGCAAAAGATGAATGTATAAATTCAGCCCATTTGCTTCTTCAGGGCTTTTCTCATTAGGACAAGAACTCTACATTTGTGCTATAATGAGGAGATTAAAGACGGGACACTCACATACTTTGCATTCTGTTGGTTACAAAGAGTTTTGGATTCTATTTATTAAGTATATATGGGTGTCTTTTATGAGGCTTATTGTTTGTGGAGTTTTAACATCTGATTTCTACTTTGGAGGCTGTGTTGAGATATGTTTTGCTAAAGTGGGGTCCATTCCCTATGTCTTTGAAATGATTTTTTTTATACCCTGCACTGTATTTTGAGTGTATAGCTCAATGAGTTCCTGATTCTGGGCTGTACTACAAATGAGAGTCAAATCTAAGATTAAAATTTTTTCAGAAGTTTTGTGTATGGCAACCATAATGTGAAATATCCCTATGAAAGCAGTAAGCAACTTTTAGATGAAACATTTAAAATATTTTTAAAATTATATTTGCAACTTTCCAATTTGCTTATCACGCTGTTTTCTCCTACAGAATGCAATCCAAATGTTTAAATTACCTTATAATTTGAACTTCCAGATTTTTTTTTTGCTTATTTGAAAAGCAAATCCTTGTTTCATTTTGCATAATGTCATTTAAACATTAAACCGTTTGAAAAAGAGTTCCCATACTTCTACCTGCTGTTATTGCAAAAAACCATGGAATCGGTTAACACTATAGTTTCTGATGGGTCACAGGTTTATAGAGCTGAAACGAAGCTCAGATTTCATCATGTATAACTTTCTCTTTTTGTGGAGAAGAAAACTATAGTATAGAGAGATTAAGTGACAGCTCAGTTCTTCTGACCCACCTTATATTTAGGAAAAATATTTGGGTTATACTGTATCTCAGTGACGATTTTCTAAGGAAAGTTGTAGAGCATTTTTCTAGATATCATAAAATTTCTGAAAACTCTTTTGAAAGACAATATTTAAAGGGACAATGTGAGTGGACTTTTGCATCTAAGGATGAATAGAATCATCCTGATTTATGTCTTGTCAAAGCAATTTCATGCTTTTTAGCTGAAGGGATGGATATTCTCAGCATTTCCTTGGATGTTAAATCCTTGTATAGAACTTGAAATAAAGTGGTTTAAAGCATGTGAAAGGAAATTTAGTTTAGAGGTCAGAGTAAACCAATGACATAATTCATAATGCCCTTTCTAGGAAATAATTTGCAAGACACAGTTTCTAATTTGGGTTACTGAGCAAAGACAGTGGAGGAATTTCTGCAATGCATAAAGTATGTTCAGCAAAACAAATTATACATAGACCATAATGGTCTAAAATCTCTATTGTATACTTGATTTTTCTAATATATACTGTATGATTTTTTTAATGAAACTAAAAATTGAATTTGAATGGCAATACATTTTTTCCTCCCATACCATCTTTTTTTTTTGTTTCTTCTTTGACCCTGAAACATAAAAGGCTAGCATTCTAATAATTACTAATCAAAAGTTAATTCTAAACCTTATTGCAAATATAGTAGGCTAGTAGTGAAAATTACTTTTTGTCTATGAGATGCTATCTTGGAGGCATCAGTACAGTAAATTTAAATTTGTAGTCATGGGCCCCAGATTCACATTCTGACTCTGTGACTTACAGCCTATATAATATTGGGCACCCCTCTGGACCTCAGTTTCCTCAGCTGTAAAACAAGAGAATGGATTAGATGACTTTGAAAGTCCTAGCTGGCTCCAAATCTATGAAACTCTTAAACTGAAAATTAATCAATTTACTTTTTACTTGTAACTCACATTTTAGGAGTTGTAGTTCTTAAGCAGTGATTACTGTACAAATTATTTTATGAAAACATCAAGAGTTTTCCATGTTGTTATCAAGTGTAAAGGGGAGGAAAATTCTAAAACTCTTATTTTGGAAAAATGTAAGTCAGTTTTCATAGTACTACAGAGTTCTCACAGATGTCAAATCATTCTTATTTAACTAATTTGCCACATGCCATCATGATTTTTTAAAATTTCTCTATCTCCTTTCTCATTACTCCCTTTCTTTCTCTTCCCTCTCTAAAATAACAACAACAAAAAAAAAAAAAACTAAAACTCTGCCCCTGTCCCATAGTCTAAATTTAAAGAGAAAGGAAGGGAATAGTTTAATAGAGTTATAGGGCTCAAAAAGAGGAATATCTTGCATCTTCATAGGACTTCTCACTTTTCAAAGAGTTTTCATCTGTATTTTCTCATTTGATTGTATTATGATACAAAGGGCCACATTGAATACAGATATGTTTGGCATTCTGGCCAAACTGGTCTACTTGCTGTACTTGTTGAAAAACATTGTGTTTTATTTTACCCAGGTCATTGCACATCAGGAATACTGAATTCACTTCTGGTCCCCATATTTCAATGACTTGCTAAAGGACAGCCAAAGGAAGGTGGCTAGGGATTGGGGTGGGCGTGGGAGTCATGGGGGAGACTAGAGACCATGCAATATGAGAACTACTTAAAGGAATGGGGAATATTTAGCCCAGAGAAGATAAAAGGGATAGGGGAAAATTGTTAGATGTCTTTATGTATTTAAAGGGCTACCATGTCTAAGAGAAATTTGCCTTGATCCACTTTGCCCTTAAAAGGAAGATATAGAAGCATTGATTGCAAGATATAGTATGATCTTTGACTTAAGGAAGAACTTGGTAATGGTCAGAGCTGTCTAATAATGAAATGAGCTAGCTAGTTGTCAATTCTACTTCACTAGAGAGAGGTCTTCAGATAATAGCAGTGGTAGCAGTTGGAATCGAAGGAAAAGAGGCTATCGGAGGAGGAAGAGAAAGGAATAAAAGAGGAAGGACTAGCATTTATATAGTACTTTACAAATATCTCCTTTTATCTTTGCAAGACTCTTAGGAGGTACGTACTGTTATTATCCTTATATTATAGAAGAGTAAACTGAGGCAGACAGAGGTTATGTGACTTGCCCAGGGTCATAGAGCTAGTAGGTTTATGAGGCAGGATTTGAACTTGGGTCTTCCTTACTCCAGACTGTATACTGTTCCACCTAGGGACCCTAAATATCTGATTACCACTTGTAAGAAATGGTACAAAGGGAATTCTTGTTTAGATGTAGTTCAGACGCCGTAATTCTGTAAGGCAGGTTGACCTTTCAAAACTATTTTCATTTTATGACTATTCCTTTGAGGGATGGACTTCAGTGAAGAGTAAGAAAAGGTGACTGTCTGGTAATTTTATACAAGCTTGAATCACACTAGTCTCTTCAATTTTGGATTTGATACATTTTAGATTTGAAGGTCACTATGAGGCAGGCTTGTGTGTCATTATGCTTAATAAGATTCCCACTAGGCATCCTCCAGATTGTTAAAGAAAGATCTTGGACTAAGATAGAACTACTGAAGCCTCACCTCCACTTAGGTGAAGTACCCCACACTGGAGAGTCACAATTCATTTCAGCCTAAGATGATACCAGCAGAGCCATACTGGAGTTGAGGTCTGCTTCAGAGGTGAGAGAGTGGGGGCATCATTCACATGGCAATTTTCTTTCTTCAGTTTGGTGTTTGCCCACGCCTCCATTCACCACTTGATAGACAATTTTACCTATTTCCCTTAGAGCCACCCTTTGTCATTTACCATTCTGGTGAAAATTGGATTTTTTAAAGTAAAATACACACTTTCTTTCCTTCTCCCTGAAGTACAAAAAGAGAGTTTCAAATGACCAGTGAGGAAAGTTTTACTTTATTTCTGCCAGCAGATATTATCAGTAAAAGGTTTTAGTGTCTGGAGAAAATAATGGCTTATGAATAGTTTAATTTTAAAAGCCTGTTACCAAGATAAAGAATGTTTATTCATATTTCACTGAGTTTATTTCTGAGTTGCAAAGATGTAGATCTGAATCAATAAGAAGATTAAAGTATCCATCTTGCAAATAGAACAATGAGTATTTACTTTTCTGTGTGAATGGATTATTAATTTTGTCATAAAAGTCATTAAGGTAGATAAATGGTGGCTCTCTTTTTTATGTGGGTCACCGCTGAATTCTGATAGGGTATAATGGTTAAGACTACTTTTGTGCTCCTCATTAAAGTTCCTCAAAGTCAATGCCCTTTAAATGTGCTTTGCTATAGCTTTTAGATGAATGCTGCCTTCGGTTTCATAAACCTTAAAAACAAGCTCAATCTGAGAAATGTGTGTGTGTATCTTTGTTGTATATGGTCACACAAGGCCATTATGGTCATTTTACCCATCCTCACAATGGATTCCCCTGAAGTACCAAAGCCAGACCAATCATTAAGATGGGTGAACTGAACATTTCAGCTGTCTTCTGAACCAATTTGCCCCAGGTGTATAGAAACCATCTTAGACATTTGTACTATGTCATGATGGGTTGATAACAGATAACATTTTGTAATGCATGAAGATTTCTATCCCCAAATAATAAAGCATTACTTGATGACTCTCTGGCAAAAAAGAAAAAAAAATCTTTGAAATAGGATTTTATAAGGGGCTCTAATTTAGTGTTTTTTCAAGATAAAGTTGAAAGGTTTATGCTTTCCAGGAATGAATTCCATAATTGACTCATATTTCCCATTTTGTGTATCTCTCAAGAACTTTATATGATCTAAAAGGACACACAACGTGAATAATCCCAATAATGACCACTTAAGAAAAGCAATTCTTAGTTATATAGGAGGTTAGATCTTATCCCATGGAACAGTGTTAAAAGCATTGTGCAACTATTGATTGGCTTTATATATTAAATCTTCACCTTTGGGTTGACAAACCAGTCTTCCTCCGTATTTCTATGAAATGAAATCTTTCAGAGACTGTCCTGCTTCATTTTTTTCCCCTCCTCTTTCAAGCACTACTTACTTAGCTGTCAGAGAAATTGTTATGGTCAATTAGATTTGGCTGATGAGACATTCCCCAGCCATTCTTTTCTCCCTCTATCAGAGGAACCTGAGCTGAGATGTTATCCATTTGAGCCCTGGTCTTTCCAGTTTGTATTTGCTCCTTCTTTCAGATATTACACATTTTCTACATGGTGTTATGCCTATTTCTCTTTGTACCCAAACTCTGTTCCTGGGTGAGTATAGTGAACTAATTTTCTATGCCCCAAAGAAATCCTGTGCATTTTCATAGATCAATGTGAATTATAAGAAAGCTTGGATTCATGTCCCAGCTCTACCACTTTTAAATGATCTTAAGTAAGTCACTAAACTTTCTTTAACATCAGTACAATGGAGGTGATGGTGTTTGTTGAAAACTTACATATTAATTAGATTTGTTCTCAGACTCTCAGGTTTTGTAACTTTTATGGAAGTTGTATCACCTACAAATAGTTGCTAATCCTAACACATTCCTACCCATCTAACCACCTTTATTTGCTATTTTACCATTGGACAAGGGGGAAGGAAGAAGTTACCTCACTGCATATAGTCACAAGACACTCCATCCTTGCGCCCAGGAAGATATCTGACATCCTCCCTCTTAGCACAAGGCATCTTGGACACCACATCTTTCTTACTGGCAGCAATACAAATGTTATGAGTTTTAGGCCATTAGCATATCTTAATGACATTTGAAGCCCTTCTGAAAGAGGATTAATACATTAGGCATGTGCTAGGTTACTAAAGAGACTGGTCAGAGTTTTTCCCACAGATTGTTTATTCTTTCAAATCTTCCTGTGAGCCTGGTGCCACATCAATGGGGTATTTGGTTTTCAACTTCCTTATCTCTGTCTAGTGTTTAAAGTCATAATAATATCTTGCATCTTCATAGGACTTTTTACTTTTCAAAAAGTTTTCGTATGTATTTTCTCAGTTGCTACTTAGAACAGTTCTGAGGGGAACGTAGAGTAGATTTTTGTTATCATAGGTTTTAGAACGGGAAGAGAACTTGGAGGCCATTTGGTCCAGCATCCTCAATTTATAGGGGAGAAAACAGGCCCAGAGATGTGAAGTAATCTGTCTTTTCTTGTGAATCTATTTACTTCAGGTATGTAGAAATCATCTTGTTTGTACTAGGTCACATTAGGTTGATATCAGATAATATTTTGTAATGCTTTAATGTTTCTATTACTTGATTATTTGATGATGTGACCAAAACACTCTCTCCTCAATTCTGCCTCAAAGAAATTCTGGCTTCTTTCAAGGCTCAACTCAACTGCCACCTCTTACATGAGGCCCATACTGATTTTCCCCTCTTGCTAGTGATGCCTGAAACTATTTTTTAAAAATGTTCTTTGTTTGTATTTTGTATTTATTTATCTCTCTATATATTACTGCCTGTCCTCTCAATAAAAAATAAATTCTTGGAGGGTAGGGGCTATTTTATTTCAGTCTTTGCATTCTCAGTACCTGGAACAGTACCTGTAAAAAAATATGTATCCAGTCAACTGTTGCTGAGAAAATGAATCCATACAAATGGCTATTGTTACCAAGCAATTGCTTGATCTCATTTATCCTCAAACAACCTTTTGGGTCAGTTGAGCAAACATTATCATGTCCTTTTTCCTGAGATTAAGGAAAGTTATTTTGTCGTTGTTGCTGAGTGGTTTGCCATTTCTTTCTAAAAGAAGGAAGGTTTAGTGACTCACTTCAGGTCACATGATAAATAGGAGAGCTGGGACATGAACCCAAGTTTTCTTACTACTCACATCAACCTATGACACATTCACAGTATTTCTTTGAGGCACAGAAAATCAACTCACTGTACTTACCCAGGGACAGAGTTTAGGTACAGTGAAAAACATGCATAATATGTCATGGAAAATATAGGATATCCAGAAGCAGAAGCACATACAAAATGGAAAGTCCAGGGCTTAAATGGATAACATCTTGTCTCAAGTCCTTCTGATAGGTAGAGGAAAGAGTGGCTGGGGAACACACCATCAGCTAAGTCTAACTGACCATAACAATTTCTCTGACAGCTAAGTAAGCAAGAGTGCATTTCAAGTCTGAGACATCACCTGTACGAAGCTAAGGCCATAGACTAGTCATAGGGGCCTTGTCATCTACCTGAAGCGGAACATTCTTTTATGTTTTCATCCCAGTTAGAATGTGAGCTCCTTGAAGAGCAAGGACTATTTCATTTTTTCTATTTTTATGCCCAATATTTGGCATAAGTTTTGACACATAGTAAGCATGTATTAAATACTTTTTCATCCTTGATTTTTTAAAAATAATTTCTAATCAGTGACATTCAGAAGGAAAAAAGCAACTAAAAACTGTGATTATTTGTGATAATCAAAAAAAGCTGGATATAATGTTATTGACTCTAGGTTGTTTTGGGACTTTCAGTTGCATACTAAATTACAAAAAATTTTGATGTTTTAACTTATGTCAGGGAAAACATGCTAAGACATTTCCAACTATACTAGTGGTATTTGGCTTTTGTTTATTTCAGGGTTTGTTATGTGAGTGTTTATATTCATGATAACTGATATTTTCTTTATATTCCCTTTTATTGCAGAAGACTGCTTCTTCATCAAAGTTTTGATCAATTGTGTTTTTCCATCTTTTCTTTTCAGGCTCAGAAGTCCTGGATAGAAAGAGCATTTTATAAGCGAGAATGTGTTCACATCATACCCAGCACCAAAGACCCCCATAGGTAATCTCACTTCCCTCTATTCCATCCAGAAAATGAAATTATAATTATGGGAGTATGTCTACAAAAATCATGGCTGTGGCTTACAAGGGAACCTCTATCCAATTAAAGATAGGTTTTTAGTTGGATCTCTCTGAGTGGATTGCAGCTAACCCTTCAACATAATACACATCAGCTATACCCTGAAAGCCTATTCAGAAGAGCAAGTGTGCCTCCTTCCAGGAAGGCATTAACAAGTATGTATGAATATAGGAGATATTTTGTTATTATGAGACCTATTTCTCTATACCAATTTTTTTTTTAATTTTTGAACTAGCATTCTGTTGTACTGAAGGGGAATTTATTGACAAATGTCCCAATCAGGATCTTATTCCAGCCCATTTTGAATATCATGTCTAATTTCATGTAACCCAACAGTAAGAAGCAAGGTCAAGAGATCATTTGGGGCATATAGTATATTATGTCTGGGAATGATAGGAGTGTGTGGTGTTGTTTTCTTTTTAATATCTCATGAATGGTTCTCTCATTTTCACTGCAAGAAGTCCTAGGCCTGTGGATTTTTATTCTCATTGTTAGATATTTGGCAGTGAATGTCAATTTGGGAGAGACAAGATAGCCTGTGAGTCACGTATCAGTAAGATACCTTATTTTAAATGTGCATGTTAAAATATTTCATTTATTACTATGCAGCATTAAGGGGAATTAGATGGATGGGGGGGATTGGGGAATAGAAGAGTAGAGAAATGCTTAGTTTATGAATGTTTATCTCTGAAGAACAAAGCCCATAGCCAAAAAGTAAAAAATGATGAGGTATACAATAGATTAGTCAAGGCCAATGTGGGCAAGCTGCTTAATTGCTCTTAGTTTCCTAAGCTATCAAGTGAGGGTAACACACCTGAACTTCATATTTATGAAGGGCTTTGTTAATGGAGACTTACAGATATAAATTTAAAATAAGGGAAAATGGAAAATAATTAATTGATAGCTTGCTCATTGAATCTCTTTACTTCCCAGTTTTTATCTTACTGACTAACCTATGGTATGCTTCACTTAAAAAAATTTTTTTTAATTGAACTTTGCTCTTTGGGTTTCCAAAAGACATCAGTCTGACAAGGTCTCCTACATATTTGAAATGTATCCAGCAAGTTTTGTAACATTCACATCCCAAGAAATTTAGATCTTTTGGTTTTTTTGTGTGTGTCATAGGTGTTGCTGTGGGCGTCTAATAGGCCAGCATGTTGGACTCACACCAAGTATCTCCGTTATTCAGAATGAGAAAAATGAAAGTCGACTCTCCCGAAATGACATCCAGTCTGAGAAATGGTCCATCAGCAAGCACACACAGCTCAGCCCAACAGATGCTTTTGGGACTATTGAGTTCCAAGGAGGAGGCCACTCCAATAAAGCCATGGTAATCTAAAAGTAGCCATGCCTTCTATAATGCTTTTATAACTATCGTAACTATCAATTCTCCACCTTTCTACTCCCTCCCCCCCCCCCCCCCGCAACCACTCTTAACTCTGGTCTTTACTAACATTTTACTTACAAAGTCCTAAGAATAAAGAAATCTTGATGTCTTGTTTTGGTAAAGAATGTTGATCAATAGCAGACCCTTATAAAGAGTTTCAAGATTTACAAAGTGATTTCTCCCAACAACCTTGTGGGATAGGTAGAGAAAATATTGTGATTTACATTTTATATATGGGGAAACTGAGGCTCAGAGAGGCCAAGTGCCTTAGAATCAAAGGTTTAGAGCTGGAAGGACCCTTAGTGACCATTTACTGGGAATGGGAAACCTGCAGACTTGAGGCCACTGTGACCTTGAGACCGCAGGTTCCCCACCCCTGATAGTCTAATGTTTTCATTTTATAGATGAAAGGAAACTGAGAGCAAGTGAAGCAACTATCTCAGGGTCACTCAGAAGGTACATGATAGAGTCAAGATTGAAACTCATGTCTTCTGACCTGAGAGATCAATTATTCTTTCCACTGCTGTATGCCTACATGTTCAGAGTCATACTTCTATAGGCAATGTTGGAATGTGGTCTTCCAACTCTAAGAACAATGTTCTTGACACTATGCCACAGTAAAGATAAGAACTAAGGATATTGGCATATAAGACTATAAGAGTAAGGATTCCAATTCTTCACTTAGTTTCATTGACATTTCACTCAAGACAGGTGATAAATTAATATGGCCTATCACATCTGTCCCTCTCCTAATGGCCCATCACAGTAACTCTGCTCAGTATTTCCCAGCAAGGTTTTGCCATATAAAAAAATTGATTTTTTTTTTGGAAGGGAAGCTTTAAGAGACATCTAGTCCTCTTTGAAGGATTATAACTTCTGTACTAAAGCTTAAATCATGGACCTAACTGTTACCATTTAGTATGTTACACTTGCTTGCAGAAAACTATACCCCGTTGCCCTCGAAAATAGAAATATGCTAGTCTGGCAATATGTTTCCTCTGTGATCTCGATCACTGGATTTGTTTCTGGATGTATTTTTTAAAATGACATTGTACTTAGGTACTTTAAAGTTTTCTGATTTTGGAGAAAAAGAGAGTTACTTCTTGAAAAAGTAGATCACAAAGTAAGAGTGAATCATGATGCACTAGTTATATTATGAAAATGGGCAGTAAATTATTGCTTTTACCATAATCTCTGCAACATTTCTTTTTTTTTCTTTTTTTTAAAAATTTTTTTTATTTACTCATTTACTTTTAATTTACAAGATTCAGTTCCACAATCACTTGAGTTTCAGATTTTCTCCCCTCCCTCCCCCCCCATGGTGGCGTGCAATCATGTATACGATCTGCAAATACTTTCACATTGTACAATAGTTTGGTCATATAGAAGGGCTGTAACCAATGAGTGATCACTGGGAAAAGAAAAAAAAAAAAAAAGCAAAACCAGACATGAAAGAGAACGATAACGAGTTTTGCTTCAGTCTCCATT
>CM053590.1:143792505-143816098 GCA_028646515.1 Pseudochirops corinnae | reverse complement strand
TTTTGCTTCAGTCTCCATTTAAACTATAGTCTTTCTATATCTTTCTCTGAGTTTAGGTATCTCCTTCCATCCTGAGGCTTGTAGAGTTGTCTTTAGCTATGCGTTGTTGAGGATAGTCCAGTTTATCAAGGTTGGTCATCATATGTACGATGTGTCTGTGATTGTGTACAGGTTTTGCCTGGTTCTGCTCTTCTCACTTAGCATCAGTCCGTATATGCCTCTCCAGGTAATTATGAAGTCCATCTCCTTCCCCTTTCTTATAGCACAATAGTATTCCATTACATTCATATACCATAGCTTGTTCAGCCATTCCCCAATTGATGGGCATCCCCTATATTTCCAGTTTTTTGCAACCACAAAGAGAGCTGCAATAAATATTTTTGCACATATGGGACCATCTCTGCAACATTTCACTGGACCAATCATGAAGATGAAGGACTGAGACATCACCTAGTCTATTGTTGCTGTTGCTAAGTTGTTTTCCAGTCATATCTGATTCTTTGTGACCCCATTAGGGTTTTTTTTGCAAAACTACTAGAGTGGTTTGCCATTTCCTTCTCTAGCTCATTTTGAAGATGAGGAAACTGAGGCAACCAGGGTTAAGTGAGATGCCTAGGGTCACATAGTGGGTTAGTGTTTTAGGCTGGATTTGAACTCAGGTTTTCCTGACGCCAGGCCCAGTGCTTTAGCCAATGTACTTACTAAGCTTCCCTCATCTGGTCCAGCTCCCTCATTTTATAATGAAGAAAACTGAGATCCATAAAAACTTGCTCAGTCTACAACTCTCTGCCATCTAATCCAGGGTTCTTCCTCTATAATTTAATTCATTTTCCTCCATTGCAAATATTAATCCCTCTGTTTGACATAAGTATCTTCGTGATATGGCCCCTTCCTACCTTTCCAGTCCATTTACACTTTTTTTTTTTTGGTTCAGTTGTGTCTGATTCTTCATGGCCCCATTTGGGATTTTCTTGGCAGAGATACTACAGTGGTTTGTCATTTCCTTCTCCAGCTCATTTTACAGATGAGGAAACTGAGGCAAATAGGATTAAGTGACTTACTCAGGGTCACATAGCTAGTACATGTCTGAGATCAGATGTGAACTATGAAAATGAGTCTTCCTGATTCCAGGCCCGGTGCTGTATCCGCTGTGTCACCTGCCAGCCTTCACACTTTATATCATTCCTTGTAATCTGTGATCCAGTTATAGTGTTCTATCTACTTGCTTTTCTTTACTCTTATCTCCCATCTCTATGTCTTTTGCACTGACTGTCTTCTACTCCTAGAACTCAACTCCTTTTCATCTCAACTTCCCAGAATCCTTCATTTACTTTTAAATCCCATTCAAGTACTACCTTCTGCAGGAAACCTTCCATGTCCTCTCTAGCTGCTATTTGGAATATATTAGAGCAGCAGTTCTCAATCTGTGGGTCGCAACCCCTTTGGGGATCAAATGACCCTTTCACAGGGGTCACAGGGGTCGCCTAAGACCATCAGAAAACACATATTTCTGATGGTCTTAGGAATTGAGACACTGCTCCTCTATGTCTCCAGGCGAGTCCACCCAAATGCAGATACGCCCACATACGAGTATTAAAGGGCCGGGGCATTAGGAAGGTTGAGAACCACTGTATTAGAGTAAGAGAGAGATAAAGAGTAGAGAACTATGTGACACTGAGAAAAGTACTCCATGTATGTCTATTTCATCCATATTCCATATAGCTACATGTACATTTTGTTTCCCTTATTTGACTATAAACTTCATGAAAACAGGAATTTTTTTTTTTCATTTTTATCTTCAGTACTTGGTGCCGGGCTTGGAATATGGTAAGTCCTTACTAAATACTTGATGATTGATTGACATGACAGAAGACTGAGCGCATTCTGTCTGTCACGGGAAGGATCACTGTGGTTAAAATTTACTCTAATTCATCTTTGCCAAATCCTGCAGGGCTGAAGAGTAGGTTAATTAGGCTTTGTACATGAAGCACCAAGTGGAGTGAATATTTATCAGTTGTCTAGTCCAATGAAAGATGTGTTATTGGCCTCCTCCCCTAAAAATGTAGGCCAAGAGACACCCATTCCTTCATTTTTATTTATAATATAAAAGAGGTTTTAACTCTACTCAGCTCTCCTAGAATAGTGCATTAAAAGGGAGTGTTATAATCATTTTTCATAAGCAGACTCCCAAGGGTGGAAACTAGCTAACATAGCAATTTTGGATTATGCTTAGTGCAAGGTGACTCGCACATCAGTTTCGCAGGGATGGGGTTAGATAGGCACTATCATCTTTCACTGCCCCCTCCCCCCAAATAAATGCATGCTGTGTGCCAAATACAGTACTGTGAGCATAGAAGCTTCACGATAAATATTTTTGATGAATGATGTTGCCAGGTTAAGGTCTCTCCTTTATTAGCTCTGACTCTAAAGTAATGATGGGCTTTTCTTTTAAACAAATATTCCAGAATTAATGTGCTCATGTAATATGTCTCAAAGTGCTCCTGCTTTGGGAGGCTCTAAACTCAGCAATTTTTTTTTTTTTTGCTTTAAATAGTATTTTATTTTTCCCCAATTACATATCCAGAACATTTTTAACATTTACTTTTACAAGATTTTAAGTTCCAAATTTTTCTCCCTCCTTCTCTCCCATCCCTTCTTCTGAAAATGGTAGGGTAGTTTGATATAGTTTATACATGTGCTATCATATAAAACATATTTCCATATTTGTCAGAATTGTGGAAGAAAAAATAGATTGAAAGAGAAAAAAACGTGACAAATAATAAAGTGAAAAAAAATACTCTTCATCTGCATTCAGAGTCCTTCAGTTCTTGATCTGGATGTGGGTAGCATTTTCTGTTGTGCATCCTATGGTACTTATATTGAATCACTGTATTACTGAAAAGATCCAAGTCCTTCATAGTTGATTGTTCCACAGTGTTGCTGATACTGTGTACATTTTCCTAGTTCTGCTCATTTCACTTTGCATCAGTTTGTATAATTTTTTCAATGTTTTTTTCCTAAAATCTACCTGTTCATAATTCTTATTGCAAAATTAATATTCCCTTACATTCACATACCACAGCTTGTTCAGCCATTCTCCAATTGAGGGACACCCCCTCAGTTTCCAATATTTTGCCACTACAAAAAGGACTGCTATAAATATTTTTGCACTTGTAGGTCCTTTTTCTTTTTTACCCTACTTAATAGTGGTATTGCTGGGTTAAAGGGTATGTACAGTTTGATTGCCCTTTGGGCATAGTCCAGTTGCTCTCCAGAATGGTTGGATCAGTTCACAACTCCACCAAGAGTGCATCAGTGTCCCAATTTTCCTACATCCTCTTCAACATTTATCATTTTCCTTTCCTTTTTTGTCATATGAGACAATCTTATTGGTATAAGGTGGCATTTCAGAGTTGTTTTAATTTGCATTTCTCTAACAAAAAGTGATTTAGAGCACTTCTTCATATTCCCACATATAGCTTTAATTTCTTCATCTGAAAACTACCTGTTCATATCTTTTGACCATTTATCAATTGAGGAGTAGCTCGTATTCTTATGAATTCAGTTCTATATATATATATTTATATTTGAGAAAGACTTTTATCAGGGACAGCTGCCAGAAAGATTGTTTCCCAGCTTTCTGCTTTCCTTCTAATCTTGGTTGCATTGGTTTTGTTTGTACAAAAGCTTTTCAATTTAATATGACCAAAATTATTTATTTTACATTTTATAATTCTCTCCATATCATTTCGTCATGAATTCTCCCCCTCCTCATAGATAACGACAGGTAGACTATTCCTTGCTCTTCTAATTGAATTGCTTCATTGTTTATGGTACCTTTTGGCAAGGTGTAGTTTCCTTCCTTATTTTTTAAGCAGGTCTATTTTTGCTTTTACTTTGTCTGAGATTACGATTCCTTCCCTGGCTTTTTTTTTTTTACTTCAGCTAAAGCATAATAGATTATGCTCCAACCCCTTACCTTTACTTTGTGTGTCTTTCTGTTTCAAGCATATTTCTTGTGAACAACATATTTTAGGATTCTGGTTTTTGATCCACTCTGCTACCTACTTTCCTTTTGCAGTAGCATTCATCTCATTCACATTTCACAGTTATGGTTACTACCTGTATATTTCCCTCCATCCTATTTTCCCTCTGTTTGTCCTCCCTCTCCTTTCACCCTTTCCCACCTCACCAATATTTTGCTTCTGTCTACGATATCCCCTGATCTGCCTTCCCTTCTGTAAGTCCCCAACCGCCTAAAATGGGCATTCTTGGGATCTATGAACTTTTTTAATGTTTCTATAAAACTATTTCAGTACAATTGGTTTCCTTTGTAATCATATGCATTTTATTTTATGTGTCTAAAAACATTTTTTTCCCCTGAGGAGGGAGCCATGTACTTCACCAAGCTGCTAAGATTGATCCATGACACAATAAAAGTTAAGAACCTCTGCTTTAAACTTGCTTCAAAATGTTTTTGAAACTTTACAGTTTTCTTTAGATTCCATCTACAAGCCACATGAGAAAAATCTCTCAGGACTTTTTAGATTATATTTTTAGTTATTCTATTAAATATTTCCAATTATATTTTTTATTTTTAACATTTATCTTCTAAATTTTTGAGTTCTAAATTCTCTCCCTCCCTACCACTCCTCCTTTCCTTCCCCTACCCACTGAAAAGACAAGAAATAGGATATCAATTATACGTATCTGAAACATTTCTGTATTAGCTATGTTGCCAAAAAAGCCAATAAAAAGTAAGAAACATAAAGGAAGAGAAAAAAGTATACTTAATCTGCACTCAAAATTAATCAGATCTTTCTCTCTGGAGGTAGATAGCATTTTTCATCATGGGGCCTTTGGAATTATCCATGGATAAATGGATCATTGTCTTGATCAGAGTAGCTAAGAATTTCACAGTTTATCACCATTACAATATTGCTTTCATTGTGGACTCCTGGTTCTGCTCACTTCACTTTGTGTCACTTTGTATAAATCTTCCCAGGTTTTTTTTGTAACCATCCTATTCATAATTTCACGGTGGTATTCTGTCACATTCATATATTACAACTTGTTCAATAATTCCCCAATTGATCAGTACTCAGGATTTTAAAAAACATTTTGTTGGACTGATCCTGGGATTTCATTGGTTTAGGGAACTCCCAAGGAGGAAAATCTGTCTACCAATTTTGATTGGGCAACTGTTCTGCCTCACAGAGTTGCCTGAGGCTCTGAAACCTTAAAGGGCTTGCTCAGGGTCACCTAATCAGCATATGGCAAAGGTGGGGTATGAGGATGTCATATCAAAAGGATAGCTCTTTCTGACCACAAAGGTAGCTCTCTACCCACTCTGCAACACTGCCCCTGGGGTGGGGGGGAGATACACACACATAAACACACACATATACATATATATATATATATATATACATAAATACATATGCATATATATGTATATACATATGTGTATATACACACATACATATATAGGAGTTTATGTATACATCTTGTTTCCAAAAGCTGTACTTTTCAGTGTGATCAATGGGGTCAAGTTCACCAGACTTACTTTCAAAGAACTTTTAGTTGTTTCTATCACTTAAATTTACCCTTCACAAATGAAGATACACCATTATTCAGAATATTCCAAAGAATAAGATAAGGATGTTGAAGGCAATTCCAAGAAAATATTTGGAAAAATATATTGAAGTATTATGGTTTAATTGAAATACACATGTAGCTTCTCCCTTTCTCCACAATGGATAGACATATTTAGCTTCTGAAGAATACTCATTTTTTAAAAAATGCAGTCATATTACAGTCATGCCTCATACAATAAATCAGTCAGAATTTATTAAGCACCTACTGTACACCACTGTGGTAATTGCTGGGGAGTATGGGAGAAACTACAAAGGTAAAAATGAAATAGTACCTGTTGTTATTGTGTGATTTTTAAAAGCCTATTTCCTGGCACTTACTTTTTTTATTTTTATTTTTTGGAGAGCAACTGGGGTTAAGTGACTTGCCCAGAGTCACACAGCTAGTGAGTGTATCAAGTGTCTGAGGCTGGATTTGAAATCAGGTCCTCCTGACTACAGAGCCAGTGCCCTATTCACTGTGCCACCTAGCCAGCCACCCCTTTCCTGCCACTTAGTAAGAGCTTAATAAATACTTGTTGAATTAAATTGAATTCATTTACTTACTTTTCCTATCGTAAAAGAGTGCCTTTTTCGTAGGCAAGGAATAGAGAGGTCTTTAGTTCTAAGTACAGGTTTTCTTCAACCATTTCCAGAGACCATAGAACCACATTCTAAAAGCCAAAGGGAACTGGTAGTTTACCACTTTTTTCCATCTATCTATGTCATTTGTACTTGTCAGTAGGCTGAGAATTTCTATTGGGTATGTATATGTAGTACCAATGCAATATTCACATTGCCCATGGTTGCTATAAATTTTCCCACATGTGCTCAATCACAAAATATAACAGACTCTCCATATAGAAGACAGAAGCAAAACATTTATTAAGACACCAGAAAACCAAATCCCCAAACCAGTAAACCTATTCCCTTATAGTAGCAAAGAAGTTAATGAGCCACAACAGTACAGAGAGCCACAGTATCCATAAGCCTTCCCACAAACCAACATTTACCACAAGCCTAAATGTCTATTTGCCTGCCTTCTCTCCTTCTACCATTTAACTGTTCTGACTCCCAGCTTCCTGTGGGCTCTGCTCCAGCCTTCAGCAAACTCCTCCCACCACAGGCTCCATGTGATTACATTCAGCCTATTTGGGGGCAGAGTTTATTTTCAAAGCAGGGAAGGTCTTCGAATTCCATTAGGCTTATTAAGGGGCAGGGAAGGTCTTCAAATTACCATTACCATTATAGTATAGCAGACATACCAAAATTTTAGAACCTTTTTGTTGGCAAAAAATCAGGATACAACAGTTTTTATTGACCGGTCCATTTGGTAAATATGTATAAGCAAAATTCACTACCTTATTCAAATGGAGGAAATTAATAAAGAGTATAAATGGGTATAATGATCATTGATAGAATAATAAAATGATAATTTATATAATATTTATTTCAATTCAAGGAATATTTGTAATCATAGGATCATAGCTATAGAACCAGGATCCAGAACCTTTACTTTATAGATGAGGAAACCAAAGGCTCAAAAAGTTAGGTGACTTGTCTAAGGTCACTCAGGTAGTAAGTGTCAGAGCCTGCATTCAAATTCAGATTCCTTAACTCCAAATTTGACAGTCTTCTGACACTACACCCTACTAAATTGTAGGTTTCATTGTTTGGGGGTGGGGTGCTGGGGAATCTCTTCTTGACTATATATTTTTCCTATACTTTGGATTCTTCCAAAATGATGAAATGACAGGAGAGACGCTGAGAATCCTGGAAATAGGAGCTTTCTGGTTGGAAACATTATGAGGTATACCTGTGGATGAATAAACACCAATGAGAAAGAGCACTTGATAAGCATTTCTTCTGCTCTAGAAAGTAGAAAAGCCTTTTAATCATATGACCATTTAGTTCTTCAAGACCCTACAAAAGAACATAATGGTGCCAATATTTCTGTAAGAGTTCATAGGAACAAATGAAAGTCTTTCACATAAGCCACTGACAAGCTATCTGTGGGTAATTGTTTTAGGTCCCTGGTAACCTGATTGGCAAGCAGAAAGAGAAAAACTTATTCTTTTCCAGACGTAGAAGCTGAGCGAATCCTTTGTCTTCTCTCTGTATATACTGTAGGATGTAACAGGTAGAAAGGATGCTTTGGTCCTTATAGAGACACATGCTCATTTTTGCCAGATTTGAAAGTGGCTAATTGAATGGGCATTGTTGTCCATGGAACAAAGGGTTTGTGATTTTGTATTTTGTCCTTTTGTGGAGTTTCTGATTCCTTGACTTCTCAGTAGCACATGTGTAGGCATAAAGGTTAGGAATGGTAGGAGTGATCCAAGGCTGAAGCTTGGCTCGGCTTATTTAGGGATATGCCAAGAGGGCTAGGGATGACCCTAAGCAAATCTGTTAAATTATCTGATCCTCAATTTCCTCATTTGTTAAGTTGTTTGGACTGGAAGATAGCTTTTATAGTTCAAGCACCCTATGCAGTTATGGCATAAATATGCTAATACACACACACACACACACACACACACACACACACACACACACACACTATTCCTTAGCAGAGAAATAACCCCAAGGATTTTACTACCTTTGCAACCTTGGAGAAGTCACAACCTTACTGGCTCTTAGTTTGTTTAACTTTAAAATTTTGGGGCCGTACTAGATGATTTCTGAAGTTCTTTCGAACTCTAAATTTATTGCCTATGATTCTAAATATAAATTAATAATCCTAAAAGCAGTTAACTTTCTCCCTTAACATCATTTACTATCATAAGCCCACAACACCCACAAAGTAGTCTTGCAACATAGCTTTAGAAATCAAATTAGAAAACATAAGATCCACTAGTACAAATACAGAAACGTTTTACACTATTGCACATATATAATCTATATCAAATTGCTTACCATTTTAGGAAGAGGGGAGGGGAGGGAAGAAGGGAGAAAAATTTGGAACTTAAAATTTTGTAAAAATGAATGCTAAAAATTATTTTTACATATAATTGGGAAAATATTTTTAAAAAGATTTAATAGCATAGAGACTGTTTCATTTTTGTCTCTATATCTTTGGTGCTTAGCAAAGAATCTGGAACATAATATATGCTTATATATATTGATTTATTGAAGATATATGCACTTATTTTTGAGTTATCATCTTTAATAAAAAGGTGACTACTATTCTTTCTTGTTAAAAATGATAATCACATAATCTGCTCATTGAGACATACATCCTTTGTTTTTGGTGGGCAATACTTTTAGGCATGGCTACTACTCAATTGTCACCTTTTCTCCCATCACAAGACCCTCAACATTCTTTTCTCTTTACTCTAAGGCAGTCAAGAAGAATCCTTGACTTAAAATAAAAAACTCTGCAGAGGGAAATCATTTCGTTTAGCAAAGATCATACATCTTGCAGGGGATCTAGGACTTATTCTGGTATTCTGGTTCCATTGCTCTCCATGCAAGAAGAGACCAAATTAGAAGTCTCTCTCAAATTACATGGAAAAAACAAGCTATTCTTTTTTTTTTTTTTGCTTTTTGGAGGGGCAATTGGGGTTAAGTGACTTGCCCAAGGTCACATGGCTAGTAAGTGTTAAGTGTCTGAGGTCGGATTTGAATTCAGGTCCTCCTGACTCCAGGACCAGTCCTCTATTCACTGCACCACCTAACCGCCCCTAAGTTATGCTTAAGGTGACAAAGAAGTCAGAAATTAGTTGGTTTCAGAAGCTTAGAGAGGTCCTAATGGAAATTAGGACAGTAATTGGCACAAAGTAGGTTCTTAATAAATGTTATCAAACTGGAAATTCTGAGGCTGATGAAGCTACAATCGCTGCTGAGGTGGCTTCTTCTAAAATGATTTCCATGTAATTCTTAAGTCATTGTGTTTCATGTCCTCAAACATTGTTCATTTTTCCAAATCATTTTGTCCCTGAGGCATCACCATCTGCATCATCACTATAGTGCTGCTGTCAATGTTTTCCAACACACACACAGCCCAATATTAGGGAATGGCAGTGCTGAAGATGAAGACAGTACAGGTGTTAATGAATGCAAGGAGGCCCTGGTGATCTCACTAATCAGCTCTTCCCACTGCTCTTCATACTGAGTGGGGAAATGTGACTCAATTAAGGGAGTGGTGTTTACATTTTTTTAAATCATCTAAATATCTCCCTTCAGATTTTCTACTGCTGCTGTGTGCATGTTGGCTAAGTGTGAGTCTCTTAAATCTTTTTTATATATTCTGATTCACTCTGGTCCCTTACTTCACACTCAGTTACAAGTGAATCAGTAGTGTCAAAATCAAATCCTTATGGTATTAGAATTGGGGTAGCTATTGACATTATAGCTTCTAAACCTCATTTTGCTAAAATACCCTGATCATCAAACTTACAGTAACAAATTTGCTTTTTCTTAGATGATGTAAATTTCATTTGTGAATATTATTGATTAGCATTAATATTATATTTAATGCATTCTCTTTCACTAAACAAAAGTAGCTTAAGCATTGAACTGTGGCCAGTTAAGCAGCTATATATTAGCAAAGGGTGGAGGATGGAGGATATATTGGGGTTGTTACTGCACTGACTGCCTCGAAATCCTACCAGATTAGCAGTGACATGAGGTCTGGCCACTACACCATGCATAGGGAGGTGGGCAATTGTTAAGCCCCACTGGTGTTGAAAATACTAACTAGAATCCTTTGTCATTAGCTTTCCCAAATAGAAATGTGGAGCAGAGAGAAACTCCTAGATGTCATATGGTCAAGCTCTGGGATTCTCCATGGATTTCATAAATATTATTCTAGGGTATATTTTATAGGCAAGGCAGCATAAAGGGTGGAGACCTAGTCTTGGAGCAGGGAAAATCTGTGTTCACATTTTGCCTCTGCTATAATATATTGGCTGTATGATATGAGGAAAGTCATTTAACATCTTGGTGACCAAGCAGGGCTAACTACAAATTGCACAATGGTTGCCAGTGTTCATTGGTAGTGGGAGGTTCCTATGAAATCAACAGTCCAACACACACACTCCGCCAAAAAACAGTTGTTGTTTTCCCACAGAAGAGGCGATATGGTGTAATGAACTACGCGGGTCTTGGAATCAGAAAGACATAGATTCAAATCCTGCCTCAAGCATTTATTAACTAGCAGCACAACCTGGGTATATTACTTAAATTCTCGGAGTCTCCGTTTTTCTCATCTATAAAATGGAAATAATAATAGCATCTCTTACAGTATTATTGTGAAAATCTAGTGAAATAATGTATTTAAAATGCCTTGCAAACCTTAGCGTGACATCTAAATATTAGTTACGATTTTTATTTATTATGTTACTATTTTCATCGTTATTATCATAGCGTAGTCCAGAGACATGTTCTTTTGCTTAGTAACTTGGTAAATTTGGGTTTTGTTCTTTTTTCCTACTTTTAAACTGTCATGGACAGTTTAAAATAACTAGGAAGTCTTATTATGCAGGTTGCTGGTTAGTACTTTGGTGATTCAGTGGACTGATCTTGTGAGATGAAATTTATGAAAAACACTTTATCATAGTTGTTGTTGTTTCTTAAGTCTTAAAATAATTCCTTTGAAACCTATAAAGTATACAGATAAAGTTGTATTCATTACAGCTTAAAGCATTTTCATTCCATAGAGAGAAGTTTGGCTGCTGGAGTTATTCAGCTAAAAATGACAGCAATAATCATACCACCTTACATTTCTATTCCACTTTTAGCACTTCCCTCCCTGGGGTCATCACAAGCACTAAATCTATTACAAAGACTACGTATACAAACGTGACGTCGGCAAGACAGAAAAAAAAAATCTAAGAAACCAAAAGGGGAAATTGTATTTGATAATAGTTTAAGTTAAATGCGTGTATTTTTAAAAAATGTGTATTTCCACAGAAGTCTTTGTCCTGTCTGATCCATAAAGTTCTTTCTAAAATGTAACCTTGATTTTTGCAATGGAAGCATGTCCATGGCTTCTGTACATCTTAAACTCAAGTCCACCCCAAAGCTGAATTCTGCTACATTAATTCTAACTTCCAATGAATAAATACTCTGGATTTACTCAGAGATAGTTTCAAGATTTTGGTAAGCAATACATAGCAAAGGGGAAGCTGGGTGGCACGTTGAATAGAACACTGGCCCTGAAGTCAGGAGGACCTGAGTTCAAATCTGGCCTCAGACACTTGACGCTTAGTTAGCTGTATGACCTTGGACAAGTCACTTAACCTCAATTGCATCACCTTCACCCTTCCAAAAAAGAAAATACATAGCAAAAATCTCTTAAATATATGGAAGACCAAAGGAAGAAATGGATGCTTCCGTATATACTTTACAACTTAAGTACCTTATGTTCTTTTAAATGTAATTGTGCTTCAAGATAGAGCTTTAATATGTAATGATAACTGGTGTGTACTAAGCATTTGTAAATATTTATTAAATATATAAATTAGTGAATATGAGCAGCCCCCAAATTACAGATAAGTGATATTGTAATGTTAACTTAGAAATTGGTTGGCTAGAATTCAGGATATAATCTTCTATGCTATAAATTCAGTATTATAGGACGTTTTAAATGGTGTTTAGAATCCAAAGCCAGTATTCAAGAACCTATTTAGTTTCCAATTTAATTCAATTCCATTGAAAAAGAATTTAATTATCTTCTTAGGGATGAGAATAGAAAGAGAAAAACAAAACAGGAACTTTATCTTTCTTGAATAAAACAATTTTGCTTTTAAAATAAAAGTTAATGTATTTTCTTGTCTAGTTATAACTATAAAAAAATTATAGCTGAGAGGATGGACAACTAATTACCACTGCTAAATGGCTCTGGAGAAAGGAAAAGCTTAAAATGAACCAAAGAAAGATAACAAGTGTTCACATCTATTATAGCACCTAGTTCATAGTGTTGTGGAATCAAATGAGATCATTTACTAGCAAAACTCAAAGTTCTACAATGGATAGTTTGGTGGCTCAAGAATTACAATTGTTGTCCTGGATGCAGGAAAACCTAATTCAAATCCTCATTCCTATGCTTACTCGCTATGTTACCCTGGGCAAGTGACTCTGTTTGTCTCAGTTTTCTCATCTGTAAAATAGGGATGATAATAACACTTACCTCCCAGGATTATTATAAAGCTCAAAGGATATGATAGTGCTTTGCAAACTGGCTATTATTGTTACTGTTATATAAATGTGAGCTGTTATGAACATTCATGTTTTATATGTAATGAGGGCTGTATTCAACATGGAGTAATGGCAGAGGAGGGGGCAGGGATTGTGTGGCTCAAGGTGAGGTAGGCTAGACAACTCTTGCCTCTTCTCCCTTCACCTTTCTCGTAGGGAGGCTTTAATTCCTTCCAGGAAGAGAAGCAGGAAGTTTGGGCCAAACACTTGGTACTTGGCTAGAATTATATCTGTCTGTTCCCTTAAATATTGTTAGTCTAGGGGACATGATTTTCAGGGTCAAGTTAAACTTCTAATCACTATTTCCTTAATGGAGAAAGAAGGATCTAAGTTTTATTTTCTTTTTTGTTGTTGATTTTTTTTTATCTTTTTGAAGTGGGGGAAAGCAGGACAATCGGAGTCCAAGGTCACACAGCTAGTAAGTGTAAAGTGTCTGTGGTCGGATTTGAACTCAGGTCCTCCGACTCCAGGGCTGGTGCTTTATTCAGTGGGCCACCTAGTTGCCCCTCTAAGCTTTATTTTCAAGACTTGATATCTTTCCCACCAAATAGCAGTTCCACAATGAAAACACTTAGCAGGCAGCAAAGAAACTCATTTATCCAAGTTAATAATAAAACAGAAATCAAAAGCTTAAGGTTTCCAACATATTTTGGCACAGCAGTTCTCTATGGTAGATACTATGGAATGGAGACTGGAATGGATTAAGCATTTATTAATCACCAGCTGTATGTCAGGTGTTGTGTTAAGTGTTTTACACATTTCATTTGGTCCAAATAAAAAAGGATTATCTTTATTTTATGAAAGAAAAATGTTGAATATATCAGGTTGAGGAACAGATTGCTAAACACAGTACCAGCACATCAGTGATATGTTCTTAGTAGGTCATAAAATCATAGAATTTCAAGCTGAAAAAGGACCCTAGACACCCCAAAGCTAAATTCTTCATCCTACAGATTAAAAAATAATCTGTAAAATCAGAAAGACATCACCCCCAGATTATAAAACTAGTAAGAAATAGAGTCAAGATTCAAATTCAGGCCTCTTAATTCCAAAATCAACACTCTTTCCACTATTTCTTGCCGATGGAGTGGAGGAGTCCAGGTGGGAAAAAATGGCAGCTAGGTGAGACAGTGGATAGAGTGCCAGGTCTCCGCAATCAGAAAGTTTCATCTTCCTGAGTTCAAATCTGGCCTCAGATACTATCTGGGTGACTCTGGGCAAGTAACTTAACCCTGTTTGCCTCAGTTTCCTCATCTGTAAAATTAGCTGTAAAAGGAAATGGAAAACCACTGAAGTATCTTTCCCAAGAAAATTCCAGATTGGGTCACAGAGTTGGACAAGACTGAAATGACCAAAAAAAGCCAGGTGGCAAAAAGTTCTATGCAAGGTTTCCTGGTCTCTTCTTTCAAGAAGTTTGAAATCTGCTTGAAAAAAACCTAACATAGAGAAAGCAATTAGGCAGAAAAAAAAAATGTAGATGGGTCAGCTAGGTGGCACAGTGAATAGAGCACCAGCCCTGGAGTTCGGAGGACCTGAGTTCAAATGCGACCTCAGATGCTTAACACTTACTAGTTGTGTAACTTGGGGCAAGTCACTTAAGGCCAATTGCCTTGCCTTCTTCCCTCAAAAAAATGTGTGGATGATCAAGTATTTTTATTAAAGGACCATTAAAAGGAATATGTATAACAATATGGACTCCACAATGGCAATCATAGGCTTGTTTAGTTAGTGATGGCTTTTTAAAAAATGAATATTCTTTAATAATAAGAATAGTTTAAAAATGAACAGAATTCCTGGATTTGGTTATTGATCTGATAGAGTACAGGATGTACAGATTTTATTTCTGTGCCTTAAAAAATGTGACAATTACATATAACTAAATGAAGCCGTACATGATGTAAAACAGGAGAGACAAATGGTTTAAGAATTCTATTTCTTGGAGCAGCTAGGTGGTGCTGTGAATAGAGTACTGGCCCTGGAGTCAGGAGGACCTGAGTTCAAATCCGACCTCAGACACTTAACACTTACTAGCTGTGTGACCTTGGGCAAGTCACTTAACCCCAATTGCCCTGTCTTCCCCCCTCCAAAAAGGCAAAAAAAAGAAAATTCTATTTCTTTCCAAATTTTTCCTGGTGATGGCTTTTTGTGGGGAGCTGTACTTTGAGCTGGGTCTTGAAGAATGAATAGGTAGAAAGAATGAGAGCAGATTTTTAAAATGCTTTTTGTTGGATTGGTTGTTTTGTTTCTCTAGTGCCTAGCACGGTATGTCAAATATGGTAGGCACTCAATAAATGCTTTTTGGATTGAGTTGGGAAGGAAATGCCTTTCAGGCTGGATGAACAGGAGCAAAAGAGGTAGAAAATGTGAATTTTTGTGCATATGACAGTTAGCGAGGAGATAGGCTTGACTAGAGAAAGGAATGGAAGAGTATTGGGCAGGTGTAAAGACAGCAATAGAAAAGGAGAGACTAAAGATGAGATTTACTATGGAAATGTCTTCAAGAAACTACGGCACTGTCAGGGGAAGATGGATTAGATTTGTTCGGCCTGTAACAAATGGAAGAAAATGGAGATTATAGAAAGGCAGATTTGGGTTTAATATGAAAAAAAAATTCCTAAGAATTAGAGCTATCCCAAAATGGAATGCACTGCTTAAGAACATAATGGATTCCTTCTCTTCCAGCAAATGCATCAAGCTTGTTGTAAAGTCGATTAATTTTCCTAGTACACGTTGTGTTAGATTACTCCTCTAATTCTCAGTTCCCGCTTCGGGCAAGACAGTAACTTAAGAGGGAAGAATGATTGAACAGGAAAGGAAGAGACAGTAGAAAGGATAGATTCATAGCTCTAGATAGAGGTTGAAGGTACCCGAGGAGGCCAGTCCAATTCACTTATTTTATAAATGAGGAAACTGAGTCCTAGGGAGGTTATGTGATTTCCCTAGGTCACACAGGTAACAAACAGCAGGAGTAGGATTTGAACCCAGTTTCTCTGACTTGTGATTCAGTATCAGAAGGATGTAATTAGAGGACTTAACCGATAAGAAGGAAGGAAACAGGCATTTTTTAAGTGCCTACTATGTGTCAGGTGCTACACTAAGTACTTAAATATTATCTCATTTGATCTTCATGACAACCTTGAGAGGTAGGGGCTGTTTTATAGTTAAGGAAACCGAGGTAGGACTTGCTCTAGGTCACACCATATCTGAGGTTAGATTTGAACTCAGGTCTTCCATACTCCAAGCCCACTGCTCTCTAAATGTACCACTTAGCAGCCTTTATAAAGCAAAAGAACCATTTCCTCCTCAGACACTGGAGCAAAAGTGGAGAGAATAGAGGATGTAGGGGACGATGTTCTGAAACAGAACAGGGAAGGATAGTGAATTCATGACAGATGGCTTCAGTTGCCTCAGTAAAGTAATGAACCCCTAGGGGGAAACCCCTGTCCTTCAGTCCTGATATCATATTAGCTTTGTCTTTACCCATGATTGGAAGAACTATGTTTTCCAGAGCATTTAGCAATATATTTCCCCTTGAAAGCAACCAAGCCAAGCCTTACGCAAAGACTTACATTGGGAAGTAGGAAATGAAGACCTCTATTAGAGAGCTATGGGTTGAGATAGGGACCTGAAGACTAGTTTGAGACAGCCTCTCTAGGAAGGTCATGGAGTGAATCATGGGAAGATAAAGTGATTGCCAAGAATTCATTAAAACAATGATGAATCAGTCTAATTAATGGCTTTATCACCTAACACACATTTCTATAGCTCATTTACCAGGACATGATCACGTGTGTGCATATTTCCCCCCTTTGACTGCAAGCTCTTTGATGTCATAAGACATTTTTATGTTGTTTCTGTATCTCCAAAGCTTAGAGTACTGCCTAGCACAACGTAAGCACTTAACAATTCCTTATTGATTAAATTTTACCATACTAGTTCACATTAGTATAATACTCTAAGGATTTAAAGTACATTACTTCATTTGTTCTTCCTTCTGAACTACTGAACTATCCCTGAACTACTTTAATTCCCATCTTACAGAATAGGACACTGAGACTTTCTCATTTTCAGTTGAGGGAACTGAGACTCCAATATTTTACAGGTGAGGACATTTGAGTCTTAGAGAAGAGGTGACCAGCCCAAGGTCACATAGCTAAGAGATAATTGAACCTGTGTCTTCCTAGGTCCAAGTTCAGTGTTTTCTCCACCACACCAAGTCCAGCACACTCACTGTTTTATACCAGTTGAATGTCTTGCTGAAATCCAGATACATCACCCTATTAAGAGAATAAATCAAATAGATTGTCGTTTGCTAGATACAATTCAATTGTCCCTTCTCTCCCCAAGTGCTCCAAAACTATCCCTTTAATAAATTATTGTGTTATTTTGCCCAAGTTTAACATCAAGGTCAAATGATCAATCAATGAAATAAAGAATACACAATTTTCTCCTTTTTTAATAATCAGGGTATTTGTCAGCCACCACTGCTCTAACGCTTCTATTTTCTAGGACTCCTCAAAGATAATTGAGAAACATTCAGAAATTACGGATTATAAAAAATTATTATTGTACCCTGGGATATGATTAGTTTGGTCTAAGAAACTTGAATTCATTTACAATAGTTAGATACTATCACTTCACTCTTTAGAGGTTTCAGTTCCCATATTGAAGACTCTGCTGATTGATAAAGCAGATAGGAACAAAAAAGAGGAGTTTATTTGTTTCAATTGTTTTTGGTTTTGTTTTTGTTTTTATGTTTATCACAAGCATTAGACATCTCCCTTATTCTTCTTTTCAGGACCTAAAAAAAAAAAACCTTTTTATTGTCAGCTTTTACTCAGATTTCTCCTTCCTGATACTAATCTTACCAGGTTTTTATTCACCCTTGATTGTTTTCCCCTCTTTCTGTCATTTGCACAGATAATTTTAAATTTTGAGCCTGAAGAGCTTCCAATGTAGCCATTTAAATCTTTTTAGATATCTTTCCTTTCTCTTCCTTATAGAGGTTGTTCAAAACTGAATTGCCAGCATTTCATTTTTGAGAGCCTTTTATAAATCTAGCGACATTTTCCCTTTATTTAGTATCTTAAGCCATGGGATCATGCCTAGTCTCTCTGAACTTTCTGATACCTATTTTTCTAAGATCTAACATAACCGTATAACTGTCCTTTAGTTAGCTTCGTGACTGCAATGAATCAGTTTCTCCCCAAGTTTCTAGGACTTTTAATTCATTAGTGAGTTCTTCCTTATTAATCGGAATTTGTTCCAAAGTTAGTTTCCTCATCACTTCCTCTACTTTCTGAAGAATGACTTTGCCTTGGAGAATCTGTCAAGGTTTTATCCTATCTGCTTTTGGTTGAGTAAGACTTCTAGGAGGCATCTATATGGACAGCTGAAGTCCTCCAACAATATTATTTCTTTCTACTGCCAATTTTGTGATCTTTTAAAAGAAAGCATCATTCATATCTTACATCTGACAGGACAACGCCCCAGAAGTATTACTTGTTTCTTTCTCCTTTTTTCCTCACCCAAATTCCTTGAATAGATTTGTGAATTCCCTGAAATGCAGTCCTACTTTGCTTTTTTACCTATCAGATATTTCTTTTAAGTTACATATTGGAAGATATTCAGTTATTCATCTTAGCAGGTAAATTGTTCACAATGGTTAATAAATAACTCCCTTTGGTTCCTTTGATAGCTAAGCTGACCAAGTAACTTCAAAGGCTTTGGGTATGAATTATTCACCAAGTGAGACACCCCACTGATAAGACTGTCTACTTTGTCCAACAGTTTCTTCTAAAATGTATAGTTAGCTCTGGATAATTTGTTATTGATGAAGGGGAACAATTACAAGGTTTATTGAAATCTCTGTGTGTATATGTACGTGTATATGTATATATTCTACATTAAGGAGTAAAAAAGTAAAGTGTAAAATGAGTAAACAGAGTCAAAAAGTAAAAGTAAAACGTCTATCCCATTTATTGGAAAAGTAAGGAAAATCCCGTAATTGTTCCAATGTCTACGCAGTGGTTCTCAACCTGTGGGTTGCGACCCCTTTGGAGGTTGAACAACCCTTTCTCATGGGACACAGGGGTCACCTAAAACCATCAGAAAATACATATTTCCAATGGTCTTAGGAACTGAGACACTGCTCCTCTATCTGTCTCCAGGCGGGTCTGCTCACATGCAGATACGCCCACATATGAGTATTAAAGGGTCACGGCATTAGGAAGGTTGAGAACCACTGATCTACAGTGATTTAGTGTAAATTAAAATGCCCTTTCACACTATATGATCTTATTTATGCCAATGCTTGAATTGATGTTCTGAGATATTAACTATAGACTGAGAAAGACAAATTATTTGTAAAGTTAAATCAAATGAGCTATAGGGAATGTTATGCCATGTTTTTAGAGTCTAATAGTTACAAACACATACTTTTACTGTAATTCAGTATCACTGCCTTGTTCTCATGTGATCTGTCTCTTTTTTTAAGTATATGCATTACCATTACCAGAATATTTTAAAATGTTTGACTTGCCCATTTAAAAAAAACTTCCCTTCAGAAGCTTCTCTTCACTCTGAATTATTTTAACTTTTTCAGAAAAAAAATAATGTGGAATTCATCAGAGAACTTTTTTTTTTTACTTTTGATGAGATAGAAGAGTTTGACATTAGAAGTGGCAAATTAGGGAAAAACAGTTAAAAATCTATTATTTAGTTCACAAAGTTACATGCATAGCTTAATACCATTTGCGAGGCCTGGTGCTGGTGTAAGTGCCAAATTAACCTTTCTCAGAGTCCTCATTTGTAAGAATGTAAGAATTAGGGGGAGTTGACTTGATGACCTCCATCAACCCTTCTAGCTCTAAATCTATGGTGCTGTTTCACGAAAAACTTCTCTGTAGAGTTACTGAAGACAAGGAAATGAAGAGACCTAAGAAGTTCTAAAGGGGTCTTTTTGCTATGACTTTTTAAAATGCTCTTTTTTTAAAAAATAAAATGAGCATGGGAAATACCAGTAACATTTCTCACCTACATTGTTTTGTCTGTTACAAGTTAATCAATGAAAATAATGAAGCATACTTTCAATTAAAAAACAACAACAACTTTATTTTGTTTTTCCCAACAGGGCAGAACAGAACTCAAAATAACACACTATTTTTGAGAATGTTGAATAATAGTAGCTAACATTCCTTGATATCTAAAATACAAGTTTGCTTATCAGTGGTTCTCAACCTGTAGGTCACGACCCCTTTGGGGGTCAAATGACTCTTTCACAGGGGTCACAGGGACCACCTCAGACCACTCAGTCTTAGGAACTGAGACACTGCTCCTCTAATGGTCTAGAGGTGGGTCCGCCCACATGCAGACACGCCCACATACAAGTATTAAAGGGTCACGGCATTAGGAAGGTTGAGAACTACTGGCTTAAATGAAATTCCCTCTTCCACAGTGCTTTGCCCCCTTTGTCTTACAAAAGGCTCACTAAGTGCTAACTCTGGGTTAATTCCATCTTTTATACCTTCTGTGGAAAGAGTCACACAATCATTTTATCTACCATGAATTTATGTCATCTCAGCTAGGCCTTCACTGTCAAGCTAGTCCTTTAATTCCTTCCTAGTTGATTCTCTATCCTGCTCCCTGCAGAGGTTGTTTCAGACCTTCCCTTCTTTCCTCAAGGCTCTCACACTCTGGCTTCCATTCTCAACAAAGGACTTTGCTTCATACTCAACTGAAAAAATAAAGGTCATTCTCCTTTAGCCTCCTCTTCTCTCCTTTTACAAAACATTTCATAATCCCTTGACATCAACTCTTAATTTCACCTTCTTTATTCCAGTCTCAACTAGAGAGGTGGCTTTTGCCCTGGCCACTGCCAGCCCTTCTACTCAAACCCCTGATCCTGTCCCTTCCCATCTTCTTTTTTTTTTTTTTTTTTTTGGTCCTCAAAAAGCTTGTAATTCTTTTATTTCCCTTCCCATCTTCTTAAGTAAATTGCCCTTCTCTCTTTTCTCTTCAGTCTCTCCCTATATACCACCTACCTCCTTCCTTGCTGCCTGTAGATATACCCAGTTTTACCTATTCCAAAATAAACCAAAATAAAACAAAAGTCAAAAATCTTCACTTGGCGTTACCCTCTCCCAAGCTATATCATTCAATATTTCTTCTCCCTCTTAGAAAAAATCTTGCCTCTCCTTCCTCTTCTCTCACTCATTTCTTAACAATTTGCAGTCTACTTTTCTTCTTCACTCAAATGAAACTGCTTTCTCCAAAACGCCAGTGATGTCTTAATTAACCAGTTTGGTGGCATTTTTGTCAATCTTCCTTGTTCTTGACCTCTATGGCATTTAATAGTATTGGTTACCCTCTCCTCCTGAATACTCTCTGGGTTTTCATGACAGTGGCTACATAATCAGAAGACTTAGATGCAAATTTTAACCCTTTACACTTACTACCTATTTGACCTTGATCAAGTCACTTTTGCTTTCCTTGCCTCAATTTCCTCATCTGTAAAATGAGAAGGATTAGCCTAGATGACCTCTCTGGTCCCTTCCAACTCTAGCTCTATGATTATATGATTATCTGAACTTTTTAGCCATTCCTTTGGATTCTCATTGTTGAATCATTATCGGGGCATTCTTCTTTAACTGTGAATATAACCTAAAGGCTCTGTTCTGTGCTCTTTCCCTTTTTTCTTTTTCTCTATGAATCCTTCCTCCACTGAATAATCTCCTCAATGCCCATGGTTCTGAACACCATCTATGTGCAGTTGACTTTCAGACCTGTGCAGTTTTTACTGTCCTGGTCTCTCTTTTGAACTGCACTCCCACATCCCCTACTGCTTTTTGGACGTTTTGAACTAGATGTCCCATGGGTCAAACTCAGCATGACCAAAACACAATTACCTTTCCCTCCCCTCCCAATTTTCCCCTTTTATTACTTCCCTTTTTTGAAGACAGGTACCGACAACCTTCCAAACAGTCAGTTTTTCAATCTAGAACTCATTAGATGTTTTTACTCTGGAATTTATGAATTTCTTTATTTTGATAACTTTATTTCAATGTAGTTGATTTGCTTTGTAATCCTATGTATTTTAATGTATGCATTTTAAAACATTCTGAAAAGGGCTTCACCAAACTGCCAAAGGCCAGCGGTTCTCAACCTGTGGGTTATGTTCAATTTAAATAAATCCTGCATATCAGATATTCACATTACAATTCATAACAGTAGCAAAATTACAGTTATGAAGTAGCAACGAAAATAATTTTATGGTTGGGGGGTCACCAACCAACCACAACATGAGGAACTGTATTAAAGGGTCGTGGCATTAGGAAGGTTGAGAACCACTGGCCAAAGGCATACGTATACACACTAGCTTAAAAACTCTTATCCTATACTTTGCATTCTCCCTCATCTCTCGTTTTCAATTAGTTGTCAAGTCTTATCTCTACCTCAATACTAGTCCTCTCCCTTCTTTTAATTTACAAAAGCACTACCCTAATTCAGGCCTTTATCTCTTCTTACCTGGACTGTTAAAATAGCCTCTTAATTGGGCTCACAACCTAAAGCCCTTCTTATTTCTAAACCATCCTTCACCCACCTATCAGAGTGATGTTCCTAAAGCTCAGGTGTAAACATATCATTCCTCTGCTCAAATTGCACCAGTGTTTTCCTGTTACCAATATGATCCTCTGGCTTTTGAAGTCCTTAATATGTTGATGTTCCAGCCCACTTTTCCAGAACTTCACACATTCACGTTTAAGCCAAAACTTGTTAATAGTCCTCATGCTCTACATTCCATCTCCCATCTCTGTGACTTTGCCCAGGCAATCCTCCCATCCTGGAATGTGCTGCTCCCTGCTCATTTTTGCCACTTAAAATGTCTCTCTTAGCTTAAATACTTATTCCTCTAGATAAGAACTCTCTTGATCCTTTTAGGAGCTAGTTATCCTTTGCTCCCCTGAAATTACATTGCATTTACTTTGTAAATACTTTGTATGTATTTATCCATTTACGTATTATTCCTCCCAATATGATGTAAGCTTCTATATGACAAGGACTTCATTTTTTTGTCTTTGTTTAATCATTACCTATGCTTGGTATATAGTACATGCCTGATAAATTCAGGTTGATACAAAATATCTTCTTTACTGCATTATAAACATGGGAGAAGTTTAATAAATAAAATTTGTTTAATTAAAAGAGATTCTTCTTTACCCTTCTATCATGAAATCCCTTTCCTTCCTGGAAGAGCTAATCAAAGGAAAAAGTATTGAATGGATAAATTTTGGAGAATCTTAAGTATTTAGAAAGGAAAATCAAATGCAATGTGTTGCTCTGATGGAAAGATGAAAGGTTACAAGTTGTAGTTGGGCTCCCTTTAATCAAATCCAGAGGTCATTGTCTTTCTGCAAAAGATGCATTCCTAAAAAGTTGTGACTACTCTGAATTTTGAAAAATCAACTTATCTTTTAAGATCCCTACATTTAAAACTCATAGTTTAAAGGGACAGTCTTTTTTTTTAAATTAAATTTTATTATAGTTTGCATTATTCATTTCCACAAGATTTTGATTTACATATTTTCTCCCCCTCTTTCCCCCACCCACCGCCCCAAAACAGCCATCCCAGTGTGTTCCCCCCGCCCCCGCCCCGGTCTATTCTCTCCTATGTCACTTTTCAGTAGGGCAGGATGGATCTCCCAACCACAGTGCCTGTGTATCTCAATTTCCAGTTGGATGTAATCAATAATACTTATAAT
>CM053590.1:143772947-143792005 GCA_028646515.1 Pseudochirops corinnae | reverse complement strand
CATTATTAATATATAAAAGTTAATGGAATGATTGCCTCTAAATTTTTCTGACATATTGCCCATGGCTGAGTCAGCAGGGTTATATATTGGCGTAAATCAATGCTGCTGCAAATGTAAGTCACTTGAAGCTTCCTTGCTAGCCTTTCTATAACAAATGGTATTTAGAGTTTGTGCAAGATTATTTATTATAATACTTTCTCAGGTTTTTGTAAGCTAAATTTCAGTATAATTAAACACAGCTTTCAGTATTCATCATCTCAGAGGGTTTTTTTGTTGTTGTTGTTCTTCTTGTTTAAAGAATAAGCATTTATATTGTACCTGTCATGTAGCAGGCACTATGAGAAATGCTTTACAAATATTATGTCATTTGATCCTCACAACAACCCTGTGAGGTAGGTACTGTTAGTATTTCTGTTTTATAATTGAGAAAATGGAGGCAGAGACTTGCCCAGGATCAAACAGGCAGTAATTGTCTGAGGTCAGATTTGAACTCAAGTCTTCCTGATTCCAGGTCCATTGCTCTATCCATTATTCCATCTAGCTACCCCTTGAGTAGCATTAAAGTAAAACAATTTCGGAACTCTCTGGACTACCTTGAATATGTGACTTGTGTACCCAATACACGCTCACACTGTTCTTCCTTGGCAGTCATTTAATAAGAATCTAATTGGCTGCTTATCAGAATATAAACTCTTTGAGGGCAGGAATCATCTCCTTTTTCTTTATATCACTCCTGTTAAGCACAGTGTGGGCAACTAGGTGGTGAAATGGATAGGGCACTGGCTCTGAAATCAAGAGGACTGAGTTCAGATCCAGCCACAGACACTTATCAGCTATGTGACCCTGGGAAATTCACTTAACTCTGTTTGCCTCATAAAATGAACTGAAGAAGGAAATGGTAAACCATTATAGGGTCTTTGCCAAGAAAACCCCAAATGGGGTCACAGAGCATCAGACACAACTAAAAGGACTCAAAAACAAGAACAGTGGGAGATGCTTAATAATAGTGTATTGAATTAAATCACCAAAGTTAACCTGACAAATTCTTATTTAGTATGTCACTAAAAAACAAATATTGAATGACTTATATTAGTTCCTTCTTCATCATTTGCCTTGGAAAGAGTTATCTATCTATATATACATATATATAAAATAAACACAGACATTTGTATAGTCTAATCCTTTCACTTTGTGAAATATAAATCTCAATTAAAATGACTGGAAATATTTTAATTAATTTAATTAATAATATAGTTAACATTGTTAAAGTAAATGAATATTTCCAGCAATGCCTTTTACTAGGAACTACACCCAATTTACAAATTCCTATTAAGTTGCATGGATTTCTCTGTGATAATGCTTCATAAAGGAGAGATGAAGGCTGTTTCTGTGTGTGTTAGAACTGAGAGGGATAATCAAAGACAGATGCAAAAGGTAGGGTCATAGTTTGGTTTAAGTTTATTAAAGCCTCAGTCAAGAGCACTAATTGAGAGATTCAGAAGACATGGGTTCGAATGCAAACTTTCTGCTTATTAGATGATCTCTAGGTTACTTTTCCTCAGTTATTGCTGCGTAACCTTGGACAAGTTGATCCACATCTTTGAGCCTCAGTTTCCTTATCTGTTAATACAAGGAACAAGTTCAGTGTTGTGAACTACGTGAGTATAAGGTTTGAGAACTACTGAAAAATAATGGCCGAGGAGTGAGGATCTTGTTTTTAGCAATAAGAAGATCAAGGGGAACTTTGCAGAGTATGTGTTACATTTATGTGTAATGTCTTCCCTGTTAGAAGGATTGGGCAGTTCTGTATATGAGGAAGGACACATGTCTCCTGCTTGACTGGAAGTACTTTGAGTCTTGATGCTTCCAATAGCTTATGGAAGAGGGAGAGGAGAAGAAGCAGAGGAAGAAAGATGAAAAGATAGAGAAGACATGAATTTTGGAATGCCCGTTGAGAGACCCAGAACCACATTGGTTGCCATTCATTGGTCTCTTAATAGCCATTTCCAGACACTGCTAAGATTGAACTTCTCTGGTGAGATGTTTCTCTTATTGTTTGGGTTGAGATTTTATCTTGTTCCCCAATCATAAAACCTTCTTATTTTTCTACTTATTTTCTACCTTAATCTGTATAATTTACCTAATTTCTGTTTTTAGAGAAATATATTTGGTTGCTAGCCATAACTGGGGTAGCTAAGTGGCACAGTGGACAGAGTGCTCACCCTGAAGTCTGGAAGATTTGATTTTGTGAACTTAAATCTGGCTTTAGATACTTACTAGCTGAGTGATGCTGGGCAAGTCACTTAACCCTGCTTGTCTCAATTCCTCACCTGTAAAGAACTGGAGAAGGAAATGGTGAACCCCTCCAGTATCTTTGCCAATAAAACCCCAAATGGGATCACAGAGAGTTGGACATGACTGAAAAATGACTAAACAACAAACTGTTGCCTTCTCCTTTTGTATGACCAAGAAAAGTAGTTTTTATGCTGAACCACCAAAAGGGCATTGGGCCCCTAAACTGTTAACTATCTGATGTGGACTAGATCTAACTCTTGCCCCAAACTCCCTTCAGATGTAGTAGAGTGAAGAAATGATCACCCAGTCATGGTTCTTCTCCTCCTCTGCATAATAAGAAAAAGGATAAGTAGATAGCCTAAAATTCTGTAAGGAAAAATAGCTCAAGAGTAATAAAATCTCTCAAAAATTGATAACAATTCCAGTGTGGAATCTAAAGGGCATGGAAATCATCTGAAGAAATCCTTGTTCAAGCACAAAGACCTCATCAACCAACTTTGACATTTTTTAAATATATAAACAATAAAAGAAAGAACAGGAAACAGAGAATAAATAGAAAAAATATTTCATGGTCCTCAAAGAACAATGTTAGTGGCACTTGAATCCATCATTACCTGAGACTGGCTTTGAATGATTAGGACAATTTAAAAGTATATTTAAAAAATTAATTTATTCTTAGTTTGCAACGTTTACTTCCATAAGATTTTGAGTTCTAAATTTTCTCCCCCTCTTTTTCCTCCCCCTCCCCAAGATGGTGTGCAATCTAATATAGGCTATAAATATACATATTTTTCACATTGGTTGTGTTGTAAAGATGTATTAGAACCAATGGGAGGAACCACAAGAAAGACGAAACAAAATGTTTTTTTTTAAAAGAGAGGGAGAGCAAATAGTATGCTTTGGTTTGCCTTCAGACTCCATAGTTCTTTTTCTGGATTTGGATAGCATTTTTCATTGAGTCTTTAGGAGTCGTCTTAGATCCTTTCATTGCTAAGAAGAGTTAAGCCTATCAACGTTAGTCATTGTGCAATGTTGCTGTTACTGGGTACAATGTTCTCTTGATTTTTTTCACTTCATTCAACATCAGTTCATATAAGTCTTTCCAGGTTTTCTGATGTCTGCCTGCTCATCATTTCTTATAGCACAATAGCATTCCATTACATTCATATACCTCAACTTGTTCAGCCATCCCACAGTTGATGGGCATCTCCTCAGTTTCCAATTCTTGGTCTAAAAAGTATATTTTAGGCTATGCCAAGGTTAAGAGGAAGACCAAAGAAGGAATAGAATCGCTTCTCAAAGTATATTATATGAACAGAGGACTAAGAATTAATGAGACTTTGCTTCTATCTCTACTAAGAGGAATGATGTTTGTGTTGAAAAGAACAGAAAAGTAATGAAATTTTCTCAAAAGGTGGGAATAAAATTGAATGTCCCTTTTAGTAAGTGGGATTGACCAGGACTCTTGGAACAACTGTAGAGCAGATTATTAATATAAATATCTGTAGATATTAATGATCACTAATGAGTCGACAGGGCTTTCTCAAGACTAATCTCCTGTCCTTTTTTTTTTTTGGAGGAGGGAAGCTGAGGCAATTGGGATTAAGTGAGTTGCCCAAGGTCACACAGCTAGTAAGTGTGTCAAGTGTCTGAGGCCAGATTTGAAGTCAGGTCCTCCTGACTCCAGAGCTGGTGCTCTATTTACTGTGCTACATAGCTACCCTCTCATGTCCTTTTAAACAGGCTTGCTAGACTAGTCAATCAGAAGAGTATTATACATAGATTTTAACTAGATGTTAATAAAGCATATGACAGAGTTTCTCATTCAGTCCTTATGAGGATAAGAAGCAATAGTACATTAGATACAGTGAACTGGTTGAAGGGTTGCAGTGAAAGCTAATTAATTCAAAGTTAGTTAATTCAGTTCATGGAGGGAGGACTATAGCAGACTATCCCAGGTTTATATTTTTGTACCTGGGCTGTTCAATGTTTTAATTGATGATTTGTAAAAAGGCTTAGATAGATAGTATATTCATGAAATTTGCATCCCACTGGATGTTGAAAGGGTTGCTAATATACTGAATGAGAAAGTTTAGATCTAGAAATATCTTGCAATAAAAGAATAATGGCCCAATTCTAATGAAATTAAGTTTTAAATGGATGATACTTAAGTCCTACTTTTTTAGTTTTCAATGTTAATTACACAAGTATAGGATAGAAAAAGATAACCATTTAATTTTGTTTGAAAATGATCTGGGATTTTTAGTTTACTACAGGCTTACTATGACTCAGTCATGCAACATGGCAGCCCAAAAAGCTGCCAAAAATCATCTCGGATTGCATTAGAAAGGCATCATGTCCATATTCCACAGAACCATAGTCCTTTGCATTGGCCAGACCATAAGTGGAGTATTGTATCGAGCCCTGGGCACCGCATTTTAGAAAGAATATTAACAGGCTGAAGGTCAACAGGATGGTAGTAGAACTAGAGACCATGTTAGCACCAAGATAAAGGAATGAGAACGTTTCTACAAGAAAAACGAAGACTTCAGTGGCCTCAATATTTAAAGAGTTGTCACGCTAGAGAAGCGATAGACTCATTTTGCTTGTCTATAGAGGGTAGAACTACAAGCAGAGCAGAAATTGTAGAGAGGCAGATTTGGGCTTAATGTGAAGGAAATGTTTCCTAATAATTCAGTCTCTCTCATGATAAAGTAAGTTACCTTCAGTGAAGGGGGGTTCTCCCATACTGGAGGTCTTAAAGCAAGAACTGCCAGGAACTTACCACTTGTCTGGTAAATTGTACAGAGGAATCATTTTTACATAAGGATTGGACTTCTGATTGTCCTTTACAGCTCTGAAATTTTTTGAAATTTACCTAAATATTTCTCTTGCATCAGAAGATTAATGTACCAAATATCATCAGATTTAAACAACAAAGTGAACCTTTGCCTTATGCTATTTTAATGTTGAATCACCAGTTTCTTTTCATAGAGAACATATTTCATATCCTCTTCTGTGTAACAGTATGATATTTGCAAAAGAAATTAAAAATTTTTAAGGCAAGTTTTCTTTGCTATGGATTTAAAATTGTTTATATAAGGCTCTGGATCCATATTCCTCCAATTGCATAATCTGTCCTCTGTCATATTTAATAATGTGATACAGATGAGTGGAAGATACAAAATCAAAGAAAAATAGACTAACAAAGATTTTTTTTCAAAGAACCTTCATATCAGTATTTTTTAAGGAAAATTCACTCATAACTCAATCAAAAAACCAGAAACAGAGTAGAGTCTATAAGAACATAGTATGTAAATTATCTGTACACATTATAGGATCAAAGATTTAAAGGTGTTGGAGATCTTAAAGGTTGTATGTTCTGACCTTCTCCCTTTACAAATAAAGTAATGGCTTACACAGGTCACATGGGTAATAAATGGCAGAGCTGGAAGTTGAGCATAGGCCCTTCTGCCTTAAAACCCCATTGTTCTTTCTACTATACACCATGCTATTTCTATATAGAAACCTCAATATTTCAAAAGATATGTCATTTTATCAATTTAAATTGAAGCTCTTTTTATAGATAACTTTAAAAGTTCACAACATCACATATTTAGGGCAATAAGTAATCACAGAGTTCATCTAGTCTAACACTCACATTTTACAGATGAAGAAGCTAAAACCAAGAGGGGTTCAGTGACATTCTTGAAGTCACAGAGGCACTAAGTGTCAGAGGTAAGATTTGAGACTAAATCCTTTCCCTTTAAATCCATGGCTTTTTTTCATTCCAGTGTAATTCCAACACAATATTCACAGCACCAATGGCAACTGTGAATATGCTGGCATAATTCTGAATTGCAAAATATAACAGCATCTTCATATAGAAGACAGAAGCAAAATATTTATTCAGACACCAGAAAACCAAATGCCAACACCAGAAAGTCAAATCCATCATGGTAACAAAGAAGTTAATACACCATATTATAGCAGAGAGTCACACCATCCTTTAGACTTCCCACAAACAAACACTCACAAGTCAAAACTGTCATAGCAGGGGGAAAACACTCACAAGCCTAGCTGCCTCCTTGGGTGCATCCTCTCCTCCCTCCAGCTCTAACTGCTCTGATTCCCAGCTTCCTGTGGGCTTTGCTCTGCCCTTCAGCAAACTCCTCCCACCACAGGTTCCATGGGATTCCATTTGGCCTATTAGGGAACAGGGAAAATCTTCAAATTGCCATTATCGTTACATTAAGCCGCAAGGTCTTTCATGTCCCTTACATAGCAAAAATACATTAATAATACATTTCATTGCATAGTTTAGAGGGAGTTTAGGGGTAACTGGTGTCAATAGAACTTTACAGCAATATAACAGGGATAATAGAAAATAAGCACATAAAACAATATCTTAGGGTGGGGGCTTGAGCACAAGCACTCCATCATTTCCCCCTCAAATGAATGGGGCTCAAACTCTTGGGATAAAGGGCAAAGGTCTCTTCCTCCATAACTACTTCCTGCTGAAGCTGGACACAGAACTGCCTCTGTGTCCAAGAGGTCAATTCTTTAGCTGGCATCTGGAGTTCGATTGACACCAGGTCAAGGGGTGACACATCACAGTCATGGACATCTCGTGGTGACATCTGGCTTAAATGATCAGGTTTCTGCAGGTGGAAGGTACTAAACCTGCCAGAAATAAATCTTGCAAGCAAGTTTAACAGATAAAAAGCCAAAAAGAAACAGATATAGAATCAACTGTGCTTCTGGAGTTCATGAACGTGCTATCATAGCCTCATTCACGGTAGAATATATGAGTTAAGTGTACAATTTGGTAATCATCTTCTGAATAAACAACAGTTACAGTATTATCTTTCCCATGGGCTATAATTTCCACAGCCTTTGTCACATTGTCTGGCTTCTGCTTTACCCATAGTTTAGCTCCCAATTTTATTCTATCAGTAGAACCAAACCTTCAGTTCCTCTGATAGTTATTTCAGAAGAAGAGTTAGTTTTCATAAGGGGTATTGGTTCACAAGGAATAATGATTACTCGAACTATTCTATCATTTTTACAAAACTGTATAGGTATCACCCAAATTTTGGAATGTCACAATAATTTCTCCTTGATAATTAAAATCTATTGTTCCATGCCATACATGTATTCCTTGAGCTGCTAATCATGACTTAGGTAGTATCCATCCAAAAAGATTTTTAGGGATTCTCATACATATGCCAGTGGAAATTTTTCATATTTATTTTCTATCTAACCAAAAGTCCTCTAAATAATGTAAATCATATCCTGCCAAATCAGGTGTTCCTGGATACAATGCTGGGATATCTTGCCTCACAGTCCAATACTCAATATTTGGGATCTTATGTGTTTGCAGTTTTCTAATTTGCAGATTTGAGGTCATCATTCTGGCTAGAAGTGTACTTCCTCCCAATGGTCTATTATTCAAATTACTTAAAATGGTGAACAAATTATCTTTCCAGTGTTGAAACAAATTATTAGAACTTCCTTAACTGTTCTTTCAATAATCCATTCATTCTTTCAATTAACCCAGATGCTTGTGGATAATATGGAATATAATATATCTATTCTATATTGTTTAATATGCAATATCTCTTCATTTCATTACCTTTGAAATGTGATCCATTGTCATTTTGATCTGCATTGGGGTTCCATAATATAGACTTAGGAGATCTAGAGTTTTACAGGTGTTTTGCTGGGTCCTATTCTTATAAGGCAAGCGACTAGTACACCTGAAGAGGGGTCAACACAAGTACATATGAATTTGCATCCTTTATCTTGGAGTAGATGATCAATATAGTCTATTTGCCAAATTTAGGCTGGGACTTTACCCCTTGTTATCTTTCCAGTTACTGCCTAAGGAACAGTTTGTTCCTTTTCCAGTTGACATATATGACATTCTTCTGCTACTTGTTTTTTTGTTTTGGGGTTTGTTTTTTTTTGCTTTTTGAAGGGCAATTGGGGTTAAGTGACTTGCCCAAAGTCACACAGCTAGTAAGTGTGTCAAGCATCTGAGGCCATGTTTGAACTCAGGTCCTCCTGACTCCAGGGTCAGTGCTCTATTCACTGCACCACCTACCTGCCCTGGCTACTTGTTTTTAACAATGAATATGGGATACTAATGCCTTGATCTTGTGCCCATCAGTGTGTGGCCTGGATCCCTAAATGGCTGGCCATTTGATGGACCCATTTTGCTAGTACTAGATCAGTCAGTTGGTTTTGGGGTAGGGACAGTATATTGAGTAGCAGTCTTTGCTAGTCGATTAGCACCTCTCATTCTATTTTACCGAGGACTGTACTATTGCTTTGGTTCAGGGGTTGCATCATTTCCCTCAGTATCAATATTTGCTATAGATTCATGTAGAACAGAAACTCCACTTTTGCCTGTTTTACATCTATTTCAAATATACCATTTCCATTTAATTACGCTAGCCTCTTGTGCATATCCAAATCTGTGGAAAGCTGGGGTACTCACTACCCAGGTCATCATCAGGTGCCCAGAGTCAGTTGTTCAGTCTCTCCCAAAGTCCAATATGAAACTAATAATTGCTTTTCAAAAAGTGTATATTTAACTCCAAATGAAGGGTATTTCCTAGAACAATATCCCAGGGGTACATTTTGGCTTTATTCTTTTTGCCATAAACTCCAGTTTGCATATTCATCCTATACAGTCACTTATAATTCCACCTGGGCCATTTTGCCTAGGTCATAAATCTAGGGCGAATTGTATAGCAGCCTTGGTTTCTTCAAAAGTTTTACTCTGCTCAAGTCCCCAATCAAATTCATATTTCTTCCAAGTAACTTTGTATAAGGTTTCAAAATCTGTCCCAGATGCAGAATGTGGTGCCTCTAATATCCAAATAATCCTATAAACTTTTGGGCCTCTTTCTTATTGGTAGGGATAGGAAAATTCTGAATCTTTTGTCAGGCTTTCAGAAGAATTTCTCACAGCCCCACATTCCATTGTATACCCCAAAATTTTATGTTTTGAGCTGGCCCTTGAATCTTTGCAGGGTTAATTTCCTACCCTCTGCTTTTCATATGCTCAATTAAAAGCATAAAACTCTTGTCCACTTACTTTACATTTTTTCATTGTATCATAATATTGTCTGTGTAGTGGGTAAGCTTTACACCAGGTAGCTCTAATTCATCCAAATGTTCAACCACAATGGTATGACAAATAGTGGGGCTATGCAGATATCCTTGTGGCAAGTGAGTAAAAGTATATTGTGTTCCCTGCCAAGTGAAAGCAATCTGGTTCCACTGTTTAGAAACTATTGGGATAGTAAAGAAAACATTGGTTAAATCATTAACTGCAAACCAAGTTCCATCATATTTCTGGATCCTTTCTATTAGCATAATGGTATCTGGAATAGCAGCATACAAGAGAAGAGTTACCTTATTTAATTGTTTATAATCCATTGTCATTCTCCACATCCCATTTGACTTTCATACTGGCCAAACAGGATTTTTCCATTGAGTGGTTGTATGGGCTAACACTCCTGCATCAACATATTCCTTTATAGTATTGGTAATTTCATCTTGCCTACCTGGTACACAATACTGCTTTAAAGTAATTACTTCAGAAGTGATTGGGTCCATTTTTATTTTACCCGCTAATACTGTATTAATTCCTATCTTCCTTACTACAAATTGGTGTCTCCCCTTAGGTAAATTTAGATTCATACCTCTCAATATGTTTATGCCAATGGGTATATTCAGACATGGGTACAGTTACCACAGTATATTCTTTCTTAGGTAAGTGTCCAATTTTCATCATTAGTTGACTTGTCTGGCTGATATTTCAGCCCTTTCTAGTCCTGTGATGGTAATAGGAGTTCCATGTTCAAATTTATCCAAGTTCCCATACGTAAAGGAGACCTCCACCATAGTATCTATTAATCTCTTAGTTACAGTCTTTGATCTGTTTTTTCAAATATATGGTCAAATTGATATGGGGTCTTATATTCCCGTCTGTATGTGTCTTTTGTTTTTGTTTTTGCTGTTTGGAGGGGGAAGGCAGGGCAAATGGGGTTAAGTGACTTGCCCAAGGTCACATGGCTAGTAAGTGTTAAGTGTCCAAGGCTGGATTTGAACTCAGGTCCTCCTCATTCCAGGGCCGGTGCTCTATTCACTGTACTCTATTCACCTAGCTGCCCCTGTGTGCTTCTTTAATCTGACCTGGGGCCTGGCCAATTTCCTATTCTTTCTGAAGGTGTGATGAACTTAGGATATAAGAATTCAGGAGGATCTGTAGGAGCAGTCCTTACTTCTCTATTTGAATTGTCTTTAGGAAGCTTCTGAAGATCACCTGGTAGGATAAGGTACAAGACACTGAGGTCCTTACTTGAACTAAACTGTCAAGCATTCAAACTCTGCGTCAGAGAGCACAACTCTGATGGGCTGACCATGTTGTTTGATTGCAAAACATACTTTTTGCCAGAAAGACTGTTTTATGGAGAACTCACACAGGGAAAGCGTTCACATGGTAGTTAGAAGAAGTGATACAAGGACACTTTCAAGGTCCCTCTCAAGAACTTCAGAATTGATTTGTGACATGGAAGATGCTGTCACAGGACTGCTCAACATGGTGTGCCCACATCAGAGAAGGTGCTGTGCTCTATGAGCGAAGTAGAATTAAAGCAGTTCTAAGGAGATGCAGGATTCACAGATTTGGAGAATCCACCCCAAATATTCACACAGACTATTTGTACTGGACCTGTGGTAGAGCATTCCAAGTTCATATTGTTCTGATCAGCCATAGTCTGACACGTTGAAACTTAACTTTAGCACATTGATGTTGTTTTGGTCCTCTTCGAGAACAAAGGACAACCACCATTTTATCTCATATCAAGTCTCTTTTCTTGGTACATTTTATATAGTTCATTAGTTGGAATACCACCAATTCTTCCAAAATCTATCTCTGCTTTCAATAGAGCAGTTAACAATTCTTTCCTCATCAATCTATTCTGACTTTGAATCCACTGGCTGTTTGCTCTTCTCTCTTGAGGAGATTTATCTTTTTCCCATTCCCCTAAGTCACTTAGCTGTGAAATCTTATCCAGCATCTCCAAAAGAGGGCTCCCTGTTTCGCAGATTAGTAGAGTCAGAATTAGGTGCTTATAAGAAGGAGGAGCTGTCTTCACTATGATATTTCTATGAAGAACTGCTAAGGGGATATCATGATACACATTTGCATCTCTGACCATGATAGCTGTCTTCATTACCTCCTTTTTTAACTTTCTCATACAGTCTCTAAGCTCATACCAGGGTTGCTCTGCACTATGCCATATAGAAACATTGGGATACATTTTATTGCATCCCTCAGCAGCTAAAGCTAACACATTGGTCATATTTTTACCTCCTACCATATGATAATCTCTAAAAGCTTGCTATACAAAAGGATTCTCACTAATACCTATGAAGTTCAAGCAATCCACATTATCTACTCATACTCCTTGCCCCCTTCATCACAGATTCTCACCATTTAAGACACTAATGATTCTCCCATTCTTTGGGTAAATTGACTTAATATATCAGTAACCTCTTATTGAGTGAAATCCTCATTTATCTCCCTGAACTCTGTTTGGTCCCTGTGTTTCTCCTGCTTTCTTCTTAGTATGGAGAGAACTCTTCTGCCCTTATAAAAGCCTCCTCATTTAACATTGTATCATTTTCCTGCCACACATTCTCCTGGCAGTTGTCATCATGGCAACTAGTTTCAGCCACTGCCATCACTGTATGAACCTTCCTCCTGTTAGTTTTTTTTCTTCTTTTTCTGAGCCAAATCCACAACAGCAACCTTCTCTTCTACTACCTGAGATTCTCCAGCTTGCTCTTCCAAAAGAGAGACCAAATGCTGTAACACAGAAAAGTTCTCATGAAATTCAGCTGGCTTCCTTTCCATCTGATTTTTTCTTGTAGCAGTTTGTCTCTGCTTGTACATATAATACAGTAATCTTCTTTATACTCCTTCCAGTTCTCTCTCTGGTTTCACTGGTATTCCTTGCAAATGTGTTTCTCAATCTCTAGGTTCTCCTTTCTGTAGCCTCAGTTCCCAGTTTTCACAGAGCCCTGTACTTTTAGCCTATTTCCTTGCTAGGGAGGAATAAGGTAAATCCTCCTATCCTGGAATATCCATTTCTTCTTCTAAATCCTTCCACCTCTAAATAGAGGAATGCTATTTTACAATCCCATCCTCATCGCCAAATGTGGCACCAGTGCAATATTCACAGAACTGATGGCAACTGTGAATATGCCAGCATAATTTTGAATAGTAAAATATAACAGACTCTCCATACAGAAGACAAAAGTAAAACATTTATTCAGACACCATAATATCAAATCCCAACACCAGAAAGTCAAATCTGTCATAGTAACAAAGAAGTTAATACACCATATCACAGCAGAGAGTCATACCATCCTTAAGCATTCTTGCAAACAAACACTCACAAGCCTAGCTCTCACGGCTGGGGGCAAACAAACACTCACAAACCTAACTGTCTCCTTGAGTATGTCCTCTCCTCCCTCCAGCTCTAACTGCTCTGACTCCCAGCTTCCTGTGGACTCTGCTCCACCCTTCAGCAAACTCCTCCCACCACAGATTCCATGTGATTACATTCAGCCTAATAGGGGGCAGGGAAGATCTTCATATACAATCATGCTGCCTTTGTATGGATAAATCAATGCTTAAAAGGATCTGTGGTTTCATCAATTTGGATTGAAATGTTCTTAGTACATAGTTTCACAAAGTGGTAGAATGGGGGGTGGGGGAAATTACCTGGCAGTCAATGAACTAATCAGTGAGAATGTAAAAGGCAAGGGGGAGAGAGAAACAGAGAGACACAGATACAGAGAAAGAGAGAGAGGGACAGGGAGAGGGACAAGGAGAGAGAGAGAGAGAGAGAGAGAGAGAGAGAGAGAGAGAGAGAGAGAGAGAAGATGGAGCAAGCTACCTCTACTTTCAAGGAGCTTCTCTCCTCTATCAGTCTTCCTTTTGGTGATCAGCCTCATGAAACTAACTGGGCTTGTCCTTAGGTGAGAGAGGCTGTTGATGGTCCCTTCCCAGTTTGTTATGAAGTGGTAGAGCTTGTACTCTATTTTAATTTTTGAGGCAAATTCACCTCCACATATAATGAGACATTGGAAAAAGACTTTAGTAGAAACTGGATCATACTGTATTTTATATAACATGCATGTAATAAGCATTTAATAAATGCTGGAATTAACATATATACATGTATTTTAATAAGGCCAGCTAAAGATGAATCTATGGCTCTAAAATTGGATGTATTTGTGTATCCATACACAAATTCATTTAATTACATTTAGATATATGTGCAAATGGCCAGGTGGTCCTTGCTTATATGAGCAGAACTACTTGTTGCTAATAACTCTTCCTTGAGTCAAGAATAAATATAACACCAGCCCAACTGTATTCTTGTTCTTCTTCCTTTCAAGGTCATCCAAGGTAACCTCTCCAAGTCTGAATGTTTACAAATACTTCCTAATGTAGTAGTTCTCAACTCCTTTTGTTCCCCCAAAATCACCTTCAACAACAACAAAAAGTTAATATTAACCCCCAGGATAGTTTTTATATGCTACTCATACTATTCTTTAGAATTATTTATTGCTTAAGGTTCCATTACAGGATTTTGAGCACTAAGCCCTTAAACTACGCAAACTACAAAATGGAAACCACTAAATGAACTTTGTTCTACTCATTCCAAATAATCTACTGACTACATATTTGTAATAAAATAAAGCTTTTTTATTTTCCTTTAAAATTTTACTTTTAACAAAAATTTATTTTTCTCTCTCTTATCAACTCCTTTCCCCTAATCCCACTAAAAGAAACAAAACCTTTGTAACAAATATGTAGTTAATCAAAACAAATTCCCACGTTGCTCATGTCCAAAAATTGTAAATTATTCCATATCATGAGGAAATCACTTCTCTTTCAGGAGGTGGGTAGCAGGGTTTTCTCTTTCATAAAAGGTTGAAACTCTGTTTTGAAATAATACTTATTGGGATCTGTGTCCTTAAACAATTTTCCACATGGTCCAGTTTAGCAAATTCATTAAAGTGGGATCTGTTTGCACTTGTGTTTTCAAGTCTAATCATGGCTTAATAATTATGATCTTTTACCTTTTCCAAAGTCATTAATGCCTATACATAAATGATAGTATGTTTTAATAGCTACAAGTATCTTTGAAGTTTACATGTTCTAATATTTCATTATTAGACTATAAACCTCGGATGTTACTTTCTTATGATGACATCTATGAGAGAGTCAAAAAATCTCATTTAATATAATAAATAATATCCTTTACAATAGAAATAGAAATGTAATTCTAATGAAAATTTTCATTGATTTTCCCATTTAACGTGTGTGTGTGTGTGTGTGTGTGTGTGTGTGTGTGTGTACACACTAGCTTAGATGGGTTTTTTATATTTTATGTGCATTTTCTCCCACCCCTTTGTACTTACTAGGAGCTTTGTTTGGAACAAGGGTGGATATAGGCTATGGGAATGCTAATACATTTACTTAATGTTATACCAGACATTTTATAGTTTCTGCCTTTGATATACGTGGTTATATTGAAGTTATTTGTCAGAATGTCACATGATATGTATTCTTGACTTTCAGAGAAATAATAAATATAGTTCACCATTGGATGATGGGAAACAAACCATTTAAAACACAAGCTTATTAAAGCTCTCTCCTCTTTTTTAGGAGTTATTCGACATGTTGGAGATGCTTTAAAGGATCATGCATCAAAATCTCGAGGGAAGATATGTACCATAGGTATTGCTCCCTGGGGAATTGTAGAAAACCAGGAAGACCTGATTGGTAAAGATGTAAGTCTTGTTGTATTGCCCCCATTATAAGTAATTTTAAAACGGGGGAGGGGAGCGTGTTGTGTCTTTGTTCATAGTGGGTTTTTTATTTTGTGCTGGATGCTAATTTTATAAGATTTTTTTCTACCTCCTATAATGAAATGAATGATAAAAAGTCAGTGTTTCTAGATAAATCCACAATTTCTTAATCTAAATAGTTAATTCTAATCTCTTCCTTTTCATAGTATTAGTCATTAATGAACTCTGTCATTTCTTCTCTGATTTGGATGAGGTCTTTCACCTAAATATTTGTCAATGCATTTTACTTCTAGTATAAACTCCTAAGTTAGAACATTTACCAGTCTTCTGAGGAATTATTGCAGTCAGGGCAGGCTTAGTTCTGTTCCATTGAAAATTTCTGCTTGTGTAGTATTAGCTCGAACAAATAAATTCTTGCAGTCCAGAGCAAACACTGTTCATCAAAAAGCTTTGCCTTAGTAACAGGCAGCAAATTAACTGATCTATGTTATGTTCAAAAACTCCTGTTTATCTAGAATGTTTAAGATGAGAAATGGGGAGTCTGATTTTTCTAATGGAATATTCTAGTTAACTAAATTATCATATACTTTATGCCATACTTGAATTGTCCACCATCACATAATAAATGTTTAGTAAGTATTGTTAATAAGATGAATTGCCAATTTTTAAAGACAATTGTCACTAAAAACTACACTCAAGCACTATTTGTACATAGTAGGCATTCAATACATTTTTAAGTTAATGCATTTTTTTTTTAAGATTTGGAAGTTTTATCTAGGTATTTTTGCACTTCAGGGTCATCATTATGAGCATCTTACACAGTATTATGAACTGATCTGTTTCTTTGACCTTCCTGGTTGTTTTAGTTTCTTCTGAGAGTTTACTGTGTTTTCATTTCTGAAACAGAAAATAATTATCTATCTGATTGAGTCACATAAACAAGCCTACAAACTAACATTTTGAGATGTTTCATTTAGCTGTGAAAGGAAAGGAGATAGAAAGGACAACAAAACAGAGGGTATTTCTATAATATATAAGGTTTTCTTCATCTCTGTTTGCCTTAAAGGTTTATATTCATCCAAAACCTCATTGACTTTGAATAGTTATTCCTTATAAATCCTTGAGACTTTTGTACGAACCTTTGAAATGCACTTGTTTAGACTGGAAAATCCATTGCCTGCCCTAATGCACTTTTGTTCCATACTGCTGTTAACTTTATTGGAATTTTAACAGCAAAATAAATATTGTAGAATCAAATTTTTCTTTCTATATTACCTTAAGCTTATATTCCTTAACTGTATCTAAGTTCATTTTTAGGTTATATAATACAATCCAGTATGGTACTTAAAATAAAAACTCAAAGTTTAAAAATTTATAAATAAGTGATATGATACGATATGATGGAAGCTATGTCAGTCAAGTCCCTTGAAAACATCTAAATAATTAACTGTATTTTTTAAATGTATCTGGATGTTTCACATATATACATATATATATATGCCTAAAAACTAAATTTAAGATGCCTGCAGAAGAACATCAAATTGCACGAGTTTATCATTGATCTTTTTTCTATTTACAATTAACTTTGAAGTGTAAAATGTGATTTGTCATGCTTAATTCTTTGTTTGGATGTGTTTCTCTGTAAAAGTGTCATTTCAGTTTGATTCCCATATTAGAAAGGCAAGCACACTTATCAAATGCAACCAGTTTCATTAATGCTCACTTAACACCCATTAAACAAGCCCTGCTCCTTAAATGAATTGCTTTAGTTTGTCTAAAGTTTAACCAAAAGATAATTCCTGAATTTGCCAACTGTTCTTGCTCAAGCTGGCAATGAGGTGGGTAGCCTTCTATAAACATAGTAGCCTGCCTGCCACTCATTTAATATGAGTATTTATTAGCTGCCTACTGCCTGCTAGGCGTTCGATAAATTTGTCAGATACAAAGACAAAAAAGAAACCATCCCTGTCCTCAAGGAGCTTACATTTTATTGTGTAAAAACTGAAAAATACCTAGAAAAATAATAACAACATGTCTACAAAGTAGTTTCTGGGGTGGGATTATGGGACCACTAGCTGCTGAGGAAAATAGTAAAGGCTTCCTGAAGAAAGCAGCATTTCGTTGGGTAGGAGAAAGAGGTATTTCATGCCATGCCCTTTTCCTGGAACTCAAGCTCCACAATTCATGAAAATAGCAAAAGTGACCATTAATAAAAATAAGTAAAATTTTTATAGTGCTTTAAGATTTGCAAAGTTTTACAAATATTATCTCATTTGATTCTCACAGTAACTCTGGGAGGTAGGTGTATTATTTTCCATATTTTACAAATGAAAGAACTGAGGCAGAGGTTAAGTGACTTACCTAGGGTCATACAGCTAGTAACCGTTGGAGGTTCAGTTTGAGCCAAGATGTTTCTGACTCCTTCCCTCTTCCATTTCTCCATTTCAAGCTATTGCTTTTCTTCTTGTGCTTACTATCTTCTCTTTTCCATTTCTATTTTTTTCGTTCTTTAATTTTCCCTATAGAGCAATTTCATTTTCGTCTTTATATATCTGTAGTACCTAGAACAGACATATCTTAAAGAATAATTGCTTATTGATTGATTTACATGTCCCCCAGTTTCTTATATCATGGTATCATAAAGATATTGATGAAGTTCAGTGCTGATTCTGGTTGTTGATGTTGACATAGACGGCAGCCAGTGTTTTAGTTATGGTCAGTAAAAGGCCTAGGACAGTGTAAATAAACATTGTTAATGGTTGTGAAAACCTGAGAAAAGAGAAACATATATCAAGTTCATTATAATGTTGAAGTTTTGTGTGATTTCTTCCTGGGAACAATCAATTTGAGAAACAGTGGGAAAAGCACTGAATTTGAAGTCTGAGATCCTGGATTTAAATCCATGTTCTGCTATTTGCCACCTGTGTGACCTGGAAGAAGCCACTAAAACTATCTAGATATTTTACCTTCTGTGCAAAATAAGGAGGTTTGACTGTGGTCCCTATAATTGTAAGGGAATTTGAAGATCTTCCCTGTCCCTTAATGGCTCTCATTTGGAGTCCAACAAGAAAAGCTTGTTTAGGGGAGGCATTTTTCAAGAAGGCCCACACCTTTTGCTACTTTGTAATTAGCCAGTGGGTCACAAAGGTTGTGATGTCCTCTGACCCTGAAGAAGGCTGTATAAACTCAGAAGTGAGGTTTTGATTTGGGGTTCATTTATGGGAAGAATTATGTGATTTGGCCAGATGAGACTCTGGACAGCAATTGAGCCCCCTGGCTTTGAAAACCTAGAGATTGGTTCTTCTCTCTCTGGTAACTAACTATGTATGTATGTATGTATATATGTATGTATGTATGCATGTAATGGTCAGACAGGTAGAAGCCCTGTTTGTTGGTCTGTTGAATTGTGTTACTTTCTCTGTATTTTTTTGTCTGCTTGTATTTTCTGTTTGTATTTTCTGAAGTTCAAGGTGCTGACTTTTTCCCCTGAACTAAGTGAGTGATATATATGTTTGATTAAAGTAAGATTGTTAGATCCTTTTGAGTTGTTTTCCTTTAGAAAAGCAGATCAAGGAAACTGTGATAGCAGTCATCCTGTATATGGTAGGGTGCTTGCTCTTGTAGTTCCCAATAAGTGGTTTGCAAACCCCTTAGGAATTCATGACAATGATCCTAGTGATTCAAACTCAAAATTATTTAATGATACCTTAATGAATATATAATTACAGAATATTATGAATAGTACATTAAATAACCCTGTGAGTTCAAAACACATTGTTGTTGCTCTTGCTACAAAAACACTGGATATCTCTAGTCTACGTATTCTCTAAACTTTCCACCTCTAAATTCTATGAGAT
>CM053590.1:143725292-143772447 GCA_028646515.1 Pseudochirops corinnae | reverse complement strand
AGCTGAGAAGCAACTCTTACTAGCTCAGTCTTCAAGTCCAGCTGAGAAGCAACTCTTACTAGCTCAGTCTTCAAGTCCAGCTGAGAAGCAACTCTTACTAGCTCAGTCTTCAAGTCCAGCTGAGAAGCAACTCTTACTAGCTCAGTCTTCAATAATTCCCATACCATAAAGAGGCATCAGACCAATACTATAGAGGGCTGACTTTGGAATTTGGAATAACTGGCCTTGGAAATATATTGTCTGTGTGACTGATCCTTGAAGTTAGAAATTCTAAAAGGTTACCCTTTAGTAAGGAGAAGGTACATTCCAAACATGGGGGACAGCCTTAACAAAGTTATGGAGTTGGGAAATGGACTGTTGCGGATGTGAAACAGCCAGTAGGTACATGAAAGGAAACGCAGAATTCCTCTATGTAAAATCTGTCACAAGTTATATGATATGATGGAAAAAAAATACTTGATTTAGAGTAAGAAGACTGTGGTTAATTCTCTCACTACTGGACATTTACGTAACATTCGACCAATCACTTAACCTCTCAGGGCCTTAGCATCTATGAAATGACTTGGTGACCTTAAAGGTCCCTTCCACTGCTGCATCTCTGAATAAAGGTAGTCATCCATTTTCTGTATGAAAGTCTCCAGTAATGGGCAATTCTCTCCCACCGTGCCATTTAGGGGACAAGGCTAATCATTAAAGGCATTTTCCCTTATATTGAGCCAAAATATACTTGCCTGCCATTTTTACCCACCTGACTTTAATTCTGCTTTCTGGGATCAAGCAAAGTCTTAACTTTTCTTCCACATGATGGCTCCTCATGTATTTGAAGACAGCAGTTCTCTTCCCTCTCAATCTCTCCAGGTTGTTTTTCCCTACTTCCTCAAATTGAATTTCAAACCAAGTGAATGAAATGTTTTTTTTTGCTTAGATGCCATTCTTGGGGAAAGATTCTGCTCTTCTCTAGGCTAATGTGTACTCCTTAAGCCCATCTGTGAAAACCTCAGCATTTTAGATAATAGATAAGATGGAGTTGGCCATTTTTCTCCTTGGGGGAGCTAATCTACAATGAATTTAAATTTTACCAATTATTGTCAGGCTAATCTTGAGTTTTAACCACTGCTTCTGTTACTAAGCAGCTTATCAGGATAGAAACATAAAATATGTTTATTTTCTGCAAAAACTCAAATGGGGTTTGAAAAAGAGCAGTCTTAGGACATAATTTACAAACCATCTTAGTATAAATTAAATTAGAGAATTGGGGTTCTGGTCATGGCTGCTGTGTGACAATGCGTGAGTCATGTAAACTCTCTAGGCCTTACTTTTCACCAATGTAAAAAGGAAAAGTTTGAATGCAGATTTCTTAAGGTTCCTTCTAGCTTAGAAACTCATAAATGATCCTTTAGTTCGAATGGTAGGCACAACATTTTTAACATTGTATAACTTTTTATTTCCTATTTTTCATTAATGAAGTTGTTGTTGTCGAGTCATTTTTCAGTCATGTCTGACTCTTCACGATCCCATTTGGGGTTTTCTTGACAAAGATATAAAAATATCTTTGGTTTGCCATATAGGGTGGTTTGCCATTTCTTTCTCCAACTCATTTTACAGATGAGAAACTTAGGCAAATAGGGTGAAGTGACTTGCCCAGGGTCACACAGCTAATAAGTGTCTGAGGCTGGATTTGAACTTAGGAAGATGAATCTCTCTGACTTCAGCCTGGTTGCTCTATCTACTGAGCTATCTACCTGCTCCTCATTAATGAAGAGAATCAACTAAATCTTCAGTACTAGTAGAGATCTGACTAATTTTATAACTCATAGTTTCAAAAGACCAACACTCCCTTCTAAGACTTTTCTCTTTTGCTTCAAGTGTTTTAGAATGTATGTATATATATGTATACATACACATATACATATACACATATATATACATGTGTATATATATATATATACATTGTATGTATACACACATATATGTACACGTGTGTGTGTGTGTATATATGTCATAGTGGCTACAACTCTGGGCCTAGAGTGAAGAAGATCTGAGTTCAAATGTAACTTCAGATACGTCTTAGCTATGTGAGCCTGGGCAAGTCACTTACTCTCTATTTACCTTAGTTTCCACTGTTGTAAAATAAAGTACCTACCTCCCAGGGGTATTGTGAGGCTCAAATGAGATAGTATTTGTAAAGTGCTTATACATACACATATACATACATATGCATAGTGCTTATACATAATTGGTTTGTTGGTTGTTGTCCTAACTTGAAGAGGATCACAATAACATCACTGTTAAGAGTCAAGTTACAACGTTTCCAGCTAAGGCTGATCAGGCCAAAATTAGCTTGGAATGCTCTACCACAGGTTCGGCAAAAAAATAGTCCATGTGAACATTTGGAGTGGATTCTCTAAATTTACACATCTTGCATTTCTTTTGAACTATTTCAACTCTACTTTGCTCATAGAGTACAGCACCTTCTCTGATGTGGGCACACCATACTGAACAGTCCTGTACCAAGGTCTCCCATGTCACAATATCAAATCAAAAATTCTTAAGAGAGACCTTGAGAATGTCCTTGTATCACTTTTTCTGACCGCCATCTGAGCACTTGCCATATATGAGTTCTCCATAAAATAGTCTTTTTGGCAAGCATAGTTTGGTATTCAAACAACATCTCTAGCCCATTGGAGTTCCACTCTCTGCATTAGAATTTGAAGACGTGACAGTTTGATCAAGAAAGGACCTCAGTGTCCAGTATCTTATCCTGCCAGGCAGTCTTCAGAATCTTCTGAAGACAATTCAAATGTGAGTGATTCAGTTTCCTGGCATGGTTTTAGTAGACTGTCCAGGTTTCACAGGCATACTCCACTGAAGTCAGCACAACAACTCTTCAATATGGTGATCAGTCTAATACCTCTTCTCTCCGATGCTTTCCTTTGGAGTCTCCCCAAAACTGAACTAGCTCTGACAATGTGTGTGTCAACCCCATTATCAATATGTGCATCCCTGGAAAGTACACTACCAAGGTAAGTGAACTTACCACAGAATGAGATAAGTGAACTTATCCACAGTATTCAAAACTTCTGCATTTGCTGTAACTAATGGTTTCACATACAGATGATGTGATGATGACTGATGGAGCACCTGTGTTTTCTTGGTATTCATTTTTAGTCTAAAATTAGCACAAGAAGCAGAGAATTGGTCCATACTTGGTTGTATCTCATCTTCAGAGGCTGCATTGAGTGCACAATAATCTGCAAACAAAAAGTCACGCACTAATACTCCCTCTCCTTTAGTTTTGGCTTGTAGTCTTTTCAAATTGAAGAATTTACCATCACTGTGGTAGCTGATGCTTGATGCTATGTTTGTCCTCACTGAAGGCAGTTGACAGCATGGCTGAAAACATCATGCGAAAGAATGGGAGCAAGCACACAGCTTTGTTTCACTCCATTGGTGACTGGGAAATTTTGAGAGCATAATCCATCATCCAGAACTCTGGCAAGCATGCCATCATGAAATTGACATACAATACCTTTGAACTTCTCTGGGCAACCAAATTTTGACACAATTTTCTATAAGCTCTTGTGACTGATAGTATTAAAGACCTTAGTCAGATCTACAAACATTTTGCACAGACCTTTGTACAGGCATTTCTCCTGGAATTGTTAGCTCAGCAAGCACCATACTGACAAGATTCCTTGGTCTTTTCTGAAGCCACACTGGCTCTCAGGCAGATGACCATCTTCCAGATAAAGGATCAACCTGTTAAGGAGGTCTTGGGCAAGAATCTTGCTAACAATGAATAAGAGAAGCTCCACCCCCACTCCCATGATCATCACAGGACAATCTATTTCCTTTACTTTTATAGAGATGGACAATGGAGGCATCCTTGAACTCCTGAGGGATAACCTCCTCTTGCCATATAACCTGGAAAATTTCAGTCAGCTTTTTTATGAGGAACCCCCTACCTTGCAAATCTCAGCTGGAATAGAATCAGTACCAGATGCTTTGCCACATGAAAGGAGCCTAATGGCATTCAGAATCTCTTCTTCAATTCTAACTTCAGCTAGGGAGGGACTGACTTCAAACTGAGGTAAATGGTTAATGGCTCCCACATTTTTTGATGATGGTCTTTTGAGAACACCATGGAAGTGTTCAGCCCATCTCTCTAGGGTCATATTCCTATCACTATTCAATGTGGCCCCTTCCAAACTGAGTACTTGAGTTGTACCATAGATATTCAGGGCATCATAAAAGCACTTTGGATTGTTACTATCAGCATAAAACTGAATTTTATCTGACCTTTTGCTAGCAGTGAATCTTGCTTCTCTCTAAGCTTCATTTATACTTTACTTTTAATGGAATTAAATGCTCCCTTCTTAATGATGTATGAATTTTCCTGCTATTCTCATTTTCATGTGGAATTCTCATTTTTCATTTAGTAGCTTCTGAATTTTCCCATCATTTTCATCAAACCAGTCTTGATGTTTGTGAGTGTTCAGACCCAGATAAGCAAATGCAGTGCTGTACGCCAAATCTCTGAAAGCTGCCCGCTCCTTTTCTGCTCCACCGTTGCCAGCTGTGTGTTGGCTCAACCTTACCTCCAAGTTAGCAACAACTGAAAGAAGTGCTCTAATCTGTTGACATTAATTCTGCTGGTAATCATTTTGCTTTGGGGCTGACGAATGAGAATATTTAGCTTGGACAGGATAAGTCTAGTCTATGATTAGTCTAGTACTCTGTGCCACACATTGCCTTTGTCACTCTTACATCCTGTCTCTTCTTACAATCACATAGTCTGTTAAATGCCAATGTTTGTTGCGAGGGTGCATCCACAAAATTTTACTGTACTTAGGTAAATGGAAGACAGTGTTGGTGATGAGAAGGTCATGAGATGCACAAGTCTTCAGTAGTAAGTGACCACTGCTGTTCTATTGCTTCATTCCTCCCAAGGACTCCCTGCCATGTCAGGTAACCTGAGCCTCCTCTAGCATTGAAGTCACCCAGAATTATAAGCTTGTCCTATTTTAGAACATCGATGATAAGGATCTGTAGGTCCTCATAAAATTTTTCTTTGACCTCATCAGGTTTCTTCGTGGTGGGAGCATAGGCACTGATGATGGTGGCATGTCATTTTCCTGTAAGTGGCAATCACTTTATCATGATCTGGTTATTCACTCCTTTTCATAGGCATATAAGCTTGTTGATTAGGTTAGTTTTTTTCAAAACCTTCACCAACTTCATGGTGCTCCCCTTCACTCTGGCCACTCCAGAAAAAAACATGTATCCAGATCTGACTTCAGTAACCTGGCCTTGATCTGCCAGTCTTGTTTCATTCAGGGCTACTATTTGAATGCAATATTTGTTGAGTTCTCTTGCAATAAGAGCTATTGGTCTTTCAGGTGTACTGGATTTTGTGTTGTCTATAAGTGTGCACACATTCCATGTACCAATGGTGAGTAGAATCATCTTTGCAGAAGTTTTTGTACATTTCTTTGTGTTTCAACTGTAGGGTGGGTCCCTGCCTGCCACAGTAATCAAACCAGGGTTGAGTGAGCAGACAATTTTTAGGGCACCTTTTCTAGCCCCTTCTTTATACCAGGAATGGGCAGTGTGATCTTTAAAAGGCTGCTCAGACATCCAGGGGGCTGCCAAATTCCACTGCTACTTCCAGTGAGGAATAACCCTGTGACCTGAGTCACCTATGTGCAGTGTTGTGATTGCAGCTCCCAGTGTATCCTCATCTCTTGCTTCATCATTTGCCTGTTGCCACAGGCCTTTGACATATAATGGTAAAATGGTATGGGTGATGTCTTTTGACTCATGTGTAAATTGGATTTAAGTGAGGCAGACTTACATGAAGTCGTTGGCCTCACACTCTCTTCCAGAGCCATCACAATCTTGTCAAGATGACTGGTGATGGCTCAAGATGCAACAGATAGGGACAGCTAGGTAGTGCAGTGAATAGAGTACCAGTCCGGAGTCAGGAGAACCAGAGTTCAAACCTGGCCTCAGACATTTAACGCTTACTAGCTGTGTGACCTTGGGCAAGTCACTTAACCCCAACTGCCCTGCCTTCCCTCTCCAAAAAAAAAAAAAAAAGATGCAATGGATGACCTTGGAAACTTCAATGGCTAACCAAGCTCTGGCTGCTCCATAGCACCTGCTTCAGCCGCCTGTATGGCTATTGGAACAAATTGTTCTCATTCACCCATTCCACCAGAGGAAGTCTGCACATGCTTGGGGCAGACACCCCCCTAACTCACCAAGACCACTTAGTTAACTTCCACCTTGTTTAACCCATGTGCCAAAATGGTTTTCTGGGGTATGACCACAGAGGGTGCTATGGCTTCTTGGAGCCACAGGTGAGAGTGAGGAAGATCAATTGGACATTAAAAGTAGATACAGCCCTGAAAATGGTTCTGCAGCCCTCTCACTCCGAAGGTCCTGGCCTTCCCTGAACACACCCTACACCTCTTGGTGCATAGTAGATCTGTAGAAATACTAGCTGTTACTGTTGTTATCATTGTTGTTGTTGTCATGCCAGTCTTATTACCATTATCAAATAAGTTGGGTCAGACATGTTGATCTCATGGGTCCCTTTCACTCTGAACTTTCTGTAATTCTCTGGTAGTTTGATTCATATCAACATAATCCTATCAATATTTAGTACTTATCCAATGGGAATGGCTGTAAAGGTTCCTTTCTCCATAGCTAATGATTTTGTTGCATTTGGTATTTATTTAAAAAATGAATTATACTTTTCTCTCATTAGACACCAGATGAATATTTGACCTTTGTAATAGGCCTTATCTTCAAAGTCTCTTACTTTATGGAAAATAGTAGGTAAAAAGGTCTTTTTTCTAAATAAATGAGTATCAGGGAAAAAAAGGAATGAAATGTGATCAAATTTGATCTTTGAAGGTAATATTCATTCCTCAGATAGGATACCTACAACTTGTTTCTATGAGGTTTCATTCTAGCCAAGCACAAGAACTAATAAATTAATGACTTTAAGTTCTACTCTTAAGTATGCTTAGTTTAGGGTAGGTGACTCAGTGGATAGAGGGCTGGGCCTGGAGTCAGGAAGACTCATCTTCCTAAGTTCAAATCTGGTCTCAGACACTTACTAGCTGTGTGACCCTGGGCAAGTCACTTAATCTTGTTTGCCTCAGTTTCCTCATCTGTAAAATGAGCTGGAGAAGGGAATGGCAAACCACACCAGTATTTTTGCTAAGAAAACCCCAAATGGGGTCATGAAGAGTCAGACATGACTGAAACAACTGAATAATAAGAAGTATGGTGGGAGAGATAGCCATGGCATAGTGTATATAGATAACTATCCTGGAGGTAAGAAAATCGTTTTTCTTCAAAGAGCCATGTAGAATAACTTAACAGACAGAACTAACCTATTAAGGAAATCCAATCAGAATTCCAATTCAGTAATGTGATCTATTAGCACAGTGGTTCTCAACCTTCTTATTGCTGTGACCCTTTAATACTCATATGTGGGTATATCTGCATGTGGGCAGACCTGCCTAGAGATGGATAGAGGAGCGGTGTCTCAGTTCCTAAGACCATCGGAAATATGTATTTTGTGCTAATAATAACACATCTGGTTTTGGTCATTTCTGCTTTAGTGACCCTAGAAATAAGCCTAATATTAGGTTTCTTGTCACCACAGACCACTCTTTGAGAATTATAAACCTATATGTATTAGATCATTTGATGAAACAAGTGGGAGAAATGGTTTTACTTTGCATCTGAAAATGGAAAATTTAGCATCCGCTGCTAAGGGCCAATACCGGGAAAGTAAAGGGAAAACAATTGAATAATAACTTTGCAAAAAACTTGAATCTATAAGCCATCTCACTCTTTTAGATCTCTGGCAGATGCATACATGCATATATCACATAAAGGAATAAATACTATCTTGAAGAGTTGGGTTTTGTTTTTGTTTTTTAAAGTTGCTATATTCTATGCCCACTGTTTTATCTCACTATACTGCAGAGTTGTTACATATGCAAAAAAACTTTCTGAATATACTTGATATAATTCAACTCAAGATGCACTTATCAAGCAATGTGTTTGCCTATATTCCAGACATTATCATATGCAACAGAAAAACAACAATAATAAAATAATCATTGTCAGCAAGGATTATAATAATTTAAGAATTATAATAATAATAATTCACATGTATATGGAACTTTCCAGTTTATAAAGTACTTTCTTCTCTATGAAACTGTGAAGTAGAATCATAGGATTAGAGATCTGAACTTTAAGGGGCTTCATTTGACTCCTAGGGAAACTGAGGCCAGGGGAGATTAAAAGACTTGTTCAAAGTCACACAGACAGTAAGTGTCCAAAGATAGAATTTGAACCTCACCTCTCTGACTCCAGAGGCAGTTCTTTCCACTATGCCACACTGAAGTGAAAATATCATTATTTCTGTGATACAGATGAAGAAACTGAAACTTGAGAGGTTGAAGTATGACACCCAGCATCACACAGCTAATAATTGTAGAAGCCAAGTCTCTCTCTTACACCAATCCATTCTCCATACAGCCAGCAAAGTGATTTTCTTAAAGCTCATATCTAATCATATTATGCTCCCCTTCCCTAATTCTAGGATCAGATGTAAATTTCTCTCTTTGGCAGTTAAAATTTTCATAATCTGACTGCTTTCTACCTTTTCAGTCTGTTGGTACTCTTCTCCCTTCCATGGTCCCTACTCCATGGTGAAGCCTTACTGATCTAGTTACTGTTCCTCATACACACAATGTAGTCTTCTGCTTTTGTGCCTTTCCACACACTCTCCCCCATCCTTGGAATATGCTTCTTCTTCCCTCCCACTCCTGAAAGATTTTTTCTGATCTCCCTCTTCTGCCCTCCCACTTTCAGGTTCTCATGCTTTCCACTCCAAGTTTACCTCATATTTGACTTCTGTATATCTTGAATTAGAGGTAACATTGTGTAGTAGATAGAAAAAAGGACCTCAATAAAAAAGACCTAAGTTCAAATCCTCCCTTTGACACTTACTGCTTGTGGCATTGGGCAAGTCATAATTCCTTAGTGCTAGATAACTTTCTCTAATACTGTAATTTGCAGAGAAAATATTGATATATTTGTCGATGTGAGTATTGGATAAATTTATGTTTATCAATGAAATCCAATAAAATGAGGTCCAGTCCCTCTTTCTATCCCTCCATTTTTATATACCTATATCTATCTATACATATGTATTATTTATTATATATGCAATATACATGGTGTCTTGCATATTATATATGCAATATACATATGGTCTCATGTCAGTGAACTGATGTCACTATGGGATGCTGAGGCAATGAAGTGTATTAGAACACCAGACAAAGAAGTGGGAAACCTGGGCTCAGCTCTTGATTCTGTCATTACCTTACTCTGGGATGATAGGGAAAAATCACTTTGCCTCTCAAGGCTTATTTCCTCATTTGAAGATGAGAGAATTGTCCTTATTGATCTCTAAGACACCTTTTATGTCTAAAGTCCTATGATTCTATCATATGTCAGTCAAGGAAATCAAAGAAACATCATTGGTATATTAAGCATTCACAGACCTTTGTAGCTAAACTCCTTGAAAAGGCCATCTACAATAGGTACCGCCAATTCTATTCTCTCACTCTCTTCTTAACCCCTTACAATCTGACTTCTGACCTTATTCCACTAAAACTGTTCTCTCCAAAGTTCTCAGTGATCTCTTAATTGGCAAATCCAATGGCCTTTTCTCCATCCTCATTCTCCTTGCCCTCTCTTCATGGCACTATGGATCACTCTCCTGCTTGATACTCTCTTCTCTAGATTTTCAGGGTACTACTCTTTCCTGATTTTCTTCTGATATATCTGATCAATCCTTCTCTGTCTCCTTTGCTGGATCCTCCTACAGATCACACCCTCTAACCTTAGTTGTCCCCTAGGGCTCTGTCCTAGGCCCTCTTCTCCCTCTATACTACATCACTTGGTGATGTTATCCATTTATGGATTTAATTACTATGTTGGTGGTGCTGAAGTCTGCCTACCCAACCTACTCCAATCTCTTTGACCTCCAATCTTCCATTTCCAAATGCCTTTTAGACATCTTGAACTGAATCTCTAACAGAAATCTTAAACTCAACATGTACAAAACTCATTATCTTTCTCTCCCTCCCCATACCCTCAACTTCCCTGTTACCATAGAGAACAACACCATCCTCCCAGTCCCTCACACTCAAACCTAGGAATCATCCTCAACTTCTTACTATCACCCTTCCCCCCCCCCCAAAATGCAAGCTTTTGCCAAGCCTTGTCCATGTCTTGTCCATTTCACCTTTGCAACATCTTTCAAATATTCCCCTTCTCTCCTTGGACCCTGCCACCACTATAATGCAGGCTCTTATCACCTCATGCCTTAATTACTGAAGTAGTTGTTGGTGGGTCTGCCTGCCTCAAGTCTCTCCCCACTTCAGTCTACCACTTCCATTCAACCACTGAAGTGATTTTCCCAAAATGCAAGTCTAATCATGTCACCCCTTTTCTCAAACTTCAGGGTCTTCCTATTGCCTCCTGGATCAAACACACAGTGGTGTATTTGGTATTCAAAGCTCTTCATAACCTAACGCCCTCTTATCTTTCTAGTCTTCTTATACTTTGCTCCGGGACATATACTCTTCAGTCCGATGTCACTGGCCTCCTGGATGTGCCACAAACAGGAGATTCCATCTTTTGACTCTGAACATTTTCTCTGACATGTTCCCCAAGCCTGGAATGCTCTCCCTCCTCTGCTCCAACTACAGATCTCACTGGCTGCCTTGAAGCCTCAACTAAAATCCCATCTTCTACAGGAAGTCTTCCCCGGCCACTTTTAATTCTAGCACCTTTCCTCTGTTAATTATTTCTTATTTATCTTGTGTATACTTGTTTGCATGTCATCGCCCCCACTAGATTGTTATTAATTATTAATGTTAATTAAATTAATTTATAATTTAATAATATATTAATTACTAATTATAAAATATTATTAATATCATCATCAACATCATCATACAAAAGACTTTTGATTTAATCATTGTGGGGAGCTACCAGAGTAGAGGTTTTCTTGAGCCAGAAAGAACTCAACCCTTGTATAACTCAGTGACCAAATTCCAAGGAGTTAACTGAGAAACAGCCCCCAACAAAGTTGCACAAAAGTTAAGTGACTTGACCAGGGTCACACAGCTAGGAAATGTTAGCGACAGGATTTGAATCCAGGCACTCCCTAATATAAATCTAGCCTCTACCCACTGCCTCTTTAATAGGAGAAGGGATAAGAATAATGGCAGAAGTAGAAGGAGTAGTGGTTCTAAGATTGGCCATTAGCGTTGGGAACAAATTCTATATAATAAAGATATTTGTTTTAGTTTTGGTTACTTTCCAGACAAGCGTTGCTTTGTTATATATCCCGAGGCAATCTCTCTACTTGGCCACTAAGGAACCATTTATTACATTAACTAAAAGCAAGTTTGTTTCCCTGCAGTTTTTACCTTCTTAAACTTGAAAATTTAGTCAATAGTAATACAGGTACCTTCCTTATTTCGTGAAGACTTCTCAAATTATCACCCCTGGAAGTGCAGCTAAAAAACTGTCTTTCATCTGGAACAAAAATAGCAAAAGCTACCTTTTTTTCTTCTTCTGGATTTGCCAGTATCTGAGAGGAAATGAAAGGGGCAGAAGATTTAATTATTTTAGGAGATATGAATTTCAAATAATTTGTCTCCTTTTAAAAAATTGAACATGCAAGAATTTACACAATGAAATGAATGTTTTCCCCTTCAAAGGAATCATTTTTGGAAGCTTATTTTAATGATGCTCGAAACATTTGTATAACTGCTCTTTTGGAGTAATCTTCAAAGGCATTAGTGTATTCTTTTGAGTAAACTCTGTGGAAGCAAAATTTTGTTCTTTGAAGGTGCATTTGATTTATTTTTGAAAGAGTAAAAAATCATTCAGAGCCCAGTCTGGTCAATGAGGTAGAAAATCAAACTAAGAATTATTGGTTTTGGTCAAAAATGAGTTTCAGCTATGAAGTGATGAGGCTGATTTTCTTCACATGGTTCATTGCTTAGCTATGAAGGTATCTTGTTTTTGAGAGCCTGCCTCTAGGCATTATCCCCCAGTGATACTTTGTGATCACAGATAATCTCCCAATTCTACTACTTTATTTAATTATTTTAGGAAGGAGAGGCTACCACCCCTTCATTTATCCTGAGTTTTTTTCACCCAGTTATCCTTGGGAAAAGAATGCAGTTTTCAGACTTTTTCCCTACCCTGCTATCTCTGGAATAAGCGCTTAACATAAGGTTATCCATCATCCTACTTATAAATACCACATTACCCTGTTTATTGAGCTCTGCATATTTCTGCACAATGCTACTTATGTGTATTCAATCCTAATTTGTCCATTACAGATCACAGGGTGGTTTATCTGATGCCTGCTCCACCTAGTCCTTCTTCCATGTTTGTATACTCTTCTCATGCATATCAGTTATGAAAAATAGCACATTCTGCCTTCTTCCTTTTTCCTTTCTATATTAGTATGTTTCATTTATGCTTTTTCTTATTCAGACTCTCAGAGTAGAACCAATTTATTTAACCCCTTTGGTAACTTTTGAAGTTAGTAAGGTTCTGAAGAAACATTTATTTCTTCTCTTCTATTTGAATGCTAGCATAAGGTAGCACTACATCATCATCCAATAGTTCAAACAAATGTACCTTTTTTAGTTCCTCTTGACTCTTACATTTCTATTTCAAAGTTACTACCCAGCTCTGGTTTTCTTATCAGAAATGTTTGAAAGACTTCTGTTCTATTAAAGATTCATTCCTCCATCTTTAGGATTATTTCAGCTTTGCAAAGTACATTATTCTTGGGCACAAGCCAATTTTTTTGTCTTTTAGAATATTTTATTCCAAAATCTCCTCTCGTTGATAGTAGAAGCTGCCAGTTCTTGTGACATCCTAACTGTGCTTCATTGGTACTTAAGTTACTTTGTTTTAAAAGGTTTGCAGTATTTTTTTTCTTTAGCCTGGGAGATCTAGATTTTGGCTATGATACTCGTAGGACACTTTAGGTGTTGCTTTCAAGATAGGACCGGTGAATTGTTTCTGTTTTGGGTTTGTCCTCTGGTTGTAATAAATTTAGACAATTTTCATTATGATTTCTTCTTCTTCTTCTTCTTCTTCTTCTTCTTCTTCTTCCTCTTCCTCTTCCTCTTCCTCTTCCTCTTCCTCTTCTTCTTCTTCTTCTTCTTCTTCTCCTTCTCCTTCTCCTTCTCCTTCTCCTTTTTCTTCTTCTTCCTGTTTTGCTTTTTGGAGGGCAGTTGGGGTTAAGCGACTTGCCCAAAGTCACATGACTAGTAAATGTGTCAAGCGTCTGAGGCCAAATTTGAACTCAGGTCCCCCTGACGCCAGGGGTGGTGCTCTGTTCACATTATGATTTCTTGAAATATAGTGTCCTAACTTTTTTTTTCATCTTAGTTTACAGGGAATCCAGTGGTTGTTTTTTTTTTTTTTTGTAATGTTTTTCTTCATGACATGTTTCCAAGGTCAACTTCATTTTATTTTTTTTTTATGTTTTTCATTTTTATCTTTTATTTTTTATCTTTCATTTTTATTCTAACTTTTCTGGATGTCTTATGGATTCATTGACATGTTTGGTATGTTCTAGTTTTCAGGTAAGATTTATCACCTTTTTTTTTTCTGGAGGGCAGTTGGAGTTAAGTGACCTGCCCAAAGATGGCCAGTAAGTGTGTCAAGTATCTGAGGCCGGATTTGAACTCCGGTCTTCCTGACTCCAGGACCAGTGCTCTACTCACTACACCACCTAACCTCCCCTACCACCTTATTTTTATGATAGTTATTCTCCTTCAGATTCTTTTCTCAAGTTTTTCTTTCATTTTTAATCTTTTGCTTTATTTATTCTAAGTATTCTTGCAGCTCACTTTTTAATTTTGAGCCTCTGCTACTTTATTCTGTCCTTTATAGGGACCTTTAAATTTATAATGGTATTCCTATTTGCTTGTGTTTCCTTTGATTTACTCATCTTTCCAGCTTTAGTTTCTGAGTTGGGGCTTTGTGCCCAGGCCAGGCTCCAATTCCTGCTATACTTTTGAATAAGATGGTTGACCTTGTCTAGCCTCACCCTGGGTGCCCTGGGTTTTGCTACCACCTCCACCTCCCAGAATTAGACACCTTAGATCTTGAAGTTCTGGTTCTCCAGGGCCCTTTTTGGCATCTCATGACAGAGTGTCTTGAGATTTTCGATACCTGAGCCATCCCAGTCTAAGCACTGCCACCCTGATGTGTGTTGCTGCTGATTTTCAGGCTTTTCAAGGAATCTGCCTTGGAAAAGGGCTTTTTTGGGACATCCTCCATTGAGGCAGCTTTGGTCACTGACCCTTGGTGGCTATAGGAGTCTGTGGTTAAGAAGTTGGATTTCTTTGTCTGAGCTGGCCCTGGTTTTACCAGTGGCCCCATTTCCTATTGCTTACGGTCTTCTGGATATCTCTTCTTCAGTGCTGGGGTAGAAGAAGTCATTATAACTTCTCATTGGATTTCTTGAGCCTTGTTTTGTCTGATGTAAATTTTTAAGATTTTTCTGGAGTAGAAGTGGGAGCTGGGGAGCCTGCCTACATTCAGGTGGCCATCTTAGCCCCAAAGTACCTTCTGTAGGTTTTGAAAAGCTAAGAACTTAGAGGGTAACATACTTAGATAACTAAGTGGATCTATGGTTTCATCAGTGGGGACAGTCCCTTTTTCAGGGCAGATCACAACACCTTGATCCCATGTTCTTCTTTGTCTTTCTATTCCATCATTTCTTCATAAGGGATCAGCATACTAGAGTCTTTCCTCTGGTTTCTTGATTATTTTCATGGTATCAACATTGTGCTAGGACTATCCAGCTTTTTTGTCTCATTCCCACTATGTAGTGAATTTACCTCCTTTTCCTATCACTCCTTTCCCTAATGTTGTCTGTTATGGTACTTCTTGTCCCCAAGTCATTTTTGGCAATGTGGAAGGTGTGGGCTCTCATCCCACCTCTGAAGTTTATTCTCTGTGTGACCTTGGGCAAATTCTTTAGCCTCATTAAACCTCCATTTCCTCTCCTATCAAATGATAGAGTTGTATAACTCTAGACCTGTGGTCTTCTGACTGCAAATCTTTCCACTGTACCATGCTGCTACCCTCATCTCAATGACTTATTTTGGATAACTCATTTCCTAAATGCATCCTTATCCCTCCAAGAGTAATTTCACTATTGGTTTACAATAGGAGAATATTATCCATATAAAATTACATTAGTAAACCTTGCAAAGAGAGTAAAGTAATTTTGTGATAAAAAAAAACAATTCCAAAAGATGTCTTTGAAAAGTGTCTTGAGAAATAGCAAGATAATTAGAATAAATGTTTAGTTTCTCAAAACATCTACTTAGAATGATAATTTGTGCGTGTGTGTGTGTGTGTGTGTGTGTGTGTGTGTGTGTGTGTGAGGAAAGCCTCCAGTGTGCTGATTCCTTATAAAGAAATGATGGAATAAAAAGACAATGAAGTACATGGGATCCAGGTCTCATGATCTGCCCTGAAAAAGGGACTGTCTCCACTGATGAAATCATAGATCCACTTAAATATCTAAGTATGTTACCCTCTAAATTCTGAGCTTTTCAAAACTACAGATGGTACTTTGGGGCTAAGATGGCTGCCTGAATGTAGCCAAACTCCCCAGCTCCCACCTTCACTCCAGTGTGAGAGAGAGAGACAGAGACAGAGAGAGAGAGAGGTCTATATCTATACAGATATCTTAGGATAGGAATAGGGACTGCCAATACAGGATCATTGCCCTTATTATCCCCATTCATATAGATGAGGAAACTGAGACTTTAGAGACTTAAAATGACTTCTCTAGGATAACAAAAGAAATATTTGAGGCATGATCTGAACTAGGCCTTCAAGACTCCAAGTTCCCAGTGTGTATATGTGTGTGTATGTATGTGTGTATGAGTATGTATACATTTATGCCACATATAGATATATGTATATATACACACATAGAGAGAGAGTTAGGTGGTATCGCACATAGCATGTTGGACTTACAAGGTAGACTATCTGAAATCATACCTTGTAGATATCTCCTATGTGACCCTGGGCAAAGAGATACACATACACACACACACCCGTGTGTGTGTGTGTGTGGGCACATGCATATATTATATACACACATGTCTATATACATATATAGTATGTACATATATAGTATAGTATATATACACCTGTACATACACACATATACATATATGTACGTGTGTGGATATAATGTGTATACATGTATGCATGTTTGTGTGCATGTGTGTGTTTCTGTGTATATACATTTAAATGCTAGGTTTGAAATCGAGAAGAGTTGGAATCAAGAAGACCTAAAGTCAAATTCTGCCTCAGATACATCTTAACTATGTTAATCTGGGCAAGTCACTTGAACTCATTCAGCATCAGTTTCTTCATCTATGAAATGGAGATGATAATGGTACCTATCTCACAGAGTTGTTGTAAAGATTGAATGAAAGAACAGATGTGAAATACTTTATAAACCTTAAATCACTCTATAAAGTTTAGCTCTCATGATTGTATGTGTGTCTATATTTCATGTATTCACATATGGATGTGTGTGTGAATGTAAGAGTGTGTGTGTGTTTCTTTCTGTAATGTGTATATTCTGACAGGTTTGTTCATGGTTAGTGATTAGTATGATCCCAGAATAAAATTGATATGGACGTGTGAGATGGGGGTATTGGATGTTTTGGGAGAGGCATTATAGTAGGGCTCTTGAAAAAAAGATATTTTGCTCTGATAATGAAGAGAGAGAAGAGAAGAAAGGCAAGGGGCAGAGATCATTCTCACCAGAAGAAACTCTAAGAATGATTCCTCTCTCTCTGGGAATTTGTAGGAAGAACTGCAGATTGGCAAAATTAATCACATGAAGGAAGAAAGTATTTTTAAAACATTTTTTGCCAGATCGTACCATTAGAGCTGTTAATGCCCATAATAACTTCTCCCTTCTTGTGACCCTAGTCTTTTTAATAGATGCATTAGCTTGTGATTTGGTCCACTTTGTGGATCTGTCTGGGGATGTAAAATTACAAGTGGACCTTTGTTCTATTAAGAGAAATTAGAAATAGACCTTCCCTAGAGAATGTGAAAAAGCCTGTCACCTCATTTAGATGATGGAGAATGAGAGTAGGTACTAAGGTGCAGTGGGGCATGTAATCTCTTCTTAAAGCATTCTGTTTGCAATCACCCAATTATAGCATTCCTCTGTTTTAATGATCTGTTTGTACTAGGTCATGCTGTGGCATGCTAACAGGTAGTGCTAAAGGTCTCAGGAGATCTCACTGGGCGTGTAGCTAGTATGTCCTTCTAAGCCTATAAACTCTTATTGCTCAAATTTGATTAAGCTGCTGCCATGTCTTATGGATTCTCACTTATTTCATACATTTTATTGTTAATAGACATGTGTCTTTATTCTCCTCAATTCTCTTTGTTTTTCTATGTGCTAATCATTTGAATTCTCCTCGAGTTCTATCAAGGGAAATAAATTAGTAAAAATATTTTTTTTTTCCTCTGCAAAATGAAGGTGCTGGAGTGAGTGATCTCCAAGGTCTCTGTCAGCTATAACATTCTTTTGTGCCTGTGATTCTATTTTCTTTACAAATTAACATATCAAGGAGGAAATACTCCTAATGGAATTAGTCTATATATGCTTCTCTGGGTCATTTCTGTTTTTGTTACTTAAAGTACTTTGTAAATGGAATAACTTCTTTGACTGGTTTGTCACCCTTAAAGTGCTATTTTTTCTCTACAAAAGATGGTTTGTTACTGACAGTATTAGAAATAACATGCCTTGCCATTTCCTGATCATTCATTCGACAAATATTTATGGAGCCTCTACTATATAAAAAACATCATGCTAGGCATTGTGAAAGGACACAAAGATGAATCACGGTCCCTCACAGTGCCCACAGTCTCATAGGGAACATAGGACATTTTATACAAATGATTCAGTGAAAGATGCTGTATGTGATAAACATTATATATGGGTTCTATAGTATAGGAGCCTTCTTTGGTGCTTCAGTGGGCAGCTAGGTGGTTCCTGGCTAGAATGCTAGACCTGGAGGCCAGAAGACTCATCTTCCTGAGTTCAAATCTGGCCTCAAACACTTACTTGTTATGTGACCTTGGGCAAGTCACTTAACCCTGTTTACCTCAGTTTCCTCATGAATAAAATGAATTGGAAAAGGAAATGGCAAGGTACTCTAGTGTCTGCCAAGAAAACCCCAGATGGGGTCAAGAAGAGTTGGACATGATTGAAAATGACTGAACAACAACAGTGGTGTTTCAAAGGATGTTTGCTACTGTTAAGGAAGATGTTCTGTACAGGATCTCATTTGTGAATGACTCTATATTGATTGTACCAAGTTCCAGTATATTATAGGGCCTCTTCACTGACATCTGCGACTCTTCAAAAATGCTCAGCCTGACAATCCACATAAGAAAAGCAGAGTACTTACTATGTGTGACATTAATAATAATAATAATAATAATAATAATAATAATAATAATAGCAATAATGCCCTTTATCCACATTTTAAATTCCTTTCACACACACATATATATATATTTTTTAATTTGGTCTCCATAACAACCCTGTTAGGCAAACAGGGCAAGTATTATTATTCTCATCTTAGAAATGTAGTAACTAAGTTACTAAGAGAGGTTAAGTTACTTGCTTCAGATCAGGCAGTTAATGGAAAAGCTGGAATTAGAAGAGACTTATGACTTCCAGGCAAGTATGTTTCCTGTTAAATCATGTCAAGAATTTTGACTAATCTGAGTTACAAAGTTTCTCCCCATCTTTCCATAAAAAAAAGAATTTTGACTAATCAAGATAACCTTGTTTAATGTGAAGTGCGCTCAAAGAGGAGTCTTGAGGCCTTTATTCTACTTCCAACTCTGCCACTAATGAGTTGTGTAAACTATCACTTAATATATTTTGGCCTCAGTTTCTTCATTTGTAAAACAATGGGTTTAGACTGTATTATATTAATTATATAACTATCAATTTATTTGGGCCTCAGTTTCTTCATTTGTAAAAGGATGGGATTAGACTATATTATATTATGTTAATTATATAACTATCACTTAATTTATTTGGGCCTCAGTTTCATCATTTGTAAGAGGATAGAATTAGACTATATTATATTAACTATATTATATATATTATACATTAATAGATATTATATTCTTTGCTCTTTCTGAGGAGGTAAGAAATTGTGTGTTATAGTAGATAGAGATGTGACCTCAAAAGCAGGGAGACCTGAGTTCAAGTCTTTCCTTTAACACATAATGGTTGTGTGACCCATGGCAGTCACTTAACCTCTCAGTGAAGTAGGCTACTTTCTAAGAAAACAAATTGCAGAAAAAGTGCAAGATGCATTGATAAAATATTTACTCATCAGAGAGTTACATATAATTATGAACTCACATCCTTATCCTTAGCTTAATATACCCAATCAAGGGGGCATATGTAGCACTAAGTACCCAGGATGGCTGCTAGCATAGGGTTCTTAGATCTGCTTTTCTAATGGAAAGCAGCTCAAATGTGCTTAACAATCTTACTTTAATCAAACATATATATCGTTCACTTAGTTCAGGAGAAAAAGCACCCTGAACTTCAGAAAATACAAACAGAAATTGCAAGCAGACAAAAAATACAGACAGAGAAAATAACACAATTCAACAGACCAACAGAGAGGGTTTCTAGTTGTCTGACCATTACATGCATACCTAGTTAGTAACCAGAGAGAGAGGTACCAACTTCTGGGTTTTCAAAGCCAGGGGGCCCAAAGGGTGCTCTGAGTCTCATCTGGCCAAATCACACAACTCTTCCCATGAGTGAGCCCCAAAGCAAAACCTTTCTTCAGAGGTATATATAGCATTCTCCAGGGTAAAAGAACATCACAACCTTTGTGACCCACTGCCTAATTACAAAGTAACCAAAGGTGTAGGCCTTCCTGAAAAACAAGTCTCTCCTAAGCAAGCTTCTCGTGTTGTGCTCCAAGTGAGGAGCTTTGATCATTATACTATCCAGACCTTTTAATTAAATCTCTCTTCAGGTTTAAAGTAGAACCACTAAATCAGTGCAAAACTTGGTATGCTGAAATGATTTTCACACACAGCTTTTGTAGAAACAGATTTTCAAAGTATAAGTAAACTGGAGTCATTTTTTTTTTGTACTTTTATTTAAGTTAGTAAGGTAGGAGAATTTTAAGAAGCTAAGGGAACAGACCAAATTGAATTGCTGGAATAAATTGTTGCTATTTTATTAATTCTCTCATTCAGGGAAAATAATTCAGGTTGGAATCATAGTCTTTAAAAAAATAATCAGAACACAACTCAGAGATCATATAGTCCAACCAGCACCTGAGCTAGAATCCCCTTTAACCACAACTGAACAAATGATCAGCCAGTCACTGATATAAAATCTTTATTAATAAGGGAAGGCCCTACCTGTTGCAAGAGTCCATTCCATTTCGAAATAGCTCTAATGAGTAAGAACTTTTTCCTTATATTGGGTGAGAACATACCTCCTTATATTTTCTACCCATTGCTCTGGTCTCCCAAAACAAAGATATGATTTTGAAGTATTTCTTCATTTTACAAAGTAGTAAAAGCACCCAGGGCACAAGGGATGGAAAAAAGAGATTGAATGAGAGTCAGAAGACCCAGGTTCTTATCTCAGTTATTACTGTCTAGCACTGAGACTATGGGAAAGTCACCTTATTTTCTCCAGGCTTTCACTTCTTCATCTATAAAATGAGAAGGGCAAAATAGATATTTCCCAAAGTTCCTTCAATTCCTTAATTTTGTGATTCTTTGACAACCTCAAAAAAGGAATGCTTGCTTTTCCATAAATCTAAAACATTAAGTAATAATTATAAGATTCTTTCTCCTAACAAAAAAAGACAATTCAAGTAGTTACTGTGCTAAAAGATGGAATTGAAATAGTGTCGTGATACTTAAGCTATGTATGGTATGAAATTATATAAATTTTATATCTTACTGTTGGTATTAGATAATGCTATGTCAAAATTTGGGATTTGGCTACCTTTTAAGTATGGCATTACACGTGTAGCTAAGGTTTCCTGATAGCCTGACAAAGTTAATAAAGATTAAATTCCAGAGTTGTCCTTAGTCTCTGCCTCTAATTGGCTGGCTCCAACCTGTACCTCTCTTTAAGAAGGGTGCCCAGTCAGTCCTCTCCAGGCTGCACACCAGATTTTCTCTACCATGGCCCCATGTTTGGTGCCTTCTTGTCCCCCCCATTCCCTTCTCTGGTCTCCAGTTTCTTTTAATGTGTTTTCTTTCACCGTTACAATGTAAGCTCCCTTAGATTAGGTACTGTCTTTCTTCTTCTTATTTTGTATTCCCAGCACTCAGCCTCAAACAGAGTAAGCACTTAATAAATGCTTGTTGACTGACAGACTGGTAAAATGTATGTTGTTATAAAAAATTTACTTGCCATAGTTTTCTTGACTTCTGCTTGTTTTATTTCAGCCTGACTGCCAATGGAACCCAGTGGATAATGATAATAATTAAATATCATTTTAATAATTAAATATCATTTTTTGATCTCAATAGGAGTAAAAGCCTGAACTAATGAAACAGACTGCTTTGTTTTGCTTTTATTCTGTGTCAGAAACTCCAGAGACCTGATGAGACTGAATAGTAGGATTTTTCTTATCTTTAGGGACACTCTATGTGACAAAACACAGACATCCTGATATCATAAATTCCAAACTTACCCTGCTTTGTCTGTTGTCTTTCTGATTTGTATTTACAACCAAGAAACTTCCTTTCTCATGGTAAGGATAGTAAACATATGGAGATCATAAATTTGAGTGACACAGTCACCCTGAATTGGGGTGGTTCTAAAATATATTTAAGTTTTCTCGTTCTTTTGTTCAGGCATTCAGAACTTAGGTTTTGACTCCTTGTGCGTACAAGTAAGCTAGTTTTGTCTAGCTTTAAGGGAATAAATGCAAAAATGTGTATCACCTAGCTTGTTTGTTTCCAAACTTTCTGGTCAACGATAGGTAGGTGTAATTCATGGACAGTACAGATTCCCTTCATACTCCAAAATAATGCTATTAATGCTGATAATAATATTGGTTTGTATCTATAGATAAATACAAGACTTAAAAGTCCCAACTGACAAAACAAACAAGCAAACAACAACAACAAAACCACAGAGAAGCATTTCTCTTCCTTACAGATTCTCGACACTATCTATCACAAATATCTCTGGTACCTTCTCAGTCACTGGAAGTTATGACAGCCCTCATATAATCATAGAATAAATCTAGCCAAATCACATTGACTTAAAACAAGAAGTGAAGGATTTTCTTCTACCTGGTAAAAGTAGCAAAAGATTTCAGGCACAGGGTTTGTGACTGGACCTCTGGTTTCACTAATGTAGGGAACTAATTCTCTGATGAAGAAATTCCTGCTTCTCATGCAGATCAGTACCACTCTACAAATTATGATGTTAGAGAGTTGCCTGGATCAATGAGAAGTTAGTGCCTAGCTTCATAGAACCAGTGTATTTCAGATCTTCCCGGCCCCATGACCATATCTCTGTGTATTTCATCACATGAGCTCGCGAATTCTAATGCGACATTGTGCCACATTGCTTCTCTGAATTCAGGTATATCACAGGGGATAAAACTTTTTATTGCACTTACCCATTTGGCAATAAAGACTGAGTGTAGGGCTTTGCTGCTATGTTGTTCTGAAAGGAATCAGTGTACTTCAAACATCAGCAGCATCACTTCATTCAGAAGTGGCTCTTCATAATTTATTGAGTGATTGGAAGGTTTTGAGTTAAGAATCAACAAGTTTAGAGTTGAGGAAATAATACTCTGTACTCAGTTATCACTTCAACTTCTGCATTGAGCAGCCCACGGTGGCATCAACTGCTGCTGACATTTCCAGTGACATTGTGAAAGTGAAAGGTGGAAATGATGGAGTGGAGGGGTTAAGGGAAAGGAACTTCTGACCGCATAACCATGGCTACAGTCTCTCTCCATGTGACTCGTGGACTTCCCTTTGTCATCCTATGCCTGAGAATATATGAAGGGGGCTGGGAAGGCAAAGGGACGTTCAATTGTCATCACTGGCATCTCTCTTGATCATTGCACTATCATCAATTGCATCCGGATGCTCATTGACGTCAGACTTTCTTTTTGCATTCTGTTCAGCCATCACTGAATTTCCATAGCCCTGTAGAGATAGCTGATATCCTCTTTGTATGAAAGGACACAAAGAATCACAGAAATGTATAACTGGGTGGCTTTAACCTCTGCTTTTTACAGATATAAAAACTGAGGTCATATGATAGGAAGGGATTGACCCAGGGTCACTAAGTTTGTGGCACAGCTGGTAATTGAACTTAAGTCTATTGATTCCAACTATAGCACTCTTTCCCTCCCATCATATATTCTCCCACACCGTCTCAACTTCAGTGTGGTTTTTCTAGAGCACTAGAGTGGGAAAAGCTAGGATATCCCACAATAGGCTAACATCACAACCCTGAAATCAAATGACTTGAAAATCAACTTGACCATTATTTGTGAAGACCATGAATACAGCTGACTGTCCTTGGACAATATTCTAATGTTTGCTTTCAATGCATAACAATCTGCTAGTGTGCAAGAGCAACTATTCTTTCTTCTGGCTGAAATTCAGACAAACAAACAAAAACCAACAACACAGGGTATAAGCAATGATCCTCCAAATAAAGAAGAATTACACATTTCATGACTTGCTGACTGAACTGTCATCTTTCTTTTGTCATGCTCCAAGATTAAAGTTTTCATTTGGAGGAGTAGTTTTTATTTTAGTTCCCACTAAGAATTTGTCTCTTATTTCATTACATAATGAAATGGACTGTACATTTCTACCTTTTTCCTTATGAATGGGCTTCACATGATTTGTCATGATCAAAAAGCACTTTGTTTTTTGGTTTTTTCTCTCTCACTTTTCTTAAAGAAACATTTAAATAGTGAAGACAATAGATGAGGCTGTTGAGTAAATTCTGAGAATGAGAAATTAATTCTAACATTGTCGCTAATTTTTAACTTCTGTCTGGCTTTCCTGGGCTAACTAGCCATGCATATAAGCTTGTGCAAATGGACAAAATCACAAAATGTTAGCACTGGAAGGAGCTTTCGAGATCATCTAGAATGATTCCCTCATTTTACAAATGAAGAAACTGATGTCTATGTGAGGGAATGACTTTTCCAAGGTCATACGGATATTAAGTAGCTTGGTCAGAGTTGAACAGGGCAGAGTGATTATCCTCTTGGGATTAATTATTTGTAGAGTGAAGAGTTAAAACTATTAGCTTTTTTTCAGTAGTCTGTTGCCCATTTTATCACATCTCTCTAATCCTTCTTTGTATGAGAAGAATATTCACCATAGATTCTGCTGTGGACCTGAAAGTTTGGTAAAGGAGGCAAACAGGCTAGGTGATATGTCAACCCATAGTGTTTCTTCCCTTAAAGCTAGCCAAATATATACATGTATGGAGCCAGATAATATCTGACTGCCTGAACAAAAGAATGAAAAGGCTTAAATACATTTTAGAACCATCTCAATTCAGGGTGGCTTTGTCACTCAAATTTATGATCTCCATAAATGTTTAATCATTGTTTGAGAAAGGAATTTTCTTAATTGGTGTTAAATACAACGGTCATAAAGTCAGGCCCATCTGGCTTTGTTGACATAGGAAGAGGTACTCTCTGAGTTTACTCAGAAAACTAAGAAACTCTTAGGTCCAGGCTCTTCTGGTTGATTAGTTCAGGGTCTGACCGGTATTGAGGTTATCTAATTGATATTAAGTGATTCTGGGTCTTCCTGTTTGAAGTTATACTGTTTTTATCCAGGGTGTCTTGGCCATATGGCAAAAATTTGCTGCTGCATTCAGAAATTAGAATGTATTCTCCATTAGATGTAAGCTCCTTGAGAGTAGGGACCACTTTTTTTTTTGCTTGAATTTGTATTCTCAGGACTAGGAACAGCATCTAGAACATAGTAAGCCCTTGTCAGAATATGACATGAGGTGCCAGTGTTGTGCATTAACTAGGGTTCAGTCAGGAGTGATGTCACAATACGTGATGTTTATTGTAAGGGCAGGTGTAAATGCCTAAGACTAGGGACGGTTTTGGGAAAGACTGAAGGGAGCTATCCTCCAGAAGCTGTCTGTGATTACAGGGGTACAGGATTACCCCATTAAGGCTATTGGATCATGGCTCCCTTTGGGCAGAGTCAGGTGTCCCTAGTCCCACTAGCAAGTCAGCTGTAATGACCAAGCCGGCTAGTCTGCTCTGACTAAAGCTAGCTAACCAGTGGACAAAACCACAGGTTTTTTAATACAATTTTTAAAAGGGTGTTGCTATGGGTAAGGGAAGGAGTTGGAGCTTATCTTTGTGAAACTACACCTAGAGAATATAACAAGTAGGTGTGACTATGAATCTTACAGCCTTCTTTATATTAAGAAAGTAATTATTTTGCTAAAGGTGGGAGAGGATGGGAGGCATATGCTTTGCAGTTACATTCACACATAATATGAAGGCTTTAGGAATTAAGTTGTGGAAACAGCTTACAAGACATTGTCCTCTGCTGTACCTGGTGCTCTACTCTCTGTTTCCATCCTCCAGGCTTTTTAGATGTTTTCTTCCTCACACCTGATTGTCAATTCTTTTAGTGAGAGAGGGGTCATAGGTCTCATACTCTTTATAAAGGTTTTATTTCTCTGTTTACCAATAACATTACATAGATTGTTTGCATGGCAGCAGAAATCCTTTTTTGGGTGTCTACTGTCCCATAGTCATCCATTGTTTGTTGTGTTCTTATGGAAAGCTCTGGTCACTGTCTTCTGTAGTATTGACATTATTTCTACCTCTGAAATGAACTGAACCAAATAGAACCCTTAAGCTTTTGAAATATTAGCCAGGCAAAGTAAAAACAATAACTTTGTGCTCTGGTATCACTGTTTCATCTGTTAATCTCATAAACCATATCTTTAACAACCAAAGAGACAAAAGAGACAATAAAATAATCACTACCCGTGTCTACCTCACATTGTCTTTTTTTGCACAAATTACTGAAATTCTCAAATCCTGCTGTAAAACCACTGCTAATTGGCACAGAATTTTGCTTCCAAAGCCATATCTTTCATTTGTTCATTTAGTTCCTTTTTAGTCAATTTTTATATTTTCATATGAGCTAAGAAGCTTTCTGTTGTCCTGCTTCTTCTAGGTCAATGATGTATAAAACTAATAACTGGCAACTGGATTTTCTAGGTGTCCTTTCTCTGATCAGTATGAATAAAAACTTCTTGGTCCTAAGGAGCCAGGTTCTTTAGGAGACATCCCTCAAATGTCACATCTGTACTTTTAACCTTGGGACAGATAGCTTACATTTGTGAATGCAATTTGAATTTTTCAAGGCAATCAAATCAATTTTTCATGTAAATAACTGCAAGACTGAAGTGGATTTGTGATTTTATTATGAGTAATCTTTCCACAAATGCAGATCAGAGCATATCCTTGCCTTTTACTCCTATCTCTCCATTAATTAGATTGTAAGCTCATTTAGGGGTTGCAACCCACAGGTTAAGAACCACTGCTCTGTGGGCTCTTAGGCTCCTTCTCCTCTACTAGTTTGGGCCAAGTCATTAAGTAAGTCCTTAAACACTTAATTAGACTTTGCTTATGAAATCTATGTTCATCATGGGAGAAAGTGAGTGAGATTTTTTTCTAGAATCATTTAGGGATACTCTATCATAAGGAAAACTTTGAAACGAATATTTAACAAAACGAATGCATTTATCATGTAATCAGTGAGCTTAGATAACTTTTGTAAATCACTTTGCAACCCTCAAATCACTGTTTTAATACTACTAATTCTTTTTTTTAAGAAACAATTTTATTTTTTAAACTTATTTATTTATTTTTAGTTTTCAGCATTCACTTTCATAAGATTTTAAGTTCTAAATCTTTCTCTGTCCCTCTCTGCGCTTCCCTCCCCAAGATGGCATACAATTTGATATAGGCTATACATGTACAATCATATTAAATATATTTCTCTATTAGTCATGTTGTAAAGAAGAATCAGAACCAATGGGAATAACCACAAAGAGGGAGAAAAAATTGTATGCTTCGATCTGCATTCAGACTCCATAGTTCTTTCTTGGGATGTTGACAGCATTTTCCATCTTTAGTCTTTTGGAATTAATACTAACTATTCTTATTCAGAGCGGGTAGGTGGCACAGTGGCTAGAGGACCAGGTCTGGAGTCAGGAAGACTCATCTTCCTAAATTCAAATCTGGCCTCAGATACCTATGAGCTGTGTGACCCTGGGCAAGTCTTTTAACCCCATTTGCCTCAGTTTCCTCATCTGTAAAATGATCTGGAGGAGGGAATAGCAAACCATTCCAGTATCTTTCCCAAGAAAATTCCGAATGGGGTCGTGACAAATTGGACACAGCTAAAACAACTTGAAAACAACAGCAATGACAATTATTATTGTTGTTGTTGCTGATTAGTATGGTTGTTATATGGTACATGGCATTACCCATACCAGCATTTTGCCACCATTCCATGCTTAGTTCCACAGAGACAGGGGCCATCTTAGACAAACATTATGTCTCTCCCAGCTGCCTTTCACTGTGTTTTCTGCATTGTAAGTACTTGATAAACGTTTATTAATTGCACTAATAATATTTTCTTTACTAATATTTATCCAATGGCATGGCTTCCCTATACTTTGAACTCACTATCGTTCTTTAACTGCTTAACTCATCCAAGGTATTTGTTTCCTTCTCTCTCTGAATATCTTGGGTATAAGATGAAATGATGTTAATGGATTGCTCATACACAAGAAAGAAAGAAAAAGAAGTAAAATGGATTTTTTTTTCCATTTTAGACAAAGAAGTTAATGTTTTGATAGCTAAGGCATAGCATGCAAATTCATGTTCCTGACTAAACTTTGCAGTTTATTATGTCATGTAAAGCTTATGTTTTTTTATGGTATTTGGGGACCTAAGTGGCTGAGGTCAGACTTGGGGGATGAGTAGGGTACACTCTCTTCACTCTCTGTGAAGACTCCTCAGAATGAGAAGGGAGAGAGAGTATTTGGAAACCAGAGATAGACTTCAGTAAGACTGGACAGCCCTGAGTCCTGGGTTTACACAACCTAGGACCCTTCCCCTTCTTCCTTTGTTGTCATCAGCGTTAGGCCCCTTTCAGGAGTTTTTGACCTCCACCCTCGCTTGTGACCTTTTCTCCTCCCTTGCTCTGGTGTTTACCAAATAAGGACATGGATGATACCTTGGCTCCCTGTCCCACCTCCTTGCCAATAGGAGATAGTGGTGGGCTTCTTTGTTATCCCCCGTGGGGTTAGATTTCGGGCCAAGACAGAGAGCCCACCTCCCAGCCTATGGGAAAAGGGACAGCGAGGCGGAGGGTACTTGACTGTGTTGGGGTATAAATTCTTGTTCTGACTTTTGTAACACACCACCTCTCCTTGATCCCCAAAATGGAGACGACCACCTTCTTCCCACAGTGGAAAAGAATAAAACTTCCTGTTCCTTCCTCAAAATACCACTGACTTTTGATTTTTCTTGGGCAGGGGATTTTTGGGGTCCCCATACCCCACACAGAGAGCTGGTTCTGGATTTTGAAAGAATCCAACTAGACCTTCTCTTTAGCCAGTGGTAGCTTTATTAACACCTGAGACTTAGCAAGGAGCTAAACAAAGGCATTGATATAGAACAAGGAAGAGACTTATATAGCCAGAAAGCTAGACAGCTTATAGGATGTTGGTGTAATTTTTAGGGTTTCTAATGGGTGTTGGAGATTTAGGGACAGGATGAGGAAAATAGATGACATGAGATAAGGGAGATGGGAAATTTTATGACCCAGGATGGGGGGAGACAAGGAATTCCATGGTCCAGAACAAGGGAGAAGTTTTATAGCATTTCAGGATAAGGGAAGAGGCTTTGGAACACAAGGGAATGAGCAGCTCAACCCTTAGGGCACTTCTCTACTTTAGGGTGCCTTTAAAGGATAAACCAGGAAACAGGCAAGTCAGCCTGTCGGGTACCTAGGGTATCCACATCATAAGGGTGTGAGTAACTGAATGACTCCTTCCTAAAAGTGTCCTGCTCCCTCATCCTATATTTGCTGGAAGTGAGGGGGGACTCATGCCCTGAATTTTGATTCCTCTCTAAACTACCCCATGGCTGTATTGAAACTGTCATTTCTTTTAAGAATGTCTACAAGTATAGAGAGAAACTGCTGCCTTGCAGAGAAAACAATGTGCTCTAATAATTAATAACACCAAAACATTGAGTACTACCAAAAGTTTCCAAAGTATTGCTGTAGCAACATCAATATTGGCATCTAGGGAGGGTAAATAAATCTTTGCCTGGATTCTTTCCATTCAGCATGCTGGAATCCATTCCTGAAACTAAAGGACTTTGCAGAAAACTAAATGAACAAGTCCATGATAAATTAAACAGGCTCTTTTGTTTTGAGTTTCAAAGAAATGACTTTGCTAGAGACATCAAGGAAACATGGAGGGAGAAACAAAGGCAACAAGGAAAACGGTATAAGAGCAGTCCACTGATTTTATATGTATACATACACACATATACATGTGTATGTGTGGGTTGGGACTGACACTTCAAATCTAAGGGGCCACTGGCCCCTTCTACTGGAACCAAGACTGACAACTCCAAAGCAGGACTGAGAAAGGACAGAGTATGGAAGAGATATAGTGAATGCCACCAGAGAGTCTGAAATATGATGTTTTCAGTCCATGGCAAGAACAGGGAGATCAATATGGTCTTGTAAGAGGCTGCCCAGGATTTAGCAGATAGTTATTCCAATCTTTGCCCAGGACTGAAGGGGATATCCATTTTTACTGCATGCTTAAGGGTATCAGGAAGCTTTGGGGTCAAGCAGGTCAAGGATTAAGTTTACAACAGGTGTTTATGGGATAGAGTCCTGCCCTCGGAAGTCTGATTGGTTTCTCATTCCTGAAGTAACAGCTAGGGAGATTTCAATCATTTAGGAAACAAAAGGTTTTCAGTCTGGAATAAAATGTTCTTAATATGGGGGAGTGCAGAGAAAGGAAGAGGAGAAAAAAAAAGAAAGAGAACAAGCAGTTTATTGGACTATAAAAAACTAGGCCCAGTGTTGAAATTTGTTTTCCTTGGCTATGAATATTGGTTATGAGGTTAATTTTTTTTTGTTTGTTTAGAGAGGTTATTTGGGATGGAAAGAGGGGTAAAGATAGGGTCCCTTTCTCTCAAAAAAAAAAATGAGATGAGAAAATAGAAGGAACCAAACAAGGCAGCTTTGAAAGATATATACTGAATTTATCATCTACTTTAAAAGAAAAGTTCTGCCTACAAGATTTACAAATGGAAATAATCATTTTATTTGGTGCTTAAATTCAGAACGGAAAAAAAAAAAGACTAGTGTTGGGGGAAAGGAAAAAAAAAAGCAGATGTTTCTGCTGACTTCCAACAGTAGCATAGAATGAGTGACTACAGAGATGTAAATGTTCCCTTGGGTTATTATTTCATTTCACATGTTATTTTAGTTAACTACAGCATTGATGAGTCTGTAGTAGGATTTGTAGATCCTCATAAAGCTGAGCGGTAATACGCTAATACCAATAAGGACCTACATTTTTCTGCTTCTTTTCCCCAGTTGTTTTAGCTCTGTTGGGGGAAAAAACATCAAATAATCCACCAGACTTATAAGTAGGACTTAGTTACAGTGCAATGAGGAATTGGTCAAATTGCATTTGAAATTTTACCTTCTGTAGAGAATACTCAGGCAGAGTAAAGCACAGTTAAACTCTCCACATTAGAACCTTCCCCATTGTGGTTTCGATATGTTGTGGGTCAGTGTAAGAAATTAAATGGGAATTTTGGAGGAGTTTTGTGAAAGCCACAGATGAAATGCAAAAGATAGCTGATGACACAAAAAAAAGTTTAGAAACTCAGAAACGCATAAAATATATGTTTAGTGTTGTATAATATCAGCACATTTTCTCTTTTAACATCATAAATATACACACAATTTCTTTTTTAAAGTTAAAATAAGTAAAAAGTTAAAGTTTGCAAACAGAATGTAAAAGCCAGCAGATGACAAAGGTTAGAAATGTAGAAATCTCTTTAAAAATATAGTAACTTATAAATGCTAAAATGTATTATTGTTATGTATAATATTACCTTCTAGTATGTATTCTACTATTTAATAACATAAATGACCAGCTGTACAATTTTTTTTCTTAAAATAAATTTATAGTAAAAGAACCACAATTTTATGCACTGGTTTGGGAAGGTTAAGTGTATTTATGGCAATATTTATGAAATCTCATGATGTTCCTGTAGTGACCTTTGCATCTTGAGTTTCTTGTATCTTGTGTCATTTAAATTGCAAAAAAAAAAATTACGTGGATTTTCCAGATTGCTGGGGCACTCCCTAACCTCCTCAATGTGGAAATGGTAATGGTAATCCATTACTTGTCTCCTAATGGAAACACTAGCTTAAGTCTCAGTGCTATACTCTATTTTTAAAATAATGTTGATGTGGATCCCTAAGGATTAAAAATAATATTAAGGGTTGCTTTTCCTTTGTGAAGCTTTTCCTTTGTGAAGTTCCTAGTTTATTCTCTAACCCAAAGGTGCCCTAGAGTCCCTTTCCTTTGGAATACCATAAAACGTCCCCCTTATTGTGGACCATGGAATTCCTTGTCTCTCTCCATCCTGGGTCATAAAATTTCCCCTGTCTCCTTTATCTTGTGTCATCCATCTTCCTCATTCTGTCCCTAAATCTCCAACCACCATTAGAAACCCTAAAAATTACACCACCATCCTATAGGCTATATAGCTTTCTGTCTGTATAAGTCTGGTCCCTGTCCTATATCAGTGCTTTTGTTTAGCTCCTTGCTAAATCTCAGATCTCTTTGCTTCTGTGTCAATAAAGCTCCCATTGGCTGAAAAGAAGGTCCAAGTGAATTCTTTCAAATCTGAACCAGCTCTCCCAACTCTTACATCAACAATGTAATTTAATAGTTTGAGTCAGAATGAGAAGGTATGGATAGTTTATAATCTGCTTTGTTACAGGGAGTACTTCCATGAGTGAGATCCCAGATCCCTTGAAATATCAATGTTATTAAAGGCTCACCTAACTTGTGATTGGCAGTAAGAAGCATAATTGGGCCTATGAGTGTCTTAATAATTAAAAGACATAAATCACTTTATTGGAGATAGAATAAGTTTCCATTGCTTTGAGGGCAATGTGGCATAGTGAAAAGAGTCAGAGGATCTGAATTTGATTCTTGGCTCCGTTTCTTCCAACCTATTTGACCCTGGGCAAATCATCTAACTTATCTGAGCTTTCTTCTTCCAGAAGATGAAGGGAATCCCAAATGACCTCTATATAGTTCTTTTCAGCTCTCATTCCTATATGAGAAATTAACCAACATAATTCAACTGCAAAACAATACTTTATATGGTTATACTTCTGAAAAGCGGAAAGGGGACAATATCACAGGATTTAATCATAAACCTTTGTTTAGATCTTTCCCCAAGGCAGTAGGTTATGGGCTGTTTTCTCCATCTGTGTTTCATTATCAGAAGTGTTGAGCCAAGAGTTTGAGAACACCATATAGCTAAGTCTATTCTGGATTATTGTCATCAAGGCTCTTAGCCGCAGTTTTTAATTCACATGTGCAAATAGAAGACATACACCAGAACATGCCTTCCTTCCTGAGTTTTTGAACCCTTATGAGGGAAGAGTTGAGGGTAATGTTATATGGTTCCTCTCTACATATGTCTGTCATATCCATTTCTAGCTGCCAAGGCCATGACAAGAGGCTAAGGCAGACATGCCATTCTTTCCCTTTGAAACCAAAGGTATTTATAAAATCAGTCAATAATTGAGCATTAATAAAGCACCTACTGTGTGCTAGGTAATCCATTAGTAAGCAATTATTAAGCACTTACTGTGCTAAGCACAAAGGATACAAAGAAAAAAACAAGCAAAAGATAAACAGAAACAGTCCCTGCCTTCAAGGACTTTACTTTCTAATGAGGGAAAAACAGATATACATGTAAATACAAGGTAATTTTGGAGGAAATCACTAGGTACTAGGAGCTGGGATGAGCAAGAACAGCCTCATACTAGAGAAAGCTGTTATAGTGAAGGGGAAGAGCAGGGAGGTGGCTTAATGAGGGAAAAACATACACACTCAATTGGATATCTTACCGTACAGGAAATTAGGGGGAAAGGGGATAAGAGAGGCGGATCATAGAAGGCAGGGCACATTGGAGGAGAGGGTAGTCAGAAGCAAACACTTTTGAAAAGGGGCAGGGTCAAAGGAGAAAATCGAATAAATGAGGGGTGGGATAGGATGCAGGGAAATATAGTTAGTCTTTCACAACATGACTACTATGGAAATTTTTTGCATAACTACCCATGTATAACCTATATTGAATTGCTTGTTTTCTCAATGGGAATGGGTGAGGAGGGAAGAAGAGAGAGAATCTGGAACTCAAAATCTTGAAAACAAATGTTAAAAAATTTCTTTTACATGCAATCAGGAAATAAAATATACCTGGGGAAGGTAATAAGGGGTGGATGGAGTGGATAGAAGAGAGGACAGACTGGGGGAAAGAGTAATCAGTATGCAGGCCATCTTGGGGTGGGAGTAGGGGAAATATGGGGAGTAAATTTGGAACTCAAAATTTTGTGAAAATGAATGTTGAAAACTAAATTAAATAAATAAATCCTGAAAAAAAAAAGAAAGGACTCATAGAAAGTAACACTGGATCTAAGTTTTGAAGGAAGCTAGGGATTTAAAGAGGTAATGGTGAGGAGGGAATGTATTCTAGGAGTAGGAAGCAACAAAGACATAGAAATGGGAGATTAGAATCTTGTGTGTTGGTAACAAGTAGGTCAGTCTGGCTAAAAAGCCTCCCATGGGCACCTGCTCTCTTTCTTTAATGTATTTCACACATTAATACTCCCATGGTGACATAGAAGTAAATTAATTGGGTCTAAGATCCTGTGTAATTATACCTGAGTTCAAATACTACACAAACTAGGCATCATACTAACCAGAGTAGGGATTATATTTAAGCTAGGGTGATGCCCAACTAATTTGGATCATCACATTTTTAGGGGACATTATTAAGCTGGAGGGAATTCTGATGAAGGAAACCAGGATGATGAGGGGTCTTCATTTCATACCGTCCATGGATCATTTAAAGGCACTGAAGATGTTTAGTTTGGAGAAGAGAAGGGGAAATGGTAAAAGAGGGAGACAGAAGTTATAAAACATTTGAAAAGTTGGTTGCAGAAGAGAGATTAGGCTTGTTCTGTTTAGCACTTGAATATGGAAATAATCACACTGAATGAAAATTGCAAAGCCAGATTTGGGATGAATTAATATAAGGAAAAACTTCCTAACAATTAGAGCTAGCATTACCAATTATTAGCTAATTAATGCTAATTCCTAGCATTGTCATACTCTTTAAAATTCACAAAACGTATTTGACATATGTTCTCATTTGATTGCCACAACAACCCTATGATGTAGGTTTTATTATTGTTCCCATTTTATAGATTAGGAAATTTTCATGTGAGAATAGTTTACTTGCCCAGGGATACAGCAATGTGGAAGGAACTGCGTAGAGGTCGTTTGGCTTAACCCCTTCATGGTACAGAAGAGAGATTAGAAGCTCAGAAGGACTTGTCAAATGACTTGGCCAGGGTCACATAAGTAAGAAGCAATGGAACCTCAGATCCTTCCTTAGTCTCCCTAGACTTGAGTTTAATCTATCAAATGAAGGATTTAGGCTGAATGGCATCCAAAGTTCATTCTAGGTCTATATGGTGTCCTTCCATTGACTTGTGTCTGACGTTGAAAAGTTACCATTTTCTTGAATTCAGCAGTGCTAAATCAACCTTCCAGAGAGGCTAAAGAATTTGAAAGCACTTGACTATGGACCTAGGTCTCAGAATACTCTTAATTGGCTTATAGTGCCATAGAATAAAAGTTGATTAGACTTCCGTCTTAAGTAGGGGAGAATCTTTGCTCAGAGTAGAGTTTGAGACCTTGTTTCAGGATTTTTTGTTTTAGTTAGGTAAGTTGCATTAAAGATTTTCCCCAGAAAGGACATGTACAAAAATATTTAAAATATTTCTTTCCTACATCAAAATATTTTTGATGTAGGAAAGGAATAGAAACACAACGGGTACCTATCAGATAGGGAATGGCTCAATAAATCATGGTATATGACTGGAATGGAATAATTTTGCTCTATAAGAAATGATGGAAGGAAAACCTGTTAAACCTAGGAAAATATATATTAACTGAAGCACGGTGAAATGAGGAGAACCAGAACAGTTTATACAAAAACTAGAGTAATGTGAAGGGAAAAAATCTTTGGGTCACTTAAGAACCCTGATTGCTATATAATGATCAAGACTAGAAAACTGAAGATGAACCTTGCTTCCCGCATCTTACTAGGTGATTGACTAGATGTGCCGAATGAGACATACGTTTTTTTTTGGAGGGGGGAAGGCAAGGCAATTGGGCTTAAGTGACTTGCCCAAGGTTACACAGCTAGTAAGTGTGTCAAGTGTCTGAGGCCAGATTTGAACTTGGGTCCTCCTGACTCCATAGCTGGTGCTTTATTCACTGTGCCACCTAATTTTCCCATATATCTGACTCTTTGTGACCCCATTTAAGGTTTTCTTGAGAGAGATACTAGAGTAGTTTTCCATTTCCCTTTCCAGCTCATTTTATTTTATTTTTTTTTCTCCCCGCTCATTTTACAAATGAGGAAATTTGAGTTAAACAGGGTTTCGTGACTTGCCCAGGGTCACACAATTTGTAAGTATCTGAGATCAGCTTTCAACTCAGAAAGATGGGTCTTTCTGACTCCAGGCCTAACACTCTATCCACTGTACCACCTAGCCGCCCCCTTCTAGCAAAAGAGGGCTTTTATCTGAGGTGGTAGAAAGAAAAAAGACAAGAAAGAAAAGAGTAGCAAGGAAATATTTTTAAATGTCCACAAGGAATTTCAGAAGAGGATGCAGACAATAAGGGCAGTGTTCGAACTTTCCTATTAACTGTAACTTCATATTAACTGTAATACACACACACACACACAAACACACACACAAATTAAGCAATAAGTAATAGAGATCTCTGGTTTCACATGCAGTCACTTTCGGTTCTTTATATACAGAAATACCGTGTTTGTTGATGTTAGTTAAGCTCATAATAAAAAGAAGAAAAGTTGTAAAATTATTTTTTGTTCAAAGAAGAGGAAAGTAATGCTGGTGCTTTTAAAATGAAAATTATACTTACATTTTGACCCAAAATATTGGCCTATGATTTTCTAATAACATGATACATGATGAATACCACCTGTAATGTTAGAAGCAGAGTGGTTAAATCGGTACACTCTTGACCTTAAAGAAAAAATACTTCCTCGTGACAAAATCAAAGACAGATACAATTCGTTTGGGGGTAGAATTTTTTTCTTTCTTCTATTGAGTTCTGTATTTTGGCATTTCTCTCTTTGTACAGTATAAAAGACTCACAAATTTGAGTGACATAATTGTCAATCTAGAGCTTGAACAGACTTCTGCAAATCATCTAGTGCCAGCGGTTCTCAACCTGTGGGCTATGTTCAATTCGTAACAATGAAAATACATCCTGCATATCAGATAGATTTATAACAGCAGCAAAATTACAGTTATGAAGTAGCAACGAAAATAATTTTGTGGTTGGGGGTCACCACAACATGAGGAACCGTATTAGGGTCGTGGCATTAGGAAGGTTGAGAACCACTGGCTAGTCCAACCTTTCACCTTACAGTAAAGGAAACTGAGACTCAGAGAGGTTATATCTTGTCTTGGGTCAAATAGTAAATACAAAAATTGCCATTTGAATTCAGGTCCTCTGACTCTAACATCAGTACCTTTTCCCTTCCATGAGTTTTGGATGGAATTGGAAATGGAACTCTGGCCAGTGGTAGTTGAGAGGCCGTTTAGATCAAAATGGTATCCAAGAGGTACCCTGTTTTTGCAAATAAGAACAGTTTTGGAGTTGGTATAGAAATGGTGAGAGTATGAGTGCCAGATAAATAAGTCTGGTTTTAAAAGAGCCATATATATTTACCTGTATATAAGTACTTAAGCTTTAGATTTATGCATTAATGTTTTTCAAACTATTTTCTTGTTCAAACATTCCTTTGAGTTTATGGACTCAAAATGCTTTCACTTTTCTTCCACTCATATCCAGGTTCACTCATTCATTGAAAACACATTTACTTTTGTTTTAGTGTTTATTTTTATTTTAATAAAATATTCATAAATTTTTATTGAATGCCCACCATAGTAGCATGCAAATTAACTGGTACAAAGTAAAATATTTAAAACTATTAAATTATGCAATAAACCTGGAATTTTTCATATCTTTACTTTTGATAGCAATATATCCTCTTGGTACTGCCATTTGTTTTACACAACTTGTCATTGAGTTCATAATATTTTATTCTTTGATCCCCAATCATGAAACCATACTTTAGTTACATGACATTAAGTATATCTTTCAAAAATAGTACATTTTTTTCCAAGGCTTATCTTATAACCCATAAATTTTCTTTAAAAAACACCTTTTATTCCAATTAACATACATTTGTTTTCCCTCCCCACTCCCATATTTTTTTTCATTGGGATTTAAATCAAACAAGTTCTCAGGCAACTGAGGCACATTTATCTCTGTCTCCCAAATAAGTCACTTACCTCCTCATATATATATATATATATATATGAAAGAATAGTCTAGATCATGCAGCAGAATTCCTTCTCCATTTGGGAATTTCTACAATTTTGGAATAAATATGTTAGTATATTTATTAGAGCTTATAATTCTCTCCATGGGACAGGAACTTCTGGACTCAGTGGAAATAAAACATTCCACCCCAGCCCCCATTTTTTCGGAGATACGAATTTTTTACAATCTATTGAAGACTCTTAGATTTTACATGCTCACATGCACTTCTTTAGACAATGGTTCTGACATGGTTTGATCCTAAATAAAAAATTAGTTTGATCAGTAAAATTCCTTTTCGTCAGTCTTCAATATTCCAGTCTTTATACTGGCTTTCCCATGGCAAGCATTTTTTCTTCATAGTAGTGATTCTTAGTCTTCTTACTGTTTTTCCAACTTCAAGAAAACTATTCTTCCTGATCGGGGAATCAATAATAATCGCTTTGGTTGAAGGCTGGACCTTCCTAAGGTAAAGGTGTTCGATATACTTGAGAATCTACAAGAATAAAGGTCACATAGGGTAAACAACTCTGGATTAGGAATCCAAGTTCAAGTCCTGGCTTGGCCACTTACTAGTTTAGGTGATTAATTTAACTTTTATGAACTTCATTTTCCTCATCTCAAGTAGGCCCAACCTGCATTATTCATTGAAGCTAATTTTTCAGTTGATCTTTCCACTCCATAAAAAAAAGGACAAATCATCCTCTTTCCTAAGATAAAATTTTTTTGAAACTGTTGAATATTTCATGTACTATTATCTTGGACTTTTCCAAATATCATTTTAGGACCCATTAATAGAAATATACAGAGAACCGTGGGCAGATCATGACCCCAAAATAATTTGCATCATTACAACATTTACCAGTGTTAGTCCACTGAGCTCAGGGTTTTTATTCATCTCAAAGTAAGTTCAAGCACATTGCAGTAGAACAATGGTGCTGTGAAAATAGAATAACATGCCCTCCTTATAAAAGTATACAGTAGACTGTATGTAGATGGAGCCTCATTATCTAAGTTGCATGCTTCAATTATAAGAGGAAAATATTTGTGAAAAAACTCAATGGTTTTGTTATCATCTTAACATTAGAAATATTCTTAGGTTCATTCTCTTTCTAGAAGCTCAGAGCGCATTTTCATTCCACTCTGAAGTAATTCTTTTTGCAAAAGAAAAGAACCATTAAGATATTTATCTATTTGGCCACTAATATTCTTGTACTCACTTCTGAATATTTTTGAAGTCAAAAAGTTTATGATAGACCAAGAAGCTTTTTCTTTTCATTCTTCTACATTCTAAGTGGAAACCTTGTACTTTATAGATTAGATCATGGTTTGGAGGTTTTTTTGGTGGGTTTTTTTTTTTTGGTGGGGGGAAGGGAGATGGAATAGGCCTACAACTAGTTTGTAGTCATCTCCAGTGACATAGCCTCTATGCTGTTTCTTACACAATGTACTCCAGCTCCCAACTCCAGGTATTTTCACTGGCTGTCTTCCATACCTGGAATTCTCCCTCTCCTCATCTCTGCTTTATGGACTTCCTTTGTTTCCTTCAGTTCTCAGCTAAAGGCCCACTTTCTGCAGGAGCCCTTTCCTGATTCCCCTTAATACTGGTGCCTTCCTTCTGAGATTACCCTCAGTTCTTCTTATCTATAAGCACTTTGTACATACTAATTTGCCTGTCATCTCTCTCATTAGTCTATGAGCTAGCTCCTTGACAGTAAAGATTTTTTTTTTGCATTACTTTATATCTGTAGCTCTTAGCTCAGTACCTGACACATAGATACTTAAATGTTTGTTGACTTGACTTGACTCATAAACCTGTACCACGTCTTCCAGGATGCTGCATGATATATCTAATGCATTGAATCAGATCCTAAGACCATTGTTTGTATTTCTATATCTTAATCCATGTTTCTTCTATGAGACACCTACTTGGTCTGTTTGATGACTCTTTAATAGAGCTTAGAACTTAAAAAGAGCTTTTTTTCAGAACATCCCTATAGGTTATGGTGTATACATGTTATTATTTATTTAAATGACTATGTACTAGGCACTGTTTTAAGCACTGGGGTTTCAAAAAAAGGCAGAAAACCAGTTTTTGTTCTCAAAGAGCTCCCAGTCTAACTTGGAGGGAGGGGCATAATATGGAAATAACTGTTACTATCCATTGAGGCATATGGGGTGTTCCAGGAAGACTAGTACTTCTGGTGTGAGGGCTGCATGAGCCCTTTTCAAAGCTGTTCATCAACATTTGGTGTGCCGCTTCACTCAACTCTTCCCTGTGGTTCCAAGAAGCTGTAACACATGGAGCAGGCACACCTAGGTAAATTGCCTCAGCAGATGGGCTAAAGCAGGTTAAGGATAAAGAACAGGCCTGGAATCTGTTGTTAAGTTGGAGGGATGTCTACCTCAAGCATGTGAAGACTTCCTCTGGTAGAATGGGCGAATGAGAACAATTTGTTCCTGTCTCCATGAAGGCAGCTGAAGCAGGTGCTTAGAGCTTGGTCGGACATTGAAGACATCAAGGTCACCTGCTGCATCATAGGCCATCACCAGTCGTCCTGACTTTTGTCTTGACACTGAGCTTCAGTGAATCTGAAAGAGAGAATGAGGCAGATAACTTTGTGTCACTCTGCCTCACTTACATCCAATTCACCCATAAGTCAAGACATCACCCCTGATGTCCTTGGTCCTCTTTGAAAGCAAAGGACAAACAAGATACAGTCAAGGTAAGTTGAAGATAACCAAGAGAAGGAAGGTGCTGAGATTAAGGAGGACTGAGAAAGACTTCTTGTAAATAATTGAAGTTTAGCTATGACTTGAAGAAGGTGGGCAAACTAGGAGGTAGAGATGAGAGGGAAGAGTCTTCCAGGAATGCATGATGCTGCCAGAAAGCACACAGAGTCTGAAGATGGAGTGTCCTGTTTAAGGAGCAGCGAGTGAGCCAGCATCACTCCATCAGTTTGTGAAGGGGTTTAAGTTCTTAGAAGACTAGTAAGATAGGAAGGGGCCAGGTGAGGATGGGCTTTAAAAGCTAAACAGAAGATTTCATATTTGATTCTGGAGGTAATAGGGAGCCACTGGGCTTTATTGAATATGATCAGACAGATTTCTGCCTTAAGAAGAATTTTATAGACAGTAGGGATATAAGAAGTAGGGAGAGACTTCAGGCAGGAAGACCAACCAGCAGACAGGTATGAGGTGATGAGGGTCTGTGCCAGCACGTGTCAGAGAAGAGAAGAAGAAATATATAAGAGATATCATAGAAACAGCAGGATTTGACAACATATCAGAAATAGGGGCGGGAGGATGAGAGATGAGGAAACAGCCTCAGAGAGGTTAAGTGATATCCATGTTTTGTTGTTGAGTTGTCTCAGTTGTGTCTAACTCTTCATGACCCCATTTGGGGTTTTCTTGGCAAATATACTGGAGTGGTTTGCCATTTCCTTCTGCAGGTCATTTTACAGGTGAGGAAACTGAGGCAAACAGGTTAAGTGACTTGCCCAGGGTCACACAGCTAGTCAGTGTCTGAGGCTGGATTTCAACTCAGGTCCTCCTGATTTCAGTGGGTCCTCCACTGCTCCACCTAGCTGCCCTGTCTATATTTACAGACTTGTAAATGGCAAGACTGGGACTTGAACACAAGTCTCCAAATTCCATTTTCAATGTGGTGGTTTTTTTTATTAGTTTGTTTGTTTTTACCACACAATGTTATGGTTTGGCTATTTACTAGGGGGTGCAGTGGATGGGCCTGGAGACCTCAATTCAAAGTCAACCTCAGATACTAACTGTATGACCTTGTGAAAGTCAATTAACCTCTGTTTGCCTCAGTTTCCTCATCTGTAAAATTAGGATAATAATAGCACCTACCTCCCAGGGTTGTTGTGAGGATCAAATGAGATAATAATTATAAATGCTTGGCATATATAGTGCCAACACAACATTTATAGTGCCAATGGCAACTTTAAATATGCCAGCATAGTTCTCAATAGCAAAATATAAGAGACTCTCCATATAGATGACAGAAGCAGAACATTTATTCAGACACAAGGAAACCAAATCCATCATAGCAACATGGAAGTTGATACACCAGAACTCAGCAGGGAGCCACACCATCCTTTAGCCTTCCCACAAACCAACACTCACAAGCCTAGCTGTCACAGCAGGGGGCAAACAAATACTCACAAGCTTATCTGTCTCCCTAGTTGCATCCTCTCTCTCTCACCATCCAGCTGCTCTGACTCCCAGCTTCCTGTGGGCTGAGCAACCTCCTCCCACTGCAGGCTCCATGTTATTACAGTCAGCCTATTGAGGGCAGGAAAGATCTTCAAATTCCCATGACCTTTACAGCATATAGTAAGCATTATATAGAGGTTAGCTCTTATTATCATATGAGACTCAGATGAGATAACACCTACAGAATGCTCTATGAATGTCAGTTATTACTATTATCAGTTTGTCATGTATGTGCTGACTTAGACACTGAGCCTGTGATATCATTGGCCTAGGGAGCTCCCAGGTGAGGAAACTCCCTCTACCAACACAAGTCAGCACCTCCTCTGTGTTCGTGGAGAGTTGCCTGAAGCATTGAGGGTTAAGTGCCTTGCCAAGGGTCACATATATGTCAAAGGCAAGACTTGAACCCAGATCTCCCTGGCTCTGAGGCCAGCTCTCTATTTACTATTCCAAACTGCCTCTCGTTATATGTTATTACATGTTACTTGTCAGCCCATGTAAGGCTGAATATCTATATTATTAACTGGATTGAGCTAGAGATGCAACATTTCTTAAATTAGTTCTTTTATGCCAAAATAAAAATAGAACTCATTCCTGAAAAACTTATTTTGGTTCTTGAAAACAACATTTTCCCCTGTGATTCCTCAACTTCCAACTCAGTCTTATTTCAAGATAACAAGAATATACCTCTATTTTTTAGGCAGCCTGGGCCCCAGTACAAATTAACCTTCAGCAGCAATATGTAATGCTCTAGAGAAGTAGCCTCTTGGGAGGCAGCTTTCCATAAAAAAAAAAAATTATCAATTGATGTTTAATCCACAATTAGAGGCCATTCCCAAATCTAGAATCCTTTAAGGCATCTGTTGAATTTACAACTGAAGACCAGATGTGTTTGTGCCTAAAATGATTTCCAGAGTTTCTTCCAATTATATAATCTCAAGTTAATTCATTCAGCAAGTATTTGGCTTCTCTTAAAAATAAACTGACTCAACATAACTCTGAAATGAAATTCAAATGAAAAATATCTGGAAATGGCAAGGTAGCATAATTTTGTAGTTATAAGAGAAAATGAAAAATTTTGATCATTGAATGAAATTAACCTTTTTCCTCCCAGAATGAATTATTTGCAGAGGACCCTAGAGAGGTTTAGATTGTGTTGATAATCTTTCCTGGTGATTCAATTAAAGAGTCTGTATTCTGAGACATATCTATCCTGAACAGCACTTTCAGGAACACCCAGTGATGCTCTCTCCAAGTTGAGCATAAATTGCCTAGTTCCTCAGATTTACTTTGTTCTTTGCTTTTATTGGTCCCCAGTCAAAAAGATGTATGTTGTAAATGGTACTCCACACACATTAGGTTTTCATGAACTCTTCTTTATGGTACTACTAAAGATTTTTTTTCAAGAAGAAACACAAAGAGGGAAGAGAAACTACATCGTACCAGTGGGGAAAGCACGAAATTTGGACTTAGGAGATCTAGGTTCAAATCCTGAGTTACTTTGGACAAGTCTCTTAAATTTTCTAGGCTTAATTTTTTATTATTATAACGCATTATAATATTCATATAATATTGATATTATATAATAATAGTATAATTATAATTTTAGCAATTAGCTAGTACTGAGCTTCCAATAACAGATAACATTCTCTTGAAAGCCTTATTGCTTAGGATCATAATATTTTTGTGCAAGAAAGTACCTCAGAATTTATCTAACCTGTACCTGAGCAGGAATCCCCTTTTCAACATCCCAAGTGATCATTCAGTCTCCACTTACAGATATACAGTGATAGAAAAATCACTGTTCCCCACCCTCCACTCATCTTGGCAGTATGTTCCACTTTGGTATAGCTCTCATTGTTGGGAAGGTTTTCCTCTCATCAAGTTTAATCTCCCTGGCTTCAGCTTCTTTTATTTTTCTCCTGTTCTGTACTTTGAGGACAAAGGAAATAAACCAAAATTGTTTTTTATGTAATAGCTCTATAGGTACTTGAAGACAGTTCTCATATTCCCCCAGATCATCTATTCTCCAGTCTAAGCATCCCCACCTCCTTCAGCCTCTCATCATACACTGGCATCCTTGTTCTGAGGCATACTTCACAGAAGACTGTGCATTTACAGACATGCCTGGGATACTCTCCTTCCTCATATCCATCTTTTGCCTTACCTGGCTTCCTTTAAGTCCCAGCTAAAAGCCCTGCTTCTACAATAAATCTTTTCTGATTCCCCCTTAATACTAGTCCCTTCTCTCTGGATTATCTCTAGTTTAGCCTGAATATAGTGTATTTGTATGTAGTTGTTTTCACGTTGTTTCCAATAGACTGTGAACTACTTGAGAGCAGAGATTATCTTTTGTCTTTCTTTGCATCTCTAGCTCTTAGCATAATGCCTGGCACTTAAAAGTTGTTCAATAAATGCTTATTGACTGACTGACCATCTGGACTCAAGTACTTTCAACATCTCATTCATCCTTTTTTTTTTTTTTTTTGCTTTTTGGAGGGCAGTTGGGGGTAAGTGACTTGCCTAAGGTCATACCGCTAGTTTTAGTGTTAAGTGTCTGAGGCTGGATTCGAACTCAGGTCCTCCTGATTCCAGGGCTGGTACTCTATTCACTGTACCATCTAGCCGCCCCTCATTCATCCTTCCAAGAGAGTACTCCAGTTTGTCAATGATGAGTATTGCTGATTTTAGGGAATTATAAATAAAATTATAAATAAATAAATGTTATAAATTATATTATAAATAATTTTTATTATAAATAAAAGAATTATAAGGAATAAGAAATACAGAAAAGAAAAATTCAGAAGTTCATGTGGAGAGAGGGGTAAGTAACATGAGCCTTTCCTTCTACTCACATAAAGGATGCTGCAGATTGGTTGAGAGTGTGTCCATGTAATGAAAAACATTCGATCCAAAAAAGAATGATTGATTGGGTTGTCTTGCCCATGTTAATAGCCAGTTCCAAGTACAGCATAAGCAATCTGTTCAACCAAGAAAATTTTCCATGTTTCGGGAAATCATGGTGACAAATACATTGGCAGAAAATCAACTGTTAATTTCTTAATGTCTGCACTGGCCCTGATCCCAAGTTAAACATTTAATTAAAATATGTCATTCAAATTAGTGCATTCTATCACAAGGAAGGAAATTATCCTGACAAAATAGTAGAGCTACAAAAGCTTTTTGGAGTCCTTTTACCTTCCACTGATTCAGATTATTTAAGAAGAAGAAGATGGAAATTCTTATCCCAGAGTCACCCAACTTAGCAGAAGTTGAGCTATCTCCACATGTGACCATATGTGTATTGTTCAAATCAGTTCTTGCTTTCAATTTTTTTCCTTGTTCTTACAGACAACGCTAAACTTCTCTCACTCTCTCTCTCTCTCTCTCTCCATCTGTCTTAGGGGGAAAGGCAAGGCAATTGGGGTTAAGTAATTTGCGCAAGGTCACACAGCTAGTCAAAGGTCAGGTGTCTGAGGCTGAATTCGAATTCAGGTCCTCCTGACTTCAGAGCCGTGCTCTATTCACTGCACCACGTAACCTCCCCTAAAATTTTCAACATGATTATAAACTCCTGGATGACAGAGACCATGTCTTGTTTATCTTTCTATCTACTTCTGGGCCTGTGCATGGTGATTTACATATAGTAGGGGCTTTATATGTACTCCCCAGGATATAATGAGAGAACACAGTTGGGAAATTCCTTATATTGACACAATTTTAAATGCTGAAAAAGAGCAGATTTTGCTACTTTTAATTGGCGACATTGCAATATGTCAAATCTTCCTCTAGAAGAAGTAGACTTTCATAATAATCTTGTGGATGATTAATCATGAAGGAGGTTTTCATATAGTAACTGGCTCAATCCTTGCAGCTAGCTGGTGCTATAGTGCACAGGGTGCTGTGCCTGGACTCTGGAAGACTCATCTTCCTGAGTTCAAATGTGACCCGACTGTGTGGCCCTGGGCAAGTCACTTAACCCTGTTTGCCACAGTTTCCTCATTGTAAAATGAGAAAGACACAATGTGAAGAAAAATATAGCATGATGAAAGGTAGAATGAAACCAGAAAGGACATCCAGTCCAACTGTGTCCTTTCACAAGTGAACAAAGTAAGGACCAAAGGGCCCCAGTGATGCAGATCAGGTCCAGATTTGACCACAAGTGCTTCAAATCTTTAGTTACAAGTGGGAGAATCAGAGATGTCTTCCTTGAAGAGGTAGTACCTGATCTTGGTCTTGAATGTTTTCTGCAATCAGGAACATCCATTTTCTGCAAGCAGGAATACAATAATCCAGGTCAAAAGAGATGAGACTAAATTAGAATAATGATAGCAGATAGCATGAATGCAGAGGAGGGAGCAGGTGTTAAAATAAAATTTTACATAAGCTGTCAACTGATTAGATGTAGGGAATGAGGGATAGAAACTCTGGGAGGTAACTCTGGGATTTTGAGCTTGGGTAAATGAAAATGGTCATGATTAAATGGTAAAAATAAGAAAGCTGAGAAGCCAGAAAGGATGAATTCTGACTTGGATTTAATGAGTTTGAGGTTTCAATGGCATATTCACATGGATACATATATGCAACAGGTATTTGAAAATTCAGGAGTGGCACTAAGGAAGAGATTGAAACTAGATCTATAGAGCTGATAATCATCTACTCAGAGGTGATCATTGAAGTCATAGAAGAGGATGAAATCTCAAGAGAAATAATGTAGCTGGAATATTTTTTTTAATTTTATTTTAGTTTGCATCATTCATTTCCACAAGATTTTGAGTTACATATTTTCTCCCCTTCTTTCCCTACCCACCACCCCAAAACAGCCATCCCAGTGTGTCTATTCTCTCCTATGTCACTTTTCAGTAGGGCAGGATGGATCTCCCAACCACAGTG
>CM053590.1:143695636-143724792 GCA_028646515.1 Pseudochirops corinnae | reverse complement strand
ATATTAGTTTATTATAGCATATATTAATATAGTATTTATATACTATATTTATATATTTATACTATGCCACAATTTATGAATTTATTTATTAGCACAGAACTTTCCCATAAGGCCTGAGTCTGTGAAAGTCTGCCTTTTGGGGATGTCACAATTTTGCATTTGAAATTCCAGTAGCAATTCAAATACTATATGAATTAAAACGAGAATTCATTCTTTTGGCGGGGGGGGGGGGGGGTGCATGAAATAACACAGAACAAACACTGTCCACTTTAAAAGTTTAGTTTATGCATGGATTCTGAATGAGAAGAGATCTCGGGGGTCATCTCATCTCATCCTCTACCCCATTTTATAGACAAAAAACTGAGGTCCAGAAGGAATGAGTTAGTGAAGATTATACAGATAATCAATAGAAAAGGAAAGATTGGAACCCAGGTCCTCTTCTGGATTTGAATCTAGCGCTCTCTCCACTGCAGTCAATGCACAAATAATTACTTAGCACATATTACATGGTTTTAGTCACTGGCTATAGAAATACAACAGTGAAACAGTGCCTGATCTTAGAGGTTGGGGGGAGTAGATTATCATCTATCTGTCTATCTATCTATCTATCTATCTATCTATCTATCTATCTATCTACCTGTCTGTCTGTCTGTCTGTCTATCTATCTATCTATCCATCCATCCATCCATCCATCTATCCATCCTTCTATCTGTTTGTCTATCTATCTATCTATCTATCTGTCCGTCCGTCCGTCCATCCATCCATCCATCTACCTCCCTATCTACCTACCTACCTCCCTATCTCTCCATACCTATTTATATAGGTATAAGTATATAGGTAGATGTACATATGCATATGTATAAATATACATGATGATTTTGAGAGCAAGGCATTGGGATGTCAGACCTTCAGTAAAACCTCCATGTAGAAAGTGGCATGTAAACTAAATCTTGGTGGAGATTTAGGTACTTAAGGAGTGTATAGTTTGTTCCTTTGGCAGTTTCATATATATTAGATATATTTATGCTAGAATTATATTTATGTTATATAATTCTTTGCTTCTTTTAATATTTATGATTGTTCATTTTTGTCTTTGAATATCCTGAAACTGTTACCAAGAATATAAATCTGAGTGTAAATACAAGAATAAATTAACTTTGGAAATAAATTGTAGTGAACAGAACTGAAAATCTTTTAGTGACAAGATTGTTTGCAACTGAGAAAGACAAATTTTCACAATGCAAATACAGCCTTTCACAAAACAAATTGATTTTTATAAGGTTCACATGAAATTAGCAATTAATTTCTTTTTTCTTTTTTACCTTATTCCCTTCCACCTCTGCTCTTGGCCTTATCACAGCATCAGAGAAATCAACCAACTCCATCTTTTCTCTATAGATGAAAAATTATTTCCATGATGAAAATAACTTGTCTAATGCTCTTGCTTTAGGATTTTCAATGAGTCACAAAATAACCTCAAGTCATTCAGCATGGCTGTATTTCATTAATATTGTCAAATTGTTCTTTTAGAAGTTTAAGTCAATGCTATGGTTAACAAATTTATTAATGTGGCCCAAGTGCAATTTATGTATGATGGCTATCCTTACTGAAAATACACAAGACACCTTTTTTTTCTTTTATTAATGGTTGGATTTAGGACTTGACTTCTTGCCCTTTTGAACATAAAGGATTCCATTATTTTGCTTTCAAAGGGTAGACTGATTAGCAAGAATATGTTACAGCCCTTCAAAATGAACACTCACTTTGAGCAACTCTTTTCTGCTCTATCCCCAACAGAAAAAGGTTGTGAGTACAGAAGAAAATTAGGCTAGTCCCTAATTCTTCCCTCAGTAAGCAAATCCCTGCTGTCCATAAAAACTGCAGTGTTTAAGAAGCTGGATGATATAAAGTACCTACTCTGAAAGAACCTGGAGAAAGTTTCCAGGATTTATTTTAGGTAAATTTTATTTCATTCATTTTTATCAAATTTTTATCTAGAGGGCAGCTAGGTGGCACAGTGAATAGAGCGTTGGTCCTGGAGTCAGGAGGACCTAAGTACAAATGCGGCCTCAGACACTTACCATTTACTAGCTGTGTGACCTTGGGCAAGTCACTTAACTCCCAATGCCCTGCCTTCCCCCCTCTAAAAAAGGCAAAAAAAATTTATCTAAATATTATTTGTATGTATGTATGTATGTATATTCACACACACATATATATTTAATCCAATCACAGTCGTTTCTGAGTCTGTACCCATTACTGTTTACCTGGCTTTCAACTTAACTTTTTCAAATACATAGGGTCTTAGCATCAGAGATTCAGAGACAGAAGGGATCTCATTGTTGTTCATTTATTTCAGTCTCTTTGTTACCGCATTTGTAGTCAAAATATGATTACATTTTGAAGCTTTAAAATTGGTATATCACAAATCACTTTATTCAACTGGTTTAAATATCCCTGCTCATATATAAGGCACATACGTGCATGCACATACACACACACACACACACACACAGATTCTGGAATTTGCCATTTTCTTCTCCAGCTCATTTCTGGATGAGGAAACTAAGTCAAACAGGGTTAAATGACTTGTCCAGAGTCTAACACTCAGTGCCCGAGGCTAGATTTGAACTCAGGGCTTCCTGTCTCCAGGCCTGACGCTCTATCTACAGCACCACCTAGCTGCCTCCAAAGAATTCTTAGCTAAATCATCTAGTCCAGTACAACTGCCTCAGTTTACAAAAGATTTAAGTGATTTGCCCAAGGCAACTCAAGTGATATGTGAAAGTTCTTCTAAAAAATTTAATGAGTTTTCCCCACCCCAAAAAAATCCCAATTTAAATATGGCCAGAGAGGAAGAATAGTTTGTAGACAGTCATCCCTAGAGTTAGGAAGGTCTTCATTCCAGTGTTGCCTCTCAGTCATACTGTAGGCAAGCCACATAACCTCTCAGTATCCCCAGGGAAATCTATGATGCTCTAAGTTGCAGAGTAAGTACCAACCTTCATTGTTTTTTTGGCCTTTTTTTTAATATTCCCAGCACTTAGCACAGTGCATGACATATAGGCACGTAATAAATGCTTGTTATCTAAATGGCTAGAATTTACCAATTCCAATATAACCACAGGTCCAGTATAAAAAATAAACAAAATCACAAAATGGTCACTGGTTATTTCTGATGATCTGCTGGGGGAAAAATAGAGATGAAACACAAAGCTGAAGATGGAAAAGTTTGTCAGTATCCTCTGTTTGTCTCCAACTAAATCCCAGATGATAGGAACCAGATAGAAGAGTCATCTGGAGAACAAACTAATAAGGCGTTCTAGAAAACCAGCCTTAGTAGATCCGATCCTGAATCTCATCATCTTCGTGCACTGAAGCATAGCCTTGAGATATTGCTGTATGATTTGGGGTCACAAATGTTTTCTTCCTCCACTCAAAGGAGATTTCCATCTGGAGCAGAGGGATGTCAAAGCCCCATTTGTCTCTATCAGATCTGCCAGAACAAAGTAATCGATCCGGTGGTTTGCATGCCAGCTAGATTTAGACGTACCAGGGAAGGAAAGTAAGGCACAAATATGAAGCATGCTTACATTAGGTGCCTATTCTTTTTTTTTTTAATTAATTAATTAATTTTCTTATTTACATCATTCATTTCCACGAGATTTTGAGTTACAAATTTTCTCCCCATCTTTCCCCTACCCAACACCTCAAAACAGCCATCCCACTGTATAACCCCTGGTGCCTATTCTTGACTGTATTAATTTCCTGGTTTCTTCTGAAGTTTTCTCTCGGAAACTATGCCAAACTTTAATGTGGTCCCGCAGTATATGCTTCCTGTCAAAATGGAAAAGGAATTAATTGAGCTGAAGTAATGTAGATTCCTAAATCTTAAAAATCAGCACCCCGAGATGCCTTAAAGAGACATGTTATATAAGTGGCATTATGTAAAATTGTTGGTATGACGTCATACTTAGTGGAGCCTTTTAGTGGAATGGAATATGTTAGAGGAATGATATAGCTATTCAATGAGTGGTGATATGTAAAGTAATGAGCATTTGCCTGGATGTTAGGACAAATAGTGCTAAAGGTGTTTCTGAGCATGCGTTTCTCCCCCAGCACTCAGCATGGAGAAAAAATATGCTTATATTTTGAAATTTAAAAAGTGGCGTATCACAGAACGTTATCAAAGTTCCTTTTATTCTATTTTTATTCTGCTATTATATAAATACCCTCATTCTCTGTCTGTCTGTCTGTCTCTCTCTCACACACACTCACACACACACACACATACTGAATTAAAAGCTTGAAAACAAGGACTTAGGTTCGGACAGTTTTTCCTAATGAAAATACAAATAATATAAATGTTTATAAATAAAAATTATTTTTGAGTATGTATTTTGTTCCTAGCACAATGGTTAGATTTTATGAGGAAAACAAAAAAGTTTATCTGATCCTTAGAAACCCTTTAAGGATAACAGAAGGGAAGGATGAGGGGGGAGAGAGGTGCAGAAATGACAATACAATAAGTTAATACTAAATTGGTTGGTTTTGATGAAGGTTGAGACCTTTTTTAGGCGGCTTTTGAGATTCCCACCCCTAGGCTGCTGACATAGTAATGAATTTTTCAGTCGCAGCAACTCCCAAAGGCCATCTTTTAAACTATGGAGGGATTATTCTCTGGGACCACGGTGAAACTCCCACCGCTGATCTTTTTTTTTTTTAAATATCCTCCAAATACATTTTGAAGTATTTTTTTTTGGATTCAGATATTGCTTTTGATGCTTTATTGCCTGCATGAAATGGAAAAAATTACTTAACTTTCTTGGGCCTTAGTTTTCTTTTTTTTTTTTTTCCTTTTTTTTATTTTGAAGTATTTTTAGCTTAAAATGAAAAATGAAGTTGGGAGAGTTATGTCTTTACCTCACTGGTCATTTATTGGATTAAAATCGATTAGTATAATTGGCTGTGTCATAAGGCAGAGTAAAATATTAAACAGAGACAAGTATCCAGATAGTTTGGGGAAGAAATAACTTTTAGGAGCTGGAGAGATTTTTTTTTAGTTGAAGTTATCCAAATGGGGTATCTCTGTTAATTAAAATGACTAAAAGTTTGCTCAACTTCATACCTCATTTTAGGTAAATAGAGCTCTGAACATGAGTGGAAGACAATATTTACAGAAGATAGATAGTCCATGACTAGATTGACTGATGAATGAAGATAGGGGAACTGTTTTCCAAATTGGGAAAATCTTACAGTCACTACTCTCCTTTTAGACAGATAATCAATATCTAGTGAAGATTTCAAAAGGAATATCATTTATATTATTTCCTCTGGAGATTCCTGTAGCTGTAGTCATTGACTATTCATTTTATGAAATAAATGATTTTTCTATTTCTGAAGGTTAAAAGAAATTCAGATTGCCCATTATTTGTGTTAGACTTCCTTAGGAAGGACATATTTTTTTTACTTTGGGTTTCATTCACAGAATTAGCCAAGTTATTATAAATATGAATAAATATAAATATAAAATATAAAAGTACCCAAGTCATTTTGAACACTATACTGAGTTGAGTAAAATTGCATTTCTTACTTTATTAGAGCTTTTCTTGATTCCAAAAGTCTATAGAACTGCTCTTTTCAGACTTTGATTTGGAAACTTCCCTTATCAGGAGAAAGCTCTATTGTCAAAAATGTAAAGTCTAACATGGGTTCAAAAAGTAAATTTACAATTACAGAACAGGAGAATCTGGAAAAGATTTTTTCTCAAAAAGAATCTGAGGGTTTTAGTGGATTGTAGACTCAGTGTATTGGCAGTATGATGCGAACATTCAAAAATCTTAATGTGATTTTGGCTGGAATTAAGAGAGCATTCTTTTAGGAATAAGGGGGCAATAGACCCTCTGTCTACTGCTTTGGTTGGACCCCATTTTGTAGGCAGCTATGTAGCACAGGGGATAGAGCGCTGGGCCTGGATTCAGGAAGACTCAAATTTAAATCCGGCCTCAAATACTTATTAGCTGTGTGACAAGGGCAAGTCACTTAACCCCTGTCTGCCTCAGTTTCCTCAACTGTAAAATGGAGATCATAATACCACTTCCCTCCAAAGACTGTTGTGAGAATAAAATGAAATATTTGTAAAATGCTTAACACAATGCCTTAACACAATACAAGCCTACATAGGAGGCTTGATTATAAATGTTTGTTCCCTTCCTTCACAGGCTCATGGGTTCATACTCCAAAGTATGCTGCTCAGTTCTGGGCATCACAATTTACAAACCATGTTGATAAGCTGGAGAGACTTTTTAGAAGAGGGCAACCAGGAAGAGTCTTGAGTCCAAGTCATATAAGGAGAAACTGAAATAATTAAGATGTGTTGCTTGGAGAAAAGAAGACTCAAGGGGCTCATAGTAGCTATTTTCAAGTATTTTAAAGCCTACATTAAAGAAAAAAAGATTAGAATTGCTCGGTTTGAATTGGCAGTGAAAAAAAAAAAGAATTGCTCTGTTTGGCCCTAGAGGGTAGAATAACACAGTAGGGAGCAGTAGGTAGAAGTTACAAAGAGACAAATTCAGAGTTGTTACTAGAATGAACCTTCAAAGAAATAGAGCTGTTCAATAGTGGAATGAGTGGCACAGGAGATAATCAGTTCCCTCTCATTCAAGATCTTCTAGCAGAAACTGGATGACTTTTCATTTACCAGGTGTATTATACTAAGAATTCCTTTTTTGTGTATCAAATGCACTAATTGACTACTAAGATCCCCTGCAGCTCTTAGAACTGGGATTTTTTTTTAAAGCATTTATTTACTATTAGTTTACAAATATTTACTATTTTTACAGGTACTTACTATTAGTTTACAATTCACTTCCACAAGTTTTTGAGTTCTTTCCCCTACTGCCCCCCCACCCCATGGTGCCATGCAGTTCAGCATATGTAGAACTATTATTTTATGGGGGAAAAACTTCCAGCTGAAAGAATCCCGTCAGGAGGAGTGGTAATAATAACCAACATTTATACAGTTTTTTAAGGTGTGAAAAGTACTTTCCACATATTCTCTCATTTAACCTCCATAATAACCTTATAAAATAGGTTGTATTTTTATCACCATTTTAAAAGATGAGGAAACTGAGGTTGGGGAAAGTTAAGGCAGTTGCCATGAGTTAACACAATTAGTAAATATCTGAGTCCCCATTCCAACTCAGATATTACTGTCTCCAAGTCTACTATATATATATCTGCTATGTCACCTTGCTAGCCCTGCCTCCCCCCCCCCAAACACACACACATATACACACTACACTTAACTGTCCTATAATTCATGTAGTGCTCTTATTAATAAGGTTTTACTATGAGGGTTTCAGGTTATATTGATTTTTGGAATCCTATGGATGAATTACTCAAAATTCATCTGTCATCCACCTACCCCACATATAATACTTATTCTCACAAAAAAAAGTAGGTAAAAGAATGTGAAGAAAAAAGAAATAAGAACAAAATATACCCAGTACACTCAGATTTCAACTCTCCAGTATAATAGGTGATTCCCATTTTATCATGTGATAAAGCAACACTGCCACTGAGGTCTCCACAGCTTACCTCAGATTTCTGTAGAAAACAGCATAAAGGGTCAATGACAGGTAGTAATGCCTTTACTTTTGTATGAAAGTCTATATTAATAGAGAAAACTCATTTGAAATTATTACAGGCAGTCTTTGCCACAGATTATTGTAATGATTTAAAAGGTTCAGGAGACATAGTTTCTGGGAAATCTAGTCATTTTATTAAAAAGGTCACAAGTTATTAATAAAACAATGGTCATTTGGCCATCACTCTTAGACCAAAGACCATCATGGCAGCAGACTCACAGTTCATATACCCTTCAAAGAGTAGGTGTTCCTGAAGAGTGGTGATCAACTCTGATCAGATAACACAATGGAAAGTAAGCTGTATTAAAACGAAAGGCTGAGAGTGACATTGTGTCACCTTTGGATAAAGAAACTATCTCTATACCAGACCAATTACAACTTTGGGCTATCCATTCAAAGAATGTATGCCTCACCCATGCCAGGGCAGAACACAATAGTTCCCACCAGGGTAGGGTCTTCAACAAGAAAGTTAGTCCAACCTCATTATCAGCAATGACCTCTTGAAGGTCAAGAGACTGGGCTCAATATCAGCACTTTGGAAGAAGGGAAGAGTTCTGAATCTCCCCCAAGATGTTGGTTATTAATAATCATTTCTTTCATGCTTTTTATTGATTATTTTTGTCATAAGATTTAAAGCTGTAAGGGGTTTAAGAAATCATCTGATCCAATACAACCACTTCTCCTTTTTTATGAATGGGGAAAGTCCATAAAGGGAAAACATCTCCTAAAATGATAAAATGAATAAGTATCTGTGCCAGGATTCCAGCATAAGCTAGACTAACAAAACCTATGTATGCTCTGACCAAGATAGCATGTTTTTAGCCTAGATCTTTTCCTCTATGGAAAAGGGCAGAAAGCTTTTTCATAGCCTTGAATACTTCTAAAACTCTTATCTGAATGATGCTCAGACAATAGCCTTCACTGAACTTAATCTCTTTGCCTTAGAAGGAGAGCCACCTGAATCAATTTGACTGACATTTGAACCTGTGGTTGCTGCAAAGTTAGTGGATTAACAACTAAGCCTGCAGTTTCATTAATAATTGAGAATGCTTTGGACTTCCCTAATGCCTTTCACCCAAAGATTCCAAAGCCTCCTATGAATGTTAATGAACTACTCCTCTTCTCCTTTCATGTGTGCCTAGCTGTAGCTTCTGGCTGAGTAACCACTTCTTTCCTCCCAGTGAAAGAGAGCTCCAGTGTGCATCAAGGTGGTTGCAGCAATGTCTGCATGCCTGTTGTTTGGTAAGGCTTCTGAGCTGTTTCAACAAAACCTTTTCATTTATTTGCATAGCAGATTAACAACTGTTTAATGAGTTGCTTTACTGGCTTTTTGGATTTTCTGCTTCTGGAGTGAAAAGTCAACAGAGCAGCCTACTGTAGGGAAAGGAGCACTGGATTTGAAGTCAGACAATCTGGATTAGAATCCTGGCTCTACTGATAACTACCTACATGACCTTTGGTAAAGTTATATTACCTCTTTGATTGTCAGATTACTTTTCATTAAAATTAGGATGTTAGACTATATGATCTCTAACAACTCTTCGAGTTCTAAATTCTGTGATTCTTAAAGTAACGAATAACATCTTCCATGTAACAATAGCAACAACTTTAAGGTATTGTACATATATTGACTTGTCTGATTGTCACAAAAATCATGTGGGAAAGGTGTTATTATTATCTGAATTTTACAAATGAAGAACCTGAAGTGGAGAGAGAGATTAAGGAGCTGGCCCAGGGCCACACAGCTTGTATGAGTATAAGGCAGCATTCAAACTCAGTGTCTTCCTAACTCCCAACCCCACACTTTATTCATTGCCCTACCTAGCACATATATTCAGAACAAGTGAGAAAAAAGTGGATCACCAAAACCCATGTCAGATTATTCCTCAAAGGGGTCTCCCCATCTAGTGGCATGTGTAAAAGGAGATTGTCTAGGAACACCACAAAGGGATTGCATAGGATCAGTGACCAGTCCTCTGCTAACTTATGTCAATAAATAAACCATTTTTGTGTAGCAAAAAAAGGAGCCAAACAAGTCAAGCTAAAGCACTGAGCTGAATCTAATAAGACAAAATTCAATAAAAATAAATGTAGAATCTGGTACTGGGGTGCAAAAATCATCTTCATGGGTATAAAATGGGGGAGACAAATAGAGATAGCAGTTCTGAAAAAGACCTTGGAGTTTAGTGGAATGCAAATGGAATACAATTGAGTAAAGTGATGAGACAGCCAAAAAAGCTAATGTGATTTTGGGTTGCGTTAAGAGGGGCTCAGCTTCCAAGAGTGGCTAGTAAGCTAGAGCCTGTCAGATGAAGGTAACCAGAATGGTGAGAGGCCTTGGGTCACTGATATGAGGATTGGTAGAAGAAAACATGGGTAAAAGCAATAAAGAGACAAATTAAAATGATGTCTGGCTTTCTAATAATTGTGTTCAGTCATTTCATTCGTGTCCAACCTTGCATGACCCCACTTGGAGTTTTCTTGGCAAAGATACTGGAGTGGTTTGCTGTTTCCTTCTCCAGTGGATCTGTTTTGTCGGCTACTCAGAGGTTAAGTGACTTGCCTAGGGTCACCCAGCTAAGAAGCATCCAAGGTTGGATTTGAACTCAGGTCTTCCTGACTCCAGCCCCAGCATTCCCTCCACTGAGCCACTGGTTGCCTCTTCTAATAATTAGAGCTACCCAAAGGTAGAATGATTTGCCTCAATGGGTAGTGGGCTTCCCCTCCTTGAAGAACTTTAAGCAGAGTCTGGATGACCTCTTGTCAGCGTATGTTATAACAGAGAACCTTTTGCTGTGTGGCTTGGGATTAGATGGCATTTTGGTTTTGTCTTTGTTTTCCCAGTAACTGCTTAGTACAGTGGTTCTCAGCCTTCCTAATGCTGCGATCCTTTAATACAGTTCCTCATGTTGTGGTGACCCCAAACCATAAAATTATTTTCATTGCTACTTCATAACTGTAATTTTGCTACTGTTATGAATCATAATGTAAATACTGATATGCAGGATGTGTTTTCATTGTTACAAACTGAATATAACCCACAGGTTGAGAACTGCTGACCTAGTAGGTCCCTAAAAAAAATATAAATTGAAGTCCAGAAAAAACTGAGTTAGCTGCATTTTGTTGGTCCATTCTTCAGTAAATTCCCTTATCTTTGAATTTTGGCTTTAACTCACCTCTGCCTCTCATTCTTCTCCACCTTTTTTCTTGGAGATTCATCTAGCCTTTGAATTGTTTCTTCTTGATCTAGCTTTATCTTCCCCCTCCACCTCTACTCCCCATCTCAATACCTTTCTCTACTTCCTGGAGGATTTTCTTAATTACTGCCTAGGGAAGTAGCTATCCAAAGCATCTAAAGCATAAAAAGACAGACTTTGTTCCCTATTAAAGTATTTTTAAGTGTTTGGGAATCGCTTGGCAAAGTATTTTAGAAGGTGGAGTATTTCTAGTGCCCTTGAAGTAAGTGGTAGAATTAATTCCTGAAGTCACAGCATGTAGTTATTTCAATGCTCTACCTAAGCATAAAGCTGATCCCACATAATATATCTTGGGAAAGAAATTGGGACAGGGCTAGTTTTATAATAATAATATAAGGACGGCAAGTTTATATGAATCCAATTCTGTACCCAAGAATCATGAATTAGTTGTCTTTACACGCAGACACACATATATATACACACATATGTGTACACATACACATATGTACAGATATGATTTTGTATTTTTAAAAATTTTCTTGCTTTCCCTCTCAAAGTGGTGGCCTATCTTAGATATACATCTGTGTTTAGCACAAAATCTATCCACTGTCTTTTAATGTTTCCTTCAGATCTCACCTTAAGCACCACGTGACCAGGCACCACTCTAGTTGCTGGGGACCTTCCCCTCCAAATTACCCTCATTTATTCTGTCTTATTGAAATTTTGTTATCTCTAACCCACCCCACCTCCAGCACAGTCCTCCACATCAATTCATAATTATTAACAGTTATTAGTATTTGAACAAATGAATTAAGTAAATTTTAACAGCTTAGACTCCAAAACTGAATAAAGTCAAATTTTGTCTGAACAGTAGCAAAATACTCAGAGCCTACAAACCCTCAAAGTTTGTTGAATGAGAGTGGAAAGAGTTCTGGACTTGGAATCAACAGAGAACAGAACTGTCTGAGACACTATGTTTATGTGGCAAATCACCTAATATCTGAGCCTCAGTTTCCTCAACTGTAAAACAACTCTGGTAATGAACTTATAGTACTTACCTTACGAGGTTTTTGTGAAGAGTGGTTAGAGAGTAATTTTCTTTTTACTTTTACAACCAAATGAGGCAGCATATTGCAGTAGAAAGAGTACTAGATTTGAAATTAAAGAACCTGAATTCAGATTCGGCCTCTGTTACTTAATACATGTATGACCTTAGGTAAGTCATTCTCCAGACCTCATTTTCCTTATCTGTCAAATGAGGTGGATGGACTAAATGGCCTCTGAGATCCCTCAGTACTAAACCCACGATCCCTTCCAACTCAGAATCTATGATTCTCAGAAGTATTGGGCTTGCCTGTTTCACATTGATCATGTACAGCTTACTTCATTCTATCTTCTACATTAAAAACTCTGCTACAGCTTAGAGTTAGACTATACTTGGATATTCCTCCCAGCTACGGAAACTGATAGCATTTGCTGACATGAGGAAGAGTCAGAAAGTCACAGAGGTAGGAAGAGTCTGGGCCACAATTCAACCATCAGGTAGGGATCTGTGATTTCAAAGGTAAGAACTCCCAGCAAGGAATCTGTCTCTGCCAATGTAGATCTGCAAATGTTCTGTAATTTAGAGAGTTCACTGGGTGAATGAAAGTTCAAGTCACTTGCTTAGCAGTACAACAATAGGTGTCAGAGGCTGAACTTAATCCAGGTCTTCCTGAAGTTGGTATGTATATATGTGTGTGAGAGAGAGAAACAGAAAGACAGAGATATAAACAGGGAGAAAGACAGAGATGGAGACAGAAACGAAGACAAAAAGATAATCGTAGGGACAGAGTGTAGATGCAAAGTTTTGTACTGCAAAGAGATTTGGTTTTCATTTTCTCTGGACCTTTCACATTTCATATCTAGATATTCTGGATAATCACAGAGAAGAAGGCAAATAGTTTAAAAAATTTTTAAAAGAACTTTTCCAGAAATTAATGTGATAAACAAATAAGAAAAAAGTAAATAATTTCTAAAATTTGAGTCATTACAACCCCAAAACAAAGATGAACAAACTAGAGAAACTGGACAACCTCCATAAAGCTGTCCAAGCAAAGTTCAGGTGATCTCTTGCCCCCATCACTTCCAGACGCCGTAGGCTACGGATGTTCTCTCACTTCAAAAATTCTGAGTGCAGATTACTGCCTAGACTGCCAAGTACATGGCTAACAGCTCCTTGGGGGTAGCCTGGTCCTCGCTCTTTACAGGAAGCCAAACCCCTTGAAAAATCTTTTGTTACTTCTACAATCTTTAACAGAGACAAATGTTGCCAAGGATCGTCTCATGGATAAACCCTGGCCCTTGGGCCCAAGACGTAAGAGAAAACAGGATGCATTAAATGAATATCAGGAAGTTTGATAAAAAGAAAATTGATACTATATGACCTTTTAAAACTCTTCTTTTTTGACTTTTGTAGTAATTTGCATTGGTAGGAAAAATGTTCTACAATTACTCAGATATTTCAATTTCTTTATCAAATAAGTGAATAGCAGAAGGAAATGTAGACAGTAAAGGGAAGAAAAAAAGTGTTACATTCATATCATAAACATGGTCAAGTGAAGACTTCGCAGACCAAAAATAATTCGGTCATAATAATAATTTTCATTTATAAGGTTGCCTGATTAAATTCTCATTTGGAGAGAGTATGTTGGATGGAGTGTCATTGTTACATCAACTAATTTGCATGATACCATGATAAAAGGCTAAATCTGGAGCCAGGAGATCTGAGTTCAAATCCCAGCTATACTACTTCTTATCTTAGTGACTTTGGACAAACCACTTTTTCCTCTTCTGCAAAATAGAAAGGTTGGATTAGATGGCCCTCCTGGTTCTAAATCTCTGACCCTTTGAGTGATTCTGAACCTTTTTCTGTATCCTGGACCCCTTTGGCAGTCTGGTTAAAGCTTATGTGCCTCTTCTCTGAATAATGTTTTAAACGAATAAAATAAAATAAAATATATAAGATAACAAAGGAAAGAAGTAGTAGTAAAAGTTTACAGACCTCAGGTTAACCCCTTGCTGTAAGTCACTATAAGGCGGCTTGCATCTATATCCAGAGAAGTGACTTAGCAGACATATCAAAAATATCCTTCTAGCACTATTTCATTATAACATGGTACCTGAGTCTCCTCTGCCTGTTTAGTACCAAAGGCTCTAGAATAATTTTCAAACCTCGAATGACTTTTAAAGTCTAGTCATTGATCTGTTTAACAGGCAGAAACAGTGATGGCTGGCCCTAGTCAGGTAGCATAAGTCATTTTGAATTATATCTTTGTAAGCCTGAGCCCCCACAGCCTTAGGGTAGCTGTGCTATCCCAAGAGATGCCCTACATTTTTCACAAGTGTCCTGTGAAGAAGTACCTTCTTGGTAAATGGTTGTGCTCTACTGAAGAAGCAGCATAATTCACCTACTCCAGGAAGATCCAGGGCAACATCTTTGTATTCCCTGAAAATTTTGCCCCAATCTATTAGTTTGAACCATCTTTGCAAAACATGCAACTTAAATTTTTACAAAAGACTTTTTGTGCCTTGGAGAGGGGAGTTTTCATATATTAAAAATATGTGCATTTTCCCCCATTTTGTTTGACCTATGATTTCATCTGTGTTCTGTGTGGTCAAACTTCCTCCTGCAGTGGAAATCTTCAAATGATATAAAGTTGATTAGAATGCTTAGATATATAAGTAACTTGCTAAAGTCACTCAGAGCACCTAGGTGGTGTTATAGATAAAGCACTGGGCTTAAAATCAGAAAGATTATCTTTCATGAGTTCAAACCCAGCCTTAGACACTAGCTGAGTGACCCTGGGCAAGTCACTTAACCTTCATCTGTAAAATGAGCCGGACAATGAAATGGCAAAGCATTCTTACATCTTTGTCAAGAAAATCCCAAATGGGTTCATGACGAGTCAGATATGACTACAACAGCTGAACAACAATAATAAAAAAAAGTCTTTGTCAGAGGCCAGACTTGAACAGAGGTCTTCCTAATCCTCAGTGAACCCTCTATAAACCAAGACATTCTACCTTTTCTAAACAGCACCAGTAAACATTGTTCCTTCCACAAGCCTTTGGTGGCTGCCTACCTTAGATGTTATCCTTTTTCAGTTCCAAGCATTCTTCATTTCCCTTCCAAAGGGGTCATGTTACTGTATTCATTTTTACACTATTCTGTTTTGTTTCATATCCAAATGGCTTGTTTTCCAAGGAGGGGTGTGAGCTCTACTATATAAATGATGAATGGACTTGAGTAACTTCAGCAACCTTTCTGTGCCTTCCATTTCCACTTAGCGATCAATACATATCATAGAGATAACATGACTTAATGGGTAGAATACTGGCATCATAGGAAGACCTTTTCATCTCTCTCACACTGACTTCGTGTCCCTGGGCAAGTCACTTAACCTTTATCTGTGCACAGAACAACTCTTTTAAGACTCTAAATTGTGGTATAATCGGTATCCTATTTCTCGACTTCTCAATGAATGAGGGAGGAGGTGGAAGAAAAGAGAGAATATGAAACTGAAAATACAAATAAAATTAAAATAAATGAATGAATTTTTTTAAAAAGACTATAATTTTCAAAGCAGATGACAACCTTTACTGGTAGTAAGAAGTTTCACTGGGAGTTCACTTAGAGGCAATCATAGTTCCAGTCTAAAGCCAAAATTTTCCATTGTCCTCATAAATATCTAGATTAATTTGAGAATAGTGACAGACCTGTGGTTTCACTGGCACAGAGAACTCCCCATGCTAGTGAAGGTAAAGTTTAATTACTTTTCCTTAAAGCTCTTTGATACTCCTCAGAGAAAAATGGCCTACTCGTTGCAAAATGAGTTGTTATTAATGAATCTCGATACTTAAAGACAACCCACAGTTTTCCCTGATGACAAATGCGTAAGATTAAAGGAGACTGGCTCTTTTTTCGCTCCTCAGCTCTAAAGCCATTAACCTCAATCTGGTTTTTTTCATTTTCTCACTAGCGAGAGAACCCAGCAGGTTCTCTCTGAATTGTAAACACATTTATCTATTTTTTTTTTAATTTGAGAGGGGGAAAGAAATCATTGCACTGGCATTTGAAACCCTTGTTGTGGGTGTGTAGGCTGGGATGATGATGTTGATGCTGTCTATGCCGGAGCAGAACACAAACACCAACCATATTCAATAGTATTGGTCATACTCAGTATTTGATGAACATTGATCTATTTTTAAAAAATAACATTGTGACTCATCTAGTAAGTCCCAGACCTAGTTACAGTATTTCAGTGGAGAAACAAATGTGATACTATGCAGTTTTTCACACTCCAAAGGTTACATTTCCTAAATTACTAAGCTCTCTAATTGGAGGTATGCTAGGAATAACAATGCTACATAGAGAACAACAAATTAATAGTTACAGTCATTAAGCACGATTTTGTCAATCCCTAGTCCTCCCCCTCAACGGCTGAAACTATAAATAATATGATTACTGGTTTCTGGTGTCAAGCAATTTTAAGTGCTAATCTAAGTGGCCCCCAAAGGAAAGCTAAAATGGATGTTTCAATATCCACTGGTTTCTAATTATCACAGTCCAAATGTGGAAGACTTAAGCTAGGCAGTAGAAGCAGGAGGAACCTGGAAAGTAACATATTCAACTCCAAGAAATGGAATTTCCCCAGCTCTTAGGGCATTTCCTAGTTTCAAAGTAAGGAATAATATTTGTCTTACTCATTTTTTTCTTTAAAAACAAATTCTTCGTTATACGAGACAATATTTGTAAACCCCTAGTACAGTGCCTTGCAAACCGTAGGCAGTATACAAATGCTTATCCTTCTCTTCTATTTAGGGTGGCTTTCTAGATGGGAGAGAGATACGGAGGAATTTAGGGGTTATAAAAATAAAAGGCAGGGCAGCGAGGTGGCATGGTGGATAGAACACTGGCCCTGAAGTCAGGAGGACCTGAGTTCAAATCCAGCCTCAGACACTAGACACACATGCTAGCTGTGTGACTTTGGGCAAGTCACTTAACCACAATTGCCTTGCCTTCCAGCCTCCAAAAAAACAAAACAAAAACAAAAGCTACCAATGAAGAACAGATACACAGTGAACCAAAAACAGGATATATTACCAAATGAGCAAAAGGGTAAGTAGACTAGGGAGAAGTGATGTGTGGTGCATAGAGTAGTAACAGGATTTGTTTGAATCCTGGTTCTGGTCGCTTACCTATATGACCTTAAGAAATCGTTCAAGTGGTAGTGGTAAGCACATATTAAGTACCCATTGCATGCCAGGCTCTGACCTAGGTATTTACTGGGGATGCAAATACAAAGAATGAAATAATATATACTTTGGGGGGCAGCTAGGTGGCACAGTGAATAGAGCACCAGCCTTGGAGTCAGGAGGACCTGAGTTTAAATCCAGCCTCAGACACTTGACACACTTGCTAGCTGTGTGACCTTGGGCAAGTCACTTAATCCCAATTGCCTTGCCTCCCCCCACCCCCAAAAAAAGAAAGAAAAATAAATAATACACACTCTCAAGAAGCATTCTATCAGGAAAAACGATGCATGACTATCTGAGTATATTCAAATAAATATAAATAAATTCAAAGTTAATAAATAACGGGATAAGGAGGTGGGCACTAGCAGTTGCAGGGATCAAGAAAGGCTTCCGGTAGAAGATGGTGCTTAAGCTGAAATGTCAAGGAAAAGGAAGGGATTCTTTGAATTGGAAATGAAGGAGTGCATTCTAGGCATGGAGGACAGCCAAGGGTAAAGGTATAGAGATGGGAGATGGCATGTCTGTCATATGTGAGAAAGAGCATGAAAGATGGTTTAGCTGGACCATAGAATAAAGGATGGAGAATATATATGGATATTAAGGCAGGAAAGACAGGTTGCAGACAGGTTATGAGGAGCTTCAAAAGCCAAACAGAGGAGTTTAAATTTATCCTGGAGGCAAAAGGGAATCATTGGAATTTATTGAGTAAGGAATTGCCATAGTGGAATGAATTAAGCTTAAGGAAAATGACTTTGTCATTGTTAACATAACTAGCATTTATATACTGTTTTACAAATATTATCTTATTTGAACCTCCCAACAATGCTGTCAGATGCTATTATTTTCCCCATTTTACAGATAAGTATTCTGAGATTATAGAAGGTTAAATGATTTACCTAGGGTCACACAGCGGAGAAGTGTCTAAGGCTAGATTTGAACTCAGGTCTTCCTGATTCCAGGACCAGCCCTCTATCCACTGTGCCAGCTAGCTGCCTTCTAATTATTTGCCACTTCTGACAAATATGTGAAGGACACAGTGAAATAGGGAATAGTCATATGTGAGAGATGTGGTAGAGGTAGGAATGGCAAGATAGAAACTGATTGGCTATGTAGGGGTGAGGGAGACTGATTTGTAGAGGATGTCACTTGCCTGACTAACTCAGAGTTTCCTCATCTGCAAAATGAAGGGATTGAACTATTTAATTTCTATAGAACCTTCTAGTTTGACCTTGCAAATAGTTCCAGAGTTTCAACAGTAAAAATAAAAATTTGAGCTATCCCTGTTTCCTTTGCCTCTTTTACCTCATTTCTTCCTCACTAATGTGAATTTGGAGTTAGAGGTCCTGAGTTTTAGGACTGTGTAACCTTGGGCAAGTCTCTTTACTTCTCTCACGTGGAGAATGAGGAAGTAGGAAGAGCCAGCCTCTGAGGTCCCTTTGGTTTCCAAATCCATGAAATTATAAAAACCATGACTTCAGTTTTCTCATTTGGAAAATGAGGGATTTGAACTAGATGTCCTCTGGGGCCCCTTCCCATCCAACGCATGGGAATACAACAGCTCTCTGGGTCTCAAATTCCTCATCTATAAAAAGAAGAGATTAGACTAGATGGCCTTCAGGGTCACTCCCCAGTTCCAAATCTGTGATCCAATCAGACTAAAAGCCTCTTCTTCATCGAAGTAAAAGCAATGTCTTCCCGTAGCAAATACACTTAGATTTGTGTATTGTAGGTTGTAGATTTTCATTTAAAAAAAGACAAAAGTGAGAGAGACAAGGCAAACGTGAATTCTCTTTCACCTGATGCCTCATTCTCATTAGACCTGTCCTGTTTTCATGTCATCTTGGATGTGTGGACTTCTTTCTATGACCTGACTAGCAAAGACATGCAAAGACTGCATGATAATATTCTGGTTTCAATCCCCACTCACAAGGCCAGGGGACATAACTGGTAAGAGCAATCTGTTGGCACTCACCCTTTTAATACACAGTGCTTTCTGGAGCACCATCATTCATGTGGCCTTGGCAGTCCTGTTAAGACTCTTCACCCTGCTGTTACCATTTGTTACTCATTGATGCAGCCCAGTGCCCTCCTGTTTCGCTCACATTTCAGTTGACAAACGTGGGAATGTGGTTGGCACAAACAGTTTTCCCAAAAAAGCACATGAATCAAAAACAGTTTGAGAGAGCTCATGCTTTAATAGATGTCCCCAATCACAAATGCCTTAGCCATTTTGATAAAAATAAGATACGCTTTTTACATGGGAACTTTCACGGTATCAGTCCATCACTGAGCGTGATATTAAATGCCAGACATTGGGGATACAAATACAATGAATGAAATGGCCCCACCTATCAAAAAGTTCACATTCTAATGGGAGAAGTATAACATAATATATTAAAATGATATATCAAGAGGCCGAATGATGTAGTGGAAAAAGGAGAATTCAAGTCCCAACTCTGATCCATAGTGGCCGTGTGATGATCCCTGAGCAAATCATTTAATCTCTCAACAATCTGGGCATTCTCTAAGACTATAAATTGAAGAGAAGGTTCCAACCTGCATTGGTAAGGAGTTCCTTCATCCGAGAATTCCTTACATCACCTACATCAGTGAAATCACAAGCCCATTCCCTATCCTGATCCCCTGTTAAAATAATAATATTGTTCGTTAGTTTCTGTTATGTCCTACTCTTCATGATCTCTTTTGAGGTTTTCTTGGCATAGAAACTGAAATGGTTTGCCATTTCCTTCTCCAGCTCCTTTTACAAATGAGGAAACTGAGGTAAACAGGGTTAAGTGACTTGCCCAGGATGACACAGCTGGTAAGGGTCTGAGGCTGAATTTGAACTGAGGTCTTCCTAATTCCAGGCCTGTCTCTTTATCTACTTAGTTGCCTCAAATAATATTATACTATAATGTAAAACAATATAAAAAGTTTAATGATATTTGAGAATGTAGTTTAATATACATTTATGTGAGTATATAGATGTTTGTGTGTTTGTAAATATATATATATAGACATCTATACAAGTAAATATAGATATATATAGGAGTATATATTATATATAATATATTTTACATATGTTTTTGTTTATATGTATATGTATGTATATACATATGTACGTACATACATATGTGTGTGTGTTAAGGACAAGTCATTTGCTCACTAGTCTTCAGTTTATTCTTCTTTTAAAATGAAACTGTTGGAGGCAGCTATATGGTGCAATGACTAGAGCACCAGCCCTGGAGTTAGGAGGACCTGAGTCCAAATCTGGCCTCACACACTTGACACTTAAACTAGCTATGTGACCTTGGGCAAGTCACTTAACCCCAATTGCTTCCAGAACAAAAAAATAAAATAAAATATGGAGTAAAATGAGGCCGTTGGTTTCTGCAGTCGTTTCTAGTTCTGCTTGGTCTTATAAATAGTTTTGAAGAATCAGAAACAAGAATGACCTTTAGCCTATAAAAGTTTGTCCTGTCCCTATCCTGAGAGCCAGATAGAAATGATCTAGATATCCATGTAGGTTGTGTTGCATACAAGGAAAGGGAAGGGAATGTATAGAAAAGAATTACTGTTGACCAGTGTTTATCTTTGAGTTTAACCCTTGATAGATCTGACAAAAACAAGGGCCTGGTTGAATTGAATAAAGGACCCACTAGGAGCCCAGTGGGCAGACCATTCTAGTCTCTGAACATCTTGTGATACCCTTACATAGGAATCACAACCTGCTCAGGTACAAATCCAAACTGCAGTGATGAGGCTGTATCATCGATACTGGTATCACCATCAGTCTGTCCTAGAAAAGGTACACGTGTGCCATCTTGAAGGCGCTCACTAACTGGCCCTTAAAAACCATCATCTCAAAGAGTCACATGTTGCTGGATAATTAATCTCATAGAGTCTCTCTGAAAATGATGAGTGACTTTGGGGGAAGGGAATGGAAGGGGAACATAGAAGCAGGGAGGAAGGGAAAGAGAATGAACATCTAGATAGCACTTGCTGAGTATCAGGCATTGTGCCTGATAATATTATAAATATTATCTCATTTGATCATCACAATAACCAGTAGTCACTATTATTATCCCTACTTTACAGCTGAGGAAACTGATAAAGGTTAAGTGACTTGCCCAGGGTCACACAACTAATCAGTTTTTGAGGCTAGATTGAACTCAGGTCTTCCTCACTCCAGGCCCAAGAGTATCCATTGAACCACCTTTAGTAGCTTTTGTTTTGAACCTCACAATTTTTTCTTTTACAAAAATAGGAATGGCAAGATAGGGAATAGAAGTCAGGGGTCCTGGAATCTAGTCCTGCATCGGCCGTGAACTACCTACTTGACCTCAGACAAGTCATTTTCTGTCCCTGGGCTTCAGGTTCCTCATCTGCAAAGTTTGGAGATTGATTTAGATTTTCTCTGTCTGCTGAACCTACCTTTCTGTCATTCTTAGGGTTAAGCAGGAAGACAAAGGAAAAGAAAAATTTGAGATAGTAAAAATTTTTAAAAATCTGCCTGCAGAAACGGCTATTCTAACTGGATAATCAGAACTATTTCAGGAAAGTATGACAGTATGGGTACCAAGTTCCCTGGAGTCATTCGCATTCAGGATTTGAATTAGGACAAATCTTTATCATATAGCTTCCTCACAATCTGCTTGATCTGATATTTGTTGGCCTTGATATCCACAGTGTATACTAAGGTGGTGGTATCCTCAGTCTATTTCATAGAAGGCCAAAGGAAACTTGATAGCATGTGCTCAAGCTTCCCTATCCTAGGGGTATTTTCACAAAAGCCCTTTGGCTATCTGAACCAAAAGTGTCTTAGTAGGTCATCTGGAAGATGAGAGACATTAAAATGTCCTTCTTTTTGTGCCTTGACTCTCCCTTCAGCACAGCCTTTTTGGCTTTCAAGGCCCATCACATGACTTCTATCTTGGAGGGGCCAGCTGTTTCACTTTCAATGCCATATTAGGGGGAAAAGACCTGTCATCCTATTTCATAATTAGAGTCAAAGCTTAAAATAAAACTGCTCCAGGGGGAACTAAACATAGATTAAATTCCCATAATGGTATAAATTATTTTTGTCAGAACCTTTTCCTTGGAGTTCTAAAAACCTAAGGAAAAGGTGTAGATATCTCTAGGGGAGAGGGACATGTTGCTGAAGTCGTATAGAAAGGACTGAGAAAGGAACAGTAAAGGATTGGGGGGTGGGGAGACGAGGCCAATGCCATTTTAAACCTGGAGTTCTTAATCTTTTTCAGTCATTGCCCCACTGGCATGCTGGTGAAGACTAGACCCCTTCTCAAAATAATTTATTAATGCATAAAATAAAATACCCAGAATTACAAAGGAAATCAATCCAATTGTAGTATATAGTGTATTTATAATTTTATATTATATATATCATATATATATAATATAGTATAGTTATAATTTTTTTTTTAAAAAACCAAGCTTATAGATCCCATATTAAAAATGCCTGCAAACAACTTTGCCAAGGGCCTGCCTGACCAATACCTTTGTTCTTCATTTAAACAACTTTAGGCACTATCATAATAACCCATCACCAAAAGGTTCTTGTTAGACATAAGCATTAAAAATTTTTAAAAAGCTTTAAAAAAACAAGTTTCTCTAGCCCAGCTGGCACATTGGCATGTTGAACTCAAGCAGAGATCCCAGCTGAAATGAGAATCCAAATGGAAAATCCCCATGCTAGCTTTCATTTAGAAATCCTCATAGCTGGAAGCCTAAAATGGTTTTCTGTCAACCCATGGACAGACTGGATTTGAAATCAAATCTCAGAGGTGAAAAACTGTTGCTTCAAAGACAGCACGTTTTTTCCACTCAACAAGTCTGCTCTTCCCTTCACTGTGTCCTCCAAATCTGTATTTTTACCCTTCTATCGCCCTTGAAAAAAGGAGCTAATCTTTTAACTCTTTATTCCTGGTTATAAATTTGATGTTGTATATATGTTCTAATGATGTTTGTTTCTTTTCAGCCTCATTAATGAATCTTTGAGGGACCAATTGCTAGTGACCATCCAGAAAACGTTCACCTATACTCGAACTCAAGCTCAGCATCTTTTCATAATACTCATGGAGTGCATGAAGAAGAAGGAATTGGTAAGTGAGTAGGACTCTGGACCAAACTCTAAAAGGGATGGGATGAGCGGCGCTTTCTACCAATGGTAACCTGGTGATGTAGTTTTCCCCCTGGCAGTCCTTCACAAGCCCACATGATATGACTGACTGTCCATGCTCCATCATGGGGCCCTGAGTGGCCACTTCCAGGTCTCATAACTGAGACTTTCCTCCTATAGGGACTACTTTCCCCTATATTTCCCATCTATCTCCTGTCAGGGGTTTGAAGAACATGGTCTGGACTTTTTGTAGAACAGGCCACCCATTTGTTCAGATAACTACACTGCTTAGCTATGGGGGTGGTTTTTAAGGATGGTGGTCACATGGAAATATTCATAAATATTTGTAAGGATCAAGGGAGAAGCCAGAAGATAGGGCAAAAAGTGAAGATATGAGAAAAAGAAAAAGAGAGAGAGAGAGAGTGAGAGAGAGAGAGAGAGTGAGAGAGAGAAAGAGAGAGAGAGCAGGGATAATATTGGCAATATGCTGGGAATGAATGGATTCAAAATTGCACCTAGTGAGGTTGAACTCAGCAAAGAGAAAGACCACCTCATTATTGGAGATTGAAGTAAGATGAGAGAGAGTAGTGATGTCAGGAGGGTATAAAATGGAGAAAAGAGAAGAAAGTCTTGGTGAGTGGCCTCAATTTTTTTTTATAAACCTAGAAGTAAAATCCTCACTTATGAGAGTAGGTGGAAGGGGTTCTGTGGGAGGTTTAAAGAATAAAAAGGAAGATTTAGCACAGCTCATTGGTGAGTTGGATAGATAACCAGTATCGGAGAAGTAAAATGATTGCCACTTGAGATTAAATAACATAAATTTACAGTTTGCCTATTTAGTACAGTTTCATGATTTCCTCTAGTTGTAGTCAGCACCATACTAACTAGACATACTGTCTAGACTAGATATAGAGCATGACTAGACATACATAACAGCAAAAGAGGAAGATGGTGGTATTAATATAGGCATGGAGTTGGAAAAATGTGATAAGCACTTGGACAAAGGGGCAAGAGATTTGAGAATAGAAGACAATATAGACTGAACTGGTTCACCAAGGGGCCAATTTGAGAAGGGAAGAAAACGTAGCTGGAGCAAGCATGAAGGCCTGGAAAACTATGGAGGGATGAATATATTGGTGTTCACAGTGAAGATGAAGAATAGAACCAGGGATCATAAAGAGTATGGAATGGTGGGATGATCAAATAAAGGAATTTGGGAACTGAGGTAAATGGAAGGGAAAACACATATTGGTAATGTTTTTACCATCCTTGTAGCTGAGGTTGAATAGAAGAGATCATGGGAGCTGAGATGGTTGGGGAAATAAAGAGCAGTGAGGGTGTCAGATTTATACTGAAAGCTTGTAGTATGAGGACAGGAGTTGGAATCAAAAAGAAGACTTTGACCTAGGCACTAAACTCACTGAAGAAAGAAAAAACACGCCATGACAGTCAGTATTAACAGCCACCAGAATCTGGATTGGGTAATAAAATTTGGATGGTGTAAATTTTGGAAAAGATGTTGTTGAGTGATAGTGGTAGAGAGAGAGTCTGGAAGTAGCAATGGGAAGCATCTACTTTCCCTCAGTGACTGATAAGCAGAGACATATGCAAAAAAAAAACCGTATATTGGAAGAGTGGCCAGAGATTCAGTTATCTGGAGGGAGACAGGTATTAGGGAATGCTAGAAGATGGAAGGTCTGAAAGAGAAGTTTAAACTGAGGGCAACTTTGTTAATTATGGAGCAGGCATTTGAAGCGCTTCTTAAACTATGGTTCACAACCCTATCTGGGTTCTTGATAAATTTGGCAACAGTAAAAGGTTTCTGAACACACAATGACCAAAAATTAATTCAAAATCAAATGCATAATGAATCCAAGGTGTTTCTGATAGTGCTTGCAGGGAGCATAACACAACATTGCAGCAGCCTTGGTGCTAAACACAAGGCACGTGCACTTTGCAATGGGCATGCCGTCAAGCCACACAATGCCAACTAGCTCTGACAAAACCAAGTTTCAAGTGGAAAAAGTTTAAGAAGCCCTGTTCTAGAGATACAAAAGAAAGGAGCAATGAGATCTAAAGTGGGATACTGGGGTCTTAGGACTGAGGTGGACAGGAATGATGGAGTGGAAAGCTGGGGCTGGAAGGGAGATCTGCTCTTTGGTAAATGGAGAGTCAGTATTACTGGAACAAGAACAGTAATTGTGGTTGAGACTATGTTAACCTTTGAGGAATGAGTCTAGGCAGGAAATAAGTGGATAGGGACAGGTCTACTATGCAAGGCAGGTGACTAGAAGGTTCAAAGTTGTCCCTCAAGGTCTTGGAAGGCAATGTTATATCCTGTGAGTCATCAGCAAGTGTGCCCCATGAGAGGCATGAGCAGCAGGATATATGTCCAGAGATCAAAACAGAAGGCAACAGGTCATGACCCAAGCATGAGAGGGATCTGGGTAGGAGAGAAAGGGAGCCTTTGGAAGTAGCCAGGGAGCAGGGGGTAGACACAAGCAAGGTCTAGCCTGGCACTATTGTGAGTGTTACCGTATCTGTGTGTTTTGTCGGTTGGGCTCATAATCTCCCTGATGCACAGCTGGCTCCTTCCATTTTTCCTTTGAACTTGCTGCGATGTTGCTTGCTCAGTCTTTTTCATCAAATATTTGTAGTGGTGCTTCAAGAATTATGACTCTGCTAAAGTTGTCATCCAGACATATCAACTAGAATAAAACAAATAAATTCAAGTAGCAAAATAGGTGCCCTTCCCTACTAGATATGTTTCAGTTAACCTGATTTTAGCTTTGGGATTTCAGCTTGCTTCCCAGTGGTGAATCATTTATGTCCAGTGTCAAATGTCCTCAGTAACAGGAGGAACAAAGTTAATGTGCCACACAGCATTGAAATGAAGTAGAAAAAAATTGGTGTCCAAGTAGGGCTGGAGGGTTCTTTTAAGCAGTTTCCATATTGTTGTACAGTCGATGATGAACCACTGTTTACAACCTCTTCTAAATGTTGTGCATTGCATAGAATGATTAGAAATAGCCTCTGATGGAGGAAAAATAGCAGTTCTTCCCGTGTGTCCTAATCTAGCCAGAAATATCACAGGGAGACAGATGTAGTGAATACTGTTCTAAGAATTCAGTCTACTGTTCAGTGGACCCTGAGATTTACTGTGTCACCTCAGGGGTGCAGGGCTGAATTCAACTGCAAATAATCTGCAACCAAGAATGCTCATTCTGGCCAGTGAATGGGAGAAGGAGAAAATCAAACCTAATCTCTTCTATCCTAGAGAGTTTAAGACTGACCAAAGCCCAGTGCAGAGATCCTGGGATGACTAATATTGGACGTTCTTTCTCCCTCACCAGGACTCTAAGGCCAGACCTAAAAGAACAAAATCCAGGGATTTGGCTTAATTCAGTAAGCATTTATTAAGCACCTATTGTGTTCAGAATAATTGTGATATGTATTGAGCAGTGCTTCTCAACCTTCCTAATGCCGCAACCCCTTTAATACTCGTATGTGGGCATATCTGCATGTGGGTGGACTTGCCTGGAGACAGATAGAGGAGCAGTGTGTCAGTTAATAAGACCATCGGAAATATGTGTTTTCCAATGGTCTTAGACGACCCCTGTGACCCCTGTGAAAGGGCCATTCGACCCCGAAAGGGGTTGTGACCCACAGGTTGAGAACTGCTGATATTGAGGAAGTCGTACCAGTTAAATATGACATGCTCTCTGCCATCATAAAGTTTGCCATCTATTAGGGTTCAGATAAATCCATTCTGGTGAAGGAAATATAATGAGTTATTTGTTCCATTCACATTTTACTGATTCAGAAAGATCAAATAAAAGGTGCAAAAACAGTAGGATACCACAAATGTGTGTGAAAGTTACTACTGTCATGCAAGATCCCCTCCTGAGAAATCACAAAAAACACAGGGCCTTAAGAATATTTGTGCTTTTATATCTTATTTCTTTTAAGCCTCACAGTGGCTCTGTGAAGCAGGTAGTATAAATGTTACTGGTGCCATTTTACAGATGAGAAAACTAAGCCTTAGAGAAGTTAAATGATTTGTCCATGATCACATAGCCGGTAAGTATCACAGGCAAAATTCAAACCTAAGTCTGAATCACATACTTTATCTTCTCCTTTACATTGGCCTAATGAAACACTTCAGTAGTTTTCCATTTAGGGATGAAAAAGCTGGGGAGAAGAGTAAAGATGAAGAAATACCAGCTTTAACTGCATATGGGAAAGAGACAAGCAGTCTATAAAATTCCTATACAAAAAACTCAAGCTGGGCTTGGGCCTCAATGTCTTGGCTGCTGTTCTTCTGTGAAGGTTGCTACAAGACTCCGTTCTCTCTGACATTGTCCTGAGAATTCCTCTATAATTCAGTGACTAGCCATGTTTCATCTTCCATATTACTCTGCCTGAAAAGGCTGATAAGATTATGAGCTTGTAATGTCATGCCTCACACCAACAGCATTGATTTTCTTCTCACTGGATGCTAATGATTTTCCAATGCCACCACCAATAACTGGTGATAAGTCTTAACAGAAAATATAAGTTTCTCAGTGGCCCTGCAAATATGCTCAAAAGCCTGTCAGAATTAAAATTGAGTAGCCCCAGTTAGGGGCTATAAGACAAATGAGGTTGCATTTCTATGGAAATGGTTTGTGACTGTTTCCATTTAGATTCTGACTTGGAATTGTCCCCTGGAGAGCTTGTTTTAAATGACAGACTATTTACTGCAGGGAATTTAATCGAATCATAATTCTGTTCTAAGGAAATCCAGTTTCAGTGCATATTTTAAATGGGTCTTGTCCTCATGTCTTTGTGGATAATGGAAAATCAGGAAATTCATAGAAACTAGGATGATGGCAGAGCCAAGATGGCAGCATAGGAGCAGCAAGAAATCGCAGCTCCGACACAACCACATCAAATACCCAAAAAATATGACTCTAAACCAATTCTAGGGCTCTAAAACACACAGATATATTTCCTGCTGAAGGCAGCTCGGCTCAAAGCGACCATTTCAGCTCTGAGAGCCAAAACTAGCCCAGCCTGAAACAGCAGCTTTTGCCCCAGAGGTCTGGACGAGATGAGCCCTGCCGCAGCTGGAGCTTCAGGAGAGCGGATCTGCGGCAGCTCTGGCAGTATCCAGAATTATCAAACCATAAGAAAAAAGGACTAAGGTTAGTGGAACTTGGATGAAAACTGGGGAAGAAAAGCAGGTCTGGCCAAGCCGCATCCAGGGCAAAGAAGTGGGAAGTGCAGGTTCTGCACCCGCCTCCACATTGCCGCTTCAGAGCTCCTGGCCTGCAGACAGCAGGGGAGCCAAGCCATTGTTCTGAGGCCAACTGCTCTTACGTAAACGTGGCCTAGATCCGGATCGCGATCTTGGGTGGTGGTCCTGGGGTTTTTTTTTTTCAGTGAGCCAGAGCTGGGGGGCGTCCCAAAAGCCCTGGCAGCTGGGAAAACCTCAGCGATTTGGGACAGAGCTGTTCTGTCTGGAAGCAGAGTTCCACAGAACTAAAAACAAACAAACAACAAAAAAAAAAAACATTGAATGGCAACCATGAATAAGCATAGGAAGCAAAGTAAGAACAGCAACCAAACTCTAGATTCCTTCTTTGGGGAAAAGAAGGAACAAAGCAGGGAAAGGGAGGAAGACAACACAGTCAGAACTCCCCCACCAAAAGCTTCCAAGAAACATGAAGATTGCCAAAAAGCTAGAGATCAACTGAAGAAAGATTTTGAAAACCAAATGAGAGAAGTGGAAGAAAAATTGGGAAGAGAAATAAGAATGATGCAAGAAAATCATGAAAAGAGAGTCAACAACCTGAATGAAGAAATTAACACCTTAAAAAATAGATTAACTCA
>CM053590.1:143657429-143695136 GCA_028646515.1 Pseudochirops corinnae | reverse complement strand
CCGCCCATAGAAACTTATATTTTAATAAAGGAGATGACATATGCAGCCAATAAAAGGAAGTATGAAGGTCCATAAAAAGCACATGATCAAAAAAATAATAGACTTCAGAAAGAAGAGGGGTCATTTCCATCTGGGAAAATCAGGGACACTAAAATACAAATTCCTGAGAAGGGTTAATTCATTTATTCATTAGATCATTTTACAGTTGCAACATTAGCTAGTATTTATCTGCTGTGGCATAATAAGGAACAAAGAATGGGACATGTGATCCATGAATAAAGAATCTAGCATGAGCATCTCCCTGAAATCTCATCCCCCATATCAGGATTGGGGGAAGGGGTAATGAGGCATGGACAAAAGAAATCGTTGGACAAAATCATTGAGGATTTTGAGAGGACAGTAATGTGAATAGCAAAGAAAATTTTTCTAACTCTTTTTGCCCATAGCCAGTTCAACTTCATGTTGTGTTTAGCACACTTGGGACATTCAAATGAACTTTATTGGTTTTAAAGCAGGGAGTAATAGAATTTGATCAATTCAATCTCACTAAACTGCTGACCATAATAATTCTTATCCTTCCACGTCATTGATCAATTTACTCTCTTGTTCTTAGAAGAGTAAGTTTTTCTAAGAACAAATGTTTATAAAGTATTTTAATTCCAAGGAGACAGAAAGGAGTACATTATGGTTTAGCTTTCCTAGGATATTGCTAGCCCTGGTGTTACATTTACTTTAGTTTTATATACAGATTACATAAATCTCATCATCCATCTGCACTGAGTAAAATGATTAAAATTTTATGCCTCCTATAAAATTATCAGACTAATTGATAATTCAGACTCGGAGACTAACACCTTCAGTCTTAACACAGAATATGCAAAGAAAGTTAAGATAAGATTTCTTATACACAATTTCTTGCCACACCAGTTAATCAGAACCACATCACTTTTCAGAGAATTGTACATGTGGCCAGAGGAAAGGCATTTTTAAAATTTTATTTTGTTTTAATTTATTTATTTACTTTTAGTTTACAACATTCAGTTCCACAATCTCTTGAGTTCAAATTTTCTCTCCCTCCCTCCCCCCATGGTGACATGCAATCCGATATGGGTTCTACAAATATGAGGAAAGGCACTTTTAAACCTTAATATTTCTAGCTCTCAGATTCCCAGGGCATCCAACAAAAGTAATAAACATTATATCATATAGAAATTTAATTATAGCAATGAGCTTTGACTATACTTTAAGAAATTCAAAGTATTCATTTAAAAATGTTATGGGGTTTCATAGGCAACAGTGAACCCTGATGGTTTCTGCCTCCCTCTAGGGAATAAAAATTATACTTGAAGATTACTGTTTCATTTTGTTATTTGGTGGGGGAGCTAATTTACTAAATAAGGTGACAAGTCATGGATAATTCTGAAGCTACTGCCCCAAAACAGTGAATTAGGGTCCACTAAGTCCTAGAATAATCCCTTCATTATATCATAAGCTATTTTTTCAAATTTTATTTTTTTTAGCCATTCTTTAAAAAATTTATTTATTTACTTTTAGTTTACAACATTCAGTTCCACAATTCTTGGAGTTTCAGTTTTCTTACTTTCCCTCTCTTCTCCTTTCCCCTCCCTATTGTAAGCTTCTTGCAGGCAAAGTCTGTTGTTTCTCATATGTATGTAGTACCATATCTGGGGGCACCTCCCAATTCACCTCTTGCATCCTCTAGACAAAGCACTTTGTAAATCTGTATCCACTCAAAATCATAGTTCACATGTGTTTAGTTTTTCAAGTCAGTCAAAGGAAATAATTAAGAGCAAAGGAATTTAATGAAATTACATAATAAAAAGTAGCAATAAAACATTTCTCCTCTAAACCTAGGGGATATTCTCCTTGAATACACAGTGAGGAGGAAGAACATATATGCCTAAGGAAAATGTGCATAGAACTACACACAAAGAATTTCTAGCCAGGTGACATATACATAGGGAAAACATTGTCAGGATACACACACACACACACACACACACACACGGGAACAAATAGGGCCAAGACATAGGGACGGAGGGACATGAAGGAAGCACACGCAGCTAGGGCCCATGTGGAAAAATAACATCTCCAGTGCTCTAGGGCTGCCATTGTCTTCTGGCATTGTGACGTTGTGCCCCTCCTACTCCTGCTAAACCTTGTTCCTTCAGGTTCTGTGTAGTGTATGGTAGTCTCCCCATTGTATTGTTGCTCATCTCACATGGGCACTATTAATATTGCTCTCATGATCCTGTGGTCACTAATGGTCACTGAAGGTACGATTCTATAGTACATAAGGTTGTGGCCTCCTCTCTAGAATATTCTTCACATTGTTCAGAAAGCTCTTTGGAACACAGAGTCACCACAACTAATTTGTGTCCTCTAGCTGAAATCTATATTCAGCTTGTCTTCCTGGTCACAAAGGGCAACTTCTCTGTCAGTGGTCTCACTCTGATTTAGGATTAGAAATTCCACATCACTGCCTATTTAATTCCTTATGAGGACCTTCTGTTTACAAGAAGGTCCTCATAAGGTCCATTTCATATCAGTTCAATCTTTTGGATCTGATAGGTCAATAAATATAAGTAAGCACAAAAGCTAGAGGATAAGATTGTCTACATTCCTGCAACAAAAAGGAGTTTTCCAGGCTTTGAGCCAGCCTTACATGGGTATCTCCAGCATCTAATGAGATACTTTGGCACAGAGTAGGTGCTTCCTCAATATTGATTTTGCGAATGAGATTTCAGGGAGATATACAACCTAGATTCTCACACTGCTGTGAACATAATTATTTTTTCCCGAGTGTATAAAACAGAGCCTAGATTTAGATTAGATGCTATTTTTAATTTTCAGGCTCTGGGAAATTTGTAAGCCTGTCAAACCTTTCTCTACTCTGAAGAATACTCTATTCTGAAAGCTACTAGAGACCTTACCAGAGTTGCAAAATAAAAAAAAGCTAGAAATGTGAAAGGTTCAAGAATTGATGGACCATAATTTCCCATAAACTTCTAGAGGTACCCCTTCCCTACCTTGGGTCCTGACTTGGTATCACACTAACAGTATCCTCTCATCTCAAATCTCGCCCCATTCCTGTGGGACCAACACCAGGAGAGATTGTTGCATGCCAGAATGGATGTTTTGCTTTCTCCAAGTTAGTACAAATATAAAAACTTGGACTACCATGTTTTCCAATAGCATTTGAGGATATAATATAGGATGTTAGATTTAAATCTGAAATATTTAGGAGTTATTTACTATAATTCAGCTGCCTCATTTTTTAAAAGAAGAAACTGAAGCTCATAGAGTTTAATGACTTGCCCAGGGTCACCCAGGTAGTACATGACAAAGCTAAGATTTGAACTGCTGTTTGGTTTTGTTTTACTTCAACATTTTTTGGCTGCAGCACAATGCCTTCCAGTCTTTCCTTCTAAATTATCAAGTATTGCAGGCAGTCATCAACTTAGGGAAGGGATGTTTGGGATACGGAATGCAGTTTACCATAGCAGCGAGGGTGACCGGGGTCTCAGGTCAACTCTCAAAAGCCTATTTTATACATAGTGATGGACAGCTATATCAATACCAATAGTACTGATCTGAGTTTTTAGTTCTGTGAGCTAGGGTTCACACTCAGTCCTACCTCCAGTCACCAACAAAAAATTCTCATTTCTCTGGGCAGCTCCAGAGTTCCCAACCTCATGAAAGTTATATGAGATAATCTCATGAAAGTTAAATGAGAAGTTCATCAAGACAGTAGGGGAATATTTGGAAAATACTCATACTATCCAATTGAAATTAATTGATTTATTTTATTCTTTATGTGTATGGGAAACGCTAGAATCTGTTTCTTTTCATATTGGATAGGAGTTATAGGAAGGTTTACTGAAAGTCAAAGTTAGGGATGAAAAAAAAAATGGAACCCCCTGAATTAGTTGAGCGTTTGCTTTCCTGTTGGGAGAAAAGCAGTTTGATTCAAGTAATTCAAATTAATGTGTAAAGGACTGAGAGATAAAACATTCCCATAGATATTTGTATTTTAAAAGAAAAAACATTAACCCTGGTAAATCTCTAATTGATGAGATTTCTCACAAGGAAAGAGAAGGAAATGAAAATATTCAAGCAGTTTAGGGGGAAAGATATTTCATTTAGGGAACCAACAGGAAGCAACACCAGCCTTGTCCAAGTATCTACCCTGGAATAAAGACCCCTACCCCATTCATTCTGGATTCCACTATTTCTTCTCTTTCTTTACTTTTGAGTTCACAAAACAGAGTGAATTTGTTGCCCACATGTTCACATTCAGCAACAGCAACAACAAAAATCCACTATTTTTTGAAATGTCTTCATTTATCTATATTTCTTCTTATGTTAGCATTTATGGTCTATCTTGTTAGACACGCCAGTCAAGAGAATGAATACATTCATCAAACTTTTTGTCTTTATGTAAGGACCATTACCCTCCTGTTGGTTCCCCTCCCTCTCCATTTATCATCTGCCTTCACTTAACCTAAACTTTGATTTGGAAAAATTACTCAAGATTATTAAAGATAAATACACATTAAAAATGACTTATTAATGATAGCCTCTGCTTCCAGTCATTTTTCTTAGGTGTCTATCTTTCCTATCTGTCTATCCACTTCTTTGTCCTTTTTGGGAGGGTTGGGAGAGTTGGGAGGTGTTTAAAAAATCCCTTTGGGGAATGTTTCTCCCCTCTCTATATCCCACAAAAACTTTTTTTTTCCTTTTTCTTTCTGGACTTATTGTGTCTGCCCCATATACCCCTTAATTTTTCACATTAAGTGTTTCCCATGGTTTCTGGTATTTTGTTTGACATGCTAGGTATTCTTTTGGGGGCCTTTTTTAAAAAATAAACTCTTAAGATTTATAGTTGAAACGTGACTTAGAGGTCACTTAGTCTAAAGCTTTCATTTTATAAATAAAAAACTGAATTTTAGAGAGGTTAATTCAATTCACTTCAATTCCACAAGCATTTATTGAGTGACTAGTATGTTCTAGGCACTGAGGATACAGTAACAAAGACCAAAATAGTCTTTGCTGTCTAGGGGCTTATATTTTGCTTTTTTTTTTTTTAACCTTTTTTTTTGGAGGAGGGAAGGCAGGGCAATTGTGATTAAGTGACTTGCCCAAGTTCACGCAGCTAGTATGTGTCAAGCATCTGAGGTCTGATTTGAACTCAGGTCCTCCTGACTCCAGGACCAGTGCTCTATTCACTGCACCACCTAGCTGCCCCTGGGCTTACATTTTGTTGAAGACAAAAAGCTATCCTACAGAAAAGATTTGCCCCAGGTTACACAGGTTGGGCATAAGTAGCAGAGTCACCATTCAAAACCAGACCTCCTGCTCCACATTTAGTGATATTTCCACCCTGCCATCCTGCCTCCCTCAGAGCTGCTACTTTCCTCAGAATGCTGTCTTTGCTTCAATACTTCCTCCTCTGTCTCTGATGACCATGTTGATACCAGCCAGTTAGCAACCTAGCAACCCTTCCCCTACTAGTCAGCTATTTTGTGGTAGCTTTTTATTCCTTCTTCATTGAGACCTGCCCCATCCATAATGCTCACACCAGTCATTACCCCAGGTCCTTCACTTACCAACATTTATTTACCCTTCTTGTTGTCTGGGCTCTGGCAATCTGCTTGCATCATGTGTTGGTTTGATTTTTTAACTCAAATAAATGGCCTCACATTATATGGTTTAGGGTGTTCAATTACTCTAGCATAAACTAGAATCACACTCTGAACTGCAACCCAAATGGTGACATAAAACCCTTTACAAAGGGAATAAAATTATACCCCCTTTATCAAAACGTCTATCATCTAGCAACCTTGACTGCTGCAAAAACAGCCTGAACTCAAAGCTGAAGTTTATGGGTTCCCAAGAAAACTCCACTAAATGCTCACACTTTCCCATCACTGCCCCCCCAGCCTTTCTCTTATTTGATAATTTATTGGATCTTATTTAACATACACTTTATATTAATATTTATCTTTTTTTAACCCAAAGCTTGTTAAAAGCAGCAAAGGAAAAGCAGGATAAGATGGTAATACTTGTTAAAGGCAAACATCTCTTGATAGTCAGAGATATGGTTGCTGTGGGTGGACCCAGAAACTCAAAAAGACAGAGAACAAGCCATCCTAGGACTCAGTCCAGTAATAGATGTTCATAGTGATATCTTGAATCGTCAAGAAAAGGTTAATATATGTTGATCATTCACTGTTTTAGAAAAGAGAGAATTTTCTTTATTTCAGCAAAATATCTTCTTTTTTCAACTTTAAAAAAATGTTGATGTTTAGGGTAATAAGCTTTAGTTATCTGAAAATTCAGTTATATAGAATGTTCAGTGGAATTCATTGAGGAATTTTCCATGAATGTGTGTGGGGGGATGGGGGTGGTTAGAGATAAGTCTAACTTGAATAATTCTCAACAAATTTTCCCTCATGCTTTCTTCTTCTTCATGAATTCTTCTTTATATTCAATAAGGCGAGCATAAATAAGTGAAGTGAACACAATCTAAATGCCTGATTTTAAGCACTATTTATAACTGCTGTCCCCACACAAGTAATAAGTGACAAAGGCAAGATGGGAATCCAGGTGAAGTGACTAATTAGCAAATAGTGGAATAGAGACTAAAAGCCAAATTGTCAACCACACCACACATCTAAGCCAGAAAGGGTGGGTCAAGGAGCTTAATCGAGGATGCGCCTAATCATTTCTCATTGATTAAGAAATGTCTATATGATGTCTCCTATTTCTCTCTTCCTTACCATTTCCTTCTCTTCTTTCCTTCATCCTTCCACATCTCCCATGTATGCACTTGTGAGGAGCGTTAGAAGCTGTTCTTTTTTCAAAGCTAAACATTTCTACAGAGGCAGAAGAAGGAAAAGGAGAAAGGAAGGATGAAGGAATGAATGAACAAACACCCAGGTGGGATAGTGATCTACAATCCCTGTTTTGACACTGACATTCCCTCTACCTCTCTGCAGCTAAGCCTTGCAAAGCCCCTACTCAGAGAGATTCCACGTCAGTCCTGGAACAACTGAGTGCACCAAGAAAAAGGGCACCAGTGAGGAGGTGACAAGCCTGGTTTTATTCATAGATTTCAGAGCTCAGAAAGACCAATTCATGAGATGAATTCTCAGTAAGATAGATAGATACATATATATATGGATACATAGAGATGTGATATATAAGGTTTGAGAGACATAATTTCTGGGTAATTAATTATTTTATTAATTATGCTAGCAGATAATAAACTCTCAAATGCCAAAGACCCATCATGGAATGCATTCAATGCTTATATGCCTTTAGAAAAGTGGGTGTTCCTAAGGGTGGCAATCAAGTCTGATTGGTTAACAATTAATGAGAAGAATGAATATTATAATGAGAGGTAGGCTTAATTCTAGTGAGGAACTGGGGAACATAACTCTGATTACTCCCTCTTGCTAGTCTCTTATCCAGACTAGCCCATATTAGGGAAATCTAGACAAAAAGGGGGTCCACCTCTACTCAGACCTGGCTGACTAAAAGACAATGGGTCGGATTTTACTGGAATAGAATCTCTTTGTAGGATTTTTCTAGTTGGGTGGGGCAACAACTCTATCATGTAAGATAGTCCTAGGTGGGGTAAATTTTTGCCCAAGGTCAGAGATTTCCCCAAAGATTTGTTATTTAATAATCATTTCTTTCAGAGAGATAGAGTCAGGTAAGATAGACAAGTAGATTGGTAGATAGATTAGATGAATAGATACACAGATAACATTGATAGATACGTGGATAAAAAAAAAAATTAAAGGAAAAAAATGTTAGCCTGGACAGAGGAAATAACTTGTGTGATTGCTAGCACTTGTCACCAGCCTGTTTGTGTGTCACTCACTTCTGAGATGGACTGCTGTGCACAGCTGAGCTAAGTCCAAATGTTTCCAAATTACCTGATTTCTATCCAGGTCCCAGCTGTTTACCAACAGTGAGCCATAATGACTCTTCCTCTCCTTTAGCATGGGCTCTCAGCAGCTATATCATGCCATTCCAGCTGTTTCCTCCCCTCCCTCAGATAGAGCTTTTTCTCTGCCAATGTAGGGATGGCTTGATAGCCTTTTGGATTTTCACAAAGTAAGCTGAAGACTGGGAGAGGCTTGTTTTCTGATACTGCCTTGCAGTGTGCCTACAAGCTCACAGACGCTCAGTGGTGGGCACAGGCACAAAGAGAACCAGGGAAAAGGCAGAAAGCGGCAGAGCAGATGCCAGGACTAGCTTATGCAATAAACAAATAAACATGGGCATATGCAGTGAAAAGCTCAGGGAAAACTGCGAAAAGCAGGAAGCAGAAAAGCCTTCTCCTGGCATACACAACCTGACAGTGAGCCTGACGAGTAAGACCCCTTGGGCCATCCCCAGGAAAAGATACAAAGATCTGAGTTTACCCATCAGCCCCTTTGGGCATGCCTAGTAGGAAGATATTCCTACCATCTCCAAGCTGTGAGCGTCCCAATGTAATGCAGTAGCTCACAGTTAGCCAAAGCTGATTCTCACCTGTGGAAATGGATTTCATCTTTAATGATGTAAGGAATTCACCCATCCTTGATCTGACTGAGCATAGGACTCAGATCCTTGTCACAATGGTGTACAACTGTATATATGTATGTATGTATGTATGTATGTATGTATGTATGTATGTATGTACTCTAGAATGTATACCAGGAAGGGAGAATGTTGCAAGTGGCACTTGCTCTTCTTTTCAGGTATACAAAGGTTTTTTTTTTTGTTTTTGTTTTTTTTCCCCTCTTAAAATATTTGAAATAAAGATAATCAACAAAGGAAAAGGGGCTTAAACTACGTGTCGCACCAGCCTTGGAGTCAGGAGGACCTGAGTTCAAATTTGGCCTCGGACATTTGACACTTACTGTGTGACCCTGAGCAAGTCCCCCTCACAAAAAAAAAAGAAATTGAAATGACAGCCCCGCCTCAGGCTCACCCAACCACTTCTTGACAGTCTTCTTACCATATCTCAGAACATTCTCCACCCTCCACATCTTTCTAATTCTGCTGCTGAGAAGAGTAATCAGATCAACACTACCATTGCTGGAAAGAATGTGTCCGTCACTTGCTCAGTGATACCAATCACCTCTCTAAAACTTCCTTCCCCCCATCATGCATTGTCTTCCCTTATTAGAATATAAGCCCTTCAGTGGCCGTGACTGTCTTGCTTGCTTGTATAGGTGGCACTGTGGAAAAGGGCTAGATTTGGAGTCAGACTTGAGTTCAAATCCTGTCTCAGACACTTACTAGCTGTGTGCCCTTAGGCAAGTCACCTAACCTCTCTCAGCTTCATTTTTTTTTCATCTGTAAATTGTTTTTGTTTTTGACTTTTTTGGAGGGGAGAAGACAGGGCAATTGGGGTTAAGGGACTTGCCCAAGGTCACACAGCTAATACATGTTAAGTATCTGAGGCTGAATTTGAACTCAGGTCCTCCTGACTCCAGGGCGAATGCTCTACTCACTGTGCCACCTAGCTGTCCCCTTTTATCTGTAAATTGGAAATACTAACATCTACCTCAGGACTGTTATGAGAAACAAATCAAGTTAGATGACACAGGGGAAGTACTTTGCAAGTCTTAAAACACAGTCTGTTATCATCCCCAATTCTTAGCACAGTTCCTGGCAAATAGTAAGCACTTAATATAAGTTTTTTTTCATTTATTCAACACACTTTTCATCTGTTAAAGGATAGGAGCTGACTCAAATGCTGTGTAGGGACCATTTTAGCCAGAATTTGTCCTTGATAGTGACATGCAGTCATTGAGATTTTTTTTTTGGAAGGGGGGAAGGCAAGGCAATTGGGGTTTAGCGACTTGGCCAAGGTCACACAGCTAGTAAGCATTAAGTGTCTGAGGCTAGATTTGAATTCAGGTCCGCTTTACTCCAGGGCCAATACTGTACTCATTGCACCACCCAGTTGCCCCCATTGAGATTCTTAAATGCTTAAATGCCATGTCCACATCTGTCACCCAATCTGTATTACTGTACCAATCAAGTGAATGCCTTATTCCAAGGATGCTAATGTATCAACAACAGGCCTTTGCTGCTGAAAAAGCACTATTGCTACCCCACCTGGTAAAGGGCAAATCTAACGTGAGCTCAGAGCCAATTTATGGCTTCACTGGAGCTCTCAAAAAACCACATTAGTGGGGCAGCTAGTGGCACAGTGAGTAGAGCACTGGCCCTGGAGTGAGGAGGAGCTGAGTTCAAATGTGACCTCAGACACTTGACATTTACTGGGTGTTTGACCTTGGGCAAGTCATTTAACCCCAAGCACCCTGCCTTCCCCCCTCCAAGAAAGACAAAAAAAATTTATAAAACCAGTAATTCTGAGTGATTCTTTACCTGGTGCTTATTTCAATTCATTTGAAATACCATACTTTTTCCAGTCAGTCTTCTGAGTTTACAAGACCAAGACTTGTAATTTTGTTGTTGTGAGAATTAATAAGTATTCAATTAGCACCTTCTTTGTGCCAACAAGTATACTAGGCATTCAGAGCATAAATACTAAAGATAGCCCCTACCCTTTACAAGTTTATATTCTACTGTAGTTTTCATTTGTTTTCAATCATGTCCCACTTTTCAGGGCCCTATTTAGGGTTTTCTTGGCAAAGATTCTAGAATAATTTGTCATTTCCTTCTCCAGCACATTTTGTAGATGAGGAAACTGAGATAAACAGAGTTAAGTGACTTGACCAGGGTCACACCCACTGTCTGAGACCAGATTTGAACTCAGGAATGTTAGTCTTCCTGACTTCAGGCCCATCCACTGCACCACCTATTTGCCCATGGTCACCTAGATAGTACATGTCGGAAGAACAATTTTAATCTGACTTCTTGACACCAAATCCAGTAAACTATCCCCTGTACCACACAGCCATCCCACACAAGGTATCATTAAAGACAAAATCACAAGAGCTGTGATGACTCCAAGAAGTGTAAGGATGACCAAAGTTGACCTTTGTTCATCTCTGTTTAGAAGAAACTGACATCTTTGTGGTACATGGCCATGTAAAGGAGCTATGAGATAAGAAGCCATCTGTCACTGAAAAACAGGGAGATCCCATCTGTCCTGGACATCTATGATGGATGAAACCTTTTATTTTCCTTGCTCCTGTCTCATCTGCTTTCACTTGGTTTAGCAGGACCCATTGGTGCTGTTATAATATAGACTATGGCCTCAGTCGTCATTGTAATTTTCCTATTTTCAGAGGTATAGTATGAGCATCAAGGTTAATTACAGGCCACCTGTTGCCCTACTTAACAGTGATCTATTGATTAAGGGTCCTTTCATAGTATATATACTTCACATATTGATGTATTAAAGAGATTATGTTAAAAATAACAGCATGTGGACAAGTGTAGAAATCTTTTGGAAAGAAAGAAACCTCTGTTCTTCCTCTTTTCATCCACTTGCTTATTTACTTCCAGCCTTCTTCCTTGATACCGGGCCCATCATCTTCCTAAACTTTAAGGATACTCTGTCTATACAAAATCTTTTCCCTGTTTAGATAGTTGTCAAAATACCATTTGCAACAAAGAACATGAATGGAATATTTGTTTTTCTGTCATGTTTCACTCTTAATGACCCCTTTTGGGGTTTTCTTGGTAAAGATACTGCAGTGGTTTGCCATTTCCTTCTCAAGTTCATTCTACAGATGGGGAAATTGAGGCAAATGGGGTTAAGTGACTTGTTCAGGACCACACAGCTAGTAAGTGTCTGAAGTCACATTTGAACTCAGGAAGATAAATCTTCTGACTCCAGGCCTGGCATTCTATTCTTTGTGCCAGCTCACTCCCCTATTGAAACATAGATTTCTCTTTCAACTCAGGGCCTTTGTCGTAAAGTATACATTGCTCCTCCCTTATTACTTTGTTTCTTACCCCTAATTAAAAATAACAATGAACAAATGAAAAAGCATTACTATGTATTAGGACTTGAGCTAAATGCTTGTGTCATGAATGCAAAAAGCAAGGCAGTCCCTGTTCTCAAGGAGTTTGCATTCTATGGAGAAAGACAACCCATAGTATGGTGAGTAGAGAGGCATGTTTTTGGTCTTAGAAGGCACAGGGTTAGTGAGTAGAGCTCTAGGGAAATTGATTGACAGTATTTTCAGGAATGGGAGTAAAGATTTTTGCTATTCCCAAAGTTAGAGGTAGAATGAAGTAGAGGGAAAAGGGTACATGTACCACAGCATGGTCTCAACATGGTGGGAGAGCAACATGTTAGGTCAATTTATTTGCATCGTAGCTGTTCATCCATCCATTTCAAGCTGGTATCAGATTAATAGAAAGAGAAATTAAATTAAAGAAAAAAAAAGCATGATACAGTAGAAAATGAATTTGAAGGTAGAGAACCTCAATTCAAATCCTAGTTCTGTGGCTTTCTGTGTGACTTTGGGCAAGTCACTCAAAATCTCTGGCCCTCAGTAGCCTCATCTATTTAATAAGAGTACTGGACTAGATGACTCCTAAGGGTCCTTTCAGTTCTACCATCTATAACACTATGATCTGTGATGCTACCAATCAATGTTGGAGAACTCAACAGTTTTCCTAAACCTGAAGCCCATAATTTAACACCAGTACTCTTCTGGTGATTTTTCTTTATGCCTAAAAGTCATGGAATGCCTCAGTTTTCAAAGAATTTAAATTGTAGGTTTACCCAAAGGGCATTAGAGGCAGAAAAAGCCTACTTTGTCCTACAAATAAGGATTAACTCAAGAGAAATGGGTTAAAGGATATCTGTCAGAGAAATATACAGCCAAGGGGGAAAATGGGCTGGTTATATAGTGAAAACAAGATATATAATGGATAGACAGCTTCCATACTCTGTTTGTATGTACACAATGTAAAGAGAACTAAACTCAAGCTTCCAGAATGTTGGGTAGCCACCTTGTGGCTGATATATGGGAAAACATGGATGAAAGTTGCAGAAGATGGGCAGGCTTGGATTGGTCATAATGTACATCACTGGAAGTAATTCCTGCTTTGATGAGGTGATAGACCCATGAGAGTATTAGAGTAATCCATAAAAAAACTATTTTTTCAAAATAATTTGGCTAGGGGTATTGAGAAGGAACCATTTAGATGTACAGATTCATTGAACCCAAATCCTAGGAAATGGAAGTGGTTGTTAATTTATATGAAAGAATACATTCAGTAGAAATAATTCCTAACTTTTATCCCATGACTATAATATGCTTTGTTGGTAAAGATTTTGGATTTTGAAAAGGAGGACAACTCTTTGGGGAAGTTGAGATTTACACTGATAGTTATGAAAACAGCAGGCCCCCAGCCCATCCAAACATTTGACCAGATTTCTAACATGAAATTAGCTGAGCCTCAGGGGCTAGCATAATGAATTATCAAGCTGTTGCTTCCTGCTAAGCCTAAGCAGGATCCTTCTCCTTCAGGAGCCCAAAGTGCTCATGCTATTGGCCAAATTTCAACCCTACCTTCATCATTTTGGTCACTTTTTCCTCATTTCAAAAAAAATAAATATAAACAGGCACTGCTTTGGGGAAAGGGTTGCATGGAAGCAGATGAGCAGTTATATGTGTATTGTGGGCTCTTCTCTTAAAACAACAATGATAGAAATCAAAGTCCATGGAGTATGCATGAATAAAGCATCCAGATGGCCCCATGCATAGGCCTGGAGTGAGGAATATTCATCTTCCTGAGTTCAACTCTGACCTCAGACGCTTATTGGCTATGTAATTCTGGGCAAGCCACTTAACCCTATCTGCCTCAGTTTCCACATATGTAAAATAAGTTGGAGAAGAAAATGGCAAACCACTAGTATCTTTGCCAAGAAAATCCCAAATGGTGTCACAAAGCGTCGGACACAACCGAAAAACAACTGAACAATAAATTTACATCTATGATGTCCATACCCTGGATTCATCCTGACATTACTTTGATGCCTCAGAATAGCTTCAAAAGAAGGTGAAGCTTCTGTACGGTTGTGCAAAAGGTTTGTTGCAAATGTTCTTTTAGGAGCAACAGAGGAAGAGAAGATATAAGCTTTCCTCTTTGATTTAGAAACCCATTTATTTTGTCTTGATAGTAAAAAAAACTTAAGATCAGACTAGGGAAAAATGTTTTATGAGGAGAAAGGAAAACTCACTGAAATCAATGTGTAGTTACATCAAAAAGCCAGAGTTTATTCATTTTTCTTAGGTAAGTAACTTACTGTAAGTATTCTTGGAGTAGCTAATTTCCTGTGGTAAGCTTAATTCCAAGGTTCCCACTCCACTTTCCAGAAATACTTCTTCCTGTTCATCCTTATTTGAAATGTACCTGCCAGTACGAAGGTACTTGGCCTTCTGCTGCTCACTAACAAAAGATTTAACCACTGACGTTAAAAAAAGAAAAAAAATCAGCATCTGCCATCAGGGTCGCCTTGTCTGATGCCTACTTTCTTCTGGTCTGTTACATTTGCCTGAATAATTTTGTGATTGCGACATATGTTCGCGGAGGCTGTGCTTGAAAACCAGTCTAAACCTCCAGGTGATTCAGTGATCCCCAAAGCAGAAATAGCCAATCAACTTGAAATTGTAGGCTAGACCATTTGAAATGGAACTTGTCATGCCCAGTCAAAGCTTTTGACTTCTTGTCACTTCTGAGAGTTCTTGAAGAGATTGAAGGAGCCTGGCAGGTAGGTTCAAAAGGTCCCTGAGTCTATAAAATGTTCCCAAGTCTTTCCCACACTTTACCAGATAAAGGGCAATGATCCAGCAGATAACAAGGAGATGTCTCCCTTCCTCCCTTCTCTTCACACTCGCATTTGGAAATGATGTTCCAGTGACCTTATCTAAATTATTAGTATTTATTTCAGTACTAAATTGTGACTCTTCATTTCCTTTCTACAGAGTCAGGGAGGGAAATATGGGTAGGTGAAGTTCTCCTTGATGTTTACAATCCTAAAATAGCATCATCAAACTATGTTTTCTATTGGTGAGAAAAGAATGATCCCTTCTTAGGCAAGAAAACAGTGCCAAATGAGGATGTCTCCCATTATTCAAAAAGCACTAGCAGTTTACCAACTAACATTCATGTTTGTTCAGTTGTTTTCTGTCATCTCCAACATTTCATGACCCCATTTGGGATTTTCTTGGCAAAGGTGCTAGAGTGATTTGCCATTTCCTTTTCCCAGATGGGGAAACTGAAGCAAACAGGGACAAGTGACTTGCTCAGGATCACACAGCTAGTAAGTGTGTCTAAGGCAAGATTTGAACTCAAAAAGAAAAGTCTTCCTGACTCCAGGCTTGGCATTCCATCTACCACATCACCTAGCTGCCCACATGTTAATGTTAGGGAAGGTATATTTTCTGGTAAGCATATCTCACATGGATCAAGCCCCCATACTCCAGTCCAAAACTGGGGGCCTCTAAAGCTAACTTGAGTCCAGTCTCAGCAATTACTGTGCTAACTGAAACCTCAGAAAACTATAACAAAGGTTCAGGGAAAATTATTTAATTAGAAAGAAAAGCAAATAAAAAAAAATCAGGAATGTTCTCAACAACTCTTCATGAAATGGATACATTCCTAGTGTCCTCTTCCTAAGTATAGTCTGAGGAGAAAGTTTACATGCACACGTGCCCAAGTGCACACACACAATTACCACCCGCAAACTGGGGGAAATTCTACAGCACTTAGAACCTTGGGTACTTACCCAGTCCTTGTAGCTCTAATCAGCAGCTCTAGGAATCTGTTATTTATCATTGGAAACTTAGCAGTGTAAGCTCCCCTTCATCTGACCCATGAAGCCAAAATATTACTTGACTTATTAAAAAAAAAAGCAGCAGAATAGACTGATAGCAAAATGGAAACAAATATAATGATGGGATGAAGTCCCCATCAATATTTATATGTATCTTGACATACTCTTGTGGTCAAACCACAATATTAATTGCTAGAGTTATATTTCAACTTTTTGTAAAAAAAAAAGTGCTTCCTTTCGAAACCTCATTTATTTTAGAGTAAGTCTTATTTTTTCCATGTCTTAGACCTGAGGGATTGTGCTGATTGTCATGGTTGAGGTGAATCCTACTGAACTGCATGCGTGATTGAGCTGGCCATGAATGCTGGCCACTTCAGAAATAGCCTGTGCCTCAGCACACTCTCACCATCACAAATGCAAAAAGCCAGAAGCAGCTTCCTTTCCTAAAAATAACTGGATTATTCTGTGAAATCTTACAAAGTAGTTAGATTTTTATATTTAGCTATTTTTGATGTACTTTTCTCTTTTTATATTTCCTCTTATAGATTTTTCTCTTAACTATATTTCTCTCCCTTCATGGGGTTAGACTAACCCACTATGCCTGATATAATTCTAACCCCATGAGAGGCAGTATGGTATAGTAGATAGAAGGCTGAACTTGGAGTAAAGGAGATCCAGGTTCAAGTCCCCCCACTAGATAGTTAATAGCAGTGTGACCATAGACAACTCTTTTTTAACCTCCTAGGGTTTCCATTCCTTATCTGAAAAATGAGGTTTGGGCTTAGAAATTCAATAAGAATAATTTGAGCTCTAAATCTATGACCCTATGATTTACCCCTCTTCAGCCCCAGTTTTCCTTTCATTCAAAATTCCAATAGGCTTCCAATCACTACATAAGATCTGTAGTTCATCCCCTCACATATTTGTTTTCCACTTTACTTCCAATCTATTCCATTGTTTTTTGTTTTAAACAACTACAGGGAAATGTGCCAGAAGAACATTTTGCTACTGCCTAAAAATGGGTCTTTTGTTTTACTACCCATAGAAAAACATGCTCTAATGACACTGTTAAAGATGGTAATACTTAAATAGATGCTCACTCTTCTAACAATTCCTTCCCTGGGTGTGTTAAAAGGGAAAGTGCAGATCACAATTTAGAAAGAAATTCTTTGTTCTCTGTTTCCATGAAGAATGTGTTGTTCTTTAGTCATTTCAGTCATGCTCAACTCTTCATGACCCCATTTGGGGTTTTCTTAGCAAAGATACTGGAATAGTTTGCCATTTAGTTCTCCAGCTCATTTTACAGATGAGGAAACTAAGGCAAAACAGGGTTAAGTTTGCCCAGGGTCACACAGGTAGTAAGTGTCTGAGGTCAGGTTTGAACTCAGGTCTTGGGCCAGAACTTACCTGTCACTAAATGAGGAGGAAAAATTGATATTTGGGGCTCACAAATCAGAATTTTCTTTTTCCTGGCTCTGGAATATGTGTGTGAAATCTCATGAGACATTCATAGTTACAGACATGGCTGAAGGGTATGGTGGGCTTGTTTGTGAGAGAAAACTGTGTTGTCAGATAAATGGTACATTGAATAAAGCTTGGAACCTGAAGTCAGGATGGCCTGAGTTCAAATCAAGCTTTAGACACGTACTATTTGTGTGACTAGGCAAATCACTGAACCTTTCCCAGTCTTAGTATCCTCATCTATAAAATGGGAATATTAAAACCACCTACCTCCTGGGGTTTTTGTGTGAATAAAATGAGATAACATTTGTAAAGTGTTTTTGAGCCTTAAAGAGCCATGTAAATGCTAGCTATGGGGTCAGTGATGTTAAGAACAGTTATGGTACATTGTAGCTCATGGGTGTTTCATTGAAATAGGATCACAGGGAAAACAGGACACTTGGTGTTAGAAACAAAGACCATTGTGACAGGATCAAAGATTCGAAGACTAGATAGAAAATCATTACCTTCTCTGGAGGAGATTCAAGAATACGTTGGTTATACATGTAATCAGAAATGCCAGGATATGAATCCATTTCCTATGACTCTACTCCAGTGGTCTTTCCACTGTAACAATAACTTTATCTCTTTATCAGCAGCCAAGGTTAATTTTTCTTCCTGGTAGTAGTCAATTAATCTAGGAGGGTAGGGGGGAGAGAGAGAGAGAAAAAGAGAGAGAGAGAGAGAATATTTCCAACCTAAATCATTAAGAGGACAGCAAGAGAAAAAAGCTAGTAAAATGATCATTTTCTTGTAAAGCAAGAGTTTCTAACTTTTGTTGGAAACAGGCTTGCCCTTTGGCAACCTGTTAAAGGCTATGGACCCCCTTCTCAGAATGTCTTTAAATGTTTTTAAATTTAAATAAAATACATAAAATTACCAAAGAAACCTTTTTATTGAAATAGTCACATATATACATATACATACACACACATGCACGCACGCACACGCACACACACACATGCACGCGCGCACACACACACACAGTTTATGGACTTTAGCTTAAAGACCCTGCTTTAAAATACCAACTAAACGAGGAGGAAGAGAAGGACAAGAAGTAGTAATAGTACTAAACCTTGTTAGTGTTAATATAATGATTCAAAATACTCAACTTTAACAGAGGAGTAGCAAAGGGAAGAGGCAGTAGTAGATCCTGATATTCACTGTAAGAATCCCTATCAAAGCTGACCCATGAAACTTATTGGAGTAGACAAAGAAAGAAAGACCTGAGAGCTTTGCCCTTAAAGTAAAAGAGAGATATCCTGAAAATATTTTTCCTATAATTGACATATGTAATATGTGAAAATTCCCTAGTATTATTAATCATGGTTAGACTAAAGAAATGGTACGTATGATACTTTCAGACTGAAGATACCAGAGAGGGCGTTTCCATGTACAAATGTAAAAATGTGAAGCAGAAATTAAGTCCTAATAATTCTGAGACAGAAAGGAGAAAGGATTATTGCTCTAGGAAATGAAACTGGGCCCTAGTCAGTCTTTTAAAATGTATTAATTTAGAAACAGCAGCCTTTAATTTTATATGCAAATAGTTTTGATCCTGGGGTGGTTGGCAAACAAGAGTCAGGAAATTAGTGAAAATTAAAATCCAGCCCTTTTTAAGTCTTACTGTGATGCCTCCTTGTGAGTTGGAGGTGACTCTGGGTTCTTGGAGGTTATGCCAGAGGATCCCAGGCTCTCACAGATTCAAACAAGCATTAAAGGCTCTGCATACAGGTTCAATGATAGACTTTGTTTGTCATCTGTGGACCAGCCTCGTGACATTCCTAGAATTCAATGGCCTTTTTCCTCTCCACGTTCTTCTTTACCTCTGCATCATTTGATGCTGTTGCCACCCTGTCCTCCTGGACATTCTGTCCTTCCCAGGTTTTCATGATGTTGTTCTCACCTGGTATTCCTCCTAACTGGCTTTCACTCTGTGCCTCTCGTGCTAATTGTTGCTGTCTTCCAAAGCTCTCTCCAGAGCACCTTTCTCTTTTATCTATATAGTCCCTCATTTGTTGACTTCATGAGCTCCCATGGCTTCAATTATTATCTCTATGTTGATGACTTTCAGATCTACATATCCAGGCCTAGTCACTCTCTGGATCTCCTCTCCCAATTTCTGTGGGACAATTTGACCTGGATGTCTTATAGGAATCTTAAAATCAACATGTCCAAAACCAAAATCGTCACCTTCCCTCCAAAAATCTTACTGCTCTTCTGAATTATTTCTATTGAGTTCACCACCGTCCTACTTGTCACCCAGATATACCTCCTCAGTATCATTGTTGACTTTTTTTCACCTTATGTATTCAATCATTTGCAAAATTTTCAATCAACAAGCATTATTAAGAGCTTATAGTGTACCTGCCAGTATGCTGAGTACTACAGATGTGAAGATAAAAAGGAAACAGTCCAGACCCTCAGGGACTTTACTTTGTAGTGAGAGAGAAAACATGTACATATAAAAAGTATAAATATAATATATAAAAATGAATACATGGTTGTTTGGGGAGAGAACACATTGGTAGCTACAGGCTGGGAAGGAGAGGGATCAGGAAAGGCTTAATGAGGAAGGTGGCACTCCAGCTGAGCCTGGAAGGAAAGCAGTGATTCCAGCAAGGGGCAAAGGTTAAAAAAAAAGGAGTATTTACAGGCATGGAAGAAAGTCAATGCTGAGGTGTGGAAGTAAATGACCATTGAGTATGTGGAACAACAAGCAGGCCAGTCTAGCCATATCAAAGAATGTGTGGAGGCGAGAAGTATATAGGAAAGTTGAAATGGTAGAAAGGGGTGAAGCTGGGAAGAGGTTTAAATCCCAAACAGAAGACTTTTTATTTGATCCTAGGGGTAATAGGGAACCACTAGAGCCTGAGGGGCAGGGAGTATATAGAAAGGATAATATGGTCAGACCTGCACTTTTGGAAAATCGTTTGTTAAGTTATATGGAAGATGGATTGGAGTAGGGAGAGCCTTGATGTAGGGATTCCAAAGAAGAGGCTGTTTTCAATTATCCAGGTGAGTTGATGATCTGCACCAGGATTTTGACCTGTGAGTAGTGAGGAGGAGAGACTTTTTCAAGAGATATTTTGAGACAGAGATGACAAGATTTGACAACTGATTAAATGTGAAGGTGTGAAGGAAGGTGAAGATCCAAGGTAGATAGGTTTTGAACCTGAATGATTAGAAGGATGATTGTGCTCTCAACAGTAATGGGGAAGTTCAGAAGTTGGGTGGGTTTAAGAGGAAAAATAATGACATGTGGACATGTGGAGTTTGAGATATTTGCAGGACATCTAGTTCAAATATTGCTGGTTCTACCTCCACAATATCTTTCACATATCTGTCTAATACCTTGAAATAGCATTCCCATCTCTCCACCCATACTAGTCTAATATAGGTACTTATCACTTCTTACCTGGACTGTTTCAATGGCCTTTTAATTGGTCCACCTGTCTCAAGTTTTAACTCACTCCAACTGATCCTCCACAGAGCTGTCAAAGTGATTTTCCTCAGGTGCAAGAGTAACCATATCATCCCCATACATACACACTTAATCAGTAAACCCTGGCAGTTCCCTACTGTCTAGCCAGCTAGGTTGCACAGTAAATAAAGAACTGGACTTTGAGTCTGGAAGGTGCTCAATGCTGGCCTCAGATACTTTCAAACTCTGTATCCCTGGGCAAGTCACTTAACTTCCCTCAGCCTAGGTTTTCTCCTTGTAAAATAGGAATAATAATAGCACTTACCTCCCAGGAAGATCAGGTGAGATAATAATTGTAAAGCATTTTGCAAACCTTAAAGCACTATATACATACTTGCTATTATTATTACCTCCAGGTCTGGCATTGAAGGTTCCTCACAGAGGGGCAGTTAGGTGGTACAGTGAATAGAGCAGGGGCCCTGGAGTCAGGAAGACCTGAGTTCAAATCTGGCCTCAGACACTTAACACTTACTAGCCCTGTGACCTTAGGAGAGTCACTTAACCCCAATTGCCCTACTTTCCCCCCTCCAAAAAGGGAAAAAAAAAAAGAAAGTTCCCCATAACCTGGCACCATCCTGTATTTCCAGTTTTATTACACATTACCTTTTCCCCAAAACTCCATGATCTAATCCTGACCTTATTTTTTTTCATACATACAAGATTTTATTTCCCATCTCTGTGCTTTTGCACTGGCTGTTTGACCATCTCTCACTACCTCTGTTTCTTAGAATCCCTAATCTCGGGGCGGCTAGGTGGCACAGTGAATAGAGCACCAGTCCTGCATTCAGGAGGACCTGAGTTCAAATATGACCTCAGACACTTAACACTTGATAGCTGTGTAACCTTGGGCAAGTCACTTAACTCCAATTGCCCTGCCTTCCTCTTTCCAGAAAGACAAAAAAAAATCCTTAATCTCCTTTAAGACTCAGCTCAAGCTCCACTTCTGCATGTATGAGTTTTGTCTTGCCTTCTCCAGCCTCTGCCACTAACCCCTCTCCTAGAGATTACCTTGCTTATGATGTGTGTGCATGTATGTGAGTGTGTGTATGTGTGCTGTGTGTTTGTGTGTGAGTGTGTGCATGTTTCAGGAGGAGAGAGGGAAGAAAAAAAGAGAAGGAGAGAGACAGAGTGGGACAGAGAGAAAGGGGGAGTGGAAGAAAGGAGGGGGGGAGAAGGAGAGAAGAGAGGGAGAGAGTGTATCCAGATCTTCATGTTGCATCCCTGTTAGAATGTAAGCTCCTTGAAAACAGCGACTGTATCACTTTTATCTCTGTACCCTTCAGTGACTACCAAAATGTCTGAAATAGAATGGGTGTTTAGTAGATGCTTCATGATTGATTGACAGAAATTTGCCACCAGAAAACTAGCCAATGGGTAATAATTTTATTTATTTATTTAGTCAATGCAACTTTTGGAACTTGAAGATTTTTTGGAACTTGAAGAGGCTGTGATGTATTTTACAGGTGGAAGGCAATAAATTCATGACCCTGTAAAAACGAGGAATTTGAAGTAAATCAAATTCAGGGCAGCTAAGTGGCACGCTAGAGAGACCACTGAGCTTGGAGTCAGGAAGACCTGAGTTCAAATGTGACCTTACACACTTATTAACTGTGTGACCTTAAACAACTCATGTAACCTCTGTTTGCCTCAATTTCCTCAACTGTAGGATAGCAATCATAATTGTACCAATCTTGCAGGGTTGTTGTAAGGATCAGATGAGATAATATTTTTAAAGTGCTTGCACAGTGTCTGGCATATAGTAAGTTCTTAATAAATGTTTATTTCCTTCCGAAATCTGTTGCTAGGAATTCATTTCCTTATTCCATATGAGGAAGGGCTGTGATTTTTCTAGCTCAAAAAGAAATAGTAGAGCTGATAAAACTGTATGGTTTGATTTCTTTTTTTAAATGACACTTATTTTTTTTCCCAATTACATGTCAAGAAAATTTTTAACATGGTTTTATATTTCAAATTTTTCTCTCTCCCTCACTCCATCCCTCCCCTCCCCTCTCCTGAAAATGGTAGGCATTTTTATATAGGTTATACATGTACTGTCATGTACAACATGTTTCCATATTAGTTACAGTTGTGAAAGAAGAAACAGATCAAAAGGAAAAAAACACTAAAATGAATAAGGCAAGTGAAAAAAATATGCTTTGATCTGCATTCAGAGTCCATCAATTCTTTATGTGAATGTGGACAGCATTTTCCTTCATGAGTCCTTTGTATTTGTCTTGGATCATTGTGTTGCTGAGAAGAGCTGAGCCATTCATAGGTGATCATCACACAATGTTACTGAAACTGTGTACTATGTTTTCCTGATTCTGCTCATTTCACTTTGCATCAGTTCATACAAGTCTTCCCAGGGTTTCCTGAAATCTGTCTGTCCGACATTTCTTACTGTGCAATAGTATTCCATTAGATTCATAGCTTGTTCAACCATTCCCCAACTGATGGATATTCCCTCAATTTCAGATATTTTGCCAACATGAAAAGGGCTGCTATAAATATTTTTGCACATGTAGGTCCTTTCTCTTGTTTTGTGATCTCCCTGAGATAGAGCCCTAGTATTGGTATTACTGCATTAAAGACTATGCACAATTTGGTTGCCCTTAGGACATAGTTCCAAATTGCTCTCCAGGGTGGTTGAATCATTTCACAGCTCCACCAACAGCGCATTAGTGTTCCAATTTTCCTGCATCCTCTCTAACATTTGTCATTTTCCTTTTTTTCATATTAGTCAATCTGATAGGTGTGAGGTGGTACCTCAGAGTTGTTTTAGAGAATTTTGCATTTCTCTAATCAAAAGTGATTTAGAGCACTTCTTCATATGCCTATAGATATCTTTGATTTCTTTGGCTGAAAACTGTTCATATCCTTTGACCATTTATCAATTGGAGAATAGCTTGCATTCTTATAAATTCAGTTCTCTATATATTTTAAAAATGAGGCCTTTATCAGAGACATTTGCTTTAAAGATTGTTTCACAGTTTTCTAATCCTGGTTGCATTGGTTTTGTTTATGCAAAAGCTTTTTCATTCAACTTAATCAAAATGCTTTATTTTACATTTTGCAATATCTCTTGTTTGGTCATAAACCTGTAACTCACTTAACTTCTTTAAGAATTTGGATGACATACCACTTGAGGCATATATGTTTAGTACTGATATTACTTCATTGTCTATGGTACCTTTTAGCAAGATGTAGTTTCCTTGTTTATCCCTTTTAATTAGGTCTGTTTTTGCTTTGCTTTGTCTGAGATCAGGATTCTACTCTTGCTTTTTTTTTTTTACTTCAATTGTATTCTATTTTTATTCTATTTTATTCTGTTTACTTCAGAATGTATTCTGCTTCAGCCTTTTACCTTTATTCTATGTGTGTCTCTCTGTTTCAAGTATGTTTCTTGTAAACAACATATTGTAGGATTCTGGTTTTTGATCCATTCTATCTCCTTCTATTTTACAGGAGAGTTCATCCCATTCAAATTCACAATTCTGTTTGCTAATTGTGTATTTCCCTTTGTAATGGTAATGGGGATTTGAAGATCTTCCATGCCCTTTGTATTGGCAATCAAACAGATTCTTAGCACCTTGTTTCAAGTTCCTGATTGTATCAAGTATTAAGATCCAGAATTTGTGAATCCCACAGTGGGAGGAAGTTGCTGATATAACAGAAAGGGGTGGAACAGGGAGGAGCTAATACCATATATAAGGAAAAGCCCAAGCTAGAGAGCTGAAATTGCTGAGAGAAAGAGAGAGAACTACTAGGATCCTGAGAACTTCAGAAAACAGCTACAAATTGAGAACAGAATGGAGAACAGAACTTGTGGGGGCAGAATGGAGAACTGTGAACTTCTTCTGAGAACTGAATTGAGAACTTCTGAGAACCAGCCAGAACTGCTGAGAACTTCTGAGAGCCAGCCAGAACTTCCAGGAATGAGAACTGCTGGGATCTAGAACTGCTGGGAGTGAGCAGTGTGGAGGCTGAGGAGCTACCGTGAGTGAGAGAGGAGTATCCTTGCTTAAAGTAGCCTGCAGTTTACCTGGTGCTGAGAGAGGGTCCTAGAACTAGTGTCTCATGTCTACTAGTAGGTTGTTTCTGTGTTTTCCTGGGGCTATACTGAAGCACATGCCTGTTTGGCAGCTCGTGGCTACTTGTTTGCTCTGGGATACGCTGAAGCACTTCTGGAATGCCATGTTCCATCACCTCTGATCCTTTAATGTTGTTCTTGTGTAATCCTGAGTGTGCCTCCCTGATATTTAAATGGTTTCTTTCTGGCTACTTGCATATTTTTTCCTTGATCTGATAGTTCTGTAATTTGGCTATAATGTTCCTTGGAGTTTTTATTTCGGACTCTCTTTCCTTAGTGATCAGTGGATTCTTTCAATATGTATTTTGCCGTCTTATTCCAGGACATCAGGACAGTTTTCCTTAATAATTTCTTGAAAGGTGCTGTCCAGAATTAGGGAGGTTTACGGCTTACTCTGCCATCTTGGCTCCTAGAAGTCTATTGTTTGATTTCTGACATAATTCCATTCAAACCTCAAAAAGCAGAAGTTTGAAAAGCAAAGTTCATGGTGGATCTAAATAATGCAATATTTTTTAGGCCTTTAGATTAATAATTCCCATTCCCATTTAACAAATGTCATGCCCTTCTATTGTCAGGTTAGAAAATGCGATTTCATGTACTATTTTCTATTCTTTGCCAGCTTTATTTTTAATTTTTTTTGTGCCAGCTTAAGGGGGAAGCCCTGTAGAGGCCTGCTTTTATTCTCTTTTATGTTTCTACTTGGTTCTGTGACAATGGAGACTACTTGTTCTCTGCTCTTCTTGAGTATTCCAAGAATACTATGAGAAATAAAAGCTGACATTGAAATCAAAAGCAATTTAAAAAAAAAAAAAAAAGAAGAAGAAGAACATCTTTCCCAGCCAGACTGTGAAATTTATTTGTAAATAAGGATGATTGATACCGAGGAACATAAGAGCAAGATGGAGTAAGAATTGGTCCTTAGGACAGAGATTCTACAAAAAAACAAACAAAAAAGACCAAAAAATTGGATAAGGGAATGACATTACTATATGTAGCCTTTCATGACTCTTATTTAGAATTCAGTTCAATTAAGATATATTATATGTACACTATTTGCAAGGCATTAATGTTGAGTCATGGGGCTACAAAGGTGAAATAAAACATAGTTCCTCTCCCCAAGGAATCTAATAGGGGAAATAAGACATACATATATATACATATATCTGTGATATAATTTAGAATATGAAAAACACAAAATAGCAGCCTAAACATGATGCTGAAGCACCCCAAATTTCTTATATTGATCACAGACAAGATTTCCAATTATCTCTGAAGTAATCAGACAGAAAAAGCCAGGTGTAGCAATAACTGGACAAAAGTTTCTAGAATCTCAGAGATTCAAAGAGAGTTTGAATTGCTGAAGTTTTGAAGTAGTCTTCAGAAAAGCCTCGGCCTTCCTGTGTGAGGGCAGATTAGGATGATTGAGGCAGCCTAGAGAATGAGATAAAGAGTCATGCCAACAAAGCTACTAAAAATTCTAAGAAAGAAATCTCATTCATCTACAGAGGGTGTCACTCACTCAAGCTTGTCCAAAGAAGGGAAGGATTTGGATGTGGAAAGGGTATACACTTAAGCTGTGTGGGAATATAAGCAAAGACAAAGAGACAGGCAATTACAGGATTAGGATGGGAGATGGTAAGAAATATCGTTTGGATGGAATGTAAAAACCATGATGGAAACAGTATATGATAAGGAATTGGGTTGGAGTCAGCTTTGGGTATAAGGCTAAGATGTTTAATTGTATTCTGTAAGGAGTGAGGAAGAGCTAAAGGTATTTTGAGCAAAGAAGTAATCTGAGTAGAGCAGTGTGTTAAAAACATTAATCTGGCATCTGTAAATTGAAACACAAAGAGGCTGAAGGCCAGACTAGTGACAAGGCTATTATAATACTCAAAGTGAAAAGTGATAAAGGCTTGAACTAGGTTCATGGAAGTGAGAAGACAAAGATGGAGTTGGAATCAATATGGTTATTTTGGGCTATGCCTAAGAGGTGTTATAGCCACAACAGCTACAGCATTCCCCAAAATTCAGCCAAGTTCCGGTATAATGGTTGTTGTTCACTTGTGTCTGACTCTTCATGACACCATTTGGGATTTTCTTGGTAAAGATACTAGAGTAGTTTACCATTTAATTCTCCAGTTCATTTTATAGACAAGGCACTGAGGCAAACAGAGTTAAGTGACTTACCCAGGATCATACAGCTAGTTTCTAAGGCAGAATTTGAACTCAGTCGTCTTGCTGCTAAGCACGGCACTCCATCCACTGTGCCACTTGGCTGCCTACTATAATGGTAGACAGGTGTATGTTTGTATATGTTTAACTTGTTCATTCTACTCTGTCTAGAATTTTGGTAGTAAAAGAGATGAGAGAGAGAAGAGAGGAGCTGGCTTAAATTAAAGCAGGGCTGAAGAAAGGTTATTGGTTTAGTTTTTAGGAAAAGAAAGAATGCTTAAAATCAATGAGGAAGGAGTCAGTAGAGAGAGAATATTATCTATAAATGACTGTTTGCTGGATTGCTGCTTACAGTGGTGCTAAAACTTCAGAAGTCTACCTACACCACAACTTTCCAAACCTCAAAGAATCAGATAAGACTTAACGTTCCCATTCCTAAGCTACAAGCCTCTTTTTTTCTTATCATACTGGTTAAAAGCAAATGCTGGGAAGAGTCTTGGAGCAGAGTCTTGGCCAGGGAGAACCTGGATAGGTACTCTTGAGTAAAAATTTTTTCTGCTTCACAGAGTGGACAGAACAAAGAATGAGGGAGGAGAAAATAATCAGGTCCCAACATACTAGCTCCCCTGTGATTTACTTCATGAAGAAGATAGTGAGAATTTACAACAGTATATAACATTTTACAATGGTTGGCACTCTACACACCAATTTGAATTCAGGGAGAGAAAAGAAGGATTCAGAACTGACTCTAAGCTTTCCTTCTTGAAGAGCAATTCTGAATCTCTTATCACATTGATCACAAGATTTTCAATTATCTCTGCGGCAGTCACTCAGAAAAAAAAAACAACAACAGGTAGAGTAATGGGAGCAGGCCAGAATTTTTCTAGAATCCCAGGCAAGAATGTATTTAAGTATCAGCTACATTGGCTGGCTAAAAGAAAATGAATTCTATTCAGCAAAGAAGACTACATACAGTACAGGAAATGTTTCAAAAGACACAGAGAGGTGGAAATGTGAGGAAGGGCAAGAGTAAAAGCATTATTTGTCAACTTCTTATACATCCCTTGGGCAGCTAGGTAATGCTAAATGGGGTCACAAAGAGTGTTGTACACAACTGAAAACTATTGACTGAACCATATAAATCCCTAGATTTAGTGAGCAGTATGGACAATTAAAGCTCTGGATTTGCAATCTGGAAGACCTGAGTTCAAATTCTACCTAAGACACTTAGTAGCTGCATAACCCTGGGCAAGTTACTTAACCTTTCTAGATCTCAGTTTCCCCATATGTAAAATGAGAGGGTAGACTCGACGTCTTTTAACATCCCTTCTAGCTCCAAATCTATGATTCTATGATTCTAAGTGAATAAAGGCAGGACAGAGACTAATGTATGGTCCTTGAATTGTATAATAGTCTTCTCTTAAACTTTCATTTCATTCAAGTAACTATATTTTCAAAACATTTTCAGATATATTATTTCCTTTGGGTCTTATGACAACCCTAAGAGAATGATGTAGCAAGTGATGAAGTTATCCCTCTTTTACTGATGGGGAGAGATTAAGTGACTTGTCCAAGGTCACATAGCCATATCTGTCAGATAGAATACCAGAATAAAGGTCCTTTGACTTCCAGCCCAAGGCTCATTCCACTGCACCATGCTCACATAGTTGTGACTTTTCTGTTGAGATCTACTTTAGCTAGGAGCATTGCTACCACCACTCATTTGGTTTGAAGGGCTTTACTTGTTTCTTTGTCACCTCAAGAGCCCATACTAGTGACTAATGTATAGAATTCTAATTAGTCTTAGGGTCAAAATTCTAGCAGGTATAACAAATCCATCCCTCAAACCAACATTGGTCTTGACTATAACCATATCAGACCTTAATAAAAATAAGGATATTGGTAAATATTAATTTTAAGAAATAATTTAAAATATACTCAAGCACAGTTACTGACATTTAGACCCATTATATATATGTGTGTGTGTGTGTGTGTGTATATGTATATCTATATCTATATATATATCTATATATATAGATATATATATCATCACTGCAAATGAGAATTAAAGAGGTTAATGAAAATATTCAAGGCTTCTCTCTTTGAAGAATGGGGAATAATTATGCTTGGTATTCTAGAGAAATCTTTGACACTCTCAAAAAGAAAGAGTATATTGGCATTACGGCAGAGCTGTCCAGAAGAGTTTAGGGGAAGGAAAGGAACAAATATTAAGTGCCTACTTTATACCACACGTTGTGCTAAATGTTTTACAGATATCTCATTTGATCTCTTCCAACAACCCTGTAAGTGCCCCATTTTACAGTTAAAGAAACTGAGGTAAATAGAGGTCAAAATAACTTCCCCATAGTCATATAGCCAGTAAGTGTCTGAATCCACATTTGAACTCAGTTCTTTCTGACCCCAAGTCCATTGATCTAACCACTGTACTACCTAGCTACCTAGCACAATGCTCAGCACATATTATACATTTCATAAATGTTTGTGATTGATTAAGAGGTGGTTCTGTCACTAGATCATTGGGCCTGGAGTCAAGAGGACCTAAGTTCAAATTTGGCCTCAGACAGTTACTAGCGACATGACCCTGGGTAAGCAAGTGGTCAGGAAGGACTTACAATGCCAAGATAAAGAATTTCTATTTCATCCTAGAAGCAATAAAGAGTCACTGAATATTTTTGAGTAAGGGAGTGCCGTGGTTTTTGGAAGATCAGTCCAGTAGTTTTTGGAGGATAAAATGAACAGGAACAGGACTGGAAGCCAGGAATCTAAGTTAAAAGACTACTACAGTAATATAGGTGAAAGGCAATGGGGGCTTAACTGCATAGGGGCAAGTAGTGGGAGGATGTTGGGAAGGCGGGGAGGGGAAAAGATCTAGAGAATAAATTCTTGTCCCACCTACTTCATAGGCTTATTGTGAGGATAATAAAAATAGGTCATATTTCTGTAACACTTTAAGGATCACAAAGTGCTTTGCATAAATTATCCCATTTGATCCCCACAACAACCCTGGGACATGGTTGCCTGTGGTTCCCCAACATGATTGCTTCCTCTTTATATTAAAAATGCTGACATTCAAAGAAGTTCAGTGACAGTCACACACCTATGAAACATCTCAGAAGGAATTTGAATGGATTGTAAGTCCAACACCTTATCTCCCATGCCATAATCACATAATGTATCATCTGATAAAGCTTTGTAGCTGTAAAATACTATATATATATATATATTATGGTCCAGTCACTTTTCAGTTGTGTCCGACTTTTCGTGACCACAATTGGGGTTTTCTTGGCAAAAATACTAGAGTGGTTTTCCATGAAGAAACTAAAGCAAACAGGGTTATGTGACTTGTCCAGGAGCACACAGGCAGAAAGTATCTGAGGCTGGATTTGAGCTTAGGAAGCTGACTCTTCCTGACTCCAGGCCCAGCACTCTATCCACTCTACCACTTAAGGTATTAATTGAGGATTAAAATGTCATCGGGTCAGGCATGAATGTTGTTTTTAAGGACTCCCATTTGTGAATCTGGCTATGTAGACAGACAATGAATCAATCAGTGAATAAATCAGTGTAGATCACATTTATCTCTGTGAACTTTGCAGACTGCTTTCCTAATGAACTGCCACCTTAAACACATACATAGCTTTGTTTGGTGGTGGGGTGGTTGGTGTTTTTTTGTTTGTTTGTTTGTTATTTTCCTCACTCTTCTGATAATTCCTTTTGGGTGGATATGCAGCAGAGGAAATGTAGAATGGCTCTTTTGCTGGCACAAGGAAAGGATTTAGGGATGTTCATTTTTTCTTGACCCTCACAACAAAAGTAGGATTTGCCCCATTCCCTGTGGATTCACTTGAATCTGTTGGTATTAATCTTGGGGAGTAGGTTAGGCATATCCATGACTGCCCACTCCTAGAAATTCTGCCTACTAACTTGGCATCAAGTGAATTGGTCTGGCCTGCTTTCTGAAGGGAGTTCAACCCTGTCCATCTCTCATCAATTTGTAAAGCTTATGTGACACTCTCCTGGTAGCAGTTTCTCAAAAACAGAAAGTAGTTACCAGAGATATCAGATGTTCTCATAAAACTTGACAGTGTAGGTACAAAAACTCTAGCCCTAGCCCTTGATGAAAAAGCTGGGAGGAGGAGAGGAGAAGGAAAGGGGGGCCAGGAAGAATCCACCCAAGAATTATTGCAACCTAAAGTATACCATACATGACAGTGACATGGAAGAACCATCTGGGTCTTAAGAATTCTCCACAGAATGTTAATCTGTGTATTTTAAAAACAAATTCCAATTGCCTCTAAAGCCAACACCCTCCTTCCTGAGGCAGAATAATATTGCCATGGGTAAAATTGAATTTTTGCCCATCTGGTTAGCTGACAGGCTTGTTGGTGACAAATATTCTGGATTCTATTAACAAAGGCCATGAGGTATAGAAAGAAGGTTTCAGAAATGACACTGTTATCCCCAGGGCATCTATCAGGTCAGCCTTCCAGGGTGGCATATCACAAGATTTTAAACTAAAAGGAAAAGGTAGCATCAATCAACAGTCAAGGGATTCGGAACTGAAGGACAACAAATAATAAGTTATTGCCCAAATCCATGCCTTCTGAAGACTCACGCTGATTTTTTTCCCCCTGAGGAATTAATTTCAAATTTGGCCTGTATCTAGTCTCTAGCATTCTCTGTAAAACTTAGTAGTTGCTTTATCCTAAATAAAGCAGGTGTCTTCCTCACTTGTGGAATCAGATGCACAAAGCACGGTAGAAATGGAAAGTTGACTCTGGGGAACCTGGCTGAGTCATTTACTCACTGTTCAGAATCTACATTTTTTTAATACTTTGAAATGATTTGCATGCTAATAGAGCCAAGATGTCTAAGGATCCCATTCCTCTGTATAATTTCATTTCCACTGCCTTCCCACACAGTTGTTTTTCTTTTAAATTTAACATTTTTGTCTGTTTGATTTTTGTGATTATATTATCATGCATCCCAAGTCCTGTTTCTTTCTATTCTCTCCTTTTTTTTCTGGAAGACACTTTATTTTGCTTTTCACACATTTTCCAGTTTTATATCCTCATAAGATTGGCAAAGATCACACACACACACACACACACACACACATACACACATACACGCACGCACATGCATGTGCATATACACATGACAAATAGATATTCTTACCATCTGTCCATGACTTAGTAGGGAAGTTTTAGAGACCTGTCTAAAATATAGAGTGATTGTGACTTGCCTGGGGTAACATAAATAATAAATATCAGAAGCAGTATTTGAACCTGGGTTTTCCTTATTCCAACATCATTAGTACATCCACTATCCCTGATGCCTCTACTTGGTGGAACATATCTCTAATTTTATTATGAAATTCAGTGAGAAGTTTTGATTGGTTACATACAACTTGCATCCCTTTCCTTTTTAAATTGTCTCTAGAGAATCAGTTCAAAACTCTGTAGACCTCTCTTGTGGTGGTTGTTGTGTTTTAGAATACTTTGGAGGTACCAATATAACACTTGGGTTGCCCATATATTTATTTTTTCTTATTATATGAGAAGCCATCTTCCTTGTTGGCCATTACTCCTTCCACAAATGTTGTCATTGATAAAAATGCTGCTAATACCAACCAGGTAATATTCAGGTCACTTGCAATTTTTATTCTTCTGACATAATGGTCTTCCATGATTCCCACTTAGGTCATCTGAAAAATATGAGTTTTGAAAGAGATTTGTTCTTATAGCAATGAACAATTTGGGAATTTGGGGGAATGTTCAAATGTTATTAATATTATTATTGTTAGTGATTTTTAAATACCCAGATTAGAAATACTCCTTAAAAGTCTGTTTCTCTACTGGGTATGCTATTTATCTACTACAGTTCTTTGGATATCTCTCCCAAACCTACAGAATGTTGCTTCTCAACAGGACCTTAGAAATCCTTTCTTTTGTATTCCTAAAAGAGCTGCAAATGTTTGTGTGCTGTGAACTTCTATTTTCACCAATTGATCCTTCTTGTTTTCTAGCTTAATATACGAATCAGTTCAGTTTCTTTATTTACTTATCTGTATCTTCTTCTTGTTCTATATAAGGACATCTTATATAACTGGATAAGTGACTTTTCAAATGCAAGCACAAATCTTGCTGCAAATGGAAAGAGTGAATTTAAATAAACACATTTGACATTTTCCTCGAATTCAGTTCCATAATGTTATATACAGCCTGGCTGGATCTACATGGAGCTCTAGCCACATAGAGCGAGGAATTCAGATGTTCAGTCAACATCACTTTTTTGGTCTCGTTCGTATATGTACATGACCTGAAAATATTGTAAGTTTATCAGTAATTGTAGGTTAATTGATACACTGACCCTGGCAAATTTGAAATAAAAAAAGCAGCATGGAATGGTGTATTTATGACTGTCCTTGGAGAGAGGAAGATATAGGTTCGAATGATGCTCTGAAACATACTAGCGGTGTGATCTTGAACAGTAAGTGCCTTCCCCCTGCCCCCATCAAACAAATCTCTAAAATTACAAATTACAAAGTAGATGCTAACCTGCATTGGTAGAGTTCTTTCTCACTGGAAATTCTATATGTTGTTGTTCAGTCATTCAGTCATGCTTGACTCTTTGTGACCCCGTGGATCATAGCATGCCAGACCTCCCTATCCTTCACTATCTCTCAAAAGTCTGTTGAAATTGTTGCTCATTGCTTTCATGACACTATCTATCTGTCCCATCCTCTTCCATTCCCTTTTCCTTTTGCTTCCATCTTTCCCAGCATCAGGGTCTTTTCTGTCTTCTTATTATGTGGCCAAAGAATTTAAGTTGTGGTGTTTTACCTTCCAGTGAACAGTCTGAATTAATTTCTTTCAGTATTGACTGATCTGATCTCCTTGTTATGCAAGGGATTCTCAAGTCTTCTCCAGCAACCACAATTTAAAAGTGTTAATTCTATGGTGTTCAACTTTCCTCATAGTCCAGCTCTCACAGGCTTGCTACTGGAAAAACTATAGCTTTGATATATGGACTTTTTTTTTTTTGGAGGGGGGAGAGCAGGACAATTGGGGTTAAGTGACTTGCCCAAGGTCATACAGCTAGTAAGTGTTAAGTGTCTGGGGCCAGATTTGAACTCAGGTGCTCCTGACTCCAGGGCTGGTGCCCTATTCACTGCACCACCTAGCTGCCCCCACTATATGGACTTTTGTTGGCAAGATCATGTCTCTACTTTTTAGTATGCTGTCCAGATTTGTCATAGCTTTTCTTCTAAGGATTAAACATCTTTTAATTTCATGGCTGCCATCTGCAGTGATCTTTGATTCCAAAAATATAAAATCTGATACTGCTTCCATTTCTTCTCCTTCTGTTTGCCAGGAAGTGATGGGACCAGTTGCCAAGATCTTAGTGGTTTTTTTTCAGTGTTAAATTTCACATCAGCTTTTACACTCTGCTCTTTCACCCTTGTCAAGAGGCTTCTTAATTCTTCTTCATTTTCTACCATCAGACTGGTATTATCTACATTATCTGAGAATGTTAGTACTTCCCTTGGCAACCTTAATTACACTTTTTGATTCATTCAGCCTTGAATTTTGCATGTTATACTCTGCATATAAGTGAAATAAATAAGGTGACAATATATAGCCTTGTAGTTCTCCTTTTCCAATATTAAGCCAATCAGTTGTTCCATGTTCAGGAACTTCATATACCAATGATGATTCAAAACCTATTACTCCCGTTTTCTTTTTAAATTAAAATATTTTACTGATGTCATTTGTTTTTACATCATACCCCTTCCCATTTATACCCTTCCCCACTAAACACCAGTGCCTGGAACACAGTAACCATTCAGTAAATTGATTTTTCATTCATTATTGATCCCATTTGATATCCAGTAATCCTGAGCCCAGGTCACTCCTGCATTCTCCTTTGTTCTAGTTCTGCTGAGTGCAGTTTCACACGTGTCAGACAGATATGCAGGTTGTAGTGAACATGGGGTGTTTCCCAACCTTTTGTTTCTCCCCAATGATCTTTTCCCCCAAGAGTAATTCAGTTGGTCTCAGAGGGTTCCTCTTCTGACTGCAGAGCAAGGATTAGATTTCTTTCATTCACCTCCTGGTTTTTCCAGGGTATTAAAAATGCCCAAGTCACCATTTCTACACAAGTTTCTAGATATGTGGTAGCAGATTGTGCTAAACTATTAAAGTATTAGGAAAATATCCTGTAAAACAAAGAGTAATTGAACACTGTTCCCCTTTCATTATATTACTTGGCAGTCAATGAAGTCCAAGATATTCATGAGTGCTGTAGGGCCATGTAGCCTCACAGCTCTTCCTACACAAGTGACCCTCCCCATTTCCATAAGATGTGTTTCCCTGATTTGAGGCAGTTGAGAAGCATGGTAGATAGAGGGAGAGCAAAGACTAGAGTCAGGAAGACCTGAGTTCAAATCCAGTATCAGACATTTACTAGCTGTGTGACCTTGGGTGAGTCTTCTGTTTATCCTTCTGTTTATCCTTCTGTTTATCTTCTGTTTATTCTCATCTATAAAATGGGGATAACAATACCTGCCTCCCAGCATTGTTGTAAGGATCAAATGAGATAATATTTGCAAATCCCTTGGCACAGTGCCCACACACAGTAGATACCACATAAATGCTTATTCCTTTCCCCAATATAGTACTCTCTTTTTCTTCCTACTGATTAATGATATTCTGAGATTCTTTGCTACTTTCTGAGTTTATTCAGTGGATCAAGATCCTAAAAAGGCAGTGTGACATAAGTAGGAGAACTGGTGGCCTTGAAGTCAGAAGACTTGGGTTTGAATCCTACCTCAGGCATTTCTTAACTGTCTGACCAAGGTCAAGTGATTTCATCTCTCTGAACTTCATTCCTTCAGCTTTAAAATAGTAGTAATAAATGTAACTCTAGTCTCTACTTCCCAATGTTGTCCTTGGAATTAAATAAGATAATACCTATTAAGTACTTTGACAGCCTTAAAGTGTTATATAAATACCAGGTATCTTCATTGAGGTAACTTTCTGAACTAAGCCGAACATAGCGTAGCTCATTTCATTAACTGTTCTGTCTTTATCTCATTCAAAATTCCATAGCCAGTGGATGTTATTATTAAAGTTTTAAAATTTAATTAGTTCATAATATTTAATTAATCCTCAGTTCATCTGCATGTAATTAATAACCAATTAATTAATTTGCATATATTCAAAATGAAACATTAAGGAGAGAGATCAGAAGTGTTTTATTAACCTTTGGATATTAGATTTGGGACAGACAAGACATTTAATTTACCAATTATGCCTACTTTATTCTTTTAGTCTGGACCTGTGATAGTATCTTTAATTTCCTGGCTCAGCTCAGGTACCATCTTCTCTGTGAAGCTTTCCCTGAGTCACTTACCCCCAAACCCAGCCATCAGTGCTCTCATCTTCCTCAAATATTCTTTGATCTCTTCATCTGATCTTTCCTCTACTTCTTCTTCACTCCCCTCTATTATGCTCATCTCTCTTCATATTGTATCCCTCCCACACCCTAGTAGGCTACTTGAGGGCAGGAATTGTTTTCTCTCCAGTGACTTGCATATAGTAAGTACTTAATAAACATTCATTTCATCGAATTGAAACCATATAGCATCACCAAAGCAAAGGTACTCCTAAGATGCTGAACAGCTGTTTTATAGCAAGAGCATCCCCTGTTTGCAAACACTGCTGCCTCCAGTAGAGAATCTCCCTGATCCCTTCTGTCTTGTCAGCAATTAAAATAGCAAGATGTAATTGATTCTTCAGAGTACAGCAGTTATTACCTTCTCCATTAATAGACCATATTGATATATCACATTAAGGTTTACCAAGTGCTTTCCTCAAAAAAACAAACAAACAAAACTCAGGAGATAATGTAATGTTAAGTATTAGCATACTCATTTTTAAAATTTTATTTATTTATTTTTTAGTTTTCAACATTCATTTCCACAAGATTTTGAGTACTAATTTTCTCCCTCTCTCTCCTCTACCCCCCACCCTAAGATGGCAAGCATACTGAACACCTCTTCCTCCAATCTGCTTTCTCTTATATTCCCTCTTACTTTCTGGCAGGACAAGATGGGTTTCTATACCCCATTGTCTATATATCTTATTTCCTGGTTGCAGGTAAAAACAATTTTTAACATTTGTTTTTAAAACTTTGAGTTCCAGATTCTCCCTTCTTCCCTCCTCAAGAGACTAGGCTAAGTACTGGAGATACAGAGAAAGGCAAAAGATGGACCTCCTCCTAAGGAACTCACAGTCTAATGGGAGAGTCAACATGAAAAAAACTATGTACAAACAAGCCTTATATACAGGCTAAATTGGGAATAATAGATAGAGGAGAGGCACTGGAATAAAGAGGGTTTGGGGAAGGTTTCCTGTGGAAGGTGGGATTTGTATCAGCAAGCACCCCAGTACACCCAGGGCGGCTACTAGCACAGGTTCTTAGATCTGCTTTTCTAAAGGAAAGCAACTCAAAATGGGTTAACAATCTTACTTTAATCAAACATATCATTTACCTAGTTCAGGGGGAAAAGGCAGCACCCTGAACTTCAGAGAATACAAACAGAAGTTACAAACAAACAGAAAAACAGATCAGCAGACG